>CM041777.1:129003825-129603825 GCA_023374045.1 Limonium bicolor | reverse complement strand
TATGATTTTTTTTCTTATAAAAGCTCCAATCCAGCCTGTTGTAGGCCTTACTAAGGTCAACTTTCAAGGCAAACTGACACTTCTTTACACCAAGGTGGTAAATCTCTTCTGCTATAATTACATCGTCCGATAGTAGTCTGCCTTTGACAAAGCCCAAATGATTTTTAGAGATAACTCAGGGAAGAATATACCGAACTCTATTGGCTAACACCTTTGTAGAAATTTTGTAAAAAAAAATTAAATAAAGTAATAGGTCTATAATCATTCAAACTAGTAGCTCCATTAATCTTAAGAATCAGAGAAATGAACTAATCATTCAAAGATTCTGGAAGAGGGTTACCTCGAAGAATGCTTAGAAAAATCTACACCACTTTATCCTCAATAATGCTCCAGTAGGTTTGGTAGAACTTGTTATTGAAGGTGTCACGTCCTGGGGCTTTGTCTTTTCCCAAACCTTTGACTACTTTAATTATTTCCTCCACAATATAAGGCTAAGACAAGAGAGAAATGTGAGCAGTAAACATCCGGTGTTATACTAATTCTAGGAATAAAGAGGCATCACCTCCAGGGTTTGCTGAGTATAGATCTTGAAAGTGTTGTCTAGAATTATTTTCTAACTGGGACCAGGAATACTTCATGTCCCCATCCTTATCAGCAAGGCCAAGAATCTCATTTCTTCTGTTGCTTGAGGCACGAGCATGGAAAAAAGAGGTATTCTTGTCACCTTCCCGAACCCAGTTGTCTCTGGATCTCTATTTCCACCATAGCTCCTCTCTAAACATCAAGAGTTAAATCTCCACCCATCATCCTTTTTTTATTGTTGACCTCCCCAACCATGGACTTGGAAAAATTAATCTTCTCTATCTTCTTCTGATTTTCCACTTGATTTTATGAATAGATTAGCCCTTCCAATGTTTGAGTTTCTAACAGCAACTTTTAAAACAGGTCATCAGTTCATCTTCATTGCCACTTCACGCCTTCTCAATTAAATCTCTACACCCTAGGTCTAGAATCCACCTATTCTCAAATCTAAACACCTTGGAAGGGATTCTATGGGACCCAAAGAGTTTCAACAGAATGAGGCAATGGTCAGAGTCCTCCCTGGTTAAATGCTCCACAAAGATTTCAGGGAACATAATCATAGCTTGGTGAGATGCTAAGACTCTGTCCAATATGCTGGTAGACAGGTTGTTCTGAAGATGCCCATTAGTGAAGTTCCAGGGCGAACCAAAGAAACCCACATCGTTTAAGCCAACCACATCCACCACTACCCTAGGGTTTTATCTCAGATTTTTTTTTATAATTCTGCCACCAGTCTTCTTAGAAGAGCGTGTAATTTGGTTAAATTATCTCGCTACTATCCAATTATCATCTGCTTGCTTACTCAAATTCTCCAGCAACTTCCAAGATAAATATTTTAGGCCCCAGTCCACCCATCCGTAGAAACCTGTGAAGTGGAACAGAGGGAGACCAGGAAGCCTTATATCAAATGAGATATGGTTGCTAACAATATTTTTGTAGGGGGAAAGGCTGTACAAAAGAATAAATAAAGGAATAAAAGAATAACTAAAATAATCCTACAACTCTACTACGGGTAGCAAATAAAATCCGGTCAGAGTAAAGTGTGAGCAAATTACGACTGAGAGTATCGAACCCAAGGGACTTATAGAAAACTAGTCCTAATCCGGGCAAAAGCCTATTTTAAATAGGGGGAATGTAAATAACAGTTAATCCAAAAACTACTAACTAAAAAAAACTAATTTCCCTTGACTAGGGTCAATTATCAATGTAAGAACTTCATATGATCAAGGATCAAGGGTGGCAAGTCTCGAAAAGGATTTGTTTCCCACAAAATGGATATGCCGGGTTTCCTGCCGGACCTCCAATATGCGGCATACTCAAGGCCTTTGAATGTGCCGGACATCTTCCATCCGGCATCTTCATTTCGTAAATAGCATTTCCTATTTCTAGATTGGATAATAGGAACTCATTATCCACATTTGCCTCGTGCATAGCTAATGCCGCGAATACAAATAGAATAATGGGGGGATAAGAGACTAATCCTAAACCTTAGCATTTGTTGCCCCTTTTCTGAACAACAATATTAAAGATCACCAAAATCCTAATCTATCATACTCTTGCTTTTGTAAGCCTTAAATAGGACTTAGAGATAAGAGAATAAGTAGCTAATTCATTCTACTTGTAAGGAGACTAGAACTCGGGTTAAGAAACTTGTAAATTCCATATATGATCATGAGAGTTTTACAAGGAAATTCATCCCTAACCAACAACTAACAAGGAATTCTACATCACCATCCACACAATTACAAGAAGAGAATACAAAGGGGGAGAAGGAGATGTTCATAGCCTTAACCCGACAAGGTCTTCTTCTTCTCTTCGCGTGGATGGATCTGCGGAATTTCCTTGGACACCAACAGTGGAGGGGGAGGAAATAGAGACGTGAATGGAGTGTATATGGGTGTTGAAGTGTGTAAATTGATGCAAACTCTCGGCCTATTTATAAGCCTCAATCCTATCTGTTGTCGGGCGTCGTGCCAGATCATGAGTAGCCGGCACATGTGAAAAACGTGTCAACTGCTCAACGGTCGAAACCGCCAAATCTGTGCGAAACAGTGCATATGCCAGACAGGAGATGTCCGACATCAGACCCGGCACCAGCCAAATCACCAACGGTCAATAACTGCCATCGTTTGGTCAACCGTGGTGACTCTTCACTCATGCCGGATGGGATGTACCCGACATCGTGTCCGGCAAAGCCTCTTTTCTGCCCTTTGCTTGTGTCGTGCAGGAATCATCAGGCATCTAGTCCGGCATCAATGGTCTTTTGGCCAGAAACTTGTTTCTTGCAACAAAAACATATAAAAACATAAGACTGAACAAATAATATACTTTAATACATAATATAACATAAATATTAACTATATAACCTTATTTACAATAATATATCCCTAAATCTTGTACATAAAATATGATAGGTTTGCGGCTTATCAAGGCCCCACACTTACCTTTTGCTAGTCCTCGAGCAAAACTAGATTAGAAGGGAGTAATTACTTATGCACAAAACAGATAAACTCTAGAATGACAATTAGATAAATATTCCCAACTATTTGACTCTATTTCATAAGTATCACTTAATCATCCCTATTCCATCAGAAACATACTAATGGGTATAAAAACAAAGAATTTCAAAACCGATCAAAAGCTTTTGGGCTATTTTACATAAGGGATTTTGTAATCTCTCATTTTTCCGATTTCTATCATTCAGCTCTATTTTTCAAGGGTTTCTGAATGTGGCCAAGACCCTCATCGATGGTTTTTATGTTCAGCCCTATTTTTCAAGGGTTTCTGAATCAACCATGATTTTTTTGCATTGAAGAACAGGGAATTTAGGAGAAAAACAAAAGGAAAAAACTCTCGTTTCTTGCTTTTTTTTCTGAGGCACTCTTTACAACCTCAAGGAATATAATGCTTTTTCCTTTGGAAGAAGATTTTTTCCTTTTTTTTCTTCTTCTTTTCTTCTTCTTCTTCATAAAAACCCTTTTAAGATTTTCACCCAAAAGATTTTTCACAATTTAAAAAAAGGAAAGAAAATAATACCCATAAGTAAATAAATGAAAGAATTAGGAGAAAGATCATATACTCATGTTAAATAAAAAGAATCAAAAAGTTAAAAACAGGAATCTACAAGTCTTTAGAAAGCTTACCTCTTGAGATAATAAGCCTTTATTCATTCCTAATCTCATCTCAATCAAAAACAGGCAACAAGTTCAGTAAAACATTGATAAAACTCACAACTTATGCATATTATTATAAACAAAAACTTTTTTTAGGGGGGGGGATTCCTGCCCTACACTTGGCAGGAACACTGTCCCCAGTGTTCAAAATTGAAAAGAAATTTTGCAAAAACCCTTTTTTTAAAGAAAAACTAACGTAGAAGAATAACTTACCAAGAACCAATTTAACAAATAAAACAACATAAAAAAACAACAAAAGAAAAAGATTAAAGGGAAAGAGAGGCTCCCCTGGTGGAAGAATATGAATGCGCGAGGAGGAACCGCCCTACACTTAGCCTTTTAGGCTACTTGGCATCATCCGAGATCTTTGACATGATAGTGACCGAATTCGCATGCTCCCTTGGATTGGTTTGCGTTTGGGATGGGAGTTGACCTTGTTGTTGTGGTTGCAACAGAAGTTGCTGTAATTGCAACTGCAACGTTTTATGCTCTTTGCGAATGGTCGAGATCTCGTTGTGAGCGTCCTGGGTCTTGTTCATCAGAGCCGACATCATGTCGCGCAATTCAGCCATTTCGACCTCTGATGAAGATGCAGGGTGGGATGGTCGGTATTGCCTCTGACCTCCCTGGTAGCCGGCTTGACTTTGGAAGTTTTGAGGGGTTGGTTCCCCTGCTGCCATGGCTGCCTGTACTCTTGATTGCTCACGTAGTTGACTTCCTCAGCATTCTGAAAGTCTGGCACGTCAGGGCCTTGAGCGTGTGGTCGTGCACTAACCACATTCGCTTGCTAAAGAAGTTCACTCATTGCTAATTGCTCTACCACCTTCTATAGAGCGCTAACCTTCGTAGACGTTTGAGCATTGCTCTCCAACGACTGCTCGTGACTTTGCACTTAATTTTTTAAATTTAGCATCTCCCTCATCCACTTGATATACACCAGTGGTACCGCCCTGGTTCCAACTGTGGCCCAATCTCTAATCTCTTCGCAAAGAGATTCAATTCCACTAAGGAATTGATCTCCAGGCTTCTTTAGTATGTCCGCACCTGATAAGTCAGGAATTTGTCTAAGTTTACTAGACTAATTCATGCTTAATTTTCTACTTTATGACATTAACTTCCCTCCTTAATGCATTATTTACTCTTTATTGTTATATTTGTCTCCAATGATCGATTTGATATGTTTTCAGGATAAAATGCTCAACAAAGTGCTTAAATGAAGATTTTAGAGGTTGAAGCAACAAGTGAAAGTCAAACCAGAGTCAAAGGCAGATTTTCATCAACCACTGCCATGTTTTATTGAGGGTCCGGGTTTGTATCCTACTTTGCAAACCTGACCATCTCATCGTAGAACATTCTGCCTATTTTTAGACGCGGTCTGAGTTTGTGTCCTACTTTGCAAACCCGGACCATCCCCTAGCGAGAGTCTTCTGCCGAGTTTTAGTGGTGGTCCGGGTTTGCGTCCTACTTTGCAAACCCGGACCAATATAAGCGGAGCGCCAGTTTTGTTACGGAAATAACGGATTAGTTGTTTTATCTTTAGTTATCTGTTATTATATCTTCTAGCGGTCGCTTGTTTAGGTTAGATTAAAGATAGAATTCTGAGGCTTATAAAAGGAGAGTCTGGCTAACGTTAGAAGCACGCTTAGAGACACCACAATTAGCCACGTTATAACACAGAGAGATTAGCATAGTTGGAGATTGATTCTGGTTGGAAGTTTGAAGCAGAGCAGAGAAGAGAGTTCGTCACGGAGACTTCTCCAGAAGTCTCAACAGAGTTTCTTCTTGTTCTTTATTACTACTTAGTACAATTTTGCTCATTGTGAACATGTCAATGTCTGAGTAGTTTCCTTAAGATTCCGGTTCGGTTTGCTATGTATTCCTAAATTGACTATTCCTGTTCCTTTGTGATTTAATGCAATTCTATTGAGTAAAGTTATTTTCCTTGCTTATTTTCTTTAATCGTTATAATTTGGCCAATTATAAAGATTAGTATTTTGTTAGCTTATATGTGACGACTGCGGCTTTCAATTGATTACAGGAAAATAACCGGTTAGTTTAGAGACGGTAATTCCTCTAAATTGCTAATTGACCAATAAACTAGATTGTTCTTAAGGCGGTTAGTAAGCAGTGGGTTCGTAACGAGAGTTAGAATTCGGTCTTTGCTAACTAGTATTTGCTAAGCAGCGGGAGACCGGAGGTGAATTATCTTTGTTCTAGGGTTTTACTCAGAATTGTCTTAGAAATCACTCAGGGATAGGAATTACAAGATTTAGGAAGAAGTAGTAAACCGGGATCTCTTCCCCAATCAGTTTCACAACAATTGTTTTCTTGTTTTTTACCGTTTTACATTCTGTTTACAGCTTTTAATTGTCATCAAATCAAAACCCCCAATTTCCTGTTTTAATTTGTTAGTCTTTTTATTCCTTTTCGTTTAATAAAGATTTAAACTAGACATCGTCTCCTCTGGTTCGATACTTAGGGAATACTCTCTATTAAAACTTGCTAGAATTGACCGATACACTTGCCGTTAGGTGTTACCCCAACAAGTTTTTGGCGCCGTTGCCGGGGAGGCACGGTTATTTAGTTTAGTCTTTATTTCAATTTCTTTTATTTATTTTGTTCTGTTTGTTTAGTTTCTTTATTTTAATTGTTCTGTTTCATTCGATTTTGGTTGTTTTATTCTTTTCAGATTCCCTTTTTCTGTTTTCATTTTCTTATTGTTTTGTTTAACGTCAGATTTTATTTAGTTTAGTTATTAGGATAGCTTTATTGTTTTAGATATTCTTTTATCTTTCAGATTTTATTTCTGATTTTATTTCTTTATTCTGGATATTCTGTGTTAGTAATTAGGATTTTTATCTTCATATTTTGTGAGTTAATTTCTTTTTATCTTTCTCTGATTTTTGTTGTTTAAATTTAATTGCTACTGTTCTTTTAATTTACGCTATTTTAACTTCAGTTTGCTAACTCTCGGTTTATGGTTAAAACCCGCTCTGCAGGAGAACCGGAGTTCGAACTCAATCTTGAAATCGAGAGGTTTGCAAGACAGCTTCGAAGGGACTTGAATCTGGATCCACCAGTTGAGGAGAGGGTGCTCGAACCACTGTTTTTGAAGAGGGTCTGGAAGTTCAACTAGTTGTTAACATGGCGAACAACGAGAGGCAGATGAGGGACTACACCCGTCCAAGTGTTGAGGGGGGTTGGTGTCGCCGATAGTGATTCCAGCATTGCCAGTGGGAGTGCAGTGGCAGTTCAAGACTCACTATGTGACCATGGTGATGAACGCGCCTCAGTTCAGCGGGACGGTCACTGAAGACCCGAATGTCCATCTCACTACATTCCTGAGATTGGTAGGAGCGTGTTCGACACCAGCTTCGCAGGAGGTGGCTCGGCTCACTCTGTTTCCGTTTTCTCTGAGGGATAGAGCAGCTGAATGGTTAAACTCGCTGACGCCTGATAGTATCACTACTTGGGAAGAGCTGGATAATGCATTTCTGGCGAAGTATTTTCCTCCCTCACGGATGCTGACCATGAGAGGTGAAATTACAAACTTCAAGCAGTTCGCTGGTGAGACGTTATCTGAAGCTTAGGAGCGTTTTAAGGGGATAGTAAGGAAGGTACCACATCACGGACTAGGTGAAGAGGTTGTACTGCAGTCCTTTTACAAGGAGTTGGATCCGTCTAGCCGGCTGTTGGTGGATACATGTGCTGAAGGAAGTTTGATGGAGCTGCCTATTACACGAATTAAAGAGCTGTTAGAGACTATTACTGCAGCAGCTAATCAGTGGGGAGGTACGAGAGCTGGAGAAGTTGCACCGAAGAAACCTGCTGGAGTTTATGAAGTGGATTCAAACACTTTCTTGGCTGCCAAGATATAAGCAATGTCGAAGCAGTTTGAGCGTATGTGTGCAGTTATGAATCCGCAGTCAAATGCAGCAGTTGCTCCTGAGGCTTATCCACCTTGCGAATACTGTGGGAGAGCTTCTATTCTCCACCACAAGAAGAGAGAGGCAGCGAATTATGTGGGTAACAGACCGGGTAATTATTTTGGGAATCAAGGCAATCCGGGTTACCAAGCTCAACAGCAGAACCGTTACCAAGCTGGTGGTAACAACAATTACATTCAGAGACCCAATAGCAGTATAATCCCTTCTATCAGAAGCAGACACTACAGAATCAGCAAGCACAAAATTCGGGTGCTGGAGCGTCTTCTAGTATGGATGAGGTTCTGGCCAGGATGAATGATTTCATCTCGGTTAGCACGAAGAAGTTCAATGAGCTGGAAGCCTTCAATCAGGAGCAGAGAACCTTCAATAATGACCAGAGGACATTCAATAGAAACATCGAGGCTCAGCTGTCTCAGATATCGCAGCAGTTGGCTCAGCGTCCTTTGGGTTCCTTGCCTAGTCAGTCAGAGTAGAATCCGAGAGAGCATGCCAAAGGTGTTTTTGTTGTGGAAGATGATGCTCCACTTGTTGCTGTCATTCAGCCCGTTCGAAAAGAGGTTGAGGACTCTAGTAAAACTTTTGAAACACCCAAGGAGAAGGAGTTTCCTGAAACTCGACTTTCTTACTCTTCTGTTTCTAATCATAAATTTGAAGAACCTATTCCTTTTCCTGACAGGTTAAAGAAAAGGAACCTTAATGAACAGCTTGGAAAATTTGTTAACATTTTTAAGAAATCAACTAAGGATATGCCTTTTTCTGAAGTGCTTAAGTCTATGCCAAATTATGCTAAACTAGTAGATGATATCTTGGCTAAAAAATCTTCTTTGCAGGAAAAGGAAACGGGAAGAAGAAGAAGGTAACTACTAGGAGCGGTAATGGTAAAACTAATGAGCTTGAGGTGGTGAATATAGAGGAACCGGTGCTAGAGAATGAGCGCAATTGCAAAACCACCCTATCTCCTCCACCTACACCACCTGCAGTTGAAGTTTCTCCTCCAGTTCCCTTCCCAAACAGAACCAAGCGTTTCAAGGAGGATATTGAGACAGAGACTATTCAGCTTACAGGAACTTGTTCAGCGATCATACAAAAGCGCATACCAGAAAAATGCAAAGATCCTGGAAGTTTCACAATTCCTTGCAAGGTAGGAGACATTGACTTCGACCACTGTCTTGCTGATTTGGGAGCATCGATCAGTCTCATGCCACACGCTATATTTGAAAAGCTTGGGATTGGGGACTTACAACCTACACGAATGACGCTTCAGCTAGCAGATCGCTCAATGGTTTATCCTTGTGGGATTGTTAAGGATTGATGGTTAAGGTGGAGCATCTATACTTTCCTTGCGATTTTGTCGTACTCGACATGGCTGCAGATCCAACAGTTCCTATCATCCTTGGAAGACCCTTCCTAGCAACAGCCGACGCTCGAATCGAAGTTGCTCACGGTACAATCACTTTGAATGCAGAGGGTGAGCAACTACTATTTTATGCTGGTAGGTCTTCAAAACAAGTTTGGAAGCTTCTCGAACTTCTCGTCGCTGGGTTCCAAAGGCAGCTCAATCATCTGGAGTCTCTTGAGAGAATGATGCACGGTCTAGCCAAAGACCGAAAAGATGGGCGACTGGCTGGGAGGCAACCCAGTTTTGTGAGTTTTATTATTTTTGTTTTTGTTTATTTCTCGTAAGTTTTTACTGTTTTTCATTCTTTATTTTGGGCTAATGAGTTTGTTAGACATGTTTGTTTAGTTTTTCATGGGTTTGAAGGTGAATTCAGGAGTTTGGAGGGACATCAGTTACCAATTTAAGTTTCTGGCCACTTTTGAGGGTGGTCCGGGTTTGGAGCTTGGTTTGCAAACCCGTACCGTATGTTTGGCGAAGCTACAGGGATGTTTTATGGGTGGTCCAGGTTCAGGTGCTAGTTTGCAAACCCGGACCTGGCGGCGCGCTACTTACTGTCGACTTTTGGAGGTGGTCCGGGTCTGCGTATTGGTTTGCAAACCCAGACCGCATAAGCGAAGAACTTACTGTCTTAATTTTCGTATGGTCTGGGTTTGCGTACTAGTTTGCAAACCCGGACCAAGTTTTCAGCAGAAACAAAGAGGGCGCGCGAGTTTAATCCCTAAATCTACTTCCTTCTTCCTCGCGCCGCTACCCAATTACCCAGTCGCCCTACTTTCGCCATTGTCCCCGTCCCAGCCTCCCATCTTCTTGACCCACAGTCGTCGTACCTCCACATATTACATTCACCCGACTCACACCACCACTCCACTGCTCCACTTCACCATCTCTGTCGCATACTAACCCCTCGACTGCCATCCCACTCGCCACTCACTCGACAGCAACCGCACCCATCGCCGTCCTCAAACGCCACCACCTGCACTTCCCCAGTCCATCCACATCTCAAATTCGGCCGCCCTTTTCCTTTTTGCCTCCACATCACTAATCCACCGCCACTAACCCGCCCTGCCCAGTCGCACTCACCACCACCGAGATCCACCACCCACGTCCTCTTATGCCTTGTCCGAATCGGCCGCATCCACAGCCCATCTTCACTTTTCTGTTTTTGTGTGTTGCTATGGCACCAAAGAGAACACGTCGGTCCACCACTGCTGCTGCCTCAACATCGGCCGCGCCTGCACCACCTGCACCGACACCACCAGTCCAATACCGTGAATCTGTGCGCTCCGATTTCATCAGTGACACAGCTTTTGATTGGTACAATATAAAGGACCAGAAAATAATTCCGGAAAGGTCAGTTTCTGATGAGTTGATCACTGAGTTTGATTTACAGAATGTGCTCGGTGCCAAGGGTTGGGGAAATTTGTTGCATGTGGGTCGGGGATGCTATTATCCGCGCTTGATCAAATTGTTTTATGCTAATGCTGAGAAGACGGGTGGTTATGATATAATTAGCGCATGGATAAAAGGGAGGTACATCGAGATTGATCATAGAGCGGTTGATGAGTATTTTGGAGTGCAGGATGCCTTTGATAGGAATGTGTTTAGGGAGGTTTTGAAAAATTTGGATAATGATAAGAAAAGGGCGAAGGAACACTATCTGCGTCTGGTGGTTAATGACCCTGAGGTACAGAACCGTCAAAGACGGTCTTCAAGGGATAAGCAGGTGGTGACAGGGGATAAACTGCAGAGTCCGAATGAGCGTTTGATTCTGGCCATTATTATGCATAATGTTCGCCCGAGAGAGTGTGCTGACCTGAATGCTCTAGATTGTTTTTTTGCGACATCTGCTGGATGATGAGTTCTCTCATGACGCTTGTCCTATTTTTTCTCTTCTGTTGTTATTGATCATATTTTGCGTATCATGGATGTGGACAATACTGCTTCTCTTGCTTTTCCACACTTTATGCAGTATCTTTTTGAGAAGGCTGGAGTTAGTTTTCGTGATGAGCAGCCTCAGAACCCCGCATCTCCCTTGGACATGACTGCTATGCATCGCTTTCAGTGGGAGAAGATCGGAGACGGGGGATAAAGCGCCGTCGTGCCCGACCAGGTGAGAGAGCTGCCCGGTCTGCTGGTGCCAACGGGGCCGGGCCTTCACAGATTAGGGGCGCTGATGGGCCTGCTGCAGGTCCGATGCCAGGTTTTGAGGAGCTGATGACGGAGTTTAGGGATTGGCAGGGGGTGTGTACTACCCGCTTTGATGCTTTTGGCTCGCGCCTCGATGACTTATCCACTCAAGTTCAGAACTATGGGGTCCGTCTGACATCTTTGGAGGCGCGTCGCCATGCTGCTGAGGTTCGCCAGGAGGCGCGGATGGCTGATTATGATGCCCGCTTCACCCGTATGGAGGTGTGGCATCTTCCGCGTGGGACACAGTCACAACCTCCTCTACACCCCTAGGTTTCTGGAGCTTGGGTTACTTCATTCTCTACCTTTTCGGATATTTTGATGTGTTTTTATTTACTTCGTTGCTTCTGAGATATTTTCCTTTGGATTGTACTTCTATCTTACTTTGGATTCAAATGCTGCCTGTTTCATAACGTCTGTATCACTTAACTATGATGTTTCACTCACATACTTACTGTTTCTGCAAGTTCGTGTAGGCTTTGGTTTTATTTCTTGAGCTACAGGTCTGCTTTTTGATGCGTGTGAGGTATTGAGGGAACCAAAGGAAACTCGGTCGAATTTTCTACAGAATTCAACACCCCGCTGTTTTACATAAGTGTGAGGACGTTGTCCTCACCATACTCCAGGGGCGTGATTTTCTATTTCTTTTATTTTTCAAACGTTGTTTTCAGCAAATTTATGTTTTCCTTCCTTCTTAATCATTTTCATGAAGCAATGAGGGCATTGCTAATTTTTAAGTGTGAGGAAGGGAAATTACACATGCTCATGCTCTTGCTCAGTTACATTCGAATGTGCTAATTTTGAACATTTTATTAAGGCTATCACTCCATTTTCACTATATTTTTGTTGGCCCTCAAAAATTTTGGTTGCATAACATACCTGAGTCTTATTCAGTGGTTGGATAAGTTGGTTTGGAACACCGCACGAGTAGCACTAGTTTTTATGAGATCGAAGCTGGAAAACAGTTGTGGGAATTCTGGTTGCACTGCTTGTATGTACAGTTTTGATTAATGCTTGGCTATTTCTTCTCTAAAAAGTTAAGCCTTTTAGTATAACTATTTGTCTTTGATTTCACTTGGGGACTTTGGGAATGATTATTGAATGAAAGGAAGGAAGGACAAAGGCAAGGTACTCCTCTAATCGAACTTCTAACCCAGAAAACAGGCCTTGCCCATTTGGTAATTAAGTCCTCGGGGTGCCTCATCACCTATCTACCTAAGGTCATCTGATCTGGGATAGAAGACCCAACACCGCTACATGAATGGAGAGAAAAGTCTGAGGGATATAAAAGAGAAAGTTAATGCTTGTGGAAAAAGTTGAAGAAATTTATTAATTTCAAATGTAAAGTGCAAAGTCTTTCTTGATTATGAGTACGTGGTGATGAAAGGTAATATGGAATAAGATATTACTTCTCACCCCTTGTCGTCCATGGATTGTGGAAAGTTAATTGGAAAGTAGTCCCTGAGTGAAATTTGAGTCAAAGTAGTTTTACTATGTGTCTTAAGCCTCTGCAAAATACTTCTAATTCACTGTTTATGAAAACCTGCAAGTGTGGATCATTGTTCTCTATGACTGCTTTTCATTATTAGATCTCTTGTGCACGGTTCTAAACTGACGACCCCCTTCTGTAAGATTTCAGTATGTTTCTATTTGCTTGAGGGCAAGCAAAGATTAAGTGTGAGGAAGTTGATAAGTCAGGAATTTGTCTAAGTTTACTATACTAATTCATGCTTAATTTTCTACTTTATGACATTAACTTCCCTCCTTAATGCATTATTTACTCTTTATTGTTATATTTGTCTCCAATGATCGATTTGATATGTTTTCAGGATAAAATGCTCAACAAAGTGCTTAAATGAAGATTTTAGAGGTTGAAGCAACAAGTGAAAGTCAAACCAGAGTCAAAGGCAGATTTTCATCAACCACTGCCATGTTTTATTGAGGGTCCGGGTTTGTATCCTACTTTTCAAACCCGGACCATCTCATCGTAGAACCTTCTGCCTATTTTCAGACGCGGTCCGGGTTTGTGTCCTACTTTGCAAACCCGGACCATCCCCTAGCAAGAGTCTTCTGCCGAGTTTTAGTGGTGGTCCGGGTTTGCGTCCTACCTTGCAAACCCGGACCAATATAAGCGGAGCACCAGTTTTGTTACGGAAATAAAGGATTAGTTGATTTATCTTTAGTTATCTGTTATTATATTCTAGCGGTCGCTTGTTTAGGTTAGATTAAAGATAGAATTCTGAGGCTTATAAAAGGAGAGTCCAGCCAACGTTAGAAGCACGCTTAGAGACACCACAATTAGCCACGTTATAACACAGAGAGATTAGCATAGTTGGAGATTGATTCTGGTTGGAAGTTTGGAGTAGAGCAGAGAAGAGAGTTCATCACGGAGACTTCTCAAGAAGTCTCAACAGAGTTTCTTCTTGTTCTTTATTACTACTTAGTACAGTTTTGCTCATTGTGAACATGTCAATGTCTGAGCAGTTTCCTTAAGATTCCGGGTTTCTATGTATTCCTAAAACTTGCTAGAATTGACCGGTACACTTGCCGTTAGGTGTTACCCCAACAGCACCAAGGGTGGAAAGGATCATCATCTTGCATTGGTTGACCAATCCCTTGTAAAACAACTGAGATAGTTGTTCCTTGGTGAGGCCGTGGTGTGGACACGTGCGCAACAACCCCTTGAATCTATCCCAAGTCTCACAGATGTTCTCCGAGCCAGGTTGTCTAAAGTTGTATATCTCGGCGATCATCTCCAGGGTGCGACTTAGAGGCATGAACTTGTCATAGAACTTGGTTGCCATGTCCTCCCATGTGGAAATAGTACTGGGGGTCAGACTATGGTACCACTTGCTGGCGTTCCCCGTAAGACTATGGGGAAAGAGGGACAGTCTGGTATATTAGAGGACGTTATTTGTGGAGGTTAGGCTGTGTGTTGTAGGAATTTGATGATGTGGAGCAAGGCATCGTCCGGGTTCGACCCATCAAACATACCCAACTACTTAATGCATCTGATTTAGTGATATGGCTTAAGTTTTTGCAATTCATCATATTCATTCTGTGCAAGGAGAGGGAGGTCGATTGCTGGCTTTTGGCCTTGGTTGGAAGGCCTGTTTATGTTGCGGACGGTTGGTGCTGCCATTTGTGTAGGAGCTGCTTCTTGTAGGTTTCTTCGTTGTCAAACGGAGCGAAGAAGAAAGGTCCTCTCGATTTCTGGGTCAAAGTTTGTCAAATCTTCAGGGAGACTTGTTGACCAAAGTAGCATTCACCTTTTAGATATTCAGGAGGAGCAAAACACAATGTTATAATATTTCATATTGATAAATGTAAAAATAATTACAAAGTTAATTTATGAAATGAGGAGAAGAACAAAATTGGGCATGCCGGACGCGGTGCCAGGTGTGCGGCACCCAGCATTGGACTTCCTCCAATACTGCCGGGTTGATTTTACCCGGCGTTTCGCCCGACTTGTTGTTCGAACTTGAAAAAGAAAAATAAGACAAACAAAAAAGAAGGGAAAGATAAAAATAGAAGTGCAATGGGATGGGATGGAATATTTATAAACAACTCTAAAAATTGAAGAGAATAAGCAAAATAAAAGTTGATATTGGGTGTTGGATTGTGCGCCGAGTGACTTTTATCCGGCTTAGGACTTCTCCAGAATGTCGGACGTGTGGTACCCGGCATCTTGCCCGAGTTCTTCCAATTCGAAAATCAAATTAAAGAATCAAAGTATAGGGAGCATTAGAAGAGAGAAATAAACGAATGGTGAAAGAATAGTAATGAACAATCGTGAAGAATTTTAACACTTTACGAATTCTGAAAATAACTTGAACGTGCCGGACATAATGCCAGGTAAAACCTGCCCGGCATCAGACTTCCTATGAGTATGCCGGGTAATTTGTGTCCGGCCGTATGCATGGCACATTCAAATCTGCAAAAACTAGGGGCGAAATAAATCAAAGAATAAAAGAATAAAGAATAGAGCGTTTTACCTAGGGGTGAGCATTTGGATAATTTGGTTAACCGAAATCCAAATTGTAAAAAAAAATTGGATTTTGGTTAATTCGGGTTTTAACCGAATTATCCAAATTTTGATCAAAACCGAATTAACCGAAATCCAAATTATCCAAAATCCAAAATTTTTTTAAGTTGAAAACCAAAAACCGAACTGAAATCCAAAATTTCCTTCAGTTCGGATTTCAATTAACCGAAATTAAAAAAAAAACCGAAAACCGATTTTATAAATTGGATTTTAGTTAACCGGGTTTTTTTTAAAAAAACCAAACACATTTTTTGTTTCAAGTACATCATCAGCAACAGTAATAACCATAAGCTGCTAGAAAAATCGTGAATTCCCTAGTTGCCAATTCATCACAATAGAAACAGAAAGAACTCACTCAAACATTAGACTAATTACATCAAACTAGGGGTGAGCAGTGATGAACGATGTTCCAAAACAACCAGTTACATATAATTAATTTGACAAAAAATAGAATAGTATGACAATGTATAATTGAAGGATTGGAGCAATGCGGGATAGGGTTTTGAATTTTAACGTGTTGTTTATCATGTTTAAAGAGTATTAACTATTAAGGAAAGATTTAGGGATTTTCTTTAAAAAAGTTTGGATAATTCGGTTAACCGAATTTTAAAGGGTTAAAACCGAAATCCAAACCGAATTATTATTTGGATATTCGAATAACCGAAATTTTGAATTGGATTTTAAAATTCGGTTAAAAATCCAAAAAAAATTCGGTTAATTTGGATTTTGGATAAATCCAATTATCCAATCCAAATGCTCACCCTATTTACCGAATTTCGGACTTGGACTAATTCCAAGTCCCCGGCAATGGCGCCAATTTGCTAACAATATTTTTGTTGGGGGAAAGAATGTACAAAAGAATAAATAAAAGAATAACTAAAATAATCCTACAACTCTACTACGGGTAGCAAATAAAACCCGGTCGGAGTAAAGCGTGAGTAAATTACAACCGAGAGTATCGAACCCAAGGGACTTATAGAAAACTAGTCCTAATTCGGGCAAAAGCCTATTCTAAACAGGGGGGAATGTAAATAACAGTTAATTTAAAAACTACTAACTAAAAAAAACTAATTTCCCTGTGAAATACCCCGAACTTAAATATAGGGATTAAAATTAATCTAATACGTATTTAAGGGCCTAATGACGCCTAAGTAATATTGGTAAGGAAAAATAAATCCAAAAGAAAAGAAGAAATGCTTAAAAAGCGAAAAACGCTAAATAAGCGTTAAATAACCATAGGAGGTATGAGACCTCGGTTAGCACATTATATGGATTCCTAGGGTTTAATAAGACCTAAATAATATATGGGAACAACTCCCGAAGAAAACGGATCCAAATAATGTATTAAAACGCTAGTAGAGCTTTAGTGCACATTTTTCGAGAAAACCCGAAAATGTGACTTTAAGTGGTCAAACGAATCCGTAAAAATTATAAATCATTAAATGACTATTATGAGCATTAATGGAAGCTTAATAACCAATAAAATTAAATAAACGAGAAAATTCCGGAAAACGGGCCCGGTTAGTGAATAGTACCGAAACCAGGTAAAATAAACGAGTGTTTTCTGTAAAAGACGAGAAATGCTCCAACTAGTAATACAGTAGGGGGACCGGTTTTTATTAAGTCAAATAACCCCACACCCACACATGTAACTAGCTAAGTAATTAAAGGGCCAAAAAGCAAAAAGTAGAAAAAGTAGAAAGGTATTACTTTACCTCTCTCCTCTCATTCTCACATTTCTCCTCTCCCTCTCTCGCGTGAGTTCCTTCCTCACCCAGCCGACCTCCCCTCTTCTTCTTCCTCTGTAGGCGATTTTGAAACTCCAAAGAAAACAACCATGGCAGCTCACCTTCTCAAGCTTGCCCAAGCTTTATTAAAGCTCCAAATCAAAAACAAATTACATATTTGAACTCCCCTCAATATTCTCTACAATTCTATCTTTTCAAAATTCGAAAAGGAAGAACTTCATCTCCATGGGTTTTCCCCATTCAAAGAGAAAATGGTACCAAAGTAAAGCTTGGAGTCTCCTCTCTCCATTAAGGTAAAAATCTACATGAAAAACTCATGTCTCCTTCATCTTCTTTTGTAACCGATTCCTACCCCCTTGTAATACTCTACTTTCTCTCTCTCGTTTAAGCAAAATTACAACCTTGCAATGGTGGTGGAATCACCTTCTCAAACCAAGGGCTAAAACCCCTCCTAAAACACTCCAAAGGTAAACCCTAGAATAGAATTTGTGATTTGAACATTTCAATGCATTAGTGTTAATGTAAGGGTTAGTATGTTAATTACACTTATCTTGTGTGTATTGGGTGATGGGAATGGAGTTTGGCAACTCCATTCCCCATATAGCCGATTTGTGCAAGAAGAGAGAAAGAGGAGGATTGGAAAAGAAAAGAAGGAAATATAAGCTTAAGGTAAGAGCTCCTTCCTAATGTTAAATTTTAATGCATTAGAGTGATGGGAATGAGTAAACTAATTAAAGAAACCCAAATATTGTATTATTATTGTAGTTTGTGGAAGTTTGAGTGTTTATGAGCAAATATTTGGATTATAGGCCTTGGAGCCAAATAATTGTGCATGTGTATTAGTATTGTGGATTGAGGAGTAAAGATGTATTGGTATAGTAGTTTGATGGAGTATTGGTGTATTGAGATAATGTTTTGAATGCTGGTAGGACCCTTGCAAGGGTGTGGCTAGAATAGGAATGATTTTGGTGAAAAAGTGTGTATGAGGATAAGTAGAAATTGTAGGTGAACTATGGCAAAATTTTGGTAGAAAATGTACATTTATGGGTGACTTGGTGAATGGGAAAACCAAGGTGTGTATTTGGGATAGTAAGGATGTTTAGTAATCATGGAATGGTAGTTGTAGTATAGGAATGAAAAGGAGTAAAATTTGTAGTAGGAAGTATTGAAATGTGTTGGAGAAACAAGGAAGAATTAATGTGTAAGATTTAGCAAAATGAGTATTGTACTGAGTAAGGCTTTGGGTTGAGTGTAATGCAAATGAGGCAATGAAAGAGCCATAGGAATAATGGGGAGAAGGAAGGAGAAAATCTGTAGCATTTGGAGAAGAGCACAAAAACTGTAACAGTGGAGAAAATTTAACAGTGAATGGTGTTTTGTAACAGGTTTGTATTGGTCACCCGAGAGTACATTCCAGTATTGGTCCGGGTTTGTATCCCCGGACACAAACCCGGACCACCCCAAATTTGTACAGAAAGAGTTTTAAAGCGTAGTTAAGGATGGGTAATGATGGTATAAGATAATTAAGACATGATTAATGATGTTTAAAGGTCATTAAGGCCATGAACAAGTTTAGAAAATAATTTCAAGTAAGTAACTTAAGTAAATGTATTTGAATAACCATGAACTAGTAAGTATAAACTAGGAAACTCTAGTAAAGTAATGAGTAAGGTTAATTATGGATAATTAACCACCCAACTGTATGTATGTGATAGGATTTGATTAGTCGAACACCGAAGAGTCAGTGTGAGTCCGAAATCAATGGTGAAAGGTATGATTTCTTCATGCCCTGTATCCTAATCTGGTTACCCCGATTTGTGTGCTTATTTGATCACCTAATAAGATAAATGCATGAATCGGACTATATTGCACCTACTTGTACTTGTTTACTTTGTTCTTGATATTTGTCTTGAACAATAGTTTGTATAATTCATGAAATATATGAATGATGATGAAGTGTATTGTATCTCTGTAGTGCACTTGTATATTGTATTGTATTTTGTACGGATGTGTATGTGAGCAATGTATTCGTGTATGTGGCTTGATTGAATGACTTCTACTAATTCCTAACTACCTAACTCCTAACGTAAAGTAATGGATAAATTGGAATGAGTAGAAGTCCGATATAGTTTCGGCCACGCGTGAGGATGAGGAGACACAAGAGGTTGGATCCGATTCCTAGTTCTTAAACTGGTCCACGGCCCATACCCCTTAAATGGGTAGCATCCTGGATTGGTGAACCAAGTAAATCCCGGTGGTGGGACAGAGTAGTCCCCGGGCGGAGGTCCCGATGACTTGACTTAAGTAAGTAAGTAAGTAGAGTATGAGTATGTATGCGTAAGTATTGTGTAACGAGTAAAAGAGTAATCTCCACCCGATTAACCTGGGTGGACAAAAAGGAGCTAACGAGTATGTGGATTGTGTATGTATTGCGTATGTATTGTATATGAATTGGGTAATGCAGACTTCGGGAAAGGTGAGTATGTATCTGTTGGCTTGTATGGTTTACCATGTATGCATTGAAGTGTATGTGTTGAAGTGTATGTATGTAATCCTTGCGTAAAAGTATTGTAGTATTATGTATGAACGCATGTATGCATGTATGTATTGTAAAATGAATTGCATGTATTCGACCAAGTGGTCGGCGTACCCTCACTAGTACGCGGGGTATGCGGTTATCATATGCAGCAAAAGCTGACCCCCTAGGGGGAACGTTTTTAGTGTGCAGGTACCGAAGCGGATATGGTCAAGGTAAGAGACCGGTGGCTACACTTGGATAGTAGAGGTGTACTAAGTGGCACACCCTTGTACTTAGAAAGTAAGTAGTTTGTGAGGAATGGGTAGTGGATAGACTCGTAATGAGTATGTATGAAATTGAAGGAAGCGTTGTATTTGTATTTGGAACCTAGTAAACTCGGTTATGTATATTGTATTGTATGGTATTGTGAAGGAGTAAAGTGTTGAATGGAGCATTGTAGTATTTGATTGATAAATGGAGTATGTTTTGTAGGTGTGTAGTACTCGGGATTCTGGTCCATCAGACCGACGTTGTATGTAGTAGTAGTAGCCTTGTTAGTCACGTGGGTGACTAACGGCATTGTATCACCTACCGTTGAGTATGTAAGTATCCGCTGCGTGAATCTGGATTGTATGAGGAGATTGGACGGTAATGACGGTATTAGCGGTAGGGGTGTTAAAAAAGTGGTATCAGAGCGAAGTATCGCTCTGATGACTGGAAATACCGAGTTTAGGAATACCGAGTTAGGAATTAGAAGCTTAGGGCTAAGGGCTGAGTTTTAGCATTAGAGATATGCTAGATAGGAACTCCCGGTGTGTACCGGGTACCTACTATACCAGACCCGCCCTCCGCATCCCCATTGTATAACTGGGAAAGTACGCCAGAGAGAAGGAAAGTCCTCTCATACTCGGGAAAACCCGATCTGGCAGTTGTGAAGCAATCACACAGTAAACAAGAACCGGCATATGGTAGATTCCAAGAATTGGAAGTCCCGGAGCTGGATCCGGTTGAACAACAATACCCGCACTTAATAGCGGTAGAATGAGAACTCCAACCATAAGGAGACTACAACATGCAACAACATGGGGCGACATGCATAGCAGTCGCAGAACCTGACTAGTCAATCGGCAACAGGAAAAGAAGCACTAAGCGTGCAACGGAGCGGGGAAAAAGGAGCAGTAACAAAACCCGAGACACAAGTCTACGGGACAGTAATACCTAAATAGCACCACCGACGGTATGCTAGCAAACTAAGGACATAGTCAGGAACGGTTAACTCCAAACTACAACGCCAACCTAGCTCAGACAGCTACAAGAACACTCACAAGATATAATCTAACGCAACTACAACCGTAGTGCCCAAACCAACTCAGGCTCAGTAACCACAACAAATGTGTGGGAATGAGCAACAAGGGAAAACACAGAACAAATAATTAGGGATCTCCAAGGATTGGAGAAGTACCCCGATCAATGACAACCATGTCAAACTTACTGAGAAGTTACTCAGAAGATTAATTGACCTAAGTAAATGATCACTGGATCAATGGAGAAGTCGACAAGACTATCAAATACAAGTGGAAACTATACCGTGACCGGTATAGGTTTACCCAAAAACCACCAGTACCACGCACTTGCCACGGCAAGTGCAATAAGAACAGGAACATGCAGAGGAGCCCTAACACACCACGAGTACATAGTAATGTACCGTAACTGCAGTGAAACAACTATAGGATCACCAATCCCGAAAGCTAGAAGAATCGAACCTTTGAAAGGCTTGACGGCTTGACCATTGTACTAAGAACATACCAGTCGGTGGGAAGCTGGACTTGGCAAGACCACAAACATGGCTATGCCATGTAGAACTTCTTTTAACACCGCACTATGGTTTTAAAACCCGAATTTTCTTTCAAAACCACAACCTTTCTTTTAAACCTTGGATTTTAAAACCAAACCAACAGAATTACGATGAGTATCATAGAATGATACAAGAGGAGTTGACAATAGAATACTTCACCTAGGCGTGTGACGAACACTACGAGTGTACCCAAATATGGGATGTGGGACAACCGCACTCCGAAGGAGCTTGTGGGCCTGACAGATAGTCGGGTAAGTGGTAACGTATCAACAAGGTACCCCATGTATGTATACATGTAGTGTACGGAACACGGGAAGTAGTCAACTCCGTTCTACGGACCATGAGTAAATGCAAGCAGAATAGCTGGACACCACAGACGATAAAGGAGAAGGAACTCAACTAAGAAGTAAGTATAAAGAACTCAGAGAATCCATCTGAGATAAGGAATAAGAACTAGAAAGTGCAAAAAGCACTGACTAGTAGGTATAGACATGGACATGTCTCAAAGACTTCAAACCAATACATGGTAACTGGAACAAACATCCAGCCCGACACAGTAAGGCAAAGGCCTAACGTGAACACCACGATGCTCAACAAACGGGACGAAGTCTCCCAAGAGCAATCACAAGATTACCATGAAGTATAATCCATCATTGGGGAGAATTTTAAACCTAGTCTAAACGCTAGGAGAAGGTATAAATAGTCTACCCAAGAACAGGAGACGTTATAACCCAAAAGGGAATAACTCAGATACAATACCACAAGGTGGTATAGCGGACACAACATATTATAAACATTAGCCGGATGTAACGGCGTAAACTAACAACACCCAGGAGCAATCCCCGAAGGGTGTCTGAGTTAACAACAGTCGAACAAGCGTCATGATAAAAGCACAGAAGCTAGAACGAACACTCGGTTAGACACAGTAGGGATTTTACTTAGCAGGAAATGCCCTAAATTACTAAAAGGCACTGATTAACACCAGTTTGCCTAAAGGGACTCTTATGAACGGAAGTGATGTCACGACTTGCCATGGAGCCCGGTAATACCTCCAACCTATGGGGTATACAATGAGTGGAAACATGTATAAGCAGCTTGCAAAGAGCATAGCTTGCAGCAATAAGGCTTAAAAGCCATCAACCAACTATGTTATGTAAACCTTAACGGTTGCATAACCCACACCATTTGATAACAAGACTTGCAAGAGATATTGTCTCATATGACAAGAAATCAACAACTGGACCATCAATTCAAACCCAACATCCTGAGTGGCTGGAGAGTAATGGTACTCAGTATCACTGTCACTAGAGCATCATTCTAGTATAAAGTTGACAAGCTTTTAATTACCTTCATGCCTTTTGTAGCAATGGTAGCACAGAGGCATAAGAATCGTAATAATGCCAACAATGGCCTAGTCCACACTTGGACACTACGAGAGAAGAGATGAGGAAAGACTGTAAACAGACCACACAACGTGGTGAAGATGTGAACCCTTAGAGAAGGCTTCCATCAACAATAGCAACAAAGCGTGTGCATGTAGATATTTCCAAGAGGCGACTGAGCAAACAATTACGGTCTAAAGGAGTAAGTATACTCCATATGCAGTACATAAAGAGATACTGACATAATAACCTTGCCATGAGGCATATGAGTGGAGATAGACCCCTCAACAAGAACTTTCATTTACCAATGACAGAGTACTCCTCAATTGGAGAACGGGACCAGAAACCCTTGAAGTTTCTTGGGATGTCCCGGTGATGTACATACCAAAATAAAATTGCACAGCTAGAGCCTATAACTAATGCTCAGCACCGAGGAGACAATAATTGTCAAAACAATTAACGTGGATGCACACACGCGAATGACCAACGCTCAAAGGAGCTTGTAACCCGATAATTACTTCATCCATTATCAATCAAGATGCTTGGTAAATTGTATCATAAATGATGATAGAATGTGAGGTAAGCTAACCTACACATAAAACCTAAGTTGAATAAGACATCTCTACACTGGGAAATAATCACATTGCGGCATGCCACGACAACCGTCATACACACGAACAGAGGAAACCCTCAGTGTTCATGCCATAAGGAAATGGTGCCAACGACAATGGCAATGAGTAAAGACAAACTACCACAGTAACAGAGACAGTAAAAACGATGTTGTATAATGAGTAAGAAGGCGGTGCGCAACAAGCGACCGCTATGAGGAAGTAGTTAAGCAATGACACGGAGTATAAGTATGAGAAGACAGGCAGAA
Source organism: Limonium bicolor (assembly GCA_023374045.1). Classification (NCBI taxonomy): domain Eukaryota; kingdom Viridiplantae; phylum Streptophyta; class Magnoliopsida; order Caryophyllales; family Plumbaginaceae; genus Limonium; species Limonium bicolor. The sequence continues at coordinate 129,580,112 of CM041777.1, read as the reverse complement.
ATATTTATTCCTATGCGATCCCATAAGTGATTTACTGTCAAGCGTTTACGCCTCTGCACTCTGTATGACTGAGTGTTTTGGTATTGCACTTGTGCAGCTAATGATCAAGTGGGATAGCTAGGAATGTAGGAAATGTAAATCGTAGTAAACCTTTCTTTCACCAACAACATGGCATAACCCAGTTAAGTAAGTTTAGAAACAACCGTGCGGCCTAGGGCCGAAGAAGCACGAAGAGTGTAAAACACACTAACAATCACTATATGTGAATTCCAGGGGAATGAAAAAGGTGAAAGGAGACTTAAGAAAGTCACTAAGGCCGACGCATAGAAAATGCAAGGTCATACAAGTAAAGAACACTTGTACTGAACCAGGGAAACTGGTATAATTCAGAAACAACTGACAACAGAGGAAGCACTACAGTTAAGTGGTGACGTGACCTCACCCGACAATAAGTCGGAGGAACTTAGCGAACAATCGTGGGAGTACGAATAGTATGTATGATAGATTACCAGAGAGCTGGTTATAATTTAAACTCATTGAGTTCAAACATGGTAAAAGAATACCACACTGTTAGTAAACCTTATTCCCATAATAGAGGGATAAAAAGGCGATGAGTAGCACATTTGGAATAAACAAAGAGCAATAAAGTACTAAGTTATCAGGGTCGCGGCAGCAGAAGCTAGTGGGCCCTAGCTAGGAGATAATATACCTAGTAAGTATAATAGAATGGCTAGTAATGTCGTGAAGCCTAATAGGTTGGAACCGAATTAATTATGAGTTAAATAAACTCATATAGGAATTCTCAGTGCAAAGACTAAACCATACGTATGGTTAAGACCCTTTGACCAGAGTATATTACATAATAAACCGCAGTGAAGCTAAACTGCTTCAGATTGCCCAAATTAAGTAAACCAATGTATAATAATAATATATGGTAGATTACGTGGGCGTAATCCCTTTAAGGGGGGTAGAGCGAAAACCGCTTAGTATAAGTTTCATGAAGAAAACACATAAACTATAATGTGCATAGCACAAATGAGAAACAATTAATGATTGATGCCTATGTTAAATAAACATAAGTATTCATTCATATTGAAATTGTGGTAATTAGGCATGAGAGATGCAAATACCATAGGATGGATATACCTACCTTGTAACACCATGTAAGAGTATTAGTAAAAGGAAAGTAATTAGTAGTGGACGGAGCTCCACAAGTACTGTAGCCTTTGAAGAAGTAGTACGAAATGAATGAGAGTAGTAGATGAATGAAGCCTAGGGGTAGTGTATACCTAGGTAAATTATTGGAAGTGAATTGAGGACAACTAAATTTTACAAGTATGGTAATCCCTAGTTAGAATAATTGAAATGATGGAGAGTAATGGATGGAAGTAGTGAAGGTTGATGAAATGGGCATTTAGGTATTGAACCACGTAAGTAAAGTATTTGGGAAGTAGAGTGAGGATGATTGATGGACTGATTCCATCTTTTGGAGATGTATGATTTTCGTAATCATGACTAGAAAGGGTAAAAAGATAGAAAATGAAAACAGTTAAATTATTTGTTTGTTTGAAACTGATGTGGGAAGTCGAACTTGATCCTGATCAGATCAAGGGAAACCGAGCACAAATTGGGGTGGAAAGATAGTTCAACACTGATGCTGATCACATCAGGGTCGAATGATTCTTGAAGCTCCCCTTAAGTGGTCACAAGAATCACACATAGGATAGAAGTAATGAATACAAATTGGAATTTGGAGATGTATGCTTTAGAAAGATTTCTAATTAGTAGTTGTAAAAGAATTTTCCTTAGACTGAAGAGTAAGTAATTGTTGGAAGCTTATACCGGAGAATGACAGTAAGTAGCATGTTGTATTATTCCAAGGGCAACAGGACATAGAGGAGTCCTGTGCCTAGATGACCGGAGTGCCTACGGGATTGTTATGTGTATTGCATTGCTTTGGGATAGCTTTGCCACTATGTGTATGTATAAAATTTGTAATGAGGAACCAGATGTTGATAGTAATATGAATCGGAGTAATTATTGTACATTGGTATGGTATGGAAAGGAGAAACCTTGAGTAACGAATTTGGGGATTGTAAGGAGGAGGAATGTATGGCTTTGGTATTAGGCAAGTATAAATGAGTAAGTATAGTAATCCCAAACTCGAACAACTTGAGGACAAAGTTCTTAAGGGGGGTAGATTGAAATACCCTGAACTTAAATATAGGGATTACAATTAATCTAATACGTATTTAAGGGCCTAATGACGCCTAAGTAATATTGGTAGGAAAAATAAATCCAAAAGAAATGAAGAACATGCTTACAAAGCGAAAAACGCTAATAAGCGTTAAATAACCATAGGAGGTATGAGACCTCGGTTAGCACATATATGGATTCCTAGGGCTTAATAAGACCTAAATAATATATGGGAACAACTCCCGAAGAAAACGGATCCAAATAATGTATTAAAACGCTAGTAGAGCTTAGTGCACGTTTTTCGAGAAAACCCCGAAAATGTGACTTTAAGTGTCAAACGAATCCGTAAAAATTATAAATCATTAAATGAATATTATTGAGCATTAATGGAAGCTTAATAACCAATAAATTAAATAAACGAGAAAAATTCTGGAAAACGGGCCCGGTTAGTGAATAGTACCGAACCAGGTAAAATAAACGAGTGTTTTCTGTAAAAGACGAGAAATGCTCCAACTAGTAATACAGTAGGGGGACCGGTTTTTATTAAGTCAAATAACCCCACACCCACACATGTAACTAGCTAAGTAATTAAAGGGCCAAAAAGCAAAAAGTAGAAAAAGTATAAAGGTATTTACTTTACCTCTCTCCTCTCATTCTCACATTTTCCCTCTCCCTCTCTCGCGTGAGTTCCTTCCTCACCCAGCCGACCTCCCCTCTTTTCTTCCTCTGTAGGCGATTTTGAAACTCAAAGAAACAACCATGGCAGCTCACCTTCTCAAGCTTGCCCCAAGCTTTATTAAAGCTCCAATCAAAAACAAATTACATATTTGAACTCCCCTCAACATTCTCTACAATTTTATCTTTTCAAAATTCGAAAAGGAAGAACTTCATCTCCATGGGTTTTCCCCATTCAAAGAGAAAATGGTACCAAAGTAAAGCTTGGAGTCTCCTCTCTCCATTAAGGTAAAATCTACATGAAAAACTCATGTCTCTTCATCTTTCTTTTGTAACCGATTCCTACCCCTTGTAATACTCTACTTTCTCTCTCTCGTTTAAGCAAAATTACAACCTTGCAATGGTGGTGGAATCACCTTCTCAAACCAAGGGCTAAAACCCCTCCTAAAACACTCCAAAGGTAACCCTAGAATTTGTGATTTGAACATTTCAATGCATTAGTGTTAATGTAAGGGTTAGTATGTTAATTACACTTATCTTGTGTGTATTGGGTGATGGGAATGGAGTTGGCAACTCCATTCCCCATATAGCCGATTTGTGCAAGAAAGAGAGAAAGATGAGGATTGGAAAAGAAAAGAAGGAAATATAAGCTTAAGGTAAGAGCTCCTTCCTAATGTTAAATTTTAATGCATTAGAGTGAGGGGAATGATTAAACTAATTAAAGAAACCCAAATATTGTATTGAGTTTGTAGTTGTGGAAGTTTGAGTGTTTATGAGCAAGTATTTGGATTATAGGCCTTGGAGCCAAATAATTGTGCATATGTATTAGTATTGTGGATTGAGGAGTAAAGATGTATGGTCTAGTAGTTTGATGGAGTATTGGTGTATTGAGATTGAGATAATGTTTTGAATGCTGGTAGGACCCTTGCAAGGGTGTGGCTAGAATAGAAATGATTTTGGTGAAAACGTGTGTATGAGGATAAGTAGAAATTGTAGGTGAACTATGGCAAAATTTTGGTAGAAAATGTACATTTATGGATGACTTGGTGAATGGGAAAACCAAGGTGTGTATTTGGGATAGTAAGGATGTTTAGTAATCATGGAATGGTAGTTGTAGTATAGGAATGAAAAGGAGTAAAATCTGTAGTAGGAAGTATTGAAATGTGTTGGAGAAACAAGGAAGAATTAATGTGTAAGATTTAGCAAAATGAGTATTGTACTGAGTAAGGCTTTGGGTTCAGTGTTATGCAAATGAGGCAATGAAAGAGCATAGGAAAATGGGGAGAAGGAAGGAGAAAATCTGTAGCATTTGGAGAACAGCAAAAACTGTAACAGGGAGAAAATTTAAACAGTGAATGGTGTTTTGTAACAGGTTTGGATAGAGGTGGATTAGACTAGCTTAAAGTGCTTAATCAATGCTAAAAATATACTAGATTATATGAAGAATATTGGGGAAGAGATTGGTAGAAGTTTGGAGTTGAAACATAATCAAAAACAAATATATTTTACAATACTGTAACTTGTCCGGGTTTGTAAACAAGTACACAAACTGGACATGTCAAAAAACACGGCAGAATGTATTCAAAATGGATGGTCCGGGTTTGTAAACCTAGACCTAAACCCGGACCACCCCAAAATTTCACCCGAGAGGTTTACAATAGCATGGTCCGGGTTTGTAAACCCACCCCTAAACCCGGACCACACACAAAAAGTCACCGAGAGTACATTCCATATTGGTTTGGGTTGTATCCCCGGACACAAACCGGACCACCCCAAAATTTGTACAGAAAGAGTTTTTAAAGCGTAATTAAGATGGGTAATGATGGTATAAGATAATTAAGAAATGATTAATGATGTTTAAAGGTCATTAAGGCCATGAACAAGTTTAGAAAATAATTTTAAGTAAGTACTTAAGTAAATGTATTTGAATAACCATGAACTAGTAAGTAAAACTAGGAACTCTAGTAAAGTAATGAGTAAGGTTAATTATGGATAATTAACCACCCAACTGTATGTATGTGATAGGATTTGATTAGTCGAACACCGAAGAGGAGTCGGTGAGTCCGAAATCAATGGTGAAAGGTATGATTTCTCATGCCCTGTATCCTAATCTGGTTACCCCGATTTGTGTGCTTATTTGATCACCTAATAAGATAAATGCATGAATCGGACTATATTGCCACCTACTTGTGCTTGTTTACTTCTTGATATTTGTCTTGAACAATAGTTTGTATAATTCATGAAATATATGAATGATGATGAAGTTGTATTGTATCTCGTAGTGCACTTGTATATTGTATTGTATTTTGTAGGATGTGTATGTGAGCAATGTATTCGTGTATGTGGCTTGATTGAATGACTTCTACTAATTCCTAACTACCTAACTCCTAACGTAAAGTAATGGATAAATTGGAATGAGTAGAAGTCCGATATAGTTTCGGCCACGAGTGAGGATGAGGAGACACAAGAGGTGGATCCGATTCCTGGTTTTTAAACTGGTCCACGGCCCAAACCCCTTAAATGGGTAGCATCCTGGATTGGTGAACCAAGTAAATCCCGGTGGTGGGACAGAGTAGTCCCCGGGCCGGAGGTCCGATGACTTGAGTTAAGTAAGTAAGTAAGTAGAGTATGAGTATGTATGCGTGTGAGCCTCGATTTTTAAACCCTATTATGTGGATTAAGTCTGATTAGGATCAAACCGGGTTTTAGGTCCACTTATAACCTAAGATTAATAATTATGTCATAAAACAATAATATTAAAACCTAAGCTAGCTCACTGGAACCTATTATGAGTCGCCACCTAATTTTAACCTAGATCAAATTAGGAAAGGAGAGTTCGGGTTCGGGGGCTTGATATTCGACCTATTTAGGGTTCAATTACTTTCATTACCCCTCCTAGGTCGTTTTTCCTCTACTTGGTTTAATTACGGCTTTCTACAAAGTTGCTTTTAACCTAGGTGCGCGCTTCTGTTTTGTGTTTTTAGCATTTTTGACAGAAAATAAAAGTGAAAAGTGAAATTACCTAAACTAGGGTTTCGGAGGCAGAATTAGGTCAAATTTTGCTTACGTCCGTAGCCACGGACCAAACGTCCGAGACCACGGACCCCAGTTAACCTAAATATACAGAAAAGTCGAAATTAAAGGAAAACGAAAATTTGCAAAGTCCGGGGCCACGGACAGGCTGTCCGTGGCCCGGACATCATTAGAAAAACCTAAATTTGAATTTTAAAATCCCGTCGCCGTCCGTGGGTGTCCGTGGTCTCGGACAACGCGTCCGAGGTCCGGACCATAGGTCCGAGGTCACGGACCACCCACGGACAGGGGTTTTCAGAAGGTTCCCGAGGGTGTTTTGAGCTCAAATTTTATGGGTGTGTAGCCTGAAAGATGTACAAGACGTTAGTGATTTAAAGTTTTCAATTTGATTCGAATTAAGCACGAACTTAGCAAACAAGTTATCTGACAGAGGCTTAAATAAACAGCAATACAGAAGCCTACGAAGGTTAGTTTGAGCCTAAATTTTGAGGCAAGACAGATAAAACCGTGGTGAGTCAGGAAGTGGAGTTTCTACCTGTTTTACCTTCGGGTTCACAACGTTTCTTCACACCGGGACTCGTCGAGTGCTCCGTTGATGGCAGACCCGAGAGGATTTCGACCCAAGCTTCTGGTTGCTGGTTGTTCTTGCTGTTCTTCACGTTTTAGAGGTGTTTTTGTGAGGTTTTGATGATTATTGGTGCTTTGGGGATTGGAAAACGTGTTAGATGGTGATTTCGGGGGGTTTTCAGTATGATTTGGGTAGCCGGGTGTTGGAAATCGTGAGAGAGAGAGAGAAGGCCGTGTTTTCTGACTCTCTAGGGTTCTTGAGTGTGTGAGGTTCTGATTTTATCCAAAAACCTATCCCCTTATATAGACTTCCTTAAAGATAAAGAGAATCTAGTAAAAGTAAGATTTTTCGATATTTTAACTAAGCAACTTCCCAAAGGAATTTTGCCATGAAATTTAACCACATGTCAAGGATGGATATTATGAATTTTCTGAGGTGGGAACGAATTTTTTAAATGCTGGAGCATTTTTAAATTGATTTCTCGTCAGATTCAGTCAGAAATTACTAGAAAATTATTGGAAATTCGCGAAAAATCAAAATTCCAAAGCCATTATGCTTAAAATATCATCCTCTATCATGGGTTAAAATATCAAAGCATTTCGAGCTGATTTGGGCACCCCTTGGAGGAGAGAGAAGCCTATAGGAGAACTCAGAAGCTTTAAAAATTACGAAAACGCCCCTGACAACGACGAAACCACTCCTCAGGCCCTGGAACACGCCGATCGGGCCGGAGTCTCTTACTGTTTGATGGAGATGGCTCTCACAACCTCGTAGACCTCAACCAGGGGGTCAAAATTTGGGTATAACAGATTGCCCCCCGTCAACTGGACTTTGTAACGAATGTGAAAAGGTCTGGTTGATGCTGAGTGGTGCCCCAAAATTTTGACCCACAGAATCCTCCACGTTGTGTGAAACCGGTTTAACGATGCCCAGCAATTCGGAGGCGCTGACTACCTAAGCTACAAAGCATTGTCGAGCTTTTCTAAGCGCTGACTACTAAAGGTAACAATGAGATAATGTCAGACTATTCTAAGGTGCCGACTACCTATAAGGATGATACGATGTAAGCTATTCTAAGGTGTTGACTACCTAGAATGATGATATGCTGTCGAGCTATTCTAAGGCGTTGACTACCTGAAATGATGATATGTTGTCGAGCTATTCTAAGGCGCTGACCACCTAAAGTGATGAAAATGATGTCAAGCTATTCTAAGGCGCTGACCACCTAAAGTGATGAAAATTGGATGCAAATGCAAGAATGCTGAAATGCTATGATGCAAATGACGCTGATGCTGATGATGCTGATGATGCTGATGATGCTGATGATGCTGATGATGCTGATGATGCTGATGATGCTCGGATGCTTCTGGGGGACCGAAAACCGTGCTGATGCTCCTGGCTGGACCCAATGTGGACTTATTGCCATCGCCCCCCAAGCGGTGTGCAGGGATAACTCCTGGTAAAAAACCCTGGGGACTTATTGCCCTTGCCCACCATTCGTTGATCCCAAAAATAAGTTGACATCGCACAAAAGGAGGATTTATTGCCATCACCTCGCCAACTTTCTGTCGCCAGGTCTTGTGACGCGCCTGGATAATGCAACTAGGTCTTATGACGAGCCCTATATGAATGAGATGAATGCAATGTGTTTAATGAGAGTGGGTAAGCTAAAAGGGTAATGCTAGGTCTTACTACGAGCCTAAGGGAATGCAAACTAGGTCTTATGACGAGCCTAAAGGGAGGTTCTAGGTCTTATGACGAGCCTAAGTAATGGATCTAGGTTATGACGAGCCTAAGAGAATGCAACTAGGTCTTATGACGAGCCTAAAGGGTAGTTCTAGGTCTTATGACGAGCCTAAAGGAATGCAACTAGGTCTTATGACGGGCCTAAAGGAATGCAACTAGGTCTTATGACGAGCCTAAAGGTTGGTTCTAGGTCTTATGACGAGCCTAAAGGGAGGTTCTAGGTCTTATGACGAGCCTAGGGGTTAGATCTAGGTCTTATGACGAGCCTAAAGGTTGGATCTAGGTCTTATGACGAGCCTAAAGGGAGGTTCTAGGTCTTATGACGAGCCTAAAGGAATGCAACTAGGTCTTATGACGAGCCTAAAGGAATGCAACTAGGTCTTATGACGAGCCTAAAGGAATGCAACTAGGTCTTATGACGAGCCTAAAGGAATGCAACTAGGTCTTATGACGAGCCTAAAGGAATGCAACTAGGTCTTATGACGAGCCTAAAGGAATGCAACTAGGTCTTATGACGAGCCTAAAGGAATGCAACTAGGTCTTATGACGAGCCTAAAGGATGGTTCTAAGTGAAAGTGAGTAGAATGTATGGTGGGTCTAAATGGATGTAGAAGGATTAGGGGTTTATGTCAAATCTGGAGATGGTGGGGCTCATGATGGGCCTGCGGATGTTTGAGCGCGAAGGTAAGGCTCAAGACGGCTTGCGGATGCTTGAGTGTGAAGGTAGTGCTTAAGACGGGCCTGAGGAAATTTGATGTGGTGGTAGGGCTTAGGACGGGCCTGAGAATGCTTGATGTGGATGCAAGGGTTTATGCCTGTGGTGGGATGGTGGTGCTCAAGCTATCGGTTTCAATTGGTGTTGTCATGGCAATTGTTGGAACCAACAATTGCCCCCAGTATTTTTCCTTAGGACAATCTGAGCTAGAGTTCATGGCAATTGATCGGAACGATCAATTGCCCCCAGTATTTTTTGATTAAACAGCTGCGAACAAATCTCATCCTTACAGGGTCGAGGCTTATGCTTTGATGTGGTGCTTCCTAACCTACACTCGGCGTGTTTAGTGTTTGCACTCGTTTCTCACTTACAGTCACAACTTCTCAACCATTGAATTTGACATTTGTTAGATTTACGTGTTCAACCTGTTACTTTCACATGATCGGATACACAACTACTAAGTCGGAAGTCTTTTGGGCTTATAGCGTGGCCATGGGGTGTGATGAAAGATAATGGGACGATGGAGGAATGTTTAGGATATGTGGAGCTAAATGGTGACCAAAGCTGCAACTTGCACCTTCTCTCGGACTTGCTCTCTTTGTCCTGAAGTCATTCTGGCTACTTCGTGATGACTTCGCTTACGAACTTGGAACTCTGGATTTTTGAATTTTTCCCCGCATCCTTTCTCCTTTTTCCAATTTTGGGTTTCTTCATGGCTTTTCAGGTTTGCCTTTCTTTGGATTTCTTTCCTTTCGGGTTCTTGTGTTTCCCGGTTTTGAACTTTGAGAGCTGCTTTGTTGCTAGCTCATTTGGATCCTGTGTCACTTTGGGACCATTTGCGGATCGCTTCGTCATGCTGGTAGCAGTTTTACTTCTTTGGACTTGTGAAGCTGTTGTTCAAAAGTCGGGCTCCTTGCCTCCTTTGGTCACCGGGTCGGTTATTCATCATTGGCTAGCTTGTTTGTGGAGCTTGCAATATTGTGAAAGAGGTCATATATGAAAAGCTCAGCGGGGGTGCCTATGGTTTAATGTTTGGGTTCATAAGCTTTTGGTTGTGTGGTGTTGTACCTAGGTGCTTCGTCATTCCTGATAGTTGTGTATCCATTCTTTGTTACTTTTCGCAGGTCTAAGAGTAAATTTACAAATTATCTCCTTCGGTCGAAGTTATGCCGTTTACCTTACCTTTGAATGTGGTCTCACAAGAGTCGTGTAAAAATGACCGCTCGTTCACTCATGGTTTTTCCGCTCAAGACACTCTCGCGAAATGTTCACTCAAAGACTTGTTCACACGTTAAAACGAAAAATTAAAGATAACAAACCTAACTCAGATTGCCCCCAGTATTAACCTAGGGTTTATGACAACAATTTGACAGATATGGATTTGGAACCGCTTTGGGGGTTATTTGGACGCTTGGGATAAGCTGTGTGGTTTGGTAAGGCATGCTCAAAATTTCAGAAACAAAATACAAGTCTTTGTATTCCATTGTCGGGAAATAATTAATTCATGAACCATTTTCTCAAAAGAACCTGTGTGAAACAAAACCTTCTTTGTTATCATTTAGACTTGAAAAGGTCATTCATTTGTGAACATGAGGAAGAAGATGATTCAACAAAATCGATGCCTCTTATTAGTGGTTTGAAAACGATCATCTTTGAAAAATATGAGAGGTGCATTTGAATATGTTATGGCAGGTTATGCGATAGAATGCATGGGAACCCTAAAATTTATGTTGAATCCGAATCCTGCTGAACCATCTGAAGTCGGCATGCTGAAGACTCGAGCTCTTGACAGCCGGGATGTCGCTAAGATGACTGTGATCGACTTCTTCTTGGACTCTTAGTAGGCTCACGAAATACTTGAACTAGGAATGCCTATGGGTTATGTAGGAGGAACTAGGGCCTGAATCTCTTCCAAACTGAGAGTGAAGTGCATGGGCTAGAGTGATCCCTAGGTTAGAACGGATGCGTGGGCCTGAACACCCTTAACGTGGAAGTGGAGCAAATGGCCGAAGGAAACCGCATGGATTATGAATGGGCCTCTAGGCCGAGAGAGAAACCTTGAAGCCTAAGATTCGTTTGATGACCCTGTTGGGCCTTGAGGCCAGAAACTAGAATGAATGAGTTGCACAAACTATCTGGGATTTGAATGGGCCGAAATTTGGATTGAGAGCAAAGTTCGTGGGCCATAACTATGAATTGGTCTATGGCCCAGATGAAGTGAGTTATGAGTGTGGTACTCAGAATGTTTTAAGAATTTGGCACCTGGGCCAGAATGTGTTTGGGCTAGAAATAGGGCGCATGGGCCGAAATGATTTTTAAACCAATGTCCTAGATGTGAATTGGAATTTGGGCCGAGTAATTCTGATTGGGCCTAGAAGATGATACCTATATCTAGGACTTTGGGCCAAAGCCCAAGTGGAAAGTCTTCCTGGACTAGAATAAACCTTGAAACGGAAAGGCCTGATGGATTTTCATGAACTGCTTGAGGTGGATTTGTTTTTCATGGGCCTAGAACTAAATGGATAATTCGAATTGGACCAGAAGAGAATCACCTAAGTCTAAGCTTTTGGGCCGAAGCCCGAATGACTCACATATTAAACCAAACAGGGCCTCTAGGCCGCAAACAAATAGAGCTGCCAATTCGTGTTGGGCTAGGTCGATGTAGGAGAAGTTCCTATCAATCTCTAGGCTGGGTAGTGGGCCGATCATACAAGCAAACAAGGCCCACACAAATTCAACATGTCCTCACTAGACGTTTAAATCAAACTGGGTATGGATCGATCCGGAGAGGTGCTTGGGGCGCGGGCCCAGGTCACCACAAAGGAATAGGGCGTGTACGCTATTCTCTTTGGGCTTCCCCACTCTTTTCACATCACTTGAAAGTGTGCGTCTACGGTCGGGTCTTTGACTGACCAAACAAAGGGCTAGGTAAGGGCACTGCCAGGAAAACGCTTGGGGCTAAAGCCCAGGTATTAAGGGGGTGTGGTTAGACGACACCCTCCTCTTTTCCCCCGCTTATTCACATCACCTAAAGGTGTGAGTCCCTGACAGGGGACCCTCAAACGGGTCCCGGGGTGAAATTGGTTTGTGTGGACCCTCGCTCTCATATGATGCCAAGGTGCAGAAATTAAAGTGCGCACGAAGGTAAACAAACAGAGTAATAAAGCCATAAATAAACATTTTCGAGTTAAGCCCTCTTTCTTAAAATTAAAACAAGTTAAAATTAAGAAGTATGTCCCCAGCAGAGTCGCCAGTCTGTGAGCCTCGATTTAAACCCTATCCTATGTGGATTAAGTCTGATTAGGATCAAACGGGTTTTAGGTCCACTTATAACCTAAGATTAATAATATGTCATAAAACAATAATATTAAAACCTAAGCTAGCTCACTGGAACCTATTATGAGTCGCCACCTAATTTTAACCTAGATCAAATTAGGAAAGGAGAGTTCGGGTTCGGGGGCTTGATATTCGACTTATTTAGGGTTCAATTACTTTCATTACCCCTCCTAGGTCGTTTTTCCTCTACTTGGTTTAATTACGGCTTTCTACAAAGTTGCTTTTTAACCTAGGTGCGCGCTTCTGTTTTTTGTGTTTTAGCATTTTTTGACAGAAAATAAAAGTGAAAAGTGAAATTACCTAAACTAGGGTTTCGGAGGCAGAATTAGGTCAATTTTGCTTACGTCCGTAGCCACGGACCAAACGTCCGAGACCACGGACCCCAGTTAACCTAAATATACAGAAAAGTCGAAATTAAAGGAAAACGAAAATTTGCAAAGTCCGGGGCCACGGACAGGCTGTCCGTGGGCCCGGACATCATTAGAAAAACCTAAATTTTGAATTTTAAAATCCCGTCGCCGTCCGTGGGTGTCCGTGGTCTCGGACAACGCGTCCGAGGTCCCGGACCATAGGTCCGAGGTCACGGACCACCCACGGACAGGGGTTTTCAGAAGGTTCCCGAGGGGTTTTGAGCTCAAATTTTATGGGTGTGTAGCCTGAAAGATGTACAAGACGTTAGTGATTTAAAGTTTTCAATTTGAATTCGATTAAGCACGAAACTTAGCAAACAAGTTATCTGACAGAGGCTTAAATAAACAGCAATACAGAAGCCTACGAAGTTAGTTTGAGCCTAAATTTTGAGGCAAGACAGATAAAACCGTGGTGAGTCAGGGAAGTGGAGTTCTACCTGTTTTACCTTCGGGTCACAACGTTTCTTCACACCGGGACTCGTCGAGTGCTCCGTTGATGGCAGACCCGAGAGGATTTCGACCCAAGCTTCTGGGCTGGTTTTTTGTTCTTCTGTTCTTCACGTTTTAGAGGTGTTTTGTGAGGTTTTGATGATTATTGGTGCTTTGGGGATTGGAAAACGTGTTTAGATGGTGATTTCGGGGGGTTTTCAGTATGATTTGGGTAGCCGGGTGTTGGAAATCGTGAGAGAGAGAGAGAGGCCGTGTTTTCTGACTCTCTAGGGTTCTTGAGTGTGTGAGGTTCTGATTTTATCCAAAAACCTATCCCCTTATATAGACTTCCTTAAAGATAAAGAGAATCTAGTAAAAGTAAGATTTTCGATATTTTAACTAAGCAACTTCCCAAAGGAATTTTGCCATGAAATTTAACCACATGTCAAGGATGGATATTATGAATTTTCTGAGGTGGAAACGAATTTTTTAAATGCTGGAGCATTTTTAAATTGAATTTCTCGTCAGATTCAGTCAGAAAATAGAAAATTATTGGAAATTCGAAAAATCAAAATTCCAACGCCATTATGCTTAAAATATCATCCTCTATCATGGGTTAAAAATATCAAAGCATTTCGAGCTGATTTGGGCACCCTTTGGAGGAGAGAGAAAGCCTATAGGAGAACTCAGAAGCCTTAAAATTACGAAAACGCCCCTGACAACGACGAAACCACTCCTCAGGCCCTGGAACACGCCGATCGGGCCGGAGTCTCTTACTGTTTGATGGAGATGGCTCTCACAACCTCGTAGACCTCAACCAGGGGGTCAAAATTTTGGGTATAACAATGCGTAAGTATTGTGTAACGAGTAAAAGAGTAATCTCCACCCGATTAACCCGGGTGGACAAAAAGGAGCTAACGAGTATGTGGATTGTGTATGTATTGCGTATGTATTGTATATGAATTGGGTAATGCAGACTTCGGGAAAGGTGAGTATGTATCTGTTGGCTTGTATGGTTTACCATGTATGCATTGAAGTGTATGTGTTGAAGTGTATGTATGTAATCCTTGCGTAAAAGTATTGTAGTATTATGTATGAACGCATGTATGCATGTATGTATTGTAAAATGAATTGCATGTATTCGACCAAGTGGTCGGCGTACCCTCACTAGTACGCGGGGTATGCGGTTATCATATGCAGCAAAAGCTGACCCCCTAGGGGGAACGTTTTTAGTGTGCAGGTACCCGAAGCGGATATGGTCAAGGTAAGAGACCGGTGGCTACACTTGGATAGTAGAGGTGTACTAAGTGGCACACCTTGTACTTAGAAAGTAAGTAGTTTGTGAGGAATGGGTAGTGGATAGACTCGTAATGAGTATGTATGAAATTGAAGGAAGCGTTGTATTTATATTTGGAACCTAGTAAACTCGGTTATGTATATTGTATTGTATGGTATTGTGAAGGAGTAAAGTGTTGAATGGAGCATTGTAGTATTTGATTGATAAATGGAGTATGTTTTGTAGGTGTGTAGTACTCGGGATTCTGGTCCATCAGACCGACGCTGTATGTAGTAGTAGTAGCCTTGTTAGTCACGTGGGTGACTAACGGCATTGTATCACCTACCGTTGAGTATGTAAGTATCTGCTGCGTGAATCTGGATTGTATGAGGAGATTGGACGGTAATGACGGTATTAGCGGTAGGGGTGTTACAAAAAGTGGTATCAGAGTGAAGTATCGCTCTGATGACTGGAAATACCGAGTTTAGGAATACCGAGTTAGGAATTAGAAGAGAGCTTAGGGCTAAGGCTGAGTTTTAGCATTAGAGATATGCTAGATAGGAACTCCCGGTGTGTACCGGGTACCTACTATACCAGACCCGCCCTCCGCATCCCCATTGTATAACTTGGGAAAGTACGCCAGAGAGAAGGAAAGTCCTCTCATACTCGGGAAAACCCGATCTGGCAGTTGTGAAGCAATCACACAGTAAACAAGAACCGGCATATGGTAGATTCCAAGAATTGGAAGTCCCGGAGCTGGATCCCGGTTGAACAACAATACCCGCACTTAATAGCGGTAGAATGAGAACTCCAACCATAAGGAGACTACAACATGCAACAACATGGGGCGACATGCATAGCAGTCGCAGAACCTGACTAGTCAATCGGCAACAGGAAAAGAAGCACTAAGCGTGCAACGGAGCGGAAAAAGGAGCAGTAACAAAACCCGAGACACAAGTCTACGGGACAGTAATACCTAAATAGCACCACCGACGGTATGCTAGCAAACTAAGGACATAGTCAGGAACGGTTAACTCCAAACTACAACGCCAACAAGGTTACAAAGCCTGGCCAACATAGCTCAGACAGCTACAAGAACACTCACAAGATATAATTCAACGCAACTACAACCGTAGTGCCCAACCAACTCAGGCTCAGTAACCACAACAAATGTGTGGGAATGAGCAACAAGGGAAAACACAGAACAAATAATTAGGGATCTCCAAGGATTGGAGAAGTACCCCGATCAATGACAACCATGTCAAACTTACTGAGAAGTTACTCAGAAGATTAATTGACCTAAGTAAATGATCACTGGATCAATGGAGAAGTCGACAAGACTATCAAATACAAGTGGAAACTATACCGTGACCGGTATAGGTTTACCCAAAAACCACCAGTACCACGCACTTGCCACGGCAAGTGCAATAAGAACAGGAACATGCAGAGGAGCCCTAACACACCACGAGTACATAGTAATGTACCGTAACTGCAGTGAAACAACTATAGGATCACCAATCCCGAAAGCTAGAAGAATCGAACCTTTGAAAGGCTTGACGGCTTGACCATTGTACTAAGAACATACCAGTCGGTGGGAAGCTGGACTTGGTCAAGACCACAAACATGGCTATGCCATGTAGAACTTCTTTTAACACCGCACTATGGTTTTAAAACCCGAATTTTCTTTCAAAACCACAACCTTTCTTTTAAACCTTGGATTTAAAACCAAACCAACAGAATTACGATGAGTATCATAGAATGATACA
The DNA here is from genome assembly GCA_023374045.1 of Limonium bicolor. NCBI lineage: Eukaryota > Viridiplantae > Streptophyta > Magnoliopsida > Caryophyllales > Plumbaginaceae > Limonium > Limonium bicolor. Next base: position 129,563,962 of record CM041777.1, on the reverse strand, counting down.
AGAGGAGTTGACAATAGAATACTTCACCTAGGCGTGTGACGAACACTACGAGTGTACCCAAATATGTGATGTGGGACAACCGCACTCCGAAGGAGCTTGTGGGCCTGACAGATAGTCGGGTAAGTGGTAACGTATCAACAAGGTAACCCATGTATGTATACATGTAGTGTACGGAACACGGGAAGTAGTCAACTCCGTTCTACGGACCATGAGTAAATGCAAGCAGAATAGCTGGACACCACAGACGATAAAGGAGAAGGAACTCAACTAAGAAGTAAGTATAAAGAACTCAGAGAATCCATCTGAGATAAGGAATAAGAACTAGAAAGTGCAAAAAGCACTGACTAGTAGGTATAGACATTGGACATGTCTCAAAGACTTCAAACCAATACATGGTAACTGGAACAAACATCCAGCCCGACACAGTAAGGCAAAGGCCTAACGTGAACACCACGATGCTCAACAAACGGGACGGAGTCTCCAAGAGCAATCACAAGATTACCATGAAGTATAATCCATCATTGGGGAGAGTTTTAAACCTAGTCTAAACGCTAGGAGAAGGTATAAATAGTCTACCCAAGAACGGGAGACGGTCAATAATGTCATTGTTTGGTCAACCGTGACGACTCTTTACTCATGCCGGATGGGATATACCCGGCATCGTGTCCGGCAAAGCCTCTTTTATGCTCTTTGCTTGTACCGTGCAGGAATCATCCGGCATCTAGTCCGACATCAATGGTCTTTTGGCCAGAAACTTGTTCCTTGCAACGAAAACTTATAAAAACATAAGACTGAACAAATAATATACTTTAATACATAATATAACATAAATATTAACAATATAACCTTATTTACACTAATATATCCCTAAATCTAGTACATAAAATATGATAAGTCTGCGGCTTATCAATGGTGCTTGGAGAAGTTAACCAACTTAACATCCAAATATTTACTCCATAATAGAGATAGGCCACCACTTTAGCCAACACCTCCTATAGAAATACCATCATAATTCCGGAACTTGTTTCTAATCTTGTCTATTTCAGGAATGGGCCTGCGCGTTTCCATAAAAAATATAAGCCAAAGTTTGAACTTCCTAATATGTTCAATGACCTAGGCTACAACACTAATGTGACTAGACTTGGCAAACGGGTTATCCGTTCAGGTTTTGAGTCATATCTTTTCCGGTCAATATTTGTTTGGGTCGTAAACTTTTGAGTCATTTTGGGTTTGGGTCATTAGAGTTCGGATCAAATCGGGTTCGGGTATTAATAGTGTCAGATAGAATCGGGTTTTTGTTATTTCCGGTCATGGTTAATATTTTTTAAAAAATTGATAATAAAATATATACCTAATTTCTTAAGAATATACTATATGTAGATTACAAAAAAGTCAATACAATGCATATTCTGAGTTTTATTCGGATATACTAAGTTTTAATCAAGTTTTTTGTCAAATTTATTTAGGTCATTCAGGTTTGGGATAATTTATGGTTACTATTATTTTATGTTATTCGAGTTTGGCAACTTTTTAATTACTATTATTCTGGTCATTTCTGGTTCGGGTTGGTTTCGGGTTATAAATTTTTGGGTCATTTCGGGTTCGGGTCATTTTGGGTTTTACCCAACGGGTTTTAGGTTTATTATATTTATATATTTCAGGTTTCGTGTTTGGATAAAATGGGCAGGTTTTCGGGTTGGGTCAAACTTTGACAACTCTAAGTGTGACCCAGACCGCAGCAGTTGAGAGAGATGCAAGCCATTTAGATTGGTTGCCTCGCAAGCCCAATCCCTCGTAGCTATAAGCATATGTAGTTGTCTTTGGAACATTTGTGGTGGTACAATTTGTATACAGTAAAAGTACAGATTTTGTTAGCTTAGTGTATAGTTTAAGAAAACATTATGTACATCCAGTATAATAAAAAAACTTAGAACAATATGAACTGAATTTTGAACAAAGGGTCCAAAAAAAAATCAAACAACTAGTCTGAACACGAACTTAATGATTAAAGAACAGAAAAAATAATAAAAACAAATTAAGTTGTCTTAACATTGTTTCATTATATAATTTTTTGTTGAACAACTAGTCTTGAATTTGTGAACAGATTATAAAAAAATGTTGAACCTCTAGTATCCCTTATCTGACCACGAACTAAATGAATAAGGAACAATAAACCAATAAAATATTGGTAAGTTATATGAACAATGTATATTATATAATTTTCCTTGAATGACTAGTCTTGAATTTATAAACAGATTAAAAAAATGTTAAACAACTAGTATCAATTATGTACATGAACTAGATAAAAAAGAAACAACAAACCAAAAAATAAATGTAAGTTGTATTAATATTGTTTTATTATATAATCACCACAGAACAACTAGTCTCAAATTTGAATATTAAAAAAAACTTAGAACAATATGAAATAAATTTTGAACAAGGGTACGAAAAATCGAACGACTGTCTCATCACTTATCTAAACACAAAACTTAATGATTAAATAACGATAACACATTAAAAAAAGTAAGTTGTAATAAATGTGTAAACTAGTTTAAGAAAAAGTTGAACAACAATATTACTTATCTAACACGTGTTTGAATTAATAAACAACAACCAATAATCAGTGGCGGAGGCAAAGGCCTGGAGGGAGCAAAACACCCCTAACTTTGTTAAATTACATAAATTTGTAGTGTAAAAAAATTTAGAAAAATTTAGTAAAAACACCCTCTAATTTTTTATAATTCTGTCTTTGACCCCCTCAACTTGTATTTCTGGCTCCGCCCTGCCAATAATAAATGCTTAGTGAGTTGTATTAGTATTGTTTTATTAAAAGATTTCTTGAATAATTAATCTTGAATTTGAACATTAACACTTTTGAGGAAAAGTATGCAAGAGAGCATAAGAAAACGTCAAATAAATGAATATTAACATAAAAAGCTATAAATAACTGTATAAAACTATTATAAAAGTCCCAAACTATTAAGATAATTGGAAATTTGTGACTTTTTGTTTGAAAAATATAGTAACTTATAGTGACACATTACAATATAATTTTAAGACCATAATATTCGGAGGAATTAGTGAGAGGTGCAGGTGCTTGTTGATTACTCCCCGTGAATTGACCGTCCTGCTTGCTTTATGACACATTTTTCCATTTCAATATTAAACATATAAGATAAAATAATTTATTAAAACTAAATTTTGTAACATATAGTTTATCATATAAGAAATCATATACAAAACTTAAATTTTCAAAATTAATGTATATATGTTAAAAATTGAAGTCAAACGATATGTTCAAATAGTAAACAGGACGGTCAATTCAGGACGGAGGGAGTATTTGTTATGATTGAAGGAATATAATATTGTTAAGATATTAGTATTAGTTTTATACTGAGGACGAATTTAGTTAAGATATTTCTTTGCAACAGGTTTGTTTAGATTCTATTATGTATAGGTTATTGACAATAACTGACCACAATAGAGTAACATAAACGCTTCAGGAAATGTTAAGTTTTCGTTCTTTTTTGCTGTTCGAGTGTTTGCAGCATATATTGAGCTCGTTTGGGGAACAGCTTCCAGCAGCAGACAACTTCTCATTTCTAAAATCAGCAGGGTTCCACCAACACCCAAAACCAGTAGCTGGCAGCTTCTACAAAATCATCAGCTGACAGCTTCTCAATTTTCAGCAGCAGGACCTAACAATTGTCTCTGCTTTTAAAAACTATCAGCAGACGTTCCACCACAACTACCCCCGAGCCCCGAGGTTTGAGCGAATTTTACGAGATACTCCCGAGGTTTCATTTCATTACGAGATACCCCCGAGGTTTCATTTTTTTTACGATATACCCCTGAGGTTTCATTTTCATTACGATATACCCCTAAGGTTTCAATTTTATTACGAGATGCCCCTCAGTTCAGATTCTAATATATTATATTTTTCATATCCTCATTTTACCCTCACTCCATATGCCCCGCAACATGGATTTATGGTCAAATTTATTAAAAATTTAAAATATGAACAAAATGCACAAAAAATTAAAGATCAATTTAAATTTTAATTAAATTTTAAAAACAAAAATAAATAAAAAAATTAAACTCTTAAAAAGTTTTAAATTAATAGAGATGACCAAACAACAAAAAAATAAATAATCTATTTAAAAAACTTATATTGTTACATAATTTAAAAACTATTATAGCAAATATATTTAAAGAACAAAAAAAATTTTTATACTTTATTTTTCTAATTTAAAATAATGATTTTTCTATGTACTATATGAAATTATTGCTTTTAATATTCTTCATATTATTGTTATACTTTTTACAATATTAATACATATCGTAACCCCTTAACAAGTATGTTTATCTTTTCAAAAATAATTAATTTTTTATTTTTTAGTCATTTCTATTATTTTTTTTTCGTTTTATGGTTTATTTAATTATATTTCATTTTTTAATATTGATTTCAAATTTATATGAAATTTAATTTATATGAGCATTTATTTAAGTTTCAAATTCAAACAAAACTTTGACCATATATCCCTTAGATTATTGCGGGGGCATATGATTTTGAGCCACGCTAATAGTTTTTAAATTATGTAACAATATAAGTTTTTTAAATAGATATTTTTTTTGTTGGTTAGTCATTTCTATTTATTTTAAACCTTTCATGATTCTAATTTTTTAATTTGTTTTTATACTTTTATTTATGTTTTTTAAATTGAAATAAAATTTTAATTGATCTTTAATTTTTATGTGCATTTTGTTCATATTTTAATTTTAAAAAAAATTGACCATAAATCCATGTGGCGGGGCATATGGGGTGAGGGTAAAATGAGGATATGAAAAATATAATATATTAGAATCTGAACTGAGGGGCATCTCGTAATAAAATTGAAACCTCAGGGGTATATCGTAATGCAAATGAAACCTCAGGGGTATATCGTAAAAAAAATGAAACCTCGGGGGTATCTCGTAATGAAAATGAAACCTCGGGGGTATCTCGTAAAATTCGCTCAAACCTCGAGGGTATATCGTGAAATTTCCCTAAAAATAATAAACAATTAGTTGATATATATGGATTCAAAAAATTAATAAGGTATATAATAATATGAATGTATATAAATTTAGTAAATATAAAATTATAAAATAATATATTATTAAAAGTTACAATTTATTAACTTAATATATCATCTGTGATTTTTTTATATTTTTAACAAATATAATTTTAAAATGTAATATAATTTATAATTAGAGTACAGATTAATAAATTAAAAATAATAAATGTATAAATTAGTTGATATATGAATTCCAAATTAATAAAGTATATAATAATATGAATGTACATAAATTTAGTAACATAGTTACAAAAATATAATATATTATTAAAAATTATATTTCATTAACTACTTATAGTAATATATTCTCTACAAATTTTTCTTTTTTTTAAACAAATTGTAGCTTTAAATTGTAATATAATATCTATAACTATAGTATAAAAAAAAGTAAACACACTGCACATAATTAACTTAATAGCTTATGCTGCAAATAAGATGCACTATCAAACAATAATTTTTAAAACAGCTATATATATACCGGTACAAAAACTGCCAGTAAATATGTTACAAATATGTCAGCACAAAAAACAACTAACCAAATATGATGTATATATACTATCAAAACAACCAATTTAGGGGTGTCAAAATCGGGTTTCGGGTCGGGTTGAGCTTAATCCAAACCCGACCCGAAAATAGTTTAGGTCAACCTGAACCCGACCCGAACCCGGAACAGGTTATATTTCTTCAACCCGAACCTGGAGCGGGTTTACCCGAACCCAACCTGTTTTTTCAAAAATATATTTTATTTTTAAAATTTTGGATTCTTTAAATAAATATAATATTTTAATATAATTAATTATTATGTACTATATTTAAACATAAGTTACTGATTAAATATTTATTTTAATCATAAATTAATCATTAAACACCAATTTAAGTCATTAAATATAACATATTTTCTATTTTTAATTAAAAAAATTCAGGCTACGGTTGGCGGGTTCAACCTGAACCTGAAGCGGGTTTCAATGACCCAACCAAATCTGATTCGAAAACTTTTTCCAGAGAGTCTTAGCTACATCTGGATGTAGCTATCCTACCTACATCTACTGAGATGGCAAGCCAGCATGGCTTCATTTGCTGACATGGCAATTACTTTGTAAAATACAACACTAAACAAATTGAAACGGCAGAACATACCGTCATCTACCTCCCGATTTTCCAGTTTTTGTACGCGATCGACAAACTCCATTGGAGGTAAATCAAAACATCCAAATCTACAGAACTACTGTAATCTATTGGATAAGGAATCGAAGTACATTCTCGCTCTAGTTCTAAGTTTCATCCTGACCTAAAATTTCAGTGCGGTAGTGCAACAGAGCAATCAAGCTCCATTGCTGTTGAGTGTGGCAGTTCATTCCAGAACTGGATTTCGTTCCAATCCTCAATTTCAAAATCGAATTTTTCTAGACTTAACTTCTATGTAGCTCTATAACTAAGAATCACAATTGAAATAGGTGATCGGGATATGATTTGCGGTAGCTTATAGTACCGTCACCGTGGGGTAAGAAATGTCTCTCATTCTCCTTTGATTTGTTCTAAAATGCAAATACTAGTTGTTTTCATTTTCTGTGTAATAATTTGAGAACTTGTTAGTTCAGTGTGAATCAAAATCACTGTAAGAGGATGATTACGGTCATAGTTGGTCTTATGTTTGCTTTGGAAATTGTTCTGCCAGATTTAGGACTCTGATGATGTACTTTTCACTGAGAAACCTCAAAAGTACAGAGAGAAGAATGATTGCTAACATGAGAACAAGTTCAGGAAACAAAGATATCACTGATTGCTTATTAACATCTTGAAAGAACCCACACGTTACTGTCGAGCATCATGGATTCTGGTGAATTAAACTCAGTGGTGGATCCCCAAAACAATATTTCAGGTAATATCAGTTGATAATAGTTGATCAAAAATAATGTACATGTATCCGAGTATTAAAGTACAGTTTTGTACTTGTGTCTGAACAGTTTGTGATGCATTGTTGTACTCTTATAACTTATTTTATTTTTCTATGAAACAGATTCTTATCCTATAGTATCTTACCAACCAGACAAAGAAAAACAACATGTTACAGTAGAAGAAGAAGAAACATATACTCTGAAAGTTCTACATTAGAGTTGCTGGGGGTAATTTGTAGAAGTGAGGAAGAAGCTTATGATCTATACAACAATTATGCCTTCTGAAAATGCTTTGGCACAAGAAAGGAGTCGCGAAATATTACCCGGATGGTACTGTAAAGAAAAAGATCTTTTGTTGTTCTTGTGCTGGAAAGAAGGATTTAAAGAAGTTGGACTCGAGAACATATTCAAGACCAGATTTAAGGACTGGGTGTAAGGCAAAGATTTTGTTTAAGGTTGACAAACTTGGGAATTGGGAAGCTACAACTCATGATATGATTCACAATCATCCTTTTTGTGATGAAAGTCAAGTACATTTGCTTCGATCACCGGAAGGTGAATGAAGATCAATTACAATTTGTGACTCAAATGAAAGAAAAGGGGTGTATCTGTTGCAAAATCAATTAGATTTCTGGCTGCTGAATCAGGTGGAACATCACAAGTGGGTTTTTGAAAAAGGACGTATATAATGCATTATCTGTTGAAAGGAAAGAGTACTTTGATGGTACAGATTCACACAGTCTTGTACAGATTTTCAAGAGAAGAGAACAAAATGAGAGAGATTTCTACTATGAATTTAGTATTGATGTTGATGGCAGATTATGCAGATTCTTTTGGCGCGATGGAAGAATGAAGAATGACTATCTATTATTGGCGATTTAGTGGTGCATGATACAACATATCGCACTAACAAGTACAATATGATATGTGCACCCTTCGTCGGAATGAACAACCATTGCCAAAACGTGATGTTTGGATGTGGATTTCTTTTGAACGAGCAAATTGAATCATTCAATTGGTTATTTGAAACCTTCTTGAAGTCAATGGATGGTGTTTCCCACAGACTATAATGACAGACCAATGTGCTTCTATGGCTTATGCGACTGATAAAGTTTTTCCAACATCTCAACATATATTGTGCATATGGCATTTGATGGAGAATTCAAAAAAAACACCTGCCACATTTGTATCACAAGAAGAAAGGATTTTCTGAACAGTTTCAAAATATTCTTAGATATTGCGAAACTGAAGCTGAATTCAATCATCTATGGGGGAGGTGAGAATATGCATACATATATGACCTTTGTACCTTAAAAGCTAATATATTTCATTTGTTTGTATATTTTTTAAATTCTGATAGCAGATGATAGTCTAGATGTACATCTATACTATAAGACATGTTTAGCAGCGTTTCCGGACCTGTACATATTTACATCAAAACATGTACCATTATTTTCTGATATCAGAAACTTAGAAAACAAACTTGTAACAAATTAAAAGTGTTTGGTTTCTTTATTGCAGGTTTGTCAAACAGTAGGATTGTGAAGACAATGTGTGGTTGAGAAAACTGCACGGAATCAGACAAAAATGGTGTAGAGCATATTTGAAGGATTATTTTTCAGGAGGTGCTTGTCTTCACAAAGGAGTGAAAGTACAAACCATTCAATATCAAGAGATCTTCATAAAACTGCAGATTTGTGTCAATTCTACAATACATTCTGTAGAGTTGTTTCTGAATGGAGGGATCGTGAAAATGAAGAAGATTTGAAGAGCTCAACTGGGAAACCAGACATGATAGTTCCTGGTGTGAAGCTTCTTATTGATGCTTAACACCCCGGATTTTCTAACCTTTTATTAGGTCAATTTTTTACAATTCAAGTTTTATATTGATAACCAGCGGAAATAAACCTAATCCGGAGTATTACTGCCACACTCGCAAAAGAACGAGTGTGAAGCCTAAACAATTAACTAAATAACCAATTCATTATTTTTGACAAGAAAATCCAATGTCCATAATAACAATTTCTTTAGAATGCACAAGGATAACTATTATGACATTAAAAATACAACCTTCTTATTTTAAAAACGGGTTATTTTTTTTTAAAACAAATCAAATAATCTTTATTAAATACTATATAATATGCCCGTAAATAGTATAATGTGCTCATAAACTATATATTATACTTATCAACTTATATACACATAAACTATATAATAGATGTATTTTAAATCAACAACACTATTTGAATCATATCATTATCATTATTATTACTCCATTTTTATTAATAAATATACCAAGTTAGCTAGAGAAATACAAGGATCATTATTACAAAGATAAAAATCACAACTACCATAGTTTTAAAAAAGATTAGTTTATTAAACTCATTGTCTTTATTAAATACCGTATAATATGCTCGCAAACTATATAATATACTCGTAAATAAGAAAATAAATGTATTTTAAAATTTAGGGGTATTTCATTATTCCCCCTTAAAATAAAGCTTTGTCCCCGAAGCTCGATCTCACCCCACTAACCAATGGTCCTACTAAGAAATTAATTAATTATAGCTACTTTACAATAAGGTTTATTCACTAACCATAATAAATTTGGATATTGCAGTCTACCTCTCTTAAAAGAATATTACATCCTCGTAATTAACCTCACAATTAACTCTTACCTGACTCAAAGAGATGAGGGTTAATTCGATAAGGTTTTGAGCTGCTAGAAATCACGCCTAAGTTCACAACCACAAGACTATAATTCATTCAAATAAAATTCCTATCATTGACAATAAGATATACACTAGTAGAAAAATGTTTTTAACCACGGTTATTTTGCTTATATACCACGGTTAGGAACCGTGGTTTATGCTCGCGTCGCATATAGAAAATTGCCTATATACCACGGTTGAAAACCGTCGTTTAAAAGAAGACTATATACCACGGTTTGCTATAACCGTCGTTTAAGACCGTTTTTGGACGCGGTCCTCACCGATTTTAAACGACGGTTAAGGTCAGAACCGTGGTATAAAGTATCTTTATACGACGGTAAAGCCTGAACCGTGGTATATAGTTCCTTTTAAATGACGGTTAGTCTCAAAACCGTGGTATATTATGTATAAAATCAACGAATAAACCACAGTTATACATATAACCGTGGTTTATAATCTATGAACTTTTTTTCAAAATCGCCGGCGATTTAGAAGCGCCGCTTCACAGATCTCAAACAAAGCACAGAAGAGAATGAAGAGGCTAGAACATGTATTTGTCCCTTGTTTGCGATTTAGGGTTGCAAAATAATTAGTGAAGATTGGAGGCATAGTATGTTCCTTGTTCGCAGTGGGTTGCAAAATTACCGTGAGGTTGAAGAGAATGAAGAATGGAGGCGTAGGCCATGTTCCTTGTTCGCCGGTTATGGTTGCGAAAATTACAGTGAGTGGAGATGCAGAGCATGTGTTCCTTGTTCGCAAGTGTAAGCTGCAAAATTACCGAAAAACAAGAGAGTGAGTAAGGACGGAGCATGTTCCTTGTTCGCTGGTTAGGGTTGCAAAAATTACCGTGAAGTTGAAGAGAATGAAGAAGAGTTGCAGAGCATGTTCGTCGGTTGGGTTCCAAAATTACCGTGAGGTTGAAGAGAATGAAAAAGAGTTGCAGAGCATGTTCGTCGGTTTGGGTTCCAAAATTACCGTGAGATTGAAGAGAATGAAGAAGAAGAGTTGCAGACGGTTTGGGTTCCAAAATTACTGTGAGATAATATAAGAGAATAAGAGAGAAAGAGCCGCGTTAAATTTGGGCCGAAAATTAAAATTCCCGCCTAGACTATAAACCGTGGTTTAATATAGTAAGATGTGCAATATAAATGACGGTTGCCTAGGAACCGTGGTATATAGGTACCCAATATACGACGGTTCTCCAAGAACCGTAGTATATCAACTCTGGCGTGTACTATATACCACGGTTGCCCTTGCCCAGAAAACTGTGGTATATAAGTAACCTATATACGACGGTTCTCCAAAAACCGTGGTATATGCACTATGGCGTGTACCTTAAATGACGGTTTATGTGAAAACCGTGGTTTATAAACTTTAAACCACGATTTTCCTTTTAACCGTGGTTTAAACACCGTCATTAAAAATCTTTAGTCTACTAGTGATAATTCACTATGGAGTTTTACATCTAACATTCATTTGATATATCCTTTAATAATAGGAATTACTGTAAATCACAAAATTCATAACAATATCACTTTAGCATCATAGGATATCAACATTTCATAAGTATCATTAACTTTGACACATATCAAAATCATCACTTATGCTTTTGTTGCAACATTCATCCCAATCAACACTTCAACATCTCAACTAAAAAAAAGATTCAATCCTCAATACACATAGTATCACAACATGCATTAAACACAAAGAAAGCATCACAAAAAAGAAAATAATTTCCCCCGAAGACGGCTTGTCCAAATTTTAATCCTAAAACTAATTATTCCATTTTTATATCTTTCTTAACCTATTTTCTAGCCGGTTTTGCTCTGATACCACTTTGTAACACCCCAGATTTTCTAACCTTTTATTAGGTCAATTGTTTACAATTCAAGTTTTATATTGATAAGCAGCGGAAATAAAACCTAATCCGGAGTATTACTGCCACACTCGCAAAGGAACGAGTGTAAAGCCTAAACAATTAACTAAATAACCAATTCATTATTTTTGACAAGAAAATCCAATGTCCATAATAACAATTTCTTTAGAATGCACAAGGATAACTATTATGACATTTAAAATTACAACCTTCTTATTTTAAAAAACGGGTTATTTTTTAAAAACAAATCAAATAATCTTTATTAAATACTATATAATATGCCCGTAAATAGTATAATGTACTCATAAACTATATATTATACTTATCAACTTATATACACATAAACTATATAATAGATGTATTTTAAATCAACAACACTACTTGAATCATATCATTATCATTATTATTACTCCATTTTTAATTAATAAATATACCAAGTTAGCTAGAGAAATACAAGGATCATTATTACAAAGATAAAAATCACAAATACCATAGTTTTAAAAAAGATTAGTTTATTAAACGCATTATCTTTATTAAATACCGTATAATATGCTCGTAAACTATATAATATACTCGTAAATAAGAAAATAAATGTATTTTAAAATTAGGGGTATTTCAGATGCACAAGAAGTTTACACAATTTAGGCATATAAACTTTTTGTGAGAGAATACATGAAATCATTGGCTTTAAGCCAAGAAGTGTATAGCACACAAGAAGATGGTACTATTATCTACCATGTGTGGCAGCAAGATCTGGAGATAATAAAGCATGCTGTGAAATTTGAAAGACAAGACTCTAGTGTATTATGCACTTGCAAGTTGTTGACAGAAGTTGGAATTCTTTGCTCCCATAGCATAAGAATACTAGACATCAATTGTGTGAATAGACTTGCTGATCGTTATGTTCTCAGAAGATGGCGAAAGGATTTGTCACTTCTGAAGAAGCAATATCATCAAAGTTCAAGCTTCATGAGGGATGGGCATGAATCATTGTCACAGACAGCATGGACAATGATGATGGGTAGGCGGTTTCAGAGTCTTGTAATGGCTAGCGCGTCGAATAAGGAAGCAAGGAACTTTTGTGAAAATGTTTGGAAGGACTTAAAACAAAAAATTGTTTCAGAAGTTGGAGAGACACATCTGCTTGAGTTCAGTGCAAATCATCAACAGCCAACCAATATAGTACAAAACCCCAAAGGATCCAAAACAAAGGGGCGAAAGAGTCAAAGATTGAAAAGCACTATAGAAAAGAAAAGAAAAGCAAAGAAAGGTCTTAGAAAAAAAGAAAGCAAGAGAAGAGAAAAGTAGCAAAGAAATTAGAAGCCATAATTCTATAAGAGAATTTCTTCAAAAGAAAGATTGTGTCCAAGCAATGATGAATGTCGATGAAGATGCACAAGCTTCAGGTATATCATTTGTGCATCCTATCGATGGTGGAGGGACACTTTCAAGTATTTTGCCAGATTTGGACCGCCACAATGATGTTGCATGATTTCTCCTTATTAAATACAAATTAGTCTACTTAGAATAATGTGAACATAGCTAATACTATTGTAAAGATTGAGATATTTAACTCAATACATATAAATGTTCATTTAAGGTTAAACTTGTACAAATGGTCATACAAACATGTATGAAATTTCATTGAAACATGTAAACCTTTAAATTGAAACATGTACACCTTTTCATCGAAACATGTACACCTTTACATTCAAACATGTACACCTTACATTCAAACATGTACACCTTTACATTCAAACTTGTACACCCTTACATTTGAACACGTACATATTTTTTTAGGAGTGCGGTTTAGAGTAGAATTTTCAGTGAAACAAAGATGTACGAATTTTCAGTGATATATGTACACCCTTACATTCAAACATGTACATCCGCTCATTGGAACATGTACATCCGCTCATTGGAACATGTACATCAGCTCTTCGGAACATGTACATTTACACATTTCAACATGTACACTTTTACATTTCAACATGTACGCAGAACCACAACAATACAACTACCAAATCCACTATGATCAACAACAACCATACTCCACCACAAAGACTATTGCCAGAAAATAGTTGCAGCTTCCTAGTATGATCAACACAAACAATGCTGCACAAGGCTCTTGCCAGAAAACTACATATGTCATTAAAGTTGTTGTGTCCAACACTAACCAATGTTGTACAAGGCAGTGTCCATAATTGCTAATGCTACAGAAACTACTATGCCCAACACTAACGTTGAATATGATATTTTAGCAGCTGATAATATAGTACATAACAGATTTGGGGCAACATCAAATCAAAATGTAGAATCCTTGTTCATCAAGCTGTCATACAAACGACACTTGTTTTACACACATCATATGTTTAACATCCACATCATGTCATTCACTTAAACTACACCCCCTATTCACTAAATTAAAAAGCATCTGTTTTGTCATTGCTCCACTCAAAATACATCAGAAACAGCTACACAAAAAACTACCAATCTACTCTCAAAATGGAGTCATCAGCCACTCATTTGCTAAACGAGAGTTTATGTTTAACAGCAGCACACAAGTCATCCCTATGCTTGTTGAGATCATTCAGCACAAGCTTAATCAGGTACTTCTTTCGTAATTTGTTCAAGGTGTTTCTCTGCAACAAAAAAGAAAATAAAAAATGAACAAAGAAAGAACAAATAATGACAAACCAAGTAAATGAATCTCAACTGAAAAAAATACATACCCCATATTTTCTAGATTCAAAACCGGCATTCCAGTTCACACCATTCCCACCATAAGTCTCCATGTGCCTCAAAACATACACACCACTATCAACACGGTTTTTATTACTCCTCCATAAAATTGGCAGCACGTCAAGATTGAGGTCAAGTGAACTTTTCTTGTGTATTTGATATGAATCCAACATCTTAAAAAAAATTCAACCTTCAAAATTTTTAAAAACACACTAAATCAGTAAGATAGACAAAGAATATACATAAATCAAAACAGAAAAATGAAAAAAAACAAATGAGCAAAGCAGTATAGTAACTTACAAGAAGCTGAACATCTTTAACATAGTCAAATGGTACATCAACCTTTAAATCTCTGTTGTCTAGTACTTCAATTTTATTATTTTTGAAGTTGACAACTACTAAGAACTGATGTTCTTCATAACAGAAACGAAACAAAAACATCTCAATCTTTTTCAGCGGCAGATGCTAATTTTTGTTTTCATATCTCGAAATTTCTTGGCCCATTTCACGACACACATTTAAAACTCTTTCATGTTCATTAGCAACACTTTGATCAGAACATATTCTCTGGATGAAAATAAAAACAAGCTAATATACTTCATACAAGAACTTTAATTTTTCTTTGAAGATAACATCAGATATACAGTTATAAAGAAAAACTTGTACACTCAGATGTCTAAAAATGTACAGTATAAGTAATGTAAATGTACAAATTAAAATGCTGCAAACAATAAAACTACAAATTTAAAAGGAAATAAAATGAGACTCACAAACACGTTAGAAGAGAAGATAAATCTATCAATTCCACCAATTCTTGATTTACCATCGGAATTGAGAATGTGTGCAACTCCATCAATCACAGAACTGGGCACAAAACAGCAAGGACGTAATTTCCTAAAATCTTGACGTTTTATGGAAATGAACCCATCAGCATAAAAACATTTCCTATAAAACCAAATTTATGTTAGACAAACAAATGATGAAAATAATATATAAAAAAAAGTTAAAGAAACTAGATGATAAAGGAGAAAAGACTGTACGATAGATCTCCGTCCTCATCAAGTACAAAGTCGATTACAGCATTCTCAAAGGCTGTGTAATTTCATTTTCAAATCCACGGACATCATATGGTAAGGCGACTTCAAAAGTGCAGAGGGTTTGTCCTAGTGGATACTCTAGAAGGTTTTTTTGGTGTACAACATCCTTTCCTTTTTCTTTTTTTTTTTTGCAACAGAAGTAGAAACATGTTGTTTCTTTAATCTTTTAGAGGCTCTAGTGTAAGGAACATCTTTAAGGGGATCCTCAACTACTGCAGTCCTCCTCCCTATAAAATCAGCCTTATATTTACTTATGATTTCAACCTCAGGATCAAGCTCAGCAGCTTTCTTTTGATCCTATCCCCTACCTCAATTTGCTCATTCTGCTCTACTTCAATTTGACCCTCTATTTCATCATTCGGCACTAATTCAAATTCATCCTCTGTTTCCTCATTCTGCTCTACATCAGTTTCACCCTCTCTTTCAACATTATGCCCAACAACAATTTCATCCTCTGTTTCAACAGTCTGCTCTACTGCAAGTCCAGCTTCTATTTGTACATCATCATCAATGTCATCCTCTTCATTCTCCTCCCCATTCAAAATGGCATTATCATCCATCATACTATCCTTGACATCTAAAGATCTAACCAACAAATCAAGATTAATGTCATCATCTTGATCATCATCTACCCTCTCCTCTTGATTATCTCCTCTACCAAAGTTTGATTCACACCCATCCTAGTATCCTCACGCTCCGAGGTACTCACAATGGATCATTTTGAAAAGAAGGAATGTTGTTTTCAGAGTGACTTTTTTCAAATATAATATTGTCATCTAGCTAGCTTTTTGAAAGATTGGACAATTAATGAATTGTTTAAGAGAGAATGACCAGAATCTAAGCCATGTGGAGTTTCTGAATCAGCACTAGTAGTTTGCAAAATAGCAAACAGCTCAAAAGACTTGGAGATGAGAGATTTTACCACATCTAGGTGACCAGTAGATGTGTGCAATGAAGAGAAACGATTGAATAGTTCACAAGTTTGGTTGGATATGAGATGAATCTCATCAGCAACATCCTTGCATAACAATACAAAGAAAAAAATAAAAGTTATAAAAAGAACAATAAAACCGGAGAATGAAAATATATGGTACAAAATAGATAAAAAAATGTACCATTTTCTTACTACTTCCAGTGTCAGCTCCCTTGTCAGATTTGTAACATCCTCCTCTGGGACATTACTAAGCAAAAGTGGGATTGAACTAAACTCGAGAGAAGGGGCAGAAAATTTAGGTTGCTTGGCACCACAACCAAAGCCACCACCTTCCATCTCTAATGCTATTCTATGTTTGTAAGATTCTTGATCCCAACCCATGATAATAGGGAAAGACCTTTCAACAGTACTCATCCCAACACAAAACATATCTAGGTAGAGAAGATTTAGTAGCAACAAAGGACCATTAAACCTCTTACTACCAGACTTAGACTGTTTCCACATCTTGACACCAATCATAATTTTTGATGTCATCAACTTTCATAAGAGAATGTAGGACTTTCCAGTTGCACTGTCCGAGATGTCCACAAGATATCACAGTCGAAATAACAAAACAGACAAAATTTCTTTTGAACTCATCACCACTAAGATCCCTTAATTTAGTAGCCATCACCTTCAGCCTAGGCGCTGCTACCTCATCCTTAAGAGAGAAAGACCGCCTCCATTTACGAACAAAAGATTTAAACTTAGCAGAACAATCTACAAAACCCCGCTCTACCACTGTTTTCGGACCACGCGGGAGCCCAAGAGAACAATACACTTCATGTGCTGTGATTTTTAAAGTTTTTTTATCACCCACTTTTAACTCAAGCCCAGGCCAATCAAAATGATCAACCAGCCAATAGCCTAAACTCATATTCAGTCGATAGATTTTCAGATGCAAAATAGAACCAAAACCAACTTCTTGAACAACTTTAATTTGTTCAGGGGACAACACCTCTATGAGATTCGTCAAATTAAGCATTGACATATGAGTCTCAAGCTGCTTATTTTTTGTAGAAGCTAGATCATTAACACCACTGCATAGAAAATTAATTTCAAATAAGCATGCATAAAAAATATAAAAACTCATAAATAAGAGATGAAGCACAAAATTAGAGTATAGGGCAGCACTAGGTCAAAACAAACAGCCAATCCTAATGTTCAGTAAAGTTTCTACTCCACATTATTTTTCATTCATGCTAGTGTTATCTATCATGGACAAATTCAATTATCTAGGTTGTGGTATCGTTGTCTGCTAAGGATGGGTTAATTTGCTTCAAGAGAAGCCTAATACGAAGTGAAAGAAAATGCATGCGAGAGAAAACCTAATCTTCACATAAACAAAATAAGGTGCTAATTGAATGTATCATTGCCGCTTAAGTTGGTAATCAATGGAATCAGAGAATGTATAAACACACAAAACCCTAAATCAAGCAAAAAACAGAAACTCTACAGAAAAAAATGTATAAACACGCAAAACAGAAAAGAATCTAGAAAATAGACTAACCACGGTTGAATATCTGGATCAACTTGTGCTTGGTTATGGACATTCGCCATTGGTTGTTGCTCAGACTCACTAATCTACTGCTTGGTTATTGACGGAAGAAGATTTATCACTGTGAATCGATGGTATTGGCGAAGAGAGGGGAGACGGATGTGGCACGATAAGGAAGAAGAAAGAGGAATAGAGCAGGATTGGAGAACGAATAGAGACTGGGACGGGGAGGAGAAGAAAGACGAGACGGGAGAAGGGAGTAGAAATGACAAAGTCGGGTGGTGAATGGGGAGAGATTGGGACGGGGAGGTCAGGCTGGGTAACAAAAAAATAAAGATTGAATGACAAATATACCCTCAACTGTAGCCAGGATGGCTACAGTCACCTGTAGGTAAGAAATTGGGAACTTTTTCAGGTAAAAAATCTCAATCCGAACCCGGTTTTTACAGGTCAGTTTCGGATCGGGTTTCAGTTTCAGGTCAAGATTAACATCCCTAACAGTCATGCGGAACAGGCTATATATTAAGTTTTTACTTAAAGAAAAATGTACCTTCTCAAAAAGAGAAAAGAAATAGTGAATTGAACTAATCACGTGTAAAAGTTTTTCATATTATTCAATTGATAGTTATAGTTTTCTCTGTTATTAGGCTAGGCTCAACCCTATACTCTATACTGAATACACAATCTCAATTTACAACACATCTAATCATTAGTAATACTCCCTCGTTCAACAATAACTGTCATTTAGAAACTTGCACACTTATTAAGAAAAGTAGGACAATGATGCATGTACCTCTACTTTTTATTTTTCCATTAGATAATAATTACTTTTATATTAAATAGTAGGGGTAAAAGTGGAAAGAAGTGTATCAAAAAGCTAGAAGACAGATATTTTTGAACAAGAATCACATCCTAAAACGACAGATATTAATTAACGGAGAGAGTACCTTATTTGGTAGAGTACTTTCGCTTAGCCTAATTAGTTTCAGTCGGTAAAGAATGTGAGGATAGTGAGAAATTAACGTAACACATCTTTCCTCCATTGGTCTAAGGACTTTATTTAATTTTCTTTCAGATTGAAGGTCCAAATTAATGTCAAAAAAGCAGGCATCCATTCATTATAGCAGTGATATGCTGCCGGATATGAGAGAGATTTTAATAGCATCTCCAGAGTAGGCTCGTCAGTTCGTGAATGGGGACAAAAGCGTGACAAGTAGGCCCCGTCCGATTTCCACGGTTTTTTCTCTCATTCACCCGAAAAAAAAAAAGTTGCAGAAAAAAAAAAAACAGGAGGAATAAAAGAAACACAGGAAAACGTAATACTTTGAAGAAGGAAAAAAAAGTCGGAAAAGAAAGAACAACTCCAAATCAGTTGTCCGACGGAGAGAGAGACTGTTGTGGCCCGTTTCACGGCCACCGTCGTCTCCACCGCCACAACCACCAGTACCGCCACCTGTTTGGTTGCTGGAGAGGTAGGCCTCCGACCGACGTGCCTTCAATTTGCTTACCTCCTCCGAATTAATTATTTTTTTATTGTGAGAAAGAAAACCCTTGTGCAGACATTACCAGATCTTTCTGAATCTATTCGTTGACAGAAAAAACATTTTGGAAAAGAAAAGAGAACAAAAGAATAAAAAAAGCTAATGCTATTATTATTCCTAGCTATTCATCCAGTTATCCTCATTTCTTTCTGTGTCTGAATCTCTTTCTCTGATATCTCTCCGGCCAATTGGCTCTGCCGTTACCTCCTTCCTTCATCCCTCTGTGTTGTTGTTCTTCCTCCGGTGGTGGCGTATTGGAGGCAATCAGGTAGATATTTTTTACAATCATGTAAGTAAACACCTCCCAGAATATTTAACCAATCATTTTGATTTCTGTTGCTCCTTTCTCTCTCGACCCAAAAAGATAGAAAAACTTGGAAAGTTTTTTTCTTGGATTCCATTCCTGTCAAACCGATTGATTTATTAAATCGGTCAAAATCCTTTCGAGCTGAATCCGGAGGAAAACTTAGCAAATGCAGAACAATATTCTGTCGACGATGCGCAGCTTGAAGCTCATAGACGGATGTAAAGGCACCCAAGTTTACGCAATCAACCCCAACTCCGGTGCTCCTGCTGGAGGCGGAGGTGGGGGGTGGTGGTAGTGGCGGAGGAGGAGGGGGTGGAGGTGGCGGGGTTGGGGACAAGCTACTCCACCACCTCCAAGACCACCTCCGGGTCAACTCTATCCGATCCAAATCCCGTCGGACCTACTCGAATGTCGATACCATTCGGCTGGTCCAGAGCAATACCATTCAGGAATCGCTCCTACCGTACGGCCTACCTTCGACCGATTTACTGGAGCCCCAGATCGACCCGTGTCTTAAATTTGTAAATTTTGTCGAGACCCTAGCCGATTTGTACCAAAGGATCGAGGACTGCCCTCAATTTCAGAAATCTGAGGTATATATGGAGCAATGTGCGGTGTTCAAGGGGATCTTCGATCCTAAATTGTTTAGGAGGAGCCTCCGATCGGCGAGGAAGCATGCCATTGACGTTCACACGAAGATCGTGCTATCTGGCTGGCTGAGGTTTGAGAGGAGAGAGGACGAGCTTTTGGGGTCAACATCTTTGGATTGTTGTGGGAGGAAGATCGAGTGTCCACGTGCGAGCATGGTCTCAGGGTATGATCCTGAATCTGTCTACGATCATTGTGGTTGTCGGAACAGGCCACGCTCGAATCTTGACGAGGGCAGGGCGTCGACCTCAGAGGCAGAAGAAGAAGAAGAATGTTCGACATCAGAGGAGGATTTTGACCTGGCATTCTGCATAGGGGTGGACGAGGTAAGATGTATCAGATACAACATTGCTTCACTTTCTAGACCCTTCAAGACAATGCTGTACGGTGGGTTCCTCGAATCTAAGAGGGATAAGATATACTTTGCATTGAATGGGGTGTCTTTGAAGGGTATGAAGGCTTTGGAAGTGTTTAGTAGGAAAAGAAATGTGGATTCATTTGATGCTCAAACTGTGTTGGAATTGCTTTCCGTGGCCAATAGGTTGTTGTTGTGATGAGTTGAAATCAGCCTGCGATGTTTATTTATCGTCATTGGTTACTGATATAGAGAAAGCCTTGGTTCTTATGGAGTATGGGCTGGAGGAAACAGCCTATCTTCTGGTGTCTGCTTGCTTACAGATATTCTTAAGAGAGCTCCCAGGATCATTAAATAACCCAGAAGTGATGAGATTCTTTTGCAGTCCCGAAGCTTCTGCAAGGCTGGCATCAGCCAAGCATTGTTCTTTCTTGTTGTACTTTTTTCTTAGCCAAACTTCCATGGAGGAGGACATGAGATCTAACACAACAGTTATGCTACTGGAGAGGTTAGCTGATTGTGCCAAGGAGAAATGGCAAAAGCAGCTTGCTCTACACCAGCTAGGCTGTGTGATGTTTGAACGGAAAGAGTATAAAGATGCCCAAAAGTGGTTTCAAGCATCCGCCCAGGAAGGACATGCTTATTCTCTCGTGGGAGTTGCAAGAACCAAGTATAAGCGTGGACACAAGTACACTGCCTACAAGCAGATGAATTCACTCATGTCTGACCACACACCTACAGGCTGGATGTATCAAGAGCGGTGTCTTTATTGTGTTGGAAAGGAGAAGATGACAGATCTGGAGAAGGCTACTGAACTGGACCCCACCCTCTCTTTTCCTTACAAATATAGAGCGGTTGCATTGGTGGAGGATGACAAGGTAGCAGCTGCTGTCTCAGAGATCAATAAGGTTATTGGGTTTAAGGTTTCACCTGATTGTCTTGAGCTGCGAGCTTGGTTGCTTATAGCCTTGGAGGATTATGAAGGAGCTCTAAGAGATACAAGGGCTCTTTTGACTTTGGACCCGGATTATATGATGTTCAATGGAAGGTTACAGGCTCCTCAATTGGTTGAGCTTCTTCACCCTCATGTGCAACAATGGAGCCAGGCTGATTGTTGGATGCACTTGTATGATCGATGGTCTTCTGTTGATGATGTTGGATCTTTGGCTGTTGTGCACCATATGTTGGCAAATGATCCCGGAAAGAGCCTGTTGAGGTTCCGGCAGTCTCTTCTCCTTCTAAGGTGAGTACAAAGTACAACTTGTATATATTTTGCTCGTGTCTGTCTCTTTGCTGTTTTTTATGTTTTAACTTTTAGGAAAGATGTACCTGCTGATTTTGTATAAAGGTACAATTTTGTGGCGCACTAGTTAAGGTGTTGCTGTATGATTGAGAGGTCATGGGTTCAAGTCTGGGGGAGGCCTCTTGCCAAAATGGCAAGGGAAGGCTTGCCTTCATTACACTCTTGTGGTGGGGCCCTTCCCTTCCCTGAACTGTCGCCTTGCGGTGAAGCCAATGTGCACCGGGCTGCCCTTTAATATTGCTGGTTGTACCGAGTTGATTCGGTGGTTTCTATACTATTTGCACCACAACTATTTATACATTATTTGAATATAGGTTTCTGAATGTCCAGTTGATGCTGCCTTTCTTGTATCCAGAAGTCTGCATGTTTTCATTTGTTTTGCATTTGCAGTGTGAGGTTAAAGGTGTCATTTCCTCTAGGTCTATTCTGGGATTTTCGAAGCTTACTGCATAAGACTGCTATAGCCATACCTAGTCTGATTGTTGCTGGATTATAGTTCTTGCTGGTTTCATTTTTTTTTTTTTGCTGCAAGTTAACCGATTCGCCAGTCTATTATCTGGTTAGAATCTTTGTTCTTTTTTATCCTCTTATAATTGATAACCACGCTTGCTCTTCTGTTGATTTGAACAGGTTAAATTGTCAAAAGGCAGCAATGCGTAGTCTTCGAATGGCTCGAAATTGTTCAACTTCTGATCATGAAAGACTTGTCTATGAAGGATGGATTTTATATGACACAGGTCACCGTGAAGAGGCCTTGGCCAAGGCTGAAGAGTCTGTTTCTATCCAGAGATCATTTGAAGCTTATTTCCTGAAAGCATATGCGTTGGCAGATTCAAATCTTGATCAAGAGTCATCATCATACGTAATCCAACTTCTTGAGGAGGCTCTTAGATGCCCTTCTGATGGACTGCGCAAAGGCCAAGTAAAACTAAATTCTTAGCAAAGTTGTCTTATCTTGTATTCATTCTAGAATCTTGATTTACCTGTTTGCCTCTTCTTTTTGCAGGCTCTTAATAATTTAGGAAGTGTATATGTGGACTGTGAAAAGCTTGATTTAGCAGCTGATTGCTATATGAATGCTTTAAACATCAAACATACTCGAGCACATCAAGGCTTAGCACGAGTATATCATTTGAAAAATCAGCGTAAAGCTGCTTATGATGAAATGACCAAATTGATAGAGAAGGCAAGGAACAATGCTTCCGCTTATGAAAAACGCTCTGAGTATTGTGATCGTGAGATGGCAAAGAGTGATCTTGGCATGGCGACAATGTTGGATCCACTGAGGACATACCCCTATAGATACAGGGCAGCTGGTACGTGTGAGATTCAAATATTATTTCTGTTTGCTTGTCCCCCCTATATTTATTGCTAAAGGATCTTCATAGAAAGGACCTATTTCTGTCAAAGGTGTTAAACTTTCTTTGCTTAAGAAGAAGTGAAGATTTGATCTGTTTATGTGTGAATGAAAATATCCTATCATATGTTTTATTTGATACTACACTGTGTATGCTTACTAGACCTCAATTATTCCGTGTACTCTTTGAGAAGTATGCTGCTCTTTGTTTAATATGGTTTTCATTCTCTGATTAGGTATATCATGATTTTAACAGTGGATATGGAGGTTTTGATTCTTCCTACACTAATGAAGTTTGAATTGTGAACCATGGCTGAAAACATGTTGATTCACTTAAATTCTGCTTTAAGTGTGTACTACTGTTACATCCAACAATTGCAAGTACGGATTTCACATTAACTCCAAAGCCACCCCTTTACTAATTTCCAGTAATCTCTTAGTCAAATAGAATACATCATTCATCAGTGATATTGTTCATTTTTTCTGAGACCCTGCAGCGATATTGTTCAATTTTCTGAGACATTAGATGATCCTATCCAGAAAAATTTAGTATGATGATTTGTTGGCCATCAAGGTATAGTAATTAGTTACTCCGTCTTGGTTATACTAAAAGTGCAGGATTTACAAATATCAACTCTCAATATGTATTCTCAATCGTGAGTCAACTTTTACTAACATGAGCATACCTATTCTTGTGGAGAAAAACTCAAAAGTGGGTAAACGGAACGAACTTACTGATGGAGCTTGAGAAACAGTTTTCAAGTATTCAAGTTGTTCTTCGAATTTGTTTTTTTTTTTTAAGTAGAGCTTGTAATGATACCAAGGATCCAAAAGGAGACAAAAAAAAATGAAATTTACACACCTGCTAAAACGTTTACTCACCTTCTTGATTATGCAGCTGGCATATTTTTAACAGGAGAGGAAATACATTAAAAAAGTTGCCATTCCTCTTCCTAAATTCAGTAGTTTCCATGGAAGGACTGTCTAATTTTTTCTTCCTTCACCAATGCCTGAGATCTTCTTTATTTACGGGCTTTGATATCCATAATCACACTAAAACATTACCTTGCAGTTTTGATGGATGACCACAAGGAGGATGAAGCCATCGGAGAGCTGTCAAGGGCTATAGCATTCAGGCCTGATCTGCAACTTCTCCATCTTCGAGCTGCTTTCCATGATTCAATGGGAAACATCGACGCCACTATTAAAGACTGCCAAGCAGCCCTTTGTCTGGACCCGAACCATTCAGACACTCATGAGCTCTACATGAGGGCTCGTGAAAGAGTGAAGGATAAGTGAAAGTGAAGAGGAAAATCGAATTTTTTCTGGTGCGATTTGTCTTCATGGTGGTAATTTATATTTGCCCACGGGGAGGAAGCTCACGAAAAACAGAAAGCTGCTCTGATATATGTGAAGAAAGGACCAGACAGGGTCTCGAACAGACAAGAGGTCCAGTCTTGATGAGATTCTCATCTTTCGGCAGCTGCGTAAACATCTGTTCTTCCACATTTGCGCGGTTGCTCCCGAAGAGAGAAAACCTGGTTCTGGGCTGCTGAAAGAAAAGGTTATCATTTCTTCTATGTCCATTTTGTGAGTTTTGAACTGTGGTGTGGAAGAATGCGGGGATGTAAATATTCGTCTTCTTTTTGTGTGTTGTATCTTCTAAATATTTAGGAGGGGTCTGGGCAACACGGGCAACTGTTTTCTGTCTCTGTGTCACATTACTTCATCAAAAGTATGGTCCTTGTCTTAGGGGTTGTAGCTCTGACGGTTTGGAGAGACGAAAATATGTTTTTATATTGGAGACCACAAAGCCGATTGTTTGAGAAAGAAGCTGCCTGGTTTTCTAAATTTTCTTTTTTTAGGTGGCGTTTGTGATTTTGTTTGAAGGGGAAGGACACCAAAATGGAACATACATCTGGTGTGCCCTCTTCATTGTAACTGTTTACTTATATTGTTTTAATTTGTCCTCTTCATTGTCCCTGCAACGTTTCTTTCTCTCTTTTACGCTGAGGTACGGGATAATCAGAGGAGAGTGATTAAGGCAATGCTGCTGTATTCAAGTTAGCAAACTTATGACGGGCATTATGGTAGATACAACCAAATCAAGGAAAACTCAGCCAAAGCACGCCACCACTCTGCCAAGATATTTGGCACAACAGTCCGTGAGAGGGATAAGAGTGGTGGGAACCTTATATGAGCTCGAACAAACCATAATCGGTGTGTTTCATACCGATTTCACGCATATTCAAATGGATCCATACAGATCCGAATTGGTCCGGACAGAACATGAACATATCTTCGAAACACACCTAAGACACGCTAGACAACAACTACTTGTCCAGTCAGGTCTTAATTAACCAAATTACAGTGTGCTCATAAGTAAATTATGTACCTATGATTAAAGGCTAATTTATATTGTTTTATAGCTTTTTATTTCCGACTATGTCTTGAAATCCGCTTATCTTCTCTAACTTTTGCTATGACCATGTCCTTTGAAAATTGATTTTAGTAGTTGGTTATCTAATGGAGTTGAACGAGACACTAAGAAGGTCTAAGTAAAATCGCACCCAAAGGCAATTTGAAACTCAGGAGAAGCTTAATATCGTTGTACGAACACAATGGTCCATTACACAAAAGCACCTCAGAATAGAAGGATGTATATATGTGAGAATGTAAGATTGCACGAAGTCATTTGGTTGAGCAACTGACGTAGTTACCACCTTCATAATACTGTGTACAAATGCGCTAACTTGATAGACGGACGCAACCAGCCTTCATTAGAAAATAATGCCGAGAGTTGAAACTGAAACATGTATGGACATAAATAATGCATTTGTGCATTGTCCGTTGCACGGATGATGACTTGCTATTGGAAAAGAAAGAATTTGTATGTAGATTGTAACAGAAGCCTCTGTACGTTTTGTGTGTTTGAAGAGAATAAGTATATATGAATCGGTATTCTCTGTTATTGTATATCAAATCATATCTACAACCCTCTGCGTATCTATGTATATATACAAGAGTATTCTATCTATATCTATACAAGATAAAACCGAAATCCCGTAAAATCTAAGATTACAGAATTTGTTAAGGTAAAAATATACAGAGAATAATAACAAACTAGACTAAGAATATTAACAACTTAACTCATAACAATGGGTTGGGCTTCTGTAAAACATACAGCCCCAATACCCCCTCAAGCCGTAGGTAAAGTCGATTTTACCAAGGCTTGATTAGTCTCCGTGTGATGCATGCCCATGTGAGACAACTTTTCTTTATAGCGCGATCCGGGGAGAACCTTCATCATCATGTCTGCAAGCTGCGACGAAGTATGCGTGTAGACCACATCTACCTGTGGAGGGTGATTTTTCGGTATGAGGGGGGGTCTATCTAAATATGGTCTAACTAAGAAGTCTAGGTCCTAGAATTTTGCCATTCTGTGGAGGGTGAAAACCCGTTATTCTGGCAACCCTCAAACACCTATGAATCGTCCGTCTTTCCCAGAAAGCATAAGGGCGGAGCGTAAGTGAACACTACACCGCTCTCGATGGGCCCCAACGCGGACTTATGCCTCTATAAGGCGGAATTGACTAGAGTCGCCACCTAGTTTGACCTATGGAACTAGGAAGGAGGAGAAGGGGTTCTAAAAACCGTTAATTGACTCTGATGATTTATGGCCTATGGATAGGACTTATCTGATCAAGCCAGAGATTCTATTGTTGGGTTCGCACTGGGTTACACCCCTTAGAAGTGGCAACGACCACGACTTCGGATTGGTGCCCGAGGAAACCTCGGTCTCCAACTGTCGGGATTGCCTTCTTTCAAACACTTATTAGAGAGATTCATTTCAAAGGGCCACAAGGATAGGATTAGGACGGGAAGAGAGAAAAGAGATAGGATGAGGCGAGCTTTTTTTGCCAAGCTTGCACCAAGGAGAGGAATTGCTGAATTCGGATGAGTATTTGGAAGAGTCTGAGGTTGGGTGAATAGGCAAAACTTGGAGTGTGATGGTTTGAAGTCAGTGAGAGCCGAAGAAGGTTTGAGTGTTTGAAGAGGTATGAGAGCCACCATAGAAGGGGGAAAAGGTTTTTTGTTTGGAATGGGGTCGCACCCTAGATGGGCTGCCTACGTACTCAACTCCCTGTTGAGATCAGACCTTACGTAGTTCACTTTTGGGGATTTTAGGAGTTTTGTGAGGGTAATCGAGGGTTGGGAGTGCTCGGGGTTGCTTGAAGGTGAGATGGCTGAGTGAAAAATGGCATTTTGATTGATGTGGGGTCGCACCCTGTGTGGGTTGCCTACGTACTCAACTCCCTGTTGAGATCAGACCTACGTAGTTCAGAATTTTTTAGGATGGTTGAGTTTTTTGGAGATGTTTGAAGTTTCAGGTTTGAGGGGTTAGTCTGTGTGAGACGCTTGAAACCTTGAGACGTCGAAGTCTGTGAGATGCTCGAATCTGTGAGACGCTCGGGTCTGTGAGATGTTCGGGTCTGTGAGACATTCGAATCATTGGGATAACAAAGTCTGTGAGACACTCGGGTCTGTGAGACATTCGAATCATTGGGATAACAAAGTCTGTGAGACACTCGGGTCTGTGAGACAATACGAGTGTAGGAGAAATTTGAATGAATTTGATTTGAATCGGAATTGAATTGAAATTGAGATTGAGATTGAATTGGTATTGAACTTGAAATTGGATTGATTTTGAATAGAATTGGGTTGGAAGTGGAATGGAATTGAAGTTGAAATTGAATGACTTGGGATATGAATTGAATTTGATTGAATGAATTGAGTTTGAACGGAATTGGTTTGAATTGAATTTGGGTTGGGGTCGGAAAACAAGACGGGTCAAAATTTGGGTTGGTCAAAGTTTGGTAAGGTCAAAGTTAGACCGGGTCAAGGTCAAAGTTGGACCGGATCAAAGTTTAGGTCAAAGTCAAAGTTGGATCGGATCAAAGTTAGGTCAAGATCAAAGTTTGGAATGGTTAAAGTTGGACCGAGTCAAAGTTGGACCGGATTGGGCCTTGGTCAAGGTTTGTGCCTGATTGGGCCTTGGTTGGGCTTTTGGGTTGAATTGGGCCGAGTTGGGCCTGTCTGTGTATTGGGCTTGACTTGGGCTAGGGCCGACTTAGGTATTTCATTTGGGCCAAAGGGGGCCTTGAAGGTTGGGCCGAAAGTGGGCCTCAAATTGGGCCTCAACTGGCCTCAACTGGATGATTTGAAGTTGGGGATTGACAATGAATTGGAATGAATTTTGAATTGTGTATGAAGAATGTTTAATGGGTGAGTGTGAGAATGATTACTTTTGAAATGTGTTTGAGGTTGGAGCATGAGAAAGATTGAGAGAGATTGATTTTGAAGAGTGTGGTGAGAGAAAATTGATTTGAAATTGAATTTTTGGGCTGAATTTGGAATTGAATTTTGGGTTTTGAATTGGATTTTATGGTTGAAACGAATCATTGATTGTGAGTTTTATTCTGAGAATTATGGATTGTTTGGAAATTTTTATACAGGAAGGGCATTCCCCACCGACCAGACTCTACGGCCCGTTTGAGTGAGGAACATCCCCGAACCTAGAAGTTTTTCTAAACTGGACTTGATGAGTCCAGAAATAAGTGGGTAAGTCTAAAGGTTATTCTATGGCCACCTGTTCTAGCCCGGTTCGGCTAGCAATGAGTTGGACCCGAGTTTGAAATTAAATTTGGGCTGAGGGTTTGCAGCAACCCAAACGGGTCCAATTCAAAAGAGATTATAATACAATAGAATAGAATAAGTCAAACTAAAATAACAATTCATATACAACAAAATCTAAGAAAGTTTGTACGTGAACAAAATTCATAATAAAGTATTTAACCTCTAAAAAATAATTACTCGAATCAAAACAAAAATATAAAGAGAAATTACCAAAGTCTGTAAAGATGTGTCCTAAATCCATATGATATAAAAGAACACAACTAAAAAAATATATGCAACGAACACAGGGATTTAATGACTAATCCCGTCTTTTGTTTACTCTGTTTTAAATGTAAATCGGGATATCATGACCTCTTTTTTTTTTGTTGCTCTCTTTCTCTTTTTTTTTTTAATAACAATTGCAGTAGACTCAACCTACTACCAATAACACATACGACGAAAATGAGAAATATGCCCACGCCAAGATGAATTGGTTCGAGATATGTACGAAACATCAGAGAGCACTACATATGCACTGAATAATAACAGAAAGATTATAAGCTCATTTGGGTTAGAGATGAACACTGGAATGAGAACAAGAAGCACTTCCTTTATTCACCGACTGGGATAGCAAAATTACCGACAGTGAAGAGGAGTTGGAGAAGCATGTACGTTCCGAGTTCACCAGCTTGAAGAAGATGAAGGATGCGCAGATCTTGCGTACTCCTTGTTCGTCTGTTGAATTGGAAGGAAGCAGCAGAGCTTGTATACTTCCGTTTCGCCAGTTGGGGTTGCAAAGACACCGTGAATGAAGGGAATAGTGAAGACCCAGAGCATGAATACATCCCGTGCCGAAGAGAATGAGGCGGGCGCAGGCCTGTTGTGTTTCTTGCCGCTGCTTGGTTGCCACTTGCCGTGAGGGAAGAGGGGAATGAGGCGAGGAGTCTGTATTTTCTTGTACGCCAGTAAAAAAAAAAAAAAGAAATGAAGATCCAGAGCTAGTATGCTCCTTGTTTCGCCAGCTTGGGCGTACAAAATTACCGTGAGTGAAAGAGTGAGGAGGGAGCGGAGCATGTGGTGTTCCGGATTCGCCAGTTGAAGAGAATGGAGACACAATGAGCTCACACGCTCCTCGTTCTTCAGTTGAAGGAGATGTAGGCGAGCATGTTTGTTTCGTTCTCCAGTGGGTCACAAAACCGTGGGTGAAGAGAAGAAGAGGCGTACTAGCATTTAAGCTCCTTGTTCGCCAGGTGCAGAGAAGGAAAAAGGCATGGAGCTGGCATGCTCTTCGCTCTTCAGTTGACAAAACAGAAAAAGTTAGTAGAGCATATACTCGAATCCATCAGTTGGGTTGCAAACTACCGGAGAGGCGAAGAGAATGAAATGCGGCGCTTATATGTTTGAGTTTGCCACCATGGATTGCAAATCCGTGAGTGAAGAATGAGAGAAGTGCCAAGTGAGACATACTCTGCACGCTAGTTTGGGTTGCAAAGTAACGAGAGCAAACCCAGCATCTTGTCCGCTGGTTTGGTGTGCAAGATTACTGAGAGTATGAGAATGAGCAGAGTGAAGAGCGATGGTGAAGATTCTTATCGAAATATGAAGGAGAAAGCTCATGAAGGAAGGTGCTGTTATTTTTTTTTGGGAGTCGGGAAGATGATAATGACTTTTGTGTGAGATTTCTTTGGGATCTGATCGGAGGCGGCTTGTGTTCTGGATTCGCCAATGGTGTTGCCAAGATG
The DNA here is from genome assembly GCA_023374045.1 of Limonium bicolor. Lineage (NCBI taxonomy): Eukaryota > Viridiplantae > Streptophyta > Magnoliopsida > Caryophyllales > Plumbaginaceae > Limonium > Limonium bicolor. Next base: position 129,533,124 of record CM041777.1, on the reverse strand, counting down.
CCGATGGTGAAGCGCAAATGTGTATATTTCTGATTCACCGTGAATGTGAAAGAAGAGAATGAGAGTGGAGCAAAAACAGAGGAGAAGAAAACTCCGCTTCGTTTTTTCTTTTTAACGAGTGGTTTCCGAGAGAAGATATTTTTTTTTTTGGGATTGGGATCTGTGAGCGGAGCGGCGGTCCCTTCTGCTGATCCCTATGTGATTCTGTTATATAGTAGAGAGTAGGGTTTTTATTTGCTGTCTGGGCGCGAGTGAGATGGGCAGGCCGAGACTGGCTTCGCATGATGGGCCATATGTGGTCTTGGAGGAGGCTGGCTGTGTGTGTGTGACAAGTTTGACTGAATTTGCTATTTGGTTTGACAGATGAGAATGAAATTATTTGATAGAAAATTATTACCACGCGAGAAGGGTTGAAACTATGAAAGAATTCCCTAACTAAACAAAAGAATTAGTAAAAATTGTATTTTTGAAATCGGTTTATTTTTTGTAAATTCGTAATTTGAAAGATTTTTTTGTCAAATGTCTGAAAATTGTTTTGAAATTTTGTTAATGAAACGATGAATTTATTTTGGCACGCACATCAAGGAGTTTGCAAACGAAAGGCGATGACCCCTTTTTTTTTAATTATTTTTCAGAATTTTGCTTTATAGGGTGAGAATTTTTGGTGTCTACAGATGGCTCCCCTTGATTCAATTTAGCAAGCCCTTGCAGAATTGGATCAAGGTTGACGGGGCGCCAAAAATTCTCACTGCGGTTTATGATTTGTTCTTATGGGTGGGGGTGCACGGGGACTTATGACGGGCCCCAGATTGCGGTGATTGATGGTATGAGGACTAATGACGGGCCTCAACTAGATCTCGGTGTCTAGCTCTAGGGCTTATGACGGGCCTAGAATACGATCAAACAACCTATGCATGAGGACTAATGACGGGCCTCAACTAGATCTCGGTGTCTAGCTCTAGGACTTATGACGGGCCTAGAATGCATCTTCGAAATGTATGAGGACTAATGACGGGCCTCAACTAGATCTCGGTGTCTAGCTCTAGGACTAATGACGGGCCTAGAATACAATCGGTATATGGGTTATGCATGAGGACTAATGACGGGCCTCAACTAGAACTCGGTGTCTAGCTCTAGGGCTTATGACGGGCCTAGAATGCATCTTCGAAATGATGAGGACTAATGACGGGCCTCAACTAGATCTCGGTGTCTAGCTCTAGGACTAATGACGGGCCTAGAATACAATCGGTATATGGGTTATGCATGAGGACTAATGACGGGCCTCAACTAGAACTCGGTGTCTAGCTCTAGGGCTTATGACGGGCCTAGAATGCATCTTCGAAATGTATGAGGACTAATGACGGGCCTCAACTAGATCTCGGTGTCTAGCTCTAGGACTAATGACGGGCCTAGAATACAATCGGTATATGGGTTATGCATGAGGACTAATGACGGGCCTCAACTAGATCTCGGTGTCTAGCTCTAGGACTTATGACGGGCCTAGAATGCATCTTCGAAATGTATGAGGACTAATGACGGGCCTCAACTAGATCTCGGTGTCTAGCTCTAGGACTAATGACGGGCCTAGAATACAATCGGAATAAGGGTTATGCATGAGGACTAATGACGGGCCTCAACTAGAACTCGGTGTCTAGCTCTAGGACTTATGACGGGCCTAGAATGCATGAAAAGAATTGTGTGTACGAAACTCGTTGTTGAGTGGCGATTTGAGGATGACTTTGGTTGCGGGTTGATCCGGGTTTGGATGCTTTCGGTCGTTTTCGCGAGGGATACGATAATCGAATGTTGTCTGATGGTGTCGCCTTTGACTTCGTCAGTGTGGGACTTTTGTTTTGGTTCTGTTTTTGACAGTCTCGCCCGATGTGCACTATAGCTTCGGGATTTGGTAGAACTCTTGGCTCCAGAGTTTCGAGATGGCTCTGATATGGCTCTTGAGTTTATGGTTTTTGTGATTTTGTGATTGGTCTTTGAGTGGATGGTTTTTTTGTTTGTGAGTGATTTTGGGAACTTGATGGTTTTGATATGATTGGATGGCTTTGATATGATCCGAGGGCATCGGTATGATCGGATGGCTCCGGTGCGGTTGGGTGGCTCCTATGCGGTCAGATGGCTCCGGTTTGACATGTGACTCCCTTGTGAGCGACGACTCTGGGATGTTTGATGGGTTTGGCTTCGATATGATCCAAGGGCTCCGGTATGATATGTGAATCCCTTGTGAGCAACGACTCTGGGATGGTTGATGGGTTTGGCTTCGATATGATGCAAGGGCTCCGGATGATATGAATTCCTTGTGAGCAACGACTCTGGGATGGTTGATGGGTTTTGATTCGAATGGGGATTTTCGGGATCGTTGGTGGGTTTCGATTGGGTGGAGATTTTCGGGATGGTTGGTGGGTCTCAATTAGGATTGAGATTTTCGGGGATGGTTGGTGGGTCTCAATTAGGATTGAGATTTTCGGGATGGTTGGTGGGGTTCAATTGTTTTGGATTTTGAGTCGAATGGTGGGTCGATGTGATTGGTGGGTTTTGATGTGTTCGGATATGGTAGATAATTTTGTTGACGATGGGTTTTGGTGCGGCTCCGGGATAGCTCGGGATGGCTCCGGGAAGGGCTACGAGATGGCTCCATCTGGTGATAGCGAGGAAGAAAGGGGAACTTTCGCCTGTGAGGGGTCGCACCCTGGGCGGGCTGCCTACGTACTCAATTCCATATTGAGATCAGACCTGACGTAGTTCGAACTCTTTGTGCAAGGCCTCGGTGAGGGAATGGCTCCTGTGTAGCCTGGGGGGTAGTCTCTGTGTCGGATGATGGCTCCCGCATGGCTCCAGTTTGGTTCTGGATATGGTGTTGATGAGGCTCAACCATGATGCTGGATGTCTCCGGAATTGTCTTCGTGTGGCTCCAGATGGCTTTAGTTCAGTTCGATGTAGCTTGAGGATAGCTCTAGATGGCTCCGAGATGGTTCGATGTAGCTTAAAGACGGTCTAGGATGGCTCCAGTTGACATCTTTCGATCGGAAGAAGTTACGTTTCAACAATTGAGCTGAAGTCGACTTTCAGCAGCGAGACTAGGCCGAGTTCCTTACCGGTGGATGCTGATGATGGACTGGTCATGATGCATGCAGATATTAAATGCTAGTTACGATGCAGAATGCATATGCAATTTTGGAGAGAATGTATGACTATATCTTATTAATATGGGGTTACGAATATAAGCATCTTCGGTCGATCTTAAGTGATTGTTGAGCTCGAATGCGTGAATCACTTACTCTCACGGAGGGATGCGGTCAATCTCTCGTGAGTAGGCTGTGTGTGCTAATGGTGTAAGATACTCTCGATGCTCGGAGCAGTATTTCCTTAGAATTTCTTTCGAGGTTTGGATTTTCTGATACTTACAAATTCCTCACCTGCAATGGGGTAGGCTGTTATGATTGGCGCTTGAATCAAGATTCGCTCGCACTCGGAAGACCTTGTGCAATAAGATCGCACTCATTCGCTCATAGTCCCTGTGTTATGAGGTGGGACATGTTGATAACAAGCACGAAACTTATGATTCATGTTTCATCCGATACTTTCAGTTAACGCTCATCGACTTATGAGTCAGAGGTCTTTATTGAGTTGTAATGGGGCTGAGGGGTATGATGTATGTCATATGGGACTGGAGGATTTGTTTGGGAATTGTGGAGTTTTGTGCAATAGAGGATATGTTTCGCCTTTGCCATGGGTGGAATGATTAGACAGTTTCGATAACCTTTTGGTTTCTGTTGGACATCATTGGTCCTTTGGATTTGGTTTGCTCCTTCTTGCCTCTTCTGGCGTTCGATTTGAACTTTCTTCTCATTTTGTTTTTTGAAATTGAATTTGGCTCATAAATTTTCTCAAGCGTTCTCAGCTTTGTATTTGGCTTTCAGCTTTGGAGTTGCATTGACTCATCGATCTTCTTGAACATTTTTGGTGTTCTTTCTTGGTGTTTGGCTTTGGAGTTGCATTGACTCGCTGATTTCTTCGAACATTTCATTTGCTGCTTTTGTGAAAGATGGTGGGGAGGGGCCATGGCTCCGGCTCCTTTGAGATCCTCTATTGCAAGGGCAAGTAAGTATATGTACGTGGGTTGGCATGTTGTGGAGTTTCTAAAGAAAGTTTTTCATGAAAGGCTCAGCGGGGCTCACTAAGGGATTATGTACAGGGCAGTCATCGCTTTTGGTTTTGTGGAGATTTTTATTCTAAGTGCCTCGTCATCTCATTAGTCAATGATTGTTTTCCTACTATTCTCAGATCTTTGCATGAATCACAGTTCATATCCTGTTTATCGACATTGATCTCACTATGTATGATGCCTCCCATGTGCTGAAGGAATGCCCCAGTCGCTCGTGGGTTTACCTCCAGGGAATCTCTTTACCTTCCCTCATCGCTCATCGGATTGCCCAACGCCCTCATTTGAAATTCAAGGGAAAATACGCTTTTCGCACGCTACTCACTTTGTTGTGGTGCTGATTTTGATCAAACCCTTGTGTGAATTGACGGGTCGAGAGTTTAGTGATTCAAGCATTTTGTTCAATCAATCTCTCAAGGTTTTCCCCAAAGATGTCGTTTCGATATGAGAGTATGAAAGTGCAACCATCTACAATGCAATCTATTGTGGTAATATGGAATTACTATGTATAGGATGCGCGAAATGCTGAAAGTGATAATGAAGATGGTTGAATGAATGTTTTTTTGTGTTTGTTTTGTTTTTTGATGCAATGCATGAGTGGTAAGGCTACATCTAATCTCGCTTGAGTCGAATTCAGCTCATGGCTCATGAAGCTTATCCCATTACTATCGGCCTTGAAGAGGGTTTAGCTGTTGGGGTCGCTGTCGGGGTAGTGATTCTCAAGTGAGGTCGGCTGGTGATTGGCTCCTGGATCTTGGGACTTTTAGGGAGTGACAACTCCCGCATGGTGACCCCACGATATGGAAGGACTGCTTCTTTTCATTTTGGTCACTGATGCACATGGTAGTTCTGTAATGGAAGAGGCTCGATCTCTTTGATTTTCTGCTATCTCTCTGAAGATCGGGCTTTGGATGTTCAGATATTGGGCTGAAGGGGATGTTTAGTGGGTGAGAACAGAGCATGCGATTATGCAATTTTTGAGGTGAACAAGACGTGTTTGTTTGACCAATCTGAACTAACCGAGAATGCATGTAACCTTTTTTGTAATGAATGCAGTGCATGCGGTTTGCTTCTCGCTTGGTTGTATTTATTGGTGTGTTTGTTCAGGGGATGCCTTCTGTAGATACCGTGAATTCTCGCCCCATAAAGCAAAGTTAATGAATGATATATAATTGTGAGGAGTCGTTCCTTATTCATTCTTCTCTTTATTCGTGCGTGCCAAAAGAAACTAAGTTTTAGAAAAACAATTTTGAAAACGCGTGTTTTCAAAGTGGTGGATTTTCTCAATAGAAATTTTGATGCTCGATCATTCGCAAATAAAATAGGGAGTGGGGAACCCTATACACTTGATCTAAATAAATTCAAAGGGAATGTGTAAACCTATACATGTAATCTATTCAGAAATGGACAAGAGAGAAAAGAATGCTAGGGGAAAACCTTACATCAATTCTAAAAGTCATTAAAGGGGGGAATTTTGAGCTAAACTCCTTCTGAACTCTTCCGCTTCGTCTTCGGGCTCTTGCTTCGAAGTGGTATTGTGATCATACAGAACGGGTTGGTATTCTTCTAAATCTCAATAGTTTGAACTCGAACAGGGTTTCCTAATCTTCATGTCGCTTGATCCAGGTTAGTGCAACTCTAATATTGTATTTAACGGTTGGTGTTGGTCTTCCTGTCGCTCGGCTAGCCTCCACGGGCAGGTGCGTCTCTAGCTTTCGGCTCGATCCGCTAGTTGATCTTCATGTTGCTCACGCTCCGTTGAAGGAATGAGGGATATGTTTGAGAAAGGAAAGGTGGATGATCGAGCACAAAAATCATTGTGAAAATCCACCACTGTTATGAAAACACGAAATGATTAGTACGCTCCACAGTAATAACCGGCTCTTGAAGGTGGGTTGCGCTTCAAAATATAGCAGGTCGCAACATGGGGACTAAATCATTTATTTTGAAATACATTTGTGAAAATCAACTTTGAAAAACTATTTTGAAAACCATTAAGAAACAAAGTTGGTGAAGAATGTTGTTTGAAATTCGTTTGTAAAAAGTAGGTTTTTGAAATGAAATTCATGGGAAGTAGTGTTTGAAAATAATTTGTAAACGGTAGATTTTCGAAATCTGTTCTTTGCAAACTGCTTGATAAAGTTTGTTTTCTGGAAGACCTTGATTGAAACTGGTTTTGAAAACTGTTTTAGAAATAACAATTTTGAAAATCATTGTTTTTTTGAAATCATTTGAAATGAACGACCTTGAAGATATTTCATTAGAGCGTTCGAACTGGTTTTTTTTTTTTTTGCCAACTTTTGAAACGTGATCACACATAGATATAAGCGCAAAGTGAAAATCGTGGCTGTTTTATGTGGAGCTGAGTGTGAATGATTGGATAATCACCTTCCAGGTCAATCAATGCTTCCATACCACCGGGGGAACCGTCGTCCCTTCACTGTTCATCTCTCGGGATTTATCTCTGTTATGCCTTGTCGGGCACGTCGTCAAGAAAGTCCGGAGTGCTTAAGTTCGAAAGGTCAGGATACCCTAAGTGATACAGTCACATGAGCCACGGCCGGGGATTATCACACATACTCATTTTCAGGAAACTTGGGGAAGTACTGCATGGGGTCCGGTCTCCCTCGTCTGCACGATAAGGTGTGTCTAAAGTCCAAATTATTCGCTGACTACGCTATGTCATGTATGGGGTATCCGTAAATACAGGATCCTCTATGAATTTGTAGCGCGACATTGGGCTTTAAAGACACCCGTGGTGTAGAGGAATCATGGAGAACTGAGCCCATGCAATCTTCAGGGTAAGACAAAAGGGTGGTCAGACAGACGTCAAACAAGGGGGTGACTACCCATAAAACCCATCCTAGACACTGGATCAGGCAGCTGGACACTGAAGGCCATAGCTTACTATATGCTGGCTTTGACTCGAAAGGTGTTTGAAAGGATCCTGAGTTGTTTCAAGGTGTAGACAACTACGGCCATACCACCTCGTGGGTTTACTCCTTAACTACGAAGGACCCATACTCAGAGGGAATCAATTGTGGACCATTGTTAATCCCGCCCGCAGACAGTGAAGGTGACACAGAGGAATGCATGCTCCTAGACTACCCAATGCAACAATGGGTTGGCTCCTTTCTACGAAGGCCCCATTACAAAAACCGTAAATAAGCAATTTGTCATGCATGAAGAGAAGTAAACATGAAGCAGGAAAACACACAATAGTAACAAAAGCGAAGCATGCAAAGGTCAAGCACACACGTGGTAATCAAAGTCAATTTTGAACTCTAAACACTCGTCCTAACTATCCTCACAAAGCACACTCTAAGTGTGGAGTAGAGTAATCCTAAAGGCTTGGAAATGAATCTCTTAAAGGTTTTGAAAGAAGTTGGGGAATCCCGACAATTTTGAATGAAGTTCAGTCTTCCTTGACCAAGTTTGTGAGAAAAACTACTCAAGTTTTCCCCAGCAGAGTCGCCATTCTGTGGAGGGTGATTTTTCGGTATGAGGGGTGTCTATCTAAATATGGTCTAACTAAGAAGTCTAGGTCCTAGAAATTTGCCATTCTGTGGAGGGTGAAAAACCCGTTATTCTGGCAACCCTCAAACACCTACTGAATCGTCCGTCTTTCCCAGAAAGCATAAGGGGAGCGTAAGTGAACACTACACCCGCTCTCGATGGGCCCCACGCGGATTATGCCTCTATAAGGCGGAATTGACTAGAGTCGCCACCTAGTTTGACCTATGGAACTAGGAAGGAAGGAGAAGGGTTCTAAAAACCGTTAATTGACTCTGATGATTATTGCCTATGGATAGGACTTATCTGATCAAGCCAGAGATTCTATTGTGGTTCGCACTGGGTTACACCCCTTAGAAGTGGCAACGACCACGACTTCGGATTGGTGCCCGAGGAAACCTCGGTCTCCAACTGTCGGGATTGCCTTCTTTCAAAAACCTTATTAGAGAGATTCATTTCAAAGGGCCACAAGGATAGGATTAGGACGGGAAGAGAGAAAGAGATAGGATGAGGCGAGCGTTTTTGCCAAGCTTGCACCAAGGAGAGGAATTGCTGAATTCGGATGAGTATTTGGGAAGAGTCTGAGGTTGGGTGAATAGGCAAAAACCTGGAGTGTGATGGTTTGAAGTCAGTGAGAGCCGAAGAAGGTTTGAGTGTTTGAAGAGGTATGAGAGCCACCATAGAAGGGGAAAAGGTTTTTTGTTTGGAATGGGGTCGCACCCTAGATGGGCTGCCTACGTACTCAACTCCTGTTGAGATCAGACCTTACGTAGTTCCCTTTTGGGATTTAGGAGTTTTGTGAGGGTAATCGAGGGTTGGGAGTGCTCGGGGTGCTTGAAGGTGAGATGGCTGAGTGAAAAATGGCATTGATTGATGTGGGGTCGCACCCTGTGTGGGTTGCCTACGTACTCAACTCCCTGTTGAGATCAGACCTTACGTAGTTCAGAATTTTTAGGATGGTTGAGTTTTTTGGAGATGTTTGAAGTTCAGGTTTGAGGGGTTAGTCTGTGAGACGCTGAAACCTTGAGACGTCGAAGTCTGTGAGATGCTCGAATCTGTGAGACGCTCGGGTCTGTGAGATGTTCGGGTCTGTGAGACATTCGAATCATTGGGATAACAAAGTCTGTGAGACACTCGGGTCTGTGAGACATTCGAATCATTGGGATAACAAAGTCTGTGAGACACTCGGGTCTGTGAGACAATACGAGTGTAGGAGAAATTTGAATGAATTTGATTTGAATCGGAATTGAATTGAAATTGAGATTGAGATTGAATTGGTATTGAACTTGAAATTGGATTGATTTTGAATAGAATTGGGTTGGAAGTGGAATGGAATTGAAGTTGAAATTGAATTGACTTGGGATATGAATTGAATTTGATTGAATGAATTGAGTTTGAACGGAATTGGTTTGAATTGAATTTGGGTTGGGTCGGAAAACAAGACGGGTCAAAATTTGGGTTGGTCAAAGTTTGGGTAAGGTCAAAGTTAGACCGGGTCAAGGTCAAAGTTGGACCGGATCAAAGTTTAGGTCAAAGTCAAATTGGATCGGATCAAAGTTAGGTCAAGATCAAAGTTTGGAATGGTTAAAGTTGGACCGAGTCAAAGTTGGACCGGATTGGGCCTTGGTCAAGGTTTGTGCTGATTGGGCCTGGGTGGGCTTTTGGGTTGAATTGGGCCGAGTTGGGCCTGTCTGTGTATTGGGCTTGACTGGGCTAGGGCCGACTTAGGTATTTTCATTTGGGCCAAGGGGGCCTTGAAGGTTGGGCGAAAGTGGGCCTCAAATTGGGCCTCAACTGGATGATTTGAAGTTGGGATTGACAATGAATTGGAATGATTTTGAATTGTGTATGAAGAATGTTTAATGGGTGAGTGTGAGATGATTACTTTGAAATGGTTTGAGGTTGGGCATGAGAAAGATTGAGAGAGATTGATTTTGAAGAGTGTGGTGAGAGAAAATGATTTGAAATTGAATTTTGGGCTGAATTTGGAATTGAATTTGGGTTTTGAATTGGATTTTATTGGTTGAAACGAATCATTGATTGTGAGTTTTATTCTGAGAATTATGGATTGTTTGGAAATTTTATACAGGAAGGGCATTCCACCGACCAGACTCTACGGCCCGTTTGAGTGAGGAACATCCCCGAACCTAGAAGTTTTTCTAACTGGACTTGATGAGTCCAGAAATAAGTGGGTAAGTCTAAAGGTTATTCTATGGCCACCTGTTCTAGCCCGGTTCGGCTAGCAATGAGTTGGACCCGAGTTTGAAATTAAATTTGGGCTGAGGGTTGCAGCAACCCAAACGGGTCCAATTCAAAGAAGATTATAATACAATAGAATAGAATAAGTCAAACTAAATAAACAATTCATATACAACAAAATCTAAGAAAGTTGTACGTGAACAAAATCATAAAAAGTATTTAACCTCTAAAAAATAATTACTCGAATCAAAACAAAAATATAAAGAGAAATTACCAAAGTCTGTAAAGATGTGTCCTAAATCCATATTGATAAAAGATTACAACAACTAAAAAAAATATATGCAACGAACACAGGAATTTAATGACTAATCCCGTCTTTTGTTTACTCTGTTTTAAATGTAAATCGGGATATCATGACCTCTTTTTTTTTTGTTGCTCTCTTTCTCTTTTTTTTATATAACAATGCAGTAGACTCAACCTACTACCAATAACACATACGACGAAAATGAGAAAATAGCCCACGCCAAGATGAATTGGTTCGAGATATGTACGAAACATCAGAGAGCACTACATATGCACTGAATAATAACAGAAAGATTATAAGCTCATTTGGGTTAGAGATGAACACTGGAATGAGAACAAGAAGCACTTCCTTATTCACCGACTGGGATAGCAAAATTACCGACAGTGAAGAGGAGTGTTGGAGAAGCATGTACGTTCCGAGTTCACCAGCTTGAAGAAGATGAAGGATGCGCAGATCTTGCGTACTCCTTGTTCGTCTGTTGAATTGGAAGGAAGCAGCAGAGCTTGTATACTTCCGTTTCGCCAGTTTGGGTTGCAAAGACACCGTGAATGAAGGGAATAGTGAAGACCCAGAGCATGAATACATCCCGTGCCGAAGAAGAATGAGGCGGGCGCAGGCCTTGTATGTTTCTTGCCGCTGCTTGGGTTGCCACTTGCCGTGAGGGAAGAGGGGAATGAGGCGCGGAGTCTGTATTTTCTTGTACGCCAGTAAAAAAAAAAAAGAAATGAAGATCCAGAGCTAGTATGCTCCTTGTTTCGCCAGCTTGGGCGTACAAAATTACCGTGAGTGAAAGAGTGAGGAGGGAGCGGAGCATGTGTGTTCCGGATTAGCCAGTTGAAGAGAATGGAGACACAATGAGCTCACACGCTCCTCGTTCTTCAGTTGAAGGAGATGTAGGCGAGCATGTTTGTTTCGTTCTCCAGTGGTCACAAAACCGGGGGTGAAGAGAAGAAGAGGCGTACTAGCATTTAAGCTCCTTGTTCGCCAGGTGCAGAGAAGGAAAAAGGCATGGAGCTGGCATGCTCTTCGCTCTTCAGTTGACAAAACAGAAAACGTAGAGCATATACTCGAATCCATCAGTTGGGTTGCAAACTACCGGAGAGGCGCGAAGAGAATGAAATGCGGCGCTTATATGTTTGAGTTTGCCACCATGGATTGCAAATCCGTGAGTGAAGAATGAGAGAAGTGCCAAGTGAGACATACTCTGCACGCTAGTTTGGGTTGCAAAGTTAACGAGAGCAAACCCAGCATTCTTGTCCGCTGGTTTGGTGTGCAAGATTACTGAGAGTATGAGAATGAGCAGAGTGAAGAGCGATGGTGAAGATTCTTATCGAAATATGAAGGAGAAAGCTCATGAAGAAGGTGCTGTTATTTTTTTTTTGAGTCGGGAAGATGATAATGACTTTTTGTGAGATATTCTTTGGGATCTGATCGGAGGCGGCTTGTGTTCTGGATTCGCCAATGGTGTTGCCAAGATGCCGATGGTGAAGCGCAAATGTGTATATTTCTGATTCACCGTGAAAGAAGAGAATGAGAGTGGAGCAAAACAGAGGAGAAGAAAACTCCGCTTCGTTTTTTTTTTTAACGAGTGGTTTCCGAGAGAAGATATTTTTTTTTTTTGGGATTGGGATCTGTGAGCGGAGCGGCGGTCCCTTCTGCTGATCCCTATGTGATTCTGTTATATAGTAGAGAGTAGGGTTTTTATTTGCTGTCTGGGCGCGAGTGAGATGGGCAGGCCGAGACTGGCTTCGCATGATGGGCCATATGTGGTCTTGGAGGAGGCTGGCTGTGACAAGTTTGACTGAATTGCTATTGGTTTGACAGATGAGAATGAAATTATTTGATAGAAAATTATTACCACGTGAGAAGGGTTGAAACTATGAAAGAATTCCCTAACTAAACAAAAGAATTAGTATGAAAATTGTATTTTTGAAATCGGTTTATTTTTTGTAAATTCGTAATTGAAAGATTTTTTTGTCAAATGTCTGAAAATTGTTTTGAAATTTTTGTAATGAAACGACGAATTTATTTTGGCACGCACATCAAGGAGTTTTGCAAACGAAAGGCGATGACCCCTTTTTTTTTTAATTATTTTTCAGAATTTTGCTTTATAGGGTGAGAATTTTTGGTGTCTACACTACCAAGCCTTGTTGAATCTTATCACGCACAAAATGACAATCAAGTTCTATATGTTTAGTGCGTTCATGGAAAACCGGATTGTGAGCGATGTAGATAGCAGACTGATTGTCACATTTGACAGGGATAGGAGTCACATTGTCTACACCAAGTTCTGACAGCAACCGCGTAAGCCATGTGAGTTCTGCAGTAACTCTGCGAAGAGATCTATATTCTGCTTCGGCACTAGACAGCGAAACAGACCCCTACTTTTTTGTTTTCCAAGAAATCGGGCTATCTCCAAGGAAAATATAATAACCAGACACAGACTTTCTGGTGTTCGGGCAAGCCGCCCAATCAGAATCACGATAAGCTATGAGGTCAAGGGTTTGACTACACGTGAGGCGAATTCCATATGAAATCGTACCTTTGATGTAATATAAAGCATGCATAGCAGCCTCCATGTGAACATCAGTAGGACTCTGCATAAACTGGCTAAGGACTTGGACCGTGAAACAGATATCAGGTCGGGTGTTTGTTAAATAATTGAGTTTCCCCACTAACCGCCTGTATGGTGTAGGATCACGTAGAATAACACCATCTGTTGCAAGCAGCTGTTTACCCACAACCATCGGTCCTTTCGTTGGCCGCCGTTCCTCAGTATCAAACTCCTTTAACAATTCCATGCAAAACTTGCGTTGGGATAGAACATAACCTTGGTGAGTTTGAATAAACTCTATCCCTAGAAAATAATGTAAAGTACCCAAATCCTTAATCTTGAAATTCTCATCCAACGATCGTTTGATGTCATCTATCTCCTGTTGATTAGTGCCAACAACTAACATATCATCGACATAAACAGCAATAAACATTTTACCTCCTTGACCATCCTTATGGAAAAGAGAATAATCATTCTTGGACTGAGCAAACCCAAGTGTGCGGAGAAAACCTGCCAATTTTGAAAACCACTGCCTGGAAGCCTGTTTTAAACCATATAACGACTTCTTCAATCGACACGCTTTGTTGACCCCCACAACTCAAGCCCTTGTGGCAGCCTCATATAAACTTCTTCATCAAGGTCACCGTGTGCAAGAAAGCATTATTCACGTCAAGCTGATTGATTATCCATCCTTTGCTAAGCGCAGCAACAATGAGCGAACGAATGGTTGTTAATTTGACCACAGGTGAAAAGGTCTCATGATAATCTAACCCATGACGTTGAGTAAACCCTTTAGCCACCAATCGTGCTTTGTATCTCTCCAACGTACTGTCAGACTTTAATTTGACTTTATAGACCCACTTGCAATCAATGACCTTCTGACCACGCGGTAGTGTAACCATTTCCCAAGTGTCATTCTCCTCCAAGGCCCGTAACTCATTTTGCATGGCAACGCGCCAATGCTCAACTGTCACTGCTGTCCGGTAATCATGTGGCTCATGCAAGTCAAAACCAGATTGGTCAAGAGAATGAGCAGAAAAGAGTGCTAAAGTCTGGACGGGCGTAGTCTCTGTCAAACTGTTACACCCTTGAAGAAGATTAACACTTGTGTCACGCTTATAAATACGCTCATCTAAATATCTTGAAAAATGTATTGCACACATAATCAGATAGATAGCCAGGTTTGTGGCCGACCCGACTCGAACGACGAAGTTCTGTATGCGGTTATAGAAGGGCCTGTTGTCTCCATGTCACGCAAACCCACGTCTTCCGTATGGGTTTCAACTTCAGTATGACTAATTTTCCTCGTCACGTATAACTGGTACGCATGGTAGGGGATTCTCTTCATCCAAGAATATGGGAACAGTGGTGCCAGATTCCGGTTCGTAACCGGTAGGAAGAGAAGCATCTGGCTGCGGTGTGGCGAAGGGGAAAATATGAATGTGAAACTTGACATCTCTACAAATCTCCACTACGCGCGTAACCAGACTCAAAACCTTGTGCCCTTTTGTCCTGGGATCTTCGCCATGATACACACAAGCTTCACCACGTGGAGCGAACTTACCATTCCTCGGACCGACAACTGTTTTATAACACAAACACCCAAACGGTTTGATCCCCTCGTAATCTGGTTTGACATTATACAAACCCTCGAACGGAGTTATCCCATGCAAAGCCTTTGTATGAAGACTGTTTATCAAAAATGTAGCATGAAGTATGCACTCTCCCCAATAAGCTAGGGGAACATGTGACTGAAAATACACGCTCTCGCTGTTTCTAATAGATACTTGTGTTTTCTCTCGACAACCGCATTTCGTTGCGGTGTGTGTACGAACAAGTAGTTGGTGTATGATCCCCTCTTGAGCATAAAACCTTTTTCCTTCATTAGAACTCCCAAGTTCCTTGGCATTATCTGTCCTGACAATCTTTATTTTAGTTTCAAACTGTCGCTCTACCATCTTGACGAAATGAACAATTGCAACCCAAACATCCCCCTATTGTTTGATGAGATTGACCCCAAGTGGTGCGGGTATAATCATCAACAAAGCAAACAAAATATCGGTACCCATTGTATGTTTCAGCATGAAACGGGCCCCAAACATCGATATGGACCATCTCAAAAACTTGACTAGTTTTGCTGACAGAATTCATAAACGGCAGGCGTTGTGCTCTGGACTTATAACAAACATCACAAGCATAATCTGAAGTAAAATCCGCTTCTTTTATTAAACCGAGTGTTACAAGTTTGCGAAAAGGTACATGCCAAGCCTAACATGCATTTCTTTAGCTTGGGCTAAGTCCCTTTACAACTCTAGTATCGGTAACTAAACCTACGCTACGACGGCCTGCTCCAGTACTGCAAACTGACCCAGAAAGGCGACGCGGCCCAGCATTGCTCGACTGTCCAGAATGGCTACACGGCCCAACTCTGCTTGACTGCCCACCGATCCATTTATTCACCGCATCTGTACTTAGTACGTACAGATTATCCAGCCCAAGTCCAAACGCCTCTCAGCCTGTCCTGTGATAGGGCCTTGTAGAAAACAACCGCATTCATCGAAGGTTAGGGCGCAGTCAAGCTGTTCAATCATCTTCTTCACAGATATCAAATTAAACATGAAATTAGGGATGTACAGAACTTCCTTCAACCACAAATTACTCCCAATCTGAACGTCGCCTACCAAGCTTACATTCCGCGGGCTACCGTCTGGTAAGATTACCAATCTCTCGGTTCTAGCCTTTTCCAGTTTACAAACAAGTTTTGAGCTCCCGACATGTGGTCAGTTGCTCCTGAATCGATGATCCATTTGCCTTCGAACGGATTATTCGTGTGATTACTGAGAAAACAATGTTTATTGCTCAAACAAAACATTCGATTACCTGCGAAGTTGCAGAAATCGACTTCTTCTGGTTTGTTGTCTATGTTGGCATTCCGTATTAGCTGCGCAATCTGCTGAAACTGGCGTGGTGTTAACCCATCACCTTGCTCTACTTCCTCATTTTCTCCTTGCTCTGTGACTCTTGCTGTGTTTGTGAAACTTCTCTTTTTGCGAGCAAGAACTTTGTCCCTTCCTTGTAACTGGAAACACTCCTCTGCTATGTGCCCCGATCTCTTGCAATGCGTGCAAGTTTGCCGCTGATAGCACTCCTCAAACCCATGACCGGGTTTCTTACAGTAAGTGCAGGTAATTTTCTTCCTGTCAAACCTCTTGTTAGGGTAAGGGTTTATGGAAGTCTCAGCTACTGCACTCGTGTTCTGACTGTAAAAAGACATAGCATTGTCTTTGACTTGCTCGGTTCCACGCTGTTCTTCTTCCTGAACAATCAGTGAATAAGCTTTCTCTAAGCTTGGAGTAGTCTGCATTGCTAAGATTTGCCCTCTGATGGACAATATTTCTATTCAAACCCATAAGAAATGGATGAGCTTGTCTCGATCTGCCTGTTTTTTCATCAATTCCTTGACTTCACAAGTACACCTGAACAGCTACACTTCGGCAAATCAGAAGCTAAGTCTAGCTCTTCCCATACCTTCTTCAATCTTGTGTAGTACTCACTTACGGTTTCTTCTCCTTGTCGAGTCTCTGACAATTCTCTTTTCAGGTTATGAATGATGGCCAAGTTACTGTGCCCGAACCGCCCACAAAGATGATCCCACATCTCTTTTGGGTCATCACAGAACCGCACACTCTGTGCAATGCAAGGATCAAGTGCTGTCTTCAGCCAGGAAAGCACCAGTGAGTTTGCTCTCTCCCATGCTCCACACCTTATCGTCTCTGATTCTTTCGGTTTTGGTATTTTCCCGTCACAAAACCATATTGTTTTTGACATTCAATGCAGTGACCATATCACACTTCCACCCTAGAAACCTGTGCCATTGAACTTAGATACAAGGTTCAAACCTGGATTTTCTGCTGAATGGACATAAATCGGATCGTTTATATCAATAACGTTGCTGGTTGAGGAGGTATCCGCCACGACTTCCTTCCCCTTGCTTGTCTGCTCACCGTCTGCCATGCTTGAGGACTCGGTGAATTTTAACTTTGCTCGAAAAAGAACTTAGAAAGATAGAATCTGCCTAGGTTTAGATCGATTGCTCTTATACCATATTGGAAAAGAAAGAATTTGTATGTAGATTGTAACAGAAGCCTCTGTACGTTTTGTGTGTTTGAAGAGAATAAGTGTATATGAATCGGTATTCTCTGTTATTGTATATTAAATCATATCTACAACCCTCTGCGTATCTATGTATATATACAAGAGTATTCTATCTATATCTATACAAGATAAAACCGACATCCCGTAAAATCTAAGATTACAGAATTTGTTAAGGTAAAAATATACAGAGAATAATAACAAACTAGACTAAGAATATTAACAACTTAACTCATAACAATGGGCTGGGCTTCTATAAAACATACAACCCCAATACTTGCAGCAGCGGCTAAGCAATTCTATCTACGCAAAATAATATATCAGATCTGAAATTGAGTTGTTTTGACTAGATTATGCTGGTTCTAGCATGTGTCTGTTACATACATGAATGTGTTGCACAAAAGCACGACCAACTTGGCCGAACATTTATAATAGTTTGTTCTTTCACCGAGCTAGGATAGAAAAACGCGCCCCACACTCCTATTTTTCCACTTTCCCCTTCTTTTCTCCTCTTCATATTCATGGCCACTATCATCCGCGCCCGGTATGAGTTTTTTCTTCTGACAATCAGCATAGACCTCCCATTCTCGTATTTGTGGGCCGCCTCTAGCATTCCCCTTGTTTAGTGCTGCTTCTCACCTCTAGCAAGTTCAAGAAGATGAATTTCATGGCGTCTTCCCGTCTATGAACCCTCCTTGCCCTCGGTCTTTTGTGCGGTGTGTACTAATAGCCTCAGCAGCGGTGACGATCTCGTCATTCCCATCAGTGTCCTCAAGCTCCCAAGGTACTTTGCCTCTTGACAAGCTTTAGTCGTCACTTGCCATGGAACCTGACCCGCTCAACCGTCGATGAGCTGGCATCGAAGTGTGCTGATCTCACACTCCCAGTGGATGAACAATTTATGATCCTCATGGACGACTTGACCAAGCCTGTGGACGCTCTTCTAGTCCATAGGATTCCGTTGGGCAAGCTCTACTCTGCTAAGCTTGCCAATGTTCGTGCTCTCGAGTCCACCTTTGATCGGGTGTGGCAGATGAGTGGAAAACTCTACCCAACCTCTTTATGTTTGAATTCGAGACACAAGACTTGATCCAAGACATCCTTTCCGCAGACCCTGGACTTTTGATGGTGCCCTTCTTGTTATCCAGGCAACCGAAAAATCCAAAGCACCTAAAGATGACAACTTTCTACATGTGCCTATCTGGATCAGGATTCATGACGTCCCGTTCTCTCTTCTTCACAGAGGCTTCGTGATGCGGATAGGGCCAAGACTTGGGAGCCTCTTGGAGTTTAATGAGGACGATGATAAAATGGGGGGGGGTGATTACCTCTGACTTAGAGTCCCGATTGATTTTCGTCTACCCTCCTCTGGTGTGTGAGAGTCTCGGTGGAAGAATTTGAATTGGCCTTGCACCTCACTTCCGAAAAATTGCCTCCCATATGTTTTCGTTGTGGCTAGCTTACTCACACCACCAAGGATTGTCTTGATCAATTGGATCCCCCTGCTGGGGTGTACCCCTATGGCTCGTGGATGTGTGTGTCCAACCTCGCCTAGGCAAGGCTAATGCTGCTTGTGAATTTTGGAAGATCATATGTGACCTAGACTTACCACGTGTTGGGAATGACTCGGAAAAGATTGAGTCTTTGGTCAATAACTCACCGGATTTGAGCTCTAGGGAATCAAGGATTAACCCTCCTTCACAGCAAAGTGGTAACCCTAAGCCCTCAGGGATCCTTATGAAGGAAAAGGAGGCACATCGATCGTTTTCAAAAGGAGGACGTAGCGGGGATGGCACCCCCCTAAAACCAATCTTCATGCCAAAAGAGGAAAAAAGGAAGAAAGTCATGTCCCCCATCGAAGAACCTCAACTGATCGTCCACATGGTTCATACGTAGGAACCTAACCCTTCAGTTGCCTCTCATGATATTGTGGCAACCCCTGGTCCAGCTGGAGGTTGCCTAAGAAATGACGCCTTATTTTAGGGCTCGGGGGTGGCACGTCCTAATTGCTCTGTATCCTTTCTTAGTGCATGATGAGGTCATCAGGATTCTCCAGGATCGTTTGGCAGAATTTCATGTGGCTACGTTAGCATAATTGTGATTTGGTTCTATGTTACTTGTCTCTTATTACTATCTTATCTTTTGGGAATGTGCCTCCCTTACTCTTAGGATCAATGCCTATATGGTCCTGATCAGTTTCATTTTGCTCCGGATAGGAGCGCCTAACCCCCTTACTGTATGACGGGGTCTCTCCGTCGACGATCATCTTGTCCACATGGCCAGGGCTCTGTGATGAGTGTCCAAATGAGCGTGTTTTTATGTGTATTTCATATGTTTTATCAACAATTTTCATGCTCATTGATCCACTCTAGCTAGTTTTCCTCTAGTTTTGTGTTTTACTGGTTCTACACAATTATCGCTGAAACAGGAGGAATAACATAGCTAATAATAAAGTAGATGAAGATACGAACATGTGGGCACAAACGGATCCAACGGAGCTATAACAAAGTAAATAGAGCATTTTGAAGTCTGACCTACCCAGAGACCGCCCCTTGTGTGTAGGTCGAAGCAGAATTCCGTCTCTGTTATGGACCGCCCCAGCCACTCCTTTTCCACCTCCCATGGCTATTTCTTCTTCCTTTTTTCTTATTTGTGCTCTAATGGAGGCATAACCTCCCTTGTAGCTTGGGATGGTGATTTTGCCCAAAAATCCCTAAAACTCCATTGTTGAATCTTGAACTTGTTTTAATGCTTTATTTTAGTTCTTGTGCTTAAAGTTTGATGACTATTGGGCATTTGTGAATCTTAAACTTGTTGCTCTAGATTTGGGGATTTGTTTAGGGTTTTACTCAATTGTTATCTATGTGTTGGAATTAGTTGGTTGCTCTAAATCTATCGATATTAGGCCTTGAGATAGATTCTTGGTTACCAATTATTCAGGCATTAACATGGGTCTTTATCAACATGAGGGTTTTTTGAGATAGGAACCTAAACCGTGAGGACTAAATCAATGTAATTTATCATCAGTGGTTCTGAGATAGATTTCATTGCAACTTAAGGGAACTTGTGCTTAATGCTACTTAGTGAGGTTAACCTAACTGGTGTGAAGGTTAAAATTAACTAAGTAAGAATGGCTCATCTTGGATTTAAAAGAGTTATTATTTATTATGTCATATTTGGTTAGATTAAGTGTTTCTAGAGTCGACAATCAGAGGTAAAGGGAGGATGGGTGTAAAGATCCATCCCGGGCTACATCTATCGTAGTCTAGTTAGATTAATTTTATTGCCTTTCTTTATTTCTCTAATTATACAAACCAAAATCTTAAAAAACCCTCAATTTACATTTATGGACTTTTGTATAATCTTTTTGCACATTTACTAAGCTTATAATTAATTAGATAGTTACGAAGTCCTTGTGGATACGACCTTGTTGAGCAACAACGACTCGGTTCACTGCCCATAGTTAGAAGATAGTTTCACAACTATTTTTCCCAACACTCTGTTCCCCGCTTATTACCACCTTATATCTAAGTATTACTCTATTGGTAACTGGTATTTCAAAAAAAAAAAACTTGGCCGAACATTTCCTCTTTGAGGTGGTATGTAACATCTGGAAATTGCTACCTGCTAAAAACCAATTGATCAACATTTAAACTATTTACAAGTATTGCAAAAACCACTCTCGTTCCTCTTCGACAGGAGGATCCCAAAGAGAAAAAAAGATATTTTACTTTCCCAACATTTTCTGCCTTCTGGCACCACAACCTTTCAGGCGACTTGTTTTTGTCTTTGTCCTAACCACCATCCTCAATTTGTGATCCCAGTTCATCTTCAACAATGTTTTTCATAGGCTTCTTCTCATATATCTTAGTTAGCCAACCTTCATTCCTTTTGCTACATCCAACCTATCACATAGTAAGACATGGCCGCACAGTTGCCATCTTTATCGGTCGAGGAACTTGTTACCCGTTGTGCGGATCTCTCATTCACTAAGGAGGAGGGGGATAACATGTATAGATTATCCGCGACATGGAGCTACTATGCTACCTTTCAATTGTTGTCACCTTGGTAAGTTGTAGTACTTCACGCAATACCGATATTAAAGTGATGGAACGATCTTAAGCAAGGTATGGTAGCTAGAGGGCAATTTTAAGGTCTGTTTGCATGTAAGAATCTCCTGGTCGAGTTTACAAAAGTCACCATGGTGCATTCAGTTTGTAGAAGAGCCCCTTTGATGGAGCTATGTTGATTCTCACAAAAATCAACAAGCATATGACCCCGAACGATTATGATTTTGACATGGTCCCAATCTAGGTACGGATTCATGATGTGCCTTTTATCCTCCGGTATGAAGAGTTTTCTAGTCGCTTTGAGAGCCACTTTGGGAAATTTCTGGAGTATGGCATAACAGATGGCTGGGATGGTGAGGAGTACATGCGAATTTGGGTCTTACTAGATGTTCACGTTCCCTCCTTCGGTGCGTTAAGGTGTCATATGATGGATGTTGTTCCGAGGGCCATCTATGATCCCATGCCATCCGTTTGTTTCGTTCCGTTTCTTCATTCATAGTCTCTAATCAACTGACCCAAAACAAACAAAAAATCTAAAAAAAAAAAACCCAACGACGGGTATCTTCCCTTATGGACCTTGGCTACGAGCCTCGGGTTAGCCATATGAACGAAGCGCTTGATAATGACAATGATGACACATGGAAACTTGTGTGTAGGCTAGATCCACGACTGGCTGCACTAGCAAAACCTTTGTCAAAGGAACAACTAGAGAGTGCTCAAGCTGAAATGGCACTGCCTGCAAATGATGAGGGCCTGCATGAAGTCCCTGCTCTTTTGCAGCTTGAGGAACCACAAGTAATGACCGATGGAAAGAAATGAATCTTTGACTATGCTGTTGATGCAGGTATAACTAAGTATTACAGGTTTCTCGCCCTTCAAGACAACAAGGTAAGAAGGGTAATGTCTCTCAGCATACACAAAACTCCGAATCTTGTTGTCAATGTATCAGGCTATGCTGGCATGGATGGCCACTCCCCTATTATGTGTCATGATTTAGCAACCTCTAGCAGTGTTGGGGTTGCCTAGATCAATGATGCATGCGGCTCATGGTTGTACGAGTTGCTGCAACCATGATTTTGTATTGGGGGGAGGAGGGATGCTTCTTGTTGGTGGATTGCACTTGTTCTTTCAGTTTGTTCTTGTGTAATATGGTTTATAATTTAGTTTCAGTTTCTGTCTTTTGTGTTCTAGACTGTTATGCTTTTCGGCAAGTTTATATCTGGTAAGTAAGTATTTTTGGGAATCAATGTCATGGTATGGTAGATGTTGATGACTGTGGTTGCTTGCGACTATGACGTAAGTGTCTAGGGTGGTCCGATCGAACGGGCTTCTTATGTTTTGGGTGACATTTAGCCAGTGTTTAATGTCCACATCTGAGTCCCATTCAGGTGCTAGGTTGTTTGTAATTGTCTAACGCTCCCTGGCTACGGTTGGTTGTAAGTACTACTATTGATGTTTCTCATGTTATAATATAGTATGTGGTGGTTTTTGAAAAAAAAAACATTTAACTATTATTCCATATAAAAATAAAATATGTAATGAATTAAACCTATTTCTGGTAGCATACCGCCATGGTCACATCTAATGCAATAAAGGCTAAAAATTTAACTGTAATTCTTAATACTATTAACTTTAGCGGGTTGTTTTTCAAACCTTAGAGGCAGAGCTTTCATCTAATAAATATGTTGTTGTTTACACATAGAGTTAACTCCCCCTAGCGGATGCCCTGCCTTTGTTATACTTGTCTGCCTTTTGCTTTGCCATCTTCGCCTCCTCGATTGCCTTCTTCTCATTTCCTCTCTGTTTGCTCCTCTTAACATCATACTCTAAGGTATAGATTAGTCATAATGACTCCTTGCATGTCTCCCCACAAACCATTATCGCCTAGATTTCCATCTTCGCTCCGTCTGCATAGGAAACTCCTTTGAGTGTCCACCTTGTGTTCTCCGTTCCCGCCTCTAACCGCCCCACTTTCCAATCTCTTCTTATGTTTATCTCTATAATACCGAGCTACGCCATGGCTACTTCGCACGTTGTGATTTGGTAGAAGAAATTTCAGCTCGCTGTGCAATTTTGACCCTTACAAAGAAAGAGGGTGAAACCATGGGTATGCACGGTCTCGATGATCAAGATCTTACCCTCCCCTTCGAGCGCTATCTTTTCTGCAAATCGTTTGCATCCAAGCCAGTGGACCTCAAAGCTTTTGAAAAATCCTTGGCCAGATCTTGGTAGTTGGGAGGGATTTCAGGGCCCATACAATAGATAAAAGTATCCATTTCTTTGTGTTTGAGAAGGGAAGAGTCCTTGCATGATGTTCTTTATAGCGAATCTTGGTTCTTTGATGGTTCACTCTTGATTTTTCAGCACATAGACAAACGAAAATATCCCTTTGATCATGAATTTATCTGGTTCCCCATGTGGACAAGAGTTTATGATGTTCCATTTTTTTACCACCATAAGGAGTTTGTGAGGAAGTTAGGAAACATAATGGGTTTTTTTCTAAAGAATCCAGAGAAGGAGGATCAGTTTAGTGGGGAATTAATGAGGATCAAAGCTTTGTTTGATGTCCAGACGCCTATCATGAGATGCATTTCAATAAACAATCATAATGCGGTCAAGGTGCTTAGGCTTGTATATAAAAGGATGCCATCTCTATGTTTTTGATATGGCCTCTTCACCCATCCAAGAAAAGATTGCCCTAATAAAAAAATTGTGACGTCTGGTGTTCTCCCTTATGGATCTTGATGAAGAGCGATGTCGATTTGAGGAGGTCAGCAGTCTCAGTTCATACAAAATGAGGAAGCATGGAAGATAGCATGCAATTTAGTTGAGCCCCCTTGTAGGCCGTCACAGGATGAAAGCCCTCCCCTCACAATGGAACTGAAGACAACCAAGGATAATCCAAGTCCACAAACAGTTTACAACCCTCTTTTGTCTGTTACTAATTAGGGAGAGAGCCCCAACTAGATCGCACAAGGAGTAAGAGCGCAAATGAATCTATGTCTGCAGTCGGTCTGCGAAACGCTTATTTAACAGACGAGTCTGTGAGGGTTCTATGGATGAAGCTTGCATCTTGCACAATGCGGGACCGAAAGTTAAGAAGGGGAAGGCCACATCGAGCAGTCATGCCCAAGAATCTTCTCTCATTGTCGACCTCGCATAGTGGCATGCCTAGGAGCCTGCTCGATCCAATCAGCCGCATGTGCAAGCTGATCCGTCTACTAGGAGTGACCCGACAAAGTAGTTGCCCTATTTTATGAACCCTCTTTACAGTTTTGTTTTTAGTTTGTGATCGTTTATAAACTTCTCCGTCTTTATTTTTTGCATATCTTTTTAGTTTGATGTCACTTAGGTATGGTTTTGATAGCTCGTTTGTAAGCAATTGCCTTTGACATGCTAGGTACTTTCGCAACGTTCTATTGGAATCTGGCTATTTATAGCGGTTGCAAAGTTAATGCTTACGACTGGTTGGAGCTTTATTTTGCTACAAACAACTTGTCACTATTGTACCGATGCTAATGGATGAATATGGTGATTGATGTTTCAAAAAAATATGTGGTTATTTAAAGCACAAAATCTCACATAATTAGGAAATTAAGTAAATTAACACTTCACCTCAAAATAACATTTTTTGGGTATTGGAAAATATACTTGCACATCAACTTTCAAATGAATATCAACATAAAACACCAAGATAATAAAATAATAATTATGGCCACTATATTGTAAGCATGAGTAAAAACACAACTTGTAGCAATAGGTTCGTCCAAATACCTTTAGAAAAATAAGTATATATGAGCTCATGTCATATCCTCCAATATGTTCTTTCTCTTTACTATATTGTATTTGTTAAGATGATTTTAATGTAGTCCAATCCAACGAATTCTACCAACTTCTCATCTTAGTCTGTCACACAGAAATTATCGTGTATAATTACCCGCATGCGTATCCCATGTATAAAAAAATGACCTCAATAATGTCGAGAAGGTATGAGCAGTGCCATGATTTAAGTAGCGGATACAAAATTTGCATTGTCAAATTATTTATATAATTTACTCAAGCCACTCAACTTAGATGGTAATCCCCCTCCTCCAAATCTAAAAAAACCCAAATTCATTGCATAACCGTCAAATATATGCATAAAACCGTATAATATCTTTGTACCAAGGCATCGGCACGAGCGAAGAGCTGTCACGTGTGAGATTTGAAAATGAGGTCTAGGGTTTTTCGTTCATGATGCTGCCCACGGTCAGTTCGGGAAGCACCTTCCTCCTATACACGTCTCCAGCAGTCGCTCCGCATTTGCTTCTTCTCGCCTTTACTCCAGTCGCTCCCTCCCGCTTCTCAGACCATTCGAAAATAATTTGAAGCTTCCTCGACCTCCATAAAATCCTACTCCAGTACTTAATTTCCTTACATATTTGCTATCTACCTCACCGTCTCTGCTCCGTATATCTCTACATATCCTGTATCCTCTTCCATTTGACCTCTCCTCGCTGCTCGAAGTTGAGACAGCGAGAGAGACGGAATAGCGTAGCAGCACTACTGTAGCCTTTATCCAACTTGACGGCGCTATTCAGTGGGTTCTTAGGGTTCAAAGGTGAGAATTTTTCTCAATCCATTTCTTTGATTGCTCAAAGGAAAGCTGTTGCTAGTTCTGATTTGCCATTTCGGGTTTGCTTCTTCAATTGTCCGGCTTAGTACCGCTATTAGGGCTCAGAGATGTCTGGGTGAGGCTTGAACTGTTGCATAACTTTTCCGTCAATAGTTCATGCGTGCGTTCGATTGAGACTTATTTTGCGCCTTCTGCTGTTTGATCGATTTTTAAAAGGGCGCTTTCCTATTTTATAAAATTTAATGACCGGTGCGCTTTAGCGATAAGCTTCTCAGATGGTTTATTTCTGTTGATTGTGTGCGATTGGATTTAATATATGTTGGATGCTATATTTATAACTGTTAAGTAGCAGATTTAGTTTAAAAGACAGGCGTGTCTCCTAACCTCGCACGAATCATCGTTTCTCCTACTATTTACCATTGGCCGAAACGTGATGATAATTGTTTATGCTCATTACCTTAATGGAATTTTGATGCAAAGTCCGGTACGCTTGTGTTGCTCTGCGTAATGTTACCAGTACGGCAGTACCTGGTCAATTATTTGACAGGATTGTCCCTAAGTTTTGACTGCGTTGCTGGATGTATGTATATATATACACACACATATATATTTGGTGTTGATCTAATTGACCGTGGCGGCTTAGAGCATGTTAAACAATGGTGCAGGGCATAATATGTTTTTATTATACTCGCTCATTGTTTTCGATAGATTATTTTCTAGCACAAAACGGAAATTTGAGAGAAACTTTTTGGACTATTTTATCCTTACTCTATTAATGGGGAATATGAAAGTCATGAGTGGGAGCACAAAAAGTGAAGGATAAATATAGAAGTTGAGTGGTAAACAAATCCAAAATATTGTATATTTGAAAAAAAATGATAACACCCTAAAGAAAATCTATTAAAGCTGGAGGGATTAATAGTTTAGCTGTTCATCTAGTTGATAGTTATTTTGCTTAGTTACGTTCAACTAAGATAATAAATATAAAAAAACAAATTATCTCTTTTACCCAATGTATCGTTTCATATAAAATAATTGAACTAAAATATTAGAGAAAAATAGAATTTGTAGTTTAAAAAATGTTCTAGTAAATTTATAACTCTTTATGAGTTATAAAAATCTATTATAACTTTGCACGGGGTTGTGTGTTTTTCATGTTAGTTTAATGCTTTTCGTGTCTGTCTTTATTCTGGTAATGTAGCCGCGTCTTTTGTACTCACGCCATATTATATGAAATTCAGCTTAGTTTGATGATGACCTGTTTCTGCACAGGGTCTCTTCTACCTGAGTCTCCGTTAATGATAGCTATGAACCAAGATTAAGTTTTAAATATTATTCCTAGAGATGATATGCACGCGTCATGGATTTGCTTTTTGTTCCTTCTAGAACTGCATGAGTTTCTCTGTGTGTGGATGATGATCTTCAGAGCCTTTCATAGTTTTGCAGTAAACCGAAAGTTATTGTATCTAATCGTTTTTACATGTTACCATTTGCAAGCTCTAATAGAAAGATCATCAGCTGCTGATCTAATGACCTGTTTTGTCTTTCTGGTTGCAGCATTAGAGAAAAATGGCCATGGACATTACCCCATATTTGATCTCTGCTCAATCAGCTGATGCTAAGGTTCGGACTGATGCTGAGGCGAACCTGACTCAGTTTCAGGAGCATAATCTTCCAGCTTTTCTTCTCTCATTGTCAGTGGAACTCTCAAAAGATGATAAGCCTATGGAATCCCGTCGCTTAGCTGGTATTGTGCTGAAAAATTCTTTAGATGCAAAAGAGGCTTCAAGGAAGGAGCATCTTGTCCAACAATGGGTGGCTATGGATAATTCTATCAAGTTGCAGATCAAGGAGTTACTGATCAAAACTCTTAGATCATCGTTGCAGGAAGCTAGACACACTTCAGCCCAAGTTATTGCCAAGATAGCTGCTATTGAGATTCCTAAAAAGGAGTGGCCAGATCTGGTTGGGTCTTTGCTTCATTTTATGACTCTTGAAGATAGTCCCGCTTCCTTGAAGGAGGCAACACTTGAAACTTTAGGATATGTTTGTGAGGAGGTATCCCACCTTGAACTTGAGCAGACAGAAGTAAATGCTATACTTACTGCAGTTGTTCAAGGGATGAACCAAGCACAACAAACTCCAGAGGTTCGTCTAGCAGCTACAAAGGCTTTGTATAATGCACTTGCTTTTGCTCAAACGAACTTTGAGAATGAGATGGAGAGGAATTATATCATGAAAATGGTTTGTGAAACTGCTGTTTCCAAAGAGCTGAATATTAGACAAGCTGCTTATGAGTGTCTGGTGGCTATTGCATCAATGTACTATGAGGTGCTTGAACCGTATATGCAAACGTTATTTGAACTCACTTCAGGGGCAGTGAAAGGGGACGATGAAGCTGTTGCTCTTCAGGCTATTGAGTTTTGGAGCTCTATATGTGACGAGGAGATAGATCTTCAGGAGGCATTAGATTTCCAGGGAGGCCAGTCTGATCCACCACATTCTCGTTTTATTGAAAAGGCTTTGCCATCACTTGTGCCTATGTTGTTGGAAACTTTACTCAAACAAGATGAAGATCAAGACCAGGATGATACCATTTGGAACCTGTCGATGGCTGGTGGAACATGTCTTGGTCTTATTGCCAGGACTGCTGGTGACGCAATTGTACCACTTGTTATGCCGTTTGTTGAGTCCAACATAGTGAGTCCTGAGTGGCGTCGTCGTGAGGCAGCTACGTATGCTTTTGGCTCAATTCTTGAAGGCCCAAGCATTAGCAAGCTTTCCCCATTGGTCTTGGCTGGGTTTGATTTTCTGCTCAAGGCAACAAAGGATGACAATATTCATGTAAAGGATACTACTGCTTGGGCTCTAAGTCGCATATTTGAGTTGATGCACTCTCCAACTTCAGGGTTCACTGTGATCACTCCTGCCAATCTCCAGCATGTACTTTCTGTCTTGTTAGAGAGCATAAAGGATGCTCCTAATGTGGCAGAAAAAGTCTGTGGTGCCATCTATTACCTGGCTCAGGGGTTTGAAGATGCTGGGTCAAGTGCATCTGTGCTCACCCCTTATCTACCAGAGATAATACCTTCTCTTATAGCAGCTGCTGAGCGAACTGATGCTGGTGACACTAAACTTCGATCTGCAGCATATGAGACATTGAATGAAGTCATCAGGTGTTCCAATTTATCTGAAGCTTCCAACATCATTCAACAACTTCTCCATGTTATTATGAACAAACTGGGGCAAACTTTGGAGCTTCCAATTTTGTCATCTGATGATAAGGAGAAGCAAGGAGATCTACAAGCTCTTCTATGTGGTGTCCTTCAGGTTATTATACAGAAGCTTGGAAGCTCTGAGAACTTCAAACCACTGATTCTTCAAACGTCCGATCAGATTATGCTATTATTTCTTAAGGTCTTTGGCTGTCACAGCTCCACAGTTCATGAAGAAGCGATGCTTGCCATTGGTGCCCTTGCCTATGCGGTTGGGGACAAATTTGTCAATTATATGAATGAATTTTACAAGTACTTGGAGAAGGGTTTGCAGAATTTTGAAGAATACCAAGTTTGTTCCATCACTGTTGGAGTTGTGGGTGATATTTGCCGGGCTTTGGATGATAAGATATTGCCATATTGTGATGGAATTATGGCTCTCCTTCTTAAAGATCTCTCAAGTGGAGAACTTCATCGCTCTGTCAAGCCTCCAATCTTTTCTTGTTTTGGTGATATTGCGCTTGCAATTGGACCTCATTTTGACAAATATCTTGTTTACGCCATACCAATGATGCAAGGAGCCGCTGAGTTATGTGCCAAAATGGAAACAGATGATGATGAGATGGTCGATTACGCAAACCAGCTCATGCGAAGCATCTTTGAAGCCTATTCCGGCATCTTACAAGGATTTAAGGATGCAAAGCCAGATCTTATGGTTCCTCACGCTGGTCATCTTGCCCAGTTTATAGAATTTGTCTGTCTGGGCAAAAGAAGGTACACTACAGTACCGTGTCAAGCTTTGTTCCCCTATCTCTTGTGGTCTCAAATGCTTGGTTTTCTATGCTTAATATGCTGTTTAACCTTTTGAAGTTTTGTGGGTTTCAGAGATGAAAGTGTGATGAGAGCTACAATTGCTGTCCTGGGAGATTTAGCAGACGCGTTGGGACCAAATTCAAAGCCGCTGTTTAAGGATAAAACGTACTACACTGATTTCATCTCCGAGTGCTTGAGTTCTGATGACGAACAGCTCAAGGACACTGCAATCTGGGCTCGTGGGATGATTATCCAGGCTTTAGCGTAAGGGGGTCTCAGCATGTATCTGAGTTGAAATTGCATAGAGCATGACCTTTGCTTTGGCACCATGAAAGGTGTTGGAGAAAACAGACCGAAGAAATCTCTAGAGTCATAGAGATTCTTAGTTTTGCACATCATTGGTCTCTTTGTCTTAATTTTCCTACTCTTTTTGCCTTGTTTGAGTTGATAGAAATATCATATTTGATTGAAGTATTTAAATCGGTCCAATAGTATGTGTCCCACTACCCTGCCAAATAGTATGGGCGAACAGTCGTCGGTGTACTTCGCCACTACTTCAGTGGTTAATTGAGTCGTATCTTGTTTAGCAATCATTTAGCTTTGGATTCATGCAATTATGTTCTTGGGAAAAACAATGACAATGGAAAATATTATCAATATAACAACAATGACAAACACGGAGGCCTAGCCAATTAAGTTGCTATTTCGGCGGCCAAAAATCGAGATATCAAATCCCAACTCACTGTATATTGGGTATTTTATGGAGTTTAAAATTAGATTAATGGGTGTTTTTTTATTGTAAGGTACACATGTCAAAGTGTAAATTCTGATTATAATGGTCGCAAGTTCTATTGAGACTGCGAAACCCCTTAGCCCAAATGGAGATATCAAACTCCAACTCACCGTATAGCCATAAGAAGTCTACAGCTCATCACAGTCTCTTAAATCTCCTAGCCAACTCATCCAATAAATCTTGAATATAGTTACAATAAATATCCATACACTTTTAGGTCAAATCTGATGCAATGTGAGGACATCAACCTCCTAGACCTCATACTGAGGTACTGTGATATCTCCAGATGTCATTTTCACTCATACACTTACATCTTTAGTATTAGCTACGTAACTACTAATTACTATTCAACATAATACAACAATTTGCTAAACTTGTAACAGAATGATAACTAAGATTAGCAATTACAGTTTAGTCCCTCCTTACATATACTTGGTCAAAACGCTTGTTATTATTAATACGAGGAGGCATAACATCACCCCCTCTCCTAGACTAACACTTTGTCCTCTAGATCAGGAAATAGTTCCCTATTGATAGAAACTAGTTCGCAAGAAGCATCAAAGTCAGGGGAATTTTTCCACCGGATCAGAGCCTCGGGTTCTTCATTCTCTTGGTGTTTGTAATCCAGATCCTCAGCTGGCTGTACTTGCAACTTCAGCTCACTTGTAAGGCCAGTAGATAGTTGAGGGAAGCTGTGAGAAGAAGTAGGTAGAGCCATACGGAGTTGGGATACATGGACAATCGGATGTATCTTAGTAGAGGGGGGGAAGTAAGAGCCTATACGCTACTACACCCACTCGTGCTTCAATCTGAAAAGTACCATAGTACCGGGGGCTTAGTTTGGCATTCCTTTTCTTGGGGAGTGATTTATACTTATAAGGATAAATCTTCAGAACCCAGTCACCCACTGCAAACTGAAGTGGCCTTCGATGATAATCAGCGTGTTTCTTCATTCTTTGTTGTGCTTTCAGCAGATTAGCCTCTAATTCATCCAACAAAATATCTCTCTTTGAGATTTGCACTTCAACTTCATTGATCAAAGAGCCCAAGGGACTGTACCATAGCAAGACTAGAGAATCACGTCCATAGACTACACGGAAGGGAGTAGTGCCTAGACTCTGTTGGAACGTGGTATTAAACCAGTATTCTGCCCACGGTAAAGCTTGCAACCACAACTTAGGCTTTTGGTAAGAAAATCACCTCAAATAATCTTCAAGACATATGTTTAACACCTTAGTTTGTCCATCAGATTGCGGGTGGTAAGCAGAACTTAGGCACAGTTTAGTTCCAACTAAATGAAACAGCTCCTTCAAGAAATGACTAAAAAACAAGATCTCTATCATAGATGATATATTTAGGAATTCCATGTAATCTCACTACTTCTTTAGTAAATATTGGTGCAACATCCTTAGTTGAATATGGGTGGCTCAATGGTAGAAAGTGCATAAACTTGAAAAACTGATCCACCACCAGGGGCGGATCTAAGGGGCATCACGTGGGGTCACGTGACCCCATGTTTTTCAAAGATTTCAAAGATTCCTATATATATAATAATTAGACTTTATATCTATATAGTATAATGACTCCATATATCACAGAGTTGTTGGTGGTGTAGTGGTAAGTGATAGAAGCATTGAATGAGTTGTCTTGGGTTCAAATCTAACTATGATTAAAATATGTTAAATTTTTTTCTTTGAACAATAGTGACCCCACATATTTTATATCCTGGCTCCGCCCCTGTCCACCACTAATAAAACAGTGTCCATAGTTCTAATTCTAGGCGGTACAGTCACAAATCCATGGAGATGTCCTCCCATATTCGATCCGGAATGGTAAAAGGGCTGTAACAGACCCGTAGGAGATAAGGCACTATATTTCACTCTTGACAAGTATCACAAGCTTACCCTTCAAGATACCATTGCTAAAATTCTTTTGAATGTTCTTAGATAGCTTAAGTGTCCACCAGTAAGCGTCTCATGGAACTCCTTCAAAATCATGGGCACCAAGTGAGATGAACTTGATAAAACAAGTTTGTTTTTGTAAATTAGATGACCATGCTTCAAGGAATAACCAGGATTAGTATCAGCGAAACAATCAATTCCTGCACAATCTTCCTCAAAACAGGGTCTTGTTCTATTTCATCATCGACTGTTTTCCATCCCTCAAACAAAACAGTAGATGTAGGGAATAAAGAAGAACTACCTTCAACGTGAGAAAGAGCGTTAGTTACTACATTCTCCCTCCTAGGTCTGTAACAGATCTGAAAATCAAATCCTAGGAGTTTAGTTACCCACTTATACTGATCTTTAGACATCAGCTGTTGTTCCCAAAAGTGCTTCACACTTTTTAGGTTAGTTCGTATAACAAAATGCTTTCCCAACGGATAGTGTCTCCATTTCTGCACAGCAAAGACCACTGCCATGAGTTCCTTTTCGTACACTGATTTAGATTGCAGCTTAGAAGAGAAAGGTTGGTAAAAAAAGCTATGGGTCATCCATGTTGCATAAGGGCTGCACCAATTCCTTTACCCGAGGCATCTGTATTAACTTCAAACTGAATATTAAAGTCAGGAGAGGCAAGAACTGGTACCCAAGACAAAGCCCCTTCCAATTGATCAAAGGCAAGTTGAGTAGAATAATTCTAGTTTAAAGCATCTTTCTTGAGTAACACAGTTAATGGTGCAACAATCATCCCGTAATATTGCTTAACAAAACGCCTGTAGTATCTCGTCAAGCCAAGGAAAGCACGCAATTCCTTCGCAAACTAGGGAACTAGTCAAGATAACATACTCTTCACTTTTTCTGGATTAACCTCCACACCAGCACCAGAAATAATGTGACCCAAGTAGTCGACCTTTGACATTAGAAAACTGCACTTCTTCAAATTAACTCACAACTGGTTGGAAGATAGGATAGCAAGTACCTCTTTCAAGTGTTCAAAATGCTCTTGCACACTCCTGTTGTATACAAAATATCATCAAAGAAAACCAGAACTGAATCCCGTAGGAGAGACTTGAAAATATGGTTCATTAAGGACTGAAATGATGCTGAGGAATTCTTAAGCCCAAAAGGCATAACTAGAAACTCATAATGCCCTTCATGAGTCCTAAATATAGTCTTAGGAACATCTTCATCCTTAACTTGAATCTGGTGACAACTAGATTTTAAACCCAGCTTAGAAAACACACATGCTCCAAATAATTCATCCAGTAACTCATCAATAGTTGGTAAAGGAAATTTATCAAGGATGGTTATGTCATTCAAGGACCGGTAATCAACACAAAATCTCCAATCACTGGATTTTTCCTTCATCAATAACACAAGACTAGAGAAAAGGTTGTTACTAGGCTGAATAAAACCAACATACTACAATTCAAGAATAATCTTTTCCATTTGGGTTTTCTGATAACAAGGGTAGCAGTAGGGTCTGATATTATGAGGAATGGAGTTTGGTTTGAAGGGAATGTGATGGTCAAGAAAATGTTTTGGAGGTAAGGTTTCAAGGGATAGACTCAACCCCAACACCAATTGCAATTCATTCTGGTGCAAATCAGAATTTCAATCCCCCGACACCAGCAGCTGCTGTTGACTGTCAAGGTAGCAAACCCATCCAATACCCCAATCAATGAGAGCCTTTGGAGTAGACTCAACCTAACTCTTCACAATTGAATACTTAGGATCTCCTAACAACTGAACATCCACACCACCCCACTAGAACTGAATTGATAGCCTACTCTAGTTAGTACGAGTATCCCCTAAGGAGGCTAACCATCTGAATCTCAAAATCATATCAACTCCAGCCAACTTAAAGGGTAAACAATCTACAATGAACTATGTACCTTGTAAACATTACTGAAGAGATCGACAACTTCCTTACATAGGAATCGTTTCTCCATTGCCATTAGTTACACCAACAATTACAGATTTATCCACCTTCAACTTTAAGTCTCTCACCAGTTTTTCACTAATGAAATTATGTGAAGCACCATTATCAACAAGGATAAGGACAGGTGTACCTGCCAGCTTTCCCGCTAACTTCATTGTCTTCTGAGTAGGAAAGCCAATGGAAGACAGTAGTAAAAGTTCAGCTTTCAGTCCTTCCTCCTCACTACAAGTAGCTTCTGTTACAGGGCTAATCTCGAAGGCCGTTTCAGTACCATCATGTCCCTCTGTCAACAGAAGTTGTAACCCTGCGATTTTGCAATGGTGAGTAGTGTTCCACTTGTTCGCCACAGCGAAAACATAATCCTTGTGATCTCCGTCGCTGTAACTCATCTTCAGGGAGCCAGCTAAATCGATTTGTTGTAGTGGAGTTCATATTTGTTGCCGACGAAGACTAAGAGGGAAAATTAGGGATTGAAATTTCCCTAATTTGATCGGTGCGGGGGTAGATGTGGTCGACCAGGTCGATTTCTTGGATGCGAGCTCTGGCGTGTGTGAAACCAGGCTTAACGTCCCGCACGAAGCAATTTCCCCAAAAATTCTAGGGTATCCGCTGCCTAGGTCCCCAAAATTATTCATCTCTTCAGTTTTTTTTCATCGCTCTCATAAGACTTTTAAGATCATTGATCTCGAATAAGATCAGGTCCTTCCTAATCTCTTCTTTCAATCCGCTTTAAAACACACCTCTAAGCATCGCATCCGGAGTGTCAGACAGGTGCGCAGAGTAGAATCCAAATTGCCTTTGATATTCCTCAACATTAGATTCTTGACAAAGACTGCAAAGTATGTCCATATGATCCCCATAGACGAGTGGACTGAATCGGTTGATGAGAATCTCCCAAAATTCCTTCAAAGGAGGCAACCCGATGTATTTCTTGTACCACTCAAACCAGTGGAATGCGGAGTCCTCCATGTAAATTCCTGTTGAATGATTCTTCTCTTTATCGCTTATACCGCAGAGCGCTAAGTATCTCTCTGCCTTGAAAAGCCACTTTCGATGATCATCGCCAGTAAATACCGACAACTCAAGCTTCCCGGTCTTGAATTCATGATGACCGTTCTTCCAAACTGAATTCACCAGAGCCAGAGATCTCCGTCTTACGGCGATCTTCTCAATAAGGCTTGCAAATCTTTCTACATCTGTATAACAACGACGGAAAGACTGTCCACCTTGTCGTCGATGTCTCTCTGTGATCGAATCATAACAACTGAGAGGTTGTCAACCTTTCGGTTGATATCCTTCAACCTTTCGTTGATTACTGGTTGTTCTTTCTCAACAGATCCATTGAAGATTTCTTCCCGCTTCTTGTCACTACCATGAAACGTCTCCCACACGCGAGGAAAGAAAATGTAGCTCTAATAACAAATTGATGCAATTCAAGGACATCAACCTCCTAAGCCTTAGTATGAGGTGCTTTGATATTTCTCCAGATGTCTTCTCACTCGTACACTTACATCTTAAGTAGTTTTAGCTACGTAACTACTAAGTACTACTCAATAAAATACATCAACTTGCTAAACTCATAACTGAACAATTAAGATTAGCACTTACAGTTTAGCCCCTTCTAACATATACTAGGCCAAAATGCTTGTTATTGTTAATACCAGAAGGCATAACAAAATCAAACCTCTACACCTAATAAAGACAACAACAAAAGGTCACTTAGGTATTCTTGTGTATTCAATGGTGTCAACCAACTAGTGATAAAGCTTTATGTGACACTAATTAGATGTACTTAGAGGAGAAAACGTGATGCACCAACGGTCCAAACAACCTTTCTTGCATGAAGGGGACATGAATAGAAGGTTGTTCATGGCTATACATCTTATCGTAGGTGGAAATGAATAGCTAAGTTTGTGGCATAAGTGGGAGTTGAACATCATTTTACTAGGTAGATGCATGAGCTAGCTCTCGCCTTCTTTACTAGTCTCGATCGATGTCATTCCCAACATCTAAATGTCCTTGTTCTTGTATGTATATAAGACAACAATGAGACAGTTACTTCGTACTCATAAGATAAGGGAAAAGGATTACAAGGGTTTGTCTAAGGCTCTATGTCTACTGGGTTTAATGCTTTCTTTCTTGGAAAAGTATTGTTACATCGACGACCTAAATGTCATAAACCATGCTTTGAAGGATGAAAGCAGGGGCGGATCCAGAGATTGAAAATTTTAGAGTCATTTACAAATAAAATTATGTATAGTTAATTTTTTCTAATATCTATAATTGATTTTTTTCCCACAAAAGTCATGGAATCATGGGGTCACATGACCCGTACATCCCCTTGGGTCCGCCCCTTATGGAAGGATGTCCAGGGATTGCATGAACCGATAATTGTGTCCATTTCTAAAGGGTTTTCTATAGTGCATGTGGCGGTTTTACAACCCATGTATCAAAAGTTCTAGCTTGTCAAATGATAAGGTTAACTCTAAGATCATATTTGCATAACTAATCTATTGTAGATCATGGGGTTTTTAACTACATGTTTGAAGATATACACATCTTGTGTATGTATCTCAAATTAGATATGTTGAAGGCTACAATGGTATTGAATAGACCTTTCTCCAACACTTGCTCACTTGTATAGGGTTTTTGCATAAATAGATGAAGCTTATGTTAAAATGAGGGGTGTTGGGGTGTTTGTCTATGTCAATCTTGATGAATGAATTTTAGGGAGGCATTACCGAATTCACTGTAAGAGGAGGAAGATACAAGAATCACTCATGAAGTGACGGTTGTAAGGGGCACCGTCTATCACACATTTGACGTTTGAAACGACTCCCTTGGTTTATGCGTTTAAGCACATGAGAAATCATACTTTAAATGAGATTCTATGGACTTTCATAATCTTTTGAGGATATGTCGTTATTTCCAATACATCTATATCTAACATTACTTGTGAAGAAGAGATGTGTGGATGCTTTTGAATATAATTGACTAAGTAATTGCCAAAAGTATTTTATGTTAGTGAGGTAGAGTGATAAATTGTTCGTTCAAGTTCATTTGTTACCTATAGTTAAACTTTAGAGGTTGGACGAGTGATTCATATTATGTAGGTCATTTCCATCTCAACGATGCAATGTCATTTATTAAAACTTGCCCTTGTTGGATCGTGATTGCTAGGATACGGGAGAGTGAGTATGGAAGAAGAAGGACTATGTCGTGACTAACACCAAATGAGTTGATGTTAGAAGGAAGTAAATAAGGCTTGGATTTCGCATTTAATTTGGGGTGAGAATTTAGTTTGGATATTTTGGATTTATCCAATAACTGAATTAACCGTTTTTTAAATTGAATTTCCTAACCAAATTTAAATTTTCGGTTAACCAAAATTAAAATTTCAATTAACCAAATTATCCAAATTATAATTTAGTTTGGATTTCGGTTTGATTTTGTCTAATTCGGTTAACTGAATTATCCAATTTTTTTAAAAATAGAATATTCCATTTTCTAATTCTAGTCTTTAGTGACAAATAGTCAAACACAAACCTTAAATTCGGTTAGTTGAAATCCAAACTAGCTAAAATTTAGATTTCAGTTTGGTTTTTCGATGATTTGTTTTTTTGGATTTTGGATAACTATTAATTCGGTTTTGGTCTTAATTTGGATAATTTGGTTTTTAACCGATATCCAATTTTATTTTATAATTTGGAATTTTGATTAACCGAATTATCCAAATGCCCACCCTACTTTTAATGACATGATAATAAAGAAGTAAGTCTACCGTTTCAAAAGATTTAACAATTGTTGTGATTTGTGATTAATTTGGTTATGTGTTATCCTTGTCAAACAACAACCTAGCTAAGTATATTCAAACTTAAAATTAGTTCTTTTAATTTTGGTGTACCCTTACTTGAGCCTAAGAATGTATGGGCTTATTACTATAGTCAACCTATAAATTTACTTTTAAACTATATTCTTCATCTTTCGTTGTGGGACTGAGGTATTAAAGGCGGGTCCATTGGATGCCTAAACCTTGTAGTTTCCAACAAGCTCGTCTCATGATTTCTGGGGAACTATACTAACATTTAAAACGAGTCCCCTTACACTATTAAATTATGTAAAAATATAAACTTTATTAATTAAATAACGTATTGACAAAAGTTATGATTACAATGTTTGAATGTATTCAACATAAAGTTTGATATATTCCATTCAAGATGAATTAAGACTCTTTTATAATTTTCTCATAACAAAATCTAAAAAATAAAATCGGCCCCAAATATATGGGACCCTATTCTATAGCCCAGCATGAACGGGCTTTGAGCCTGCCCTGATTTCCAACCCTAACATCCTTACTAGTATGGCTGATCTTCAGTTGTAGGTTGTAGAATTTTTGACTGGCTATGGATGAAGTAAAACAAGATTAAGTTTAAAACGCATCCCAACATGGTTAAAATTGAATATATATATATTATTAGAAGCATACATTTATCTAGGATCGTGTTCTATGCTACTTGCAAGAAACCAATGACATTGATAGGTGTCATGTGAGAAACTATGTATGGTTATTGCATATTTTAAAAGCTTAACTCGTGACATGTCTTTTATAAAACAATTGTTTATTTAGTGTTCTTGTATCATTAAATCAAAGTAGTTGGAAACTGAACTTTTTTAAGTATCACACAATATTAGAACTTTTTAATTAGTTGCAGTTTTTCATCATAATATTTTTATTTAATTGTAATTCCTCACTTTAATATCTAGCTACTATCAAGCCTCATACATGTGAGATCTTGCAACTATCAGCTGTTAAGAAACTATAGGAAAGGGCAAATTATATTGGTCACTAATGAAATATTGATAATTTATCATGTCCAACAATAAATTTTTAAAATTATAAAATATACTGTCCACATATATTATAAGAATGAGATGAGTTCAAAGATGTAAATATCGTTTTGACAATTCAAACCAATAAAAAAGAACCGACATTACTTTAGAGTTAGAAATTGAAGATGAATCAAACAAAATTTTATGAAAAATTACATAGAAATTTACTGAGGTATGCCTCTAAATTTTCTTTATCTTTAGGTATCTCTTATTTAAATCTCTAAAGATCTTGTGATGTTAATTTAGGGATTCTGTTATTTTTAGTATGATAGATAAGAAATTGTGGAATAGGTATAGAAATGGATGGTAAAAGCTAACAAAAACTTATGTAATAGGGGTTTTTAGAAAATTATCGGTCTACTTTTCCCCACTTCAGTTCCAAATCTGCTAGTTTAATCTTAATATCAGTCCATGAACAAAAAAATATTCAAGTCGAGAGGAAAAGAAACTTACGTTACGTCTCATTTTGAGACATCTCTTCTTTTGTTTCTCCTACGGCAGTCCATATACCGGATGCCAAATGGAAGCGCTATACACAGGCACAGTCGTCACACACAACCGCAGAAAATATATTCCCAACCCAACCTCTCTTCTGTCGGTTTTTTTTAAAAAAAACTTTTCTTCTGTCCGTACCTTCCACCACCTTCCGTTTTGTCACTCAGACATCCACGTTACTCGGCAATCGTCATTGCCCCAAATGCCAAATCCAATTCCGCTAGCTCTATATTCCCAAACATCTTTCTCTTCCATCCAAAGCAAGAGATCACCGTTCTACACGATCGACAAGGATAGCTACTCTCCTATCCTCTCTCATTCTCTCTGGACTCTGTTCCGTTTTTACCATCGTACGTACTACTTTAGATCATATTCCTTACCAGAATCTGATTATTCTGAGAACCCGGTAGCTCTCTGTCGGAACTACCGAATGAATATTTGTGTCTCGTAATCGAGCAACTTCAGTCCACTATATGCTTCCTAGAAAGTGAACAGTTCCCGAACAGGCCGTTAAGGAAGCATCAGCAGAGCAAAAGGTAGTTGGAGAAGTATCTCGTGGCGTCACCGTAACCCTCAATAAGCCTTGCTTGATCTCCGCCTCTACAACCTCATCTTCTCTTTGCTGCCACTGCCACTAGGAAGAGCGAGATAGCTGTGAATCCCAGCCTTCTAGCCATGAGGTTACACGAAGTCGTGAACGGACGCAATCCGGCGGATATTGATGAGGATCTGCACAGCCGGCAGCTCGCTGTGTACGGACGCGAGACGATGAAGAAGCTTTTCGCCTCAAATGTTCTTGTGTCTGGTTTGAAGGGCCTCGGTGCTGAAATTGGTAAGCTGTTTTGTTATAATTATTATTTTTAGAATAGATTATCTTAATGTTGCTGTTTTGAGTATATTTACTTCTTCCTTGATCCGTGGAGAGGTTTTTGTTTGATTTTCAGCTCGTTGTCACGTATTATTGTGGACCTTGTTTTTTAATTTGAAGCTACATTTATGCGCTAAGAAGCGAGTAATGTCCTGTATTATTGGGCTATCATAAGATCTTTCTGAAAGTAGTACCTTTTTCTCTTAAATAATAGCTCTGAGTTCATTAAGTGCTGCTGCCTACGTTTTTGCGCCTGCAACTGCAAGTTGCATCAATATGTTCCATCTGTGAGGAAACTTGGCGATTTTGAAGGTTTGATCACCTACCTAATTGTATATATATGATTGTTTTTAGAACTGTTTTACCTTTTTTTTTTCTTCTGTTTTGCTATCTCTAACAAAAAAATCTTTGGCGTTGGAGCCATAGTGCTACTGCTGGGTGAAGAAGTTTCTGGATAAATGGCTGGTGAAAGCATAAAATCCTGTTATATGGATCATTGGGTGTGAAGCATGGAACTTCTTTCTTCAATGCCTTTTTCTTCATCGTTCGCAGACAAATATTTGTCTATCTTTCTTACTTATGAACTACTAGGATTACTTAATACATTCATCCACATGAGGTCTGTAATATTTATCTGGCATTGATCAATAAGGTCGGAACATAAAAACTGATGCACTGCCACCAA
Source organism: Limonium bicolor (assembly GCA_023374045.1). Lineage (NCBI taxonomy): Eukaryota > Viridiplantae > Streptophyta > Magnoliopsida > Caryophyllales > Plumbaginaceae > Limonium > Limonium bicolor. Next base: position 129,491,899 of record CM041777.1, on the reverse strand, counting down.
GATGGCAGCTAATGTGCTAAACTTTAATTGATATGCTGATCTTTAAGTTGTGTGAAAAGAATGTTTTGGTTTGTTTGATTTATTTCTTTCCCTTGTTTCTTTATAAGACTTACCAAAAAAAGCTGAGGATTACTGCCTAGTATATGTAAAGGTTCGCTGTGATGAGTTTCTTTTTTTTCTTACCTTAGCTTATTATTCCCAAATGCAATCTTTGAGTAAGCAGACACAAAATATGAACCAGAACTCAAACTAAGCCTTAGGAGGACACAGTCTGAGTAGCATAGTTTACACGGTGTTCTTTCCGTGTATAATTGCTGGAGGAATCTGTTTGTAAAGGGTTACCCTTGCTTCGTTGGTATTTTACTAGTACTAGACAATAATCGTTTTATCTCGCTTGATCTTTCTGCATGGAGTTGATGTTAGTCAGTGGGTGGTATTAAGATTGAAGGAAAGGATATTGTTTATTCCAGTTAGATTGGAAGGTTAGCTGGAGGCCATATGCAAAAACTTCAGTGCTCGCCTTCATCTGAACCTTGAAGCACTGTTAATTAGTGCTTTGATAATTCAACACAATTTCTGCAAGTTTATAGGACTTTTTTTTATTTTGTGGGATTTGTCATTGTTTTGCAGCCAAAAATCTGATTCTTGCTGGTGTGAAGTCTGTAACATTGCATGATGAAGGAATTGTCGAGTTGTGGGATTTATCCAGCAACTTCACTTTTTCAGAGGATGACTTGGGAAAGAATCGTGCCCTTGCATCTGTTCAAAAGCTGCAAGAACTAAACAACTCAGTGCTTGTCTGTACCATGACTACCAAATTGACAAAGAAAGAACTTTCTAATTTTCAGGTATAAAGCTTCTTGTGTCATAAATGTTTTTTCCATTTTTGCTCCAGTAAGCTTTACTCCTTGTTCCTTTCATTATCTTGTGATGAATGGCTATTGATCTAGAAGTGTTTTATATTGTGATTTTCATGAGCTTTTCCCTTAAAGGTACATGTAATTTCGTGATTGAACTCGTAGGATGTTGCTTCCTTTGTTTCCCTGTATTTTATTTCAAGTAATCACATCAATCCTTCTTAGCTTTGAAGATATGACGTGGTCTTCCCTTGTTATAATTAAAGATTTGCATAGGGCTACTAGACTAAGCTTTGGTAAATTGTACATGCAAACTGAAGAATGCGTAAGCCTGAGCTTGATAAGGACTGTATATGTTTTGCCGAAGGGTAAGTGTTATATTCTGAATACTTCAAGGAGCTGTAATACTATCTCTTCCTCTATTTGTGGAGCTGGAGCTTGGCCACTTGGCATATTGCTCGAATTCCATAGTGTGAGCATATGATCTAGAACTTCAGTTGATGGAATGAATGGTTATAAATATATGCCTTTGCATGAAATGAACCTTTCCTCGTTTAGGGCTACACATAGGCTTTGCAATATTGTGCTGGATATGTTAATTTTTTGAGACTGAAATTAACTTTGTCTCGGCTTGCATCTACCTCAGTTAGTTTTAGATCCCAGTCCTTATTAGATATTGGTGGTAATATTCATGTGAATGTGGTTTTAGCCTGGCTATATGTGCTATTTGATGACTTGGCTCTACCTGGTTCTTGCAGTATCTTCATGTGGCCTTGATCCTTTATCTTAAATAATTTTCTATGTTCTGCATTGTAGGCTGTGGTGTTCACCGATATAAGCTTGGAAGAAGCCATTGAATTTGATGATTACTGCCACAAGCATCTGCCTCCTATTGCTTTTATCAAAACTGAGGTGTGTGGCCTGTTTGGCAGTGCGTTCTGTGACTTTGGTCCTCAGTTTACTGTTGTGGACGTTGATGGTGAAGAACCACACACAGGCATCATTGCATCAATTAGCAACGACAATCCTGCACTGATTACCTGCGTTGATGATGAAAGGCTTGAATTTCAAGATGGTGATTTGGTTATATTTTCTGAAGTTCGAGGAATGACAGAATTGAATGATGGAAAACCAAGGAAGATAAAAGATACAAGGCCTTATTCCTTTACTCTGGATGAAGATACCACAACTTATGGAAGATATGATAGGGGAGGTATTGCTACTCAAGTGAAGCAGCCTAAGGTTTTAAATTTTAAGCCATTAACTAATGCACTCAAGGAACCTGGTGAGTTCCTCCTCAGCGATTTTTCCAAGTTTGATCGCCCACCTCTCCTGCATTTGGCATTTCAAGCATTGGACAAGTTTAGGGCTGAATTAGGGCGCTACCCTGTTTCTGGATCTGAAGATGATGCTCAGAAATTCATTTCTTTTTTTAATAGCATAAACAGTGGTAATGGGGATGCCAAAATTGAAGGAATTGACGAAATATTGCTTCAACATTTTGCCTTTGGTGCAAGAGCTGTGTTAAGCCCAATGGCTGCAATGTTTGGTGGTCTTGTTGGACAAGAAGTTGTGAAGGCGTGCTCTGGAAAATTCCATCCTCTCTTTCAGGTTAGTTGTTCTAAGTGGCTTGATATGTGACCTCCTATGTGTACACATAAACATGGTAAAGCTCTTTTCCTATCTGGAAAAACTTTGACTAGAAAGCTGGATTCGAATCTCATTGGATTACATACATCTAATGCCTTTCATGATCCTATTCGATTCATTATGTTTTATTATATTAGGAACGTCTGTAAAGTAGTCAAGTGTTTGCAAGATGAGATAGACTGTTAAGCAATTAATGTGACGTTAATCTAGCGGTTTGCATTTACAACCATGATACAGAAATATGTTGTATTTTTTAGCATGGACCTGGCTCTTTGTATAAATGATAGAAGAGTGGGTCTGAGAGTACCCAGAATTAGTATTTTGATTGCTATCAACAAAGTTTCTAATTTTTTCCCTATTTAGTTATGAGATATTCATATTTAATTTGTTACGCCCTACATTCTAAAATATTAATCGTTTTGGGGATGAATCTCCTCTGTGTGATCATCTTGTCCTGTGTGATCTACTGTGTGTTGATTACATCTTCTCTGTGATGTACTATTTATGCCTATAGCAAATAAATTTCTGCAGTTCTTTTACTTTGACTCTGTGGAATCTCTTCCTACTGAACCTCTGGATACTAGCAACTTGAAGCCTCTGAATAGTAAGTACGATGCCCAAATATCAGTTTTGGATCAAAGCTCCAGAGGAAACTCGAGGATTGCCAAGCTTTCATGGTGGGAGCTGGTGCTCTTGGGTGTGAATTTCTCAAGAACTTTGCTCTTATGGGCGTTGCTTGTGGTGCTCATGGACAGTTAACAATCACTGATGATGATATTATTGAGAAAAGTAACCTTAGTAGGCAGTTTTTATTCCGTGATTGGAATATTGGGCAGCCGAAATCAGTAATTGCTGCCTCGGCTGCTGCTTCCATCAATCCAAAAATTCACATCGCCGCTCTGCAAAACCGTGCCAACCCTGAGACTGAGAATGTATTCAATGATGATTTCTGGGAGAATCTGAATGTTGTCATCAACGCACTGGACAATGTGAACGCAAGGCTCTACATTGATCAAAGATGCATGTACTTTCAGAAGCCTCTTCTGGAATCAGGAACGTTAGGTCCAAAATGTAACACCCAGGGGGTGGTTCCTCATTTGACTGAGAATTACGGTGCCTCCCGTGATCCGCCGAAGCAAGCTCCCATGTGTACTGTTCACTCTTTCCCTCACAACATTGATCACTGTCTCACATGGGCGAGGTCAGAGTTCGAGGGGCTCCTCGAGAAGACACCTGCTGAAGTAAACGCCTTCCTCAGCAATCCCAGTGAGTACGCTTCATCGATGAGGAATGCTGGTGATGCTCAGGCTAGAGACACCCTGGAGCGTGTCCTTGAGTGCCTTGATAAAAATAAATGTGAAACGTTTCAAGACTGTGTTGCCTGGGCACGCTTGAGGTAATCTTGCTTATTCAGCTTTATCCTTAAAAGCATTTGTTGAATGATCTCTTATCTAGGCTATAATATTTGTGTTACCAATGGATGCAGGTTTGAAGACTATTTCTCCAACAGTGTTAAGCAGTTGACATTTACTTTCCCAGAGGATGCTATGACCAGTAGCGGAACACCATTCTGGTCCGCCCCAAAGCGTTTTCCACGTCCACTGCAATTCTCTGTTGATGATCCCAGCCATCTTCAGTATGTGATGGCAGTAGCTATGTTGAGGGCAGAGACATTTGGTATTCAAAAACCAGATTTGGTTAGATTTCCTCTGGAACTGACTGAAGCTATTAATAAGGTCACGGTCCATGATTTTGAACCGAAGAAAGATGCGAAGATTATTACTGATGAAAAGGCTACTAGCATTTCGACAGCTTCCTTTGACGATGCTGCTGTCATTGATCAGCTTATTGCGAGGTTGGAGGAGTGTCATAGTAAGTTGCCTCAAGGTTTCAGAATGAATCCTGTCCAATTTGAGAAGGTTAGTGCCAATTTCATTGAGCACTTTCATCTAGTTGAGATAGTATACATGGTATGTTTGACTTTGTAATGCAGCTATTGCTCGCTCTAAATTTGGCCTGGGAAAATGCGTTTTGGCATATAAAAGTCCCAATGACTCAAACGCTATTGCTCTGTCTGTGTGCAGGATGACGACAACAATTTCCACATGGACATGATAGCTAGTCTTGCCAACATGAGGGCCAGAAGCTACGGCGTAAAAGAAATCGACAACTGAAGGCCAAGTTCATTGCTGGAAGGATCATCCCAGCCATAGCTACATCGACTGCGATGGCCACCGGCCTAGTCTGCTTGGAGCTCTACAAGGTGCTGGATGGGTCTCACAAGGTGGAGGACTACAGAAACACCTTTGCGAATCTAGCACTCCCTCTGTTCTCCATGGCAGAACCAGTCCCACCAAAGGCCACCAAGCACCAGGATATGAGCTGGACTGTATGGGATCGTTGGATTCTCAAGAACAACCCCTCGCTAAGACAGCTCTTGGATTGGCTCCAAGAGAAAGGACTTACCGCTTATAGTGTATCCTTCGGTAGTTGCTTGCTTTACAATAGCATGTTCTCGAGGCACCGAGAACGGATGGACCGGAAATTGGTTGAGCTAGTGCAGGAGGTGGCAAAGGCTGAGTTGCCTTCATATCGAAGGCATTTCGATGTGGTGGTTGCTTGTGAGGATGATGATGAAAATGATGTTGATATCCCTCAGATTTCGGTCTACTTCAAGTGAGATTAAGTGGAAATAGGAAAGGTAACGGTCAAGATTATTTGTAAATATGGACAGATACCTTGGTTTTTAAAATGCGCGAGGCGCTCCGAGACGATGAGGGTCCAGGGGCGAGCGAGATGTGTGAGGCGTCGAGGCGAACGCATCACGTAGTTGAGGCGACTGTTTACGTAGAATCACTTATAGATTAGTTATATTAGTATGAACTTACATTTTTGTACATTAAAGACAACACAATGTCACAAAATATAACATAGAAGCTTGCAATAATATACTCCCTCCGTCCTGAATTGACCGTCCTGTTTATTATTTGGACATGTCGTTTGACTTCAATTTTTAACATATAAGATAAATTAATTTTGAAAATTTAAGTTTTTCATATGATTCCTTACATGATAAACTATATAATACAAAATTTAGTTTTATAAAATTATTTTATCTTATATGCTTAATATTGAAGTGAAAAAACGTACCATAAAGCAAACAGGACGGTCAATTCAGGACGGAGGGAGTATATTTTTTCATAAAAACAAAAACAAAGTTGGTAAAGTAAAAGGATAAAGAACGGAAGCTAGAAAATAGAAAAAAGGGGAAGTGGGGACCGTTTTACTCTACTGTGCACTTTCAGAAGAAAACAAAAAAAAACACAAACTTAAAAGAGAAGAAGCTAGAAAAAAAAAAGAGAAGTGGGGGACCGTTTTACCTGTGTTGTTGCTTGCGGTGACTGGCTGGTGGTGGGGAGTGAATGTCTTGTAGGTGGGTGGGACTTGCGAGGGAAATGAAAAGGGGGGAGTGGGGATGAGAGGGAAAAAACGAAAAAGGGGGAAATAGATGGTATTGATTGGAGGGATTGGGAATAAGATAAGGATAGGGTTAACATTTAAAAAAAAAAAACTTTTCAACTAATCAATACGATGTTGTTTTGATTAGTGGGATTAAACAAAAAGAAAAGAAAACTGGAAACGATGTCGTTTAAATTAATGGAATCAAACAAAAAAAAAATAACTGGGAAACCCTACTTTCCTCTTCCTCACGTCGTCTTCTTCCTCGCGCCGTTCTATGCATCCTTCTTCCCCAGCGCAACAGGCGACGCCTCAGCGCGCCTTGCTCCGCCTCGCTCGCATCGGGACGCCTCAGACCGCCTCTGAACATGTCATCGCCTTGCCACATCTGAGGCGAATCAACCAACGTCTTGCGTAGAAAACGCCTCAGGCACGCCTGAGGCGCGTTTTTTAAAACCAAGACAGATACGCGATGATAGTTGATTCTAAAGCTGAAGCAAACGTGAGATCATATGCTCTTTGATCATACATCATATTCGTTGATGAGCTTATTGCGGGAAACGCCTAATTATATCCATGTACAATGCTATTAAGTGCAAGTGCTCCTCATTGTTGTAATTGAATGTTTTATTTTGAGCGATAGAGATATGTTTTCTTTTCGGGTTATGGCTGATACTTCGCGCATTATGTCAAGCTGCGGGTTAGATTAGGCAAGGGATTTCACCGGCTAACCGGAGTTCACATTTGAGGTTTTATTTTTGGGTGAGTTTGATGAAGATTTACAAACGCAACCTATGCTGCGTTTATATAAATCTCTGTCTAGTTAACCAATCCCACTTTAGTATGGGACGTTTAGGCCTCGTTCTCAAATTTAATAAAAGAAGCTGGGGTAGATTAGATTCATTCAAAACACTCCTCATACTAACGTTTCCAAACAATCTACCCTTGAAGATTTTAAACTTCTGAAAATGAATGGTGATGATTGAAATGATGGGTCCCACTTATACCCAATAATCTTCATCTCCCTCCTACAATCTTGTTTGAGAACGAGCCCTTAGTCAAGGATGGGACCAATATGGTTTTGACACATGTACCAACTTTATATTCTAAAACTCTTGAACTTTTTGATCGTGGCCTTCGAACGTAGCCTTTATTACAGTATATTTCTCCGTTTATATTTTGATTTATTGTATTTATTATATTTCCATTTTACCCTTCTGTCATATGCCATCCAAGAACAAGTATTTTTTTATAATGTATAAAATTTAAACAAAATACAAAAAAAAAATTCAAAATCATCAAAAATTTAAAACCAATTTTAAAAAATTAAATTAAATTAAACACATAAAATTTTTAAATAAATAAAATGAAAATAATATTTTTAGAAATACGTATAAATTGTTAAAATAGTATATAATTTAAAATCTATTGTAGAGGTGACTTATAATCATAAAAAGGTTATAACAAGTAAAAACATAACAAAGTACTAAATAATTTTATGAATTATAAAAAATTATTAACAAATATATCATAAAATAACAATAATCACAAGAAAAATGATCACATTTATGGTTTTTAACCTCTATTTTTGAATAATAATTTTTTTCTATAAATTACATGAAATTGTAACTTTTGATATTCTTCATATTATTTATATATTGTTTATAGATTTTATAAATAATGGTATTACATTATAATTTATTCTATTAATATATTGTAGATTTTTTTTTATGTCATCTATTGTAATAGTTTTAAAATTGTGTGAAATTAACAATTTCTGTGTATTTTTAAAAAATTGTAACTTTTTATTATTAACTCATTTTCATATTTATTTTTAAAATTTTATGATGTTACTCATTTTTCATATTTACTCATTGTCATAGATAATAATTGCCGATTTCTAGTAGTATCTGTTTTGTGATAGAAACGACAAGATAATCACACTAGTATCATGTGCAAGCCTCAAGACCAATGCATCATACTAGTATTTGTTCTTGTTTCAAATATTTCAATAAATACCTACTAAGTGGAAGATTCACCAAAGCAGCAAATTAGGACCAATACCAAGGCAATCGTCTCAAAATTAAGCGGAACTTCTGTAAAAATAGAATCAGATGTAGCATAAAGGCAGCATTAAACAAAGTAAACAAAAGGAATTCAATAAAATTACCAAGTTCCCTCCATAGAATTGGATACGAATCTAGCTTACAGTTGGATTCCATTGATCTAAAACACTATGCGCAGACCCCAATAAAATATTACTCCCTCCGTCCTGAATTGACCGTCCTGTTTGATTTATCACACATTTTTCCACCTCAATATTAAACGTATAAGATAAAATAATATTATAAAACTAAATTTTGTAATATATAATTTATCATGTAAATAATTATATACAAAATTTAAAATTTTAAAATTATTTTATCTTATAGATTAAATATTGAAGTCAAATGATATGTCCAACTAGTAAACGGAGCGTCAATTCAGGACAGAGCGAGTATTTTTTAGGAAACTGCAAATATTTTCGATCAATGGCAAGCAAGAGACTCTGAAGGAATTCAACAAACATATTGGCTTGCTAATCTGATATATCACTGGGAGCTAGCCGTTCATACATAGCTTATACTTGAAGAAAGAATTAGCAGATAGAAAACAACAAATGCAAACCAAAACAAACCTTGTAGGATTAGCTGCCGATTTGTGGTGCCCTATTTTTTTTTTTTTCTGATTTGCAAAGAGAGTTTATGATAATTCTATTTGTTATTATATAAGCTTCGGGAAGAAGGTCTTCTGTTTAGATTTTATTTGTGTTAGTAAAAGAATTACTAACTTCCTTTTTTCCCTTTATCTTAATTAATTATTCTTACTTCATTCTTTTATCTTATTTATTTAAAGTTAAGGAAGGAGTACCTAAATTTTATTTTATTTCCCCCCTTCCTCTTCGACGCAGTGGCGACAGTTTCCTTTCTCAATCTCCTCCTTCTCTTTGTTTCTTCTCTCCAAGTAAAGTTCCTCCCTTTGCATCCTTCTCATCCAATCTCTCTCAAGTCTAATTCGTTGGAATTATTTGCTTGTGGATCCGTTCGCATGTCAGTGGTCTTCGAGGTTTGTAGATCTGGATTTCGATTTTGTTTCTCGTTGAGTTCTTCCCTCTCCTTTTCTAATTTTGATTTTGGGAATTCTGGATTCAGTCGAGAGTTCGTTGTTCGAGAAGGAATTCGAAGAGGGCGATGTGTGGAGTCTATAGAGGAGATTTGCTTTGCGTCAGATGTGAGGTAGGTGGTGGATGGATTCGGTATAGGTGTGTTCACCCATGGGGAATTCTAGATCTTGTTTCGTTTCTAAATGTGTTTGCTTTTATATTTGATTTCGATGTGAATCTGGATGGATTTTGGTATACGTTTTCACTCCGCTTAAAACCCCATGGTATTGTGTTTTATTGCCTACTTTGATATGAAAGTGATATGTTAATTTTATTTTGACAAACTAGTACTCTTAATTCGACGAGTATGTTTTTGATATAGTGGATTGCTACTACTCTTGTTCTGATTTTGTTTCCTTGTCGATGTTCCTATTATATATCTATATATAATTCGGTGTTTTTCGAGTACAACTACTGTTTGGTGATAAACTGACTCAATTTGGCTGTGTTCACCCATAAGTTTATGTTAGTATCGACATCAATTATTGTTGTGTCGAATGTGAGTTCACCGATTGATATTGTTTTTTTGTTTTATCTTTCTAGATTCGATGACCATGTTCATACTGGTATCTATCTCGATTTTACTCAGTATATGCATACTAACTGCACCAGATCTGCAGTAAACTTTTGAAATTATAAAGTGATTATGATTTACTAATTGGCGCCGCCGTAATCAGCTATTTTATACCTTTTTGATCGGCTTGATTTGTTATTTCATAACAATACATTTGATGAAGATTACTATTATTTTAATAGTGTTTTGCTAGTAGAAGCGTTTATTTTTATCTTACGCGTATATGGCATTCTTTATAATGTTTCACACCAAAATTTGTGGTTACCAGGTGATTTTATAATTGTGTACAACTCATTTTGAGTGTAGATATATTGTTTTAATGGTTAGTCTTCCGCTTCTAACTAAATAATAATTTTATTCTATACGATTGACATCATATTGATTATTTTCTAAACCGGTCAATCCCTTCATTAATTTAATTTAGTAGTCTAATGTATGCATTACTTTTCTAATCTCACTGTTTACTTTTTTATTTTAAATATGATGTCTGGTTACAGATTTCTTGTACACCACTTCATAGTACGCAATTATATATAGATATTTGTGTCTTCTATTCACTTATACTAGCTTCCAAACTATATTTTTCTGTAGTTTCATACATTGGGGTATTGGTTGTATTTGTTATTTGGTTATACATATATACTTATTTATTTATTTATATATATATTCTGAGTTGTATGTAAGCTATGTGACGGAGCATAGTATAATCTTCAAAATCTCAAATTTGTTGTCGAATGCTTCCAATGGTGTTACTGCATTATCCAGCAACATTGTATTCTAAATCCCGTTTAGTTGTTTTCTTACGAGATTGATGTATATTCAAACGATTTTCTTTTGTTTTCGCAATATATACATCTGTACTGATCTCTCTGTATTTTAAGTACTTTTATATACATTTTGACTGGAGTAAGTGGGATTTGTGAGATAATACTTGATTTTGACTTAGTTCTTTTAATGACGGTAAGCTTATGGCATTCACATGGGATGTAATCAAATTCCGTAGCTCGTGTGCATACCAGTATATTTTATTAGTTGTTTTACGCGAGTGTTATTAAAAGAAAAGTAACTTCTTCCATATTCCACGTCTATATTTTTAAATGTACATGATATCTCGTATGTCTTTCGCTTTTGATTTCAAGTGATTTATAGATTCCAACTTAGGTGGTTGATGCCTATTTACTCTCTTGGTACGTTTATATTCCGGTTTTTAAATTGCGGTTTAAACATGAAATTATAGTATTATTGTTTGTATCCGTGGCTGTCTCAAGATTTTGGTTTCTAAAGATGTTTAGTGGTTAGTGATCGTCTTCAATTACAGTTCGTATTTGAGTAATTGTTTGGATTTATAAGATTTTTGGGACCTAGTTTATTGCTTTCTGAGCCGTGGATGACTGGGTCGAGTTATCCCGTAGCGCGCTGCGTAGGACGTCCTTCTGTATCAATATCACAGGCATCCCCCGTTTTGTTGTCTGGAGTCGACAGACTCATTCTGTTATCTGGGGTCTTCAGACCCGTTCTGTTATCTGAGGTCTCATGACCTATTCTGTATGCTTTGAACTAGGGTCCCTTAAAAACTTTGTTTTCGATAACGTTCTGATGTGTATAAGATTCTGATTTGCTTCTGTTCAGTTTTGAGAGTGGGCAGCTTCTGACATGAGACCCTGTGAAATACACATAAATCTAGCACCAAAATAAAATAAAAGAGTAGTTCAATTAATTTAGTAGTTAACTTATGTTCCATTAATTATTTGATTTCTTATCCTTGAACTATCCGTTTATTTTAATTTGTTTAAAATGACCAGTTTTATAAGTTATAATATTAATTACTGCAAATTAGTTATCCATTTTATTTAGTTTTAATAATTAGTATAAAAGAAATTCATTTTCATATGTTGATGATTCTCACGTACGGCTATATGTTCAACCATTCAAATACTTTTATTTAATAATTTTGAAAAAGGGAAGATATGAAATAAAAAAAAGTAGTATTTTTATTACTTTTAGGATGATCAGATTTTATGATTTCAAAATCTTTTATCTATTATATATATCCTCTTTGATTGATCTTTATATATTAGTTCTACCCTACTCAGCTATCGATATACAAAACTCTATTACTCTAAAACCCTAAAAGAAAACAAACAACGTTGTCGTCTTTTGACTGCGCCGTCTGACGTTTTGCCATCAATTCTACGTTTTGCCATCAATTCTTTTTCCCTCTGCAGATAACCAATCGGTAAGCTTTTCTTCACCATCCTTCTTCCTTGTTCTTCTCGTTTTCCTCGTCAATGATTGATTTCTGGTGGAGAATTGGCACTGGTTTTCTCTCGATTATTCAAACGGAAGTTCTTGGCTACACCTGGGTGTAGCCATCGTTGGCTACATCCCAAGGCGCTAGGCGCTATTCGGTTTTTTTTTTTACGCCGCATTTTCATTTTTGTTTTTTTTTAATTTTTTTTTTAGATTTTCTTTTACTTTATCATAAAACTTTAAATTGTTGTAACTTTAATATATAAGTCCAAAATGAAAAAAAATTATATCATTGTTCACCTAAATTCAAGCTCTACAAAACAAGACAAGTCATGAATATATTTTGACAACTTTTAAATTTTTTTAAAAGTTGTATAGACGGTCATACAAACATGTACATATGACCATACAAACATGTACAGATGTTCATTAAAGAACATGTACATTCTCACATTTAAACATGTACTTCGTCACATTAAAACATGTACATTCTCACATTAAAATATGTACATACATCCTCACATTAAAATATCATAGTATACATGTAAAAATAAATTTTTTTAAAAGTTGTCAAAACATATCTATGACTAGTCTTGTTTTGAAGAGTTCGAATTTAGATGAACAATGATATAATTTTTTTTCATTTTAGAGTTATATATTAAAAGTTACAATAATTTAAAATTTTTATAAAAAAAACACAAAAATAATAAATTCTTTTAAAAACAAAAGAAAAATAAAACAAAAACAAAGCATTTGCGTGCGGGCATGGTGAAAAAAAGGAAAAAAAAAAAAAAGAAACAAATATGTCTTCTATTCACGTGTGTTCCCTCCTCCCTCTCTCTGTATGTAGCCAGATGGCTGCAGTTACTTGTAGCCAAGTATTGGGCTTATTCAAATTCTCAGTGTATATCGGAAAAGACCAACTCCTTCTGCTTTCTCGTATAAAATATTATGAATCCACTTGTCATGAAAGGAATTTTCCTCGTGTCAGAAGATACAGTTATTTGTTTCTGTTTTATTATTTGTACTTCTCGTGTTCTTCCTCAGAGAGTTTGCACGATTCAATATATACTAATTTTATTTTTATATAGAATATATAGTTCCGTTAAAGGCATCTGTTTTTATATATATATTAAGCAATGTATGAAATCTATTATTATTTTATCAATGTAACCTATACTACCTTCCACCGAGCAACTCAATTGAAGTTTAGATGTATCATGTATGTTTTTTTATCAATAAACAACAATTTGTTTTGTGCATTCACCAGATCATCACACGTAAAGGTGGGTTGATCAATTTATTTATTATATATAAGTGTATATCTTGCATACGATGATAACATACTCTTTGAATACAAAATACTTCCGTATGACTTTCGACTAGATTATAATCTAAGATTAATTGGTTATGCCAACTCAGTTTAAGTATCGTTATTTTAACTTATTATTGTGATTAATTAAATTTATATAATCATGATACGTTTTTTTTATATGAGTTAGTAAATTAATTTTAGGAGCGGAGCTTTTCGGGAATTGTTCCTATCTAACTTGTTATAACTATAGTTCTACTATATATATATATGTGTGTACTAATAATAATACATTTATGAGCACACATTGCTTGAACTTATGGTTAGTGAAATTATTCTAAATACGATTCATAAGTTATAATTTTCTAAATTATTACTTGATTATAGATTTTGAACGGTTCGATAGAGCGTGTTAGCTGACTTCTGGTGAAAGACTTTGCTTGTCTACTTTGGTGTGAGCTCCAGGTAAACCTTGTGTTCACCTATCTTTACTTTGTGATTGTGTGTGCTATTTTGACACTGATTATATTGGTTGTGATTGTTAAATTATGCTTATACGGTATTGATGGTATGAAATGATTTGAGAACGTTGATATTACATATATGGCTATTTTATTCTGGAATTGATGAGGAGAGACTTTGGAATTGGAAAGGACCTTTGGATAAATTATATATATTTGCGCTGTTGAGTCTCAGACCGCAGCTAAGCTCTATGATCTACTCCATTAGTTAGAAAAACTTTTGGGGGGTGTGCACACTTAAGGACTTAGAGTGAGGTGAACTGGATCGGTCCCAGCTCTGTTGTGGTACCAATTATTGGAATTTATGATTTGTGAACTTTGGTGACTCCCATCATCCCAGAATTGGATTGTGATATTGTTGGTTGGTGATTGAATTGATTCTTAATGCTATTGTTTGATTTGTTATGTGGCTATGGAAGTTTATTGTGCTCAAATGGGTTTTCAAAATGTATTTGACGAGGTGTTGCAAGGTTTACTCAGTTCTCTGATTTGCGCGTGGTCTTTTCTGTGTGTTGTTTATGTTTTCTGACCGCAGGTATGGATGATTGAGATGCTGGGATTAGAGAGCGCGTAACAACTAGTGTTTTATTCATTTGGTTCATGAACATTTGAGGACTTTTATAAATTTTGTTGAAGTTAGGTTTATATTGTGAGCTATAACTTTCTAAGCCTTAGCACTCATAGGATGAGTGTGGCGATAGCACCTCGGTTAGGTTTTATTTATTTATTTATGTTTCCACTATGAACTACTAGTCATATTGCTAATAAATCGTGTTTATATTAGTTGTTAGAAACCGGGGTGTTACACCCTGCTTTGTGCTTTGTCTCATTCTGTGAGTGTGGTTTCAACTTCGTTCGTCTCCTCTATTTTGTCAGCCTTGGTTTACGGTTTCCGTTTTGAGAAGATTAGATTTGTATTGCAAATGAGCTTTGTAAAGAAACTATGCTTATGTTTTGTTTCCTTCTTCTAATGGTCTATATATGACTTATGATTTCTTAAAAGCCTTATGGTTTCTGTAAAAGTCTTCCATTGTCAATTTGTACCTTTGTAACCTCTGTTTCGCTCTACTTTACATTTGACTTTGTATCGTTTTGAGGTGCTTCCGTTTGATTTGATTTTGAATCTGATTTACTAACTTATACTTATATAAGCTATATTCGGTAAAAATGTTTTGAGCATGCTTATGCTGATGAAGTTTATCACTTACTGAGCTGTGGTTTGCTCACTCCTATTCATTTAACATTTTGCAGGTTTTAGCTCTATTTGAAGGCTTCTGCTTCTGTTCTGCTTTTAGTTTTGCTTTGTGGGCTCTATGAGTGTTTGTGGCTTCGTAGCC
Source organism: Limonium bicolor (assembly GCA_023374045.1). Taxonomy (NCBI): domain Eukaryota; kingdom Viridiplantae; phylum Streptophyta; class Magnoliopsida; order Caryophyllales; family Plumbaginaceae; genus Limonium; species Limonium bicolor. The sequence goes on along the minus strand of CM041777.1, from coordinate 129,476,737 downwards.
TTTGTATTTACTTTAGACTTCTGCTTTGTAATTCTTTTGGCTTCCGCTTTGTAATTTGTGAGACAAGTTGTAAGTATTATTTATGTAATAGAAGAGCATTTGTATCTGTTTGGGATTCGTCAGAGAGTAGCCTTGCATGTCTTAGGTAGTAAGCGTGCGGCGTGTGACGGTCTCTGAACCAGGGTGGTTTTGGGGTCGTTACATTTAGTGGTATCAGAGCTAGGTTTGGTTTTCGTTGGGTTTATGGGTGTCTGCATGTCTACGCCTCTGTGTCTTTGCCTGATATATGCTATGTGTTGACTGTTGCGTGATTTGTCTGCTATCTGGTGTCTGTTATGTGTGTCTGCTCTGTGGTTGTCCGCCATCAGAGTAGCGCAGCAAAAGTGTAGTGTTTGTCTGTGTGTATTCTGAGTTTTGAGTGTGAGTTTGAGGGAGTCAGGTCCTTTGGGTAAGGATGTCGTTTGGGAGTTCAGGTGTGATTCAGTTGTAAGCTTTGGTGGTGTGTTTGTGTGGTGTGTTGGGTGTGAGTTTAGATGGGTTTGGGTTGTGTGATGTGAGTGAGAGGTGTGCTTGGTCCTTTGGATGAGAACGTCTTCCAAGAGTTGAGAGTTGTCTGGATTTTAGGCTGAGCCCTTAGAAGTTTCTGCTACATTCTTCTGTCCGTCAGCAGCGAGTGTTGTTCCTATTCCTTCGGGCGTAGCCTTTAATAATCTTCTACTTCGTTTCTTCTGTCAGCTCTGAGAGTTAGCTTTTTATGAGTTTCGAGCTTCTGAGAGGTGTGAGATTCCTTCCATAAGTATTCGTGTTCGTAGTATTCTGGCACTGGAAGTGCATTTGTTCGTATTCTGAGTTTCATTGAATTTCGAGGACGAACCTCTTTTTAAAGAGGGGTATAATGTGGTGCCCTATTTTTTTTTTTTTGTTTCTGATTTGCAAAGAGAGTTTATGATAATTCTATTTGTTATTATATAAGCTTCGGGAAGAAGGTCTTCTGTTTAGATTTTATTTGAGTTAGTAAAAGAATTACTAACTTCCTTTTTTTCCCTTTATCTTAATTAATTATTCTTACTTCATTCTTTTATCTTATTTATTTAAAGTTAAGGAAGGAGTACCTAAATTTTATTTTATTTCCCCCCTTCCTCTTTGACACAGTGGCGACAGTTTCCTTTCTCAATCTCCTCCTTCTCTTGGTTTTTCTCTCCAAGAAAGTTCCCCCTTTGCATCCTTCTCATCCAATCTCTCTAAGTCTAATTTGTTGGAATTATTTGCTTGTGGATCCGTTCGCATGTCAGTGGTCTTCGAGGTTTGTAGATCTGGATTTCGATTTTGTTTCTCGTGAGTTCCTCCCCTCCTTTTCTAATTTTGATTTTGGGAATTCTGGGATTCAGTCGAGAGTCGTTGTTCGAGAAGGAATCGAAGAGGGCGTGAGTGTGGCGATGTGTGGATATAGAGGAGATTTGCTTTGCGTCAGATGTGAGGTAGGTGGTGGATGGATTCGGTATAGGATGTTCACCCATGGGGAATTCTAGATCTTGTTTCGTTTCTAAATGTGTTTGCTTTTATATTTGATTTTGATGTGAATCTGGGATGGGATTTTGGTATACGTTTCACTCCGCTTTAAAACCCATGGTATTGTGTTTTATTGCCTACTTTGATATGAAAGTGATATGTTAATTTTATTTGAAAACTAGTACTCTTAATTCGACGAGTATGTTTTTGATATAGTGGATTGCTACTACTCTCGTTCTGATTTTGTTTCCTTGTTGACGTTCCTATTATATATCTATATATAATTCGGTGTTTTTCGAGTACAACTACTGTTTGGTGATAAACTGACTCAATTTGGGCTGCGTTCACCCATAAGTTTATGTTAGTATCGACATCATTATGTTGTGTCGAATGTGAGTTCACCGATTGATATTGTTTTTGTTTTATCTTTCTAGATTCGATGACCATGTTCATATGGTTTCTTACTATCTCGATCTTTTACTCAGTATATCTATACTAATGCACCAGATCTGCATAGTAAACTTTGAAATTATAAAAGTGATTATGATTTACTAATTGGCGCCGCGCCGTAATCAGCTATTTTATACCTTTTTGATCGGCTTGATTTGTTATTTCATAACAATACATTTGAAATACCCCGAACTTAAAAATGGTGATTATATTATTCCAATATAGTATTTAAGGGCCTAATAGCGCCTAAGTAATTTTGGTAAGGAAAATAAATCCAAAAGAAATGAGAAGAACGCTTAGAAAGCGGAAAACGCTAAAATAAGCGTTAAATAACCATAGGAGGTACGAGACCTCGGTTATAGTATCGTAAGGATTCCTAAGGCTTATTCATGCCTAATTAGTATACGGGAACGATTCCCGAAGAAAACGGATCCAAGAAATGCATTAAAACACTAAAAGAGCTTTAGCGCACGTTTTTCGAGGGAACCCGAAAACGTGATTTTAAGTGGTCGAACGAACCCGTAAAAATTATAATCATTAAATAATAATTATTAAGCCTTTATGGAAGCTTAATAACCAATAAAATAAAGAAACAAGAAAATTCCGGAAAACGGGCCCGGTTAGTGAATAGTACCGAAACCGGGTAAATAAACGAGTGTTTTCTGTAAAAGTTGAAAAACGCTCCATCTGGTACTAATATAGTGGGCCGGTTTAATTAGTAAGTAGCCCCACTCTCACACACACAAATAAACTAAAAAGCAAAAAGTAAACAAAAGAAAAAGAAAAGGTACAAAAGTACCTTTATTTTTCTCTCTCCCCTCATTTCTTATTCTCCTCACGTACTGCTCCCTCTCCTCCCAGCCGATCTCCCCCTTCTCCTTCCTCTGGCTGGCGATTTGAGCTGCTCCACAGAGCAACCATGGCAGCCTCCCTTTCCCTCCATGCTCAAGTCATTTTAGAGCTCCAAATGAAAAACCGAACACATATTCTTCTTCCCCTCTTCAAGCTCCACACTTCTCTTTTCAAAATTCGAAAAGGATGAGTTTCATTTTCGTGGGTTTTGCACATTTGAAGAGAAAAGGGCACCACCTTGTAGCTTGGAGCATCCCCTTTCTTCTAAGGTAAAAAGTTCCAAAGAAAATTCATTTTTCTTCACCTTTCTCTCTTGACCGATTTTGCTCCTTGTAACATCTCGTTTTCCTTCTTGATTTGGGTCATTGTTGCAACCCTCCAACGGTGGAGAAATTCCCTTCTTGATTCAAGGGTGAGAACCCCTCTCAAAAATCTCCAAAGGTAAAACCCTAACTTGTGTTCTAAGCCTTTTTATTGAATTAGAATTCTCTAAGGGTTTATAAGGATAATTAAAATGCATTTGTGTGTTTCTTGGGTGTTGGGATGGAGTTTGACAACTCCATTCCCATTTGACCGATTGGTGCAAGAAAGAGAGAAAGAGGAGAAATGGAAAGGAAATGAAGGAATTTAAAAGCTCAAGGTAAGAGCTCCTTCTTAATGCTTAATGTTAATGCATTAGAGTAATGGGAATGGGCAAACAAGTAAAAGAACCTAAACTATTGTATTAATATTGAAGTTTATGAAGTTTTGAGTATTTGTGAATTAGTAAGTGAATTGTAGGCATTGGAGCCAAGTATATTGTGTATGAGGATTGGTATTGATGTTTGATAGTGCATTGATGTATTAAGGATTGTTGTTATTGCTGGTAGGACTTGTATGGGTGTGGCTAGAATAGGAATGTGTGGATAAGTAAGGAAAGTAGGTGAACTATGGCGAAATTTTAGTAGGAATGGTGCATTAAGGATGACTTGATGAATGAGAGAACCAAGGTGTGTATTGGAGTTAGTAGAGATGTTTAGTAGCTATGGAATGGTAATGGTAGTATGAGAAATAAGAAGATGAAAATCTGTAGCAAAGAGTATCAAAAACACATTGTAGAAACTAGGAAAAACTAGTGTGCAAGATTTGGTAAAAAGGGAGTTGGACTTTGGTATAGGTAGTGTAGTTGTTTGGAAAGGAATTGGAATGGTAAGATGAAGTTGGGACAAGATGCAAAATGCAAAGAGGAGTAGAGGAAATGCACAAGTGTGCTAACTGTAACAGAGAGGAAGATAAATCTGTAGAAATGGAGTAAGTATTGAGTATGGATTTGGCTAATGTGTTGAGGAGGTTTGGGACTGGATTAAGGCATGTTTTAGGATGCTTAAACATGTATAAACATGTGGAAAGATTAGGAAGTGATTAGAGAGTGAATTAGGGTTGAAAACTGATGGAAAACTGTAAATTTTGACAGTTCCAGGGGTGGTCCGGGTTTGCAAATCGGAACGCAAACCCGGACTGAAATACCCCGAACTTAAATATAGGGATTAAGATTAATCTAATACGTAATTAAAGGCCAATGACGCCTAAGTAATATTGGTAAGGAAAAATAAATCCAAAAGAAATAAAGAAACACTTTAAAAGTGAAAAACGCTAAATAAACGTTAAATAACCATAGGAGGCATGAGACCTCGGTTAGCGTATTGTAAGGATTCTAAAGGCTTAATTAAGTCTAAATAATATGTGGGAACAACTCCCGAAGAAAACGGATCCAAATAATGAATTAAAACGCTAATAGAGCTTTAGAGCACGTTTTTCGAGAAAACCCGAAAACGTGACTTTAAGTGGTCAAACTGACCCGTAAAAATTATAAATCATTAAATAATAATTATTAAGTACTTATGGAAGTTTAATAACTAATAAAAATAATTAAACGAGGAAATTCCGGAAAACGGGCCCGGTTAGTGAATAGTACCTAAACCGGGTAAATTAACGAGCGTTTTCTGTAAGAGACGAAAAACGCTCCAGCCTGTAACAGTTAAAAGAGCCGGTTTTGTTAGTGAGTTAGCCCCTCACTCACACACAAATAAAGAAAGAAAGAAACAAAAGGAGGAGAGAGTAAAGTAAAAAGCATAAAGTAAAATATTTACCTCTTTCCTCTCATTTCCTCTCTCTCTCCTTCCTTTCCTTCTTCCCACCGTGAGCTGCTCCCTTCTTCTCCCCTCTGGCGATTTTTGAAGCTCTCCACAAGCTTCCATGGCAGCCCTCTTCATCCCCTTGCTCTAGCCACATGCAAGCTCCAAATCAAAAACAAATTACATATTTGAACTCCCCTCATCATTCTCTACACTTCCCTCTTTTCAAAATCCAAAAATGAGGAAGTTCATTTTCGTGGGTATACCCCATTGGTGAAGAAAATGGCATCAATGTGTAGCTTGGAGTCTCCTCTCTCCATTAAGGTAAACATTTACATGAAAAACTCATGTTCACACCATTTCCTCTCATAACCGATTTGTACCCGTATGTAATGCCTTGTTTTCTCTCTCTCTTTTGAGCATAATCTCAACCTTACAATGGTGGTGGAATCACCTTCTCAAACCAAGGGCTAAAACCCCTCCTAAAACACTCCAAAGGTAAACCCTAGAATTTGTGATTTGAACATCTCAATGAGTTAGTATAAATCTAAGGGTTAGTATATTAATTATATTTGCCTTGTATGCTTTGGGTGATGGGAATGGAGTTTGGCAACTCCATTCCCCACAAAACCGAATGGGACAAGAGAGAAAGCAAGAGAAGAAATGGAAAAGAATGAAGGAATTATAAAGCTCAAGGTAAGAGCTCTTTACTAATGTTAATTTTTATGCACTAGAGTAATGGAATGGGTAAACAAATGAAAGAACCTAAACTAATGTATTAGTATTGAAGTTTATGAAGTTTTGAGTATTTGTGAGTAAGTTTGAGTATTTGTGCATTAGTATGTGAATTGTAGGCCTTGGAGCCAAAGGGTTGTGTATGAGTATTAGTAATGATGTTTGATGGAGTATTGGTGTATTTGGATGGATTTGTATTTGCTTAGTTGCTGGTAGAACCCTTGTGGTTTGGCTAGAATAGGAATGATTTTGGTGATAATGAGAATGTGTGGATAAGTAAGGAAAAGTAGATGAGTTATGGCAAAATTTTGGTAGGAATATGTGCATTTATGAATGACTTGGTGAATGGGAGAACCAAGGTGTGTATTGGGGATTTTAGGGATGTCTAATGACCATGGAATGGTATTTGAGGTAAAGGAATACTAGGATGCAAAATCTGTAGCAAGGAGTGCTAGGAATGCCTTGGAGAAACTAGGAAGAACTAGAGTATAAGGCTTGGTAAAGTGAATGTTGGACTTGGGTATAGATGGTACAATTGCTTGGAAATGAATTGGCATGGTAAGAGGAGGTATTTGGGATGCTAGGAGTAACATTGGTGGAGGAAATATTGAATGGTAGGAGTTGTAGAAAAATCTGTAGCATTAGAGAATGAAAAACTGTTGTAGGTGTTGAAAGGAAGTGAGGAAATTGTGTAAAAGGGTTGATGGATTTAGTAATGGGATTGGTGAATGAATTGAGGTATTTTAGGAGGCCTAAATGGCACTAAAACATGTTAGAATGTATGTAGGAAGATTGGGGAAACAATGGGTGAAATTGGGAAAGAAAAACAAAGTCTGTAGCAGAGTTCTGCTACCGACCGACCCAGAGTCTGGGTCGGACCGTGGGTCGGTCGGGGCTTAAGAAACGAAAATAAACCCTTCTGGAATGGACCGACCCAGGAGCCGTGAGTCGGTCGTGGGTCGGTCGGACTCAAATTTCCTGTTGTCGAAGTTTCGGACTTCGACCGACCCGTAGGTTGGGTCGGTCGGTGGGTCGGTCGGAGCTTGGACAGCGGGACTGAAACTTACTGGAATGGACCGACCCAGAGGTGTATGGGTCGGTCGGAACAGTTCTGGGTCGGTCGGGACAATTTCAGAGGACGGAAAACTTACTGGAATGGACCGACCCAGGGGTTGGGTCGGTCGGTGGGTCGGTCGGCCCTAACTTACAAAAAAAAAAAAAGTGTAACGATCATATGTATGTATATGTAGATATGTGCATATATATGGGACCTTAGTAATACACCATTAATGTAACTCTAATGGTAAGGAAATGAGTATGTGAATGGGAAACAAGTAAGAGGATTAATTAAGGAAGTAGGAAGTATAAGGACATTAAGTAAACCGAAGTAATGGGATAACGGGGTAAGTACGGGAGTAGTAGCTATGAATGTATTGTAGTGTTTAGTATTGATGGAACCATTTGGCATGTAGCCGGAGGTTCAAGAATAAGACTCGAAGAACGAGTGTGAGCTAAGGAGCAAGGAAATACCCGATAAGTAAATCAACGGTGAAAGGTATGATTTCTTCATGCCCTGTATCCTAATCTGGTTACCCCGATTTGTGTGCTTACTTGATCACCTAATAAGATAAATGCACGAATCGGACTATATTGCACTTACTCGTGTTTGTGTATATTGTTCTTGTATATTTCTCTTGAACAATAGTTTGTATAATTCATGAAATGTGGATGATGATATGGTGTAAATGAATCTTGTATTGTACTTATGTATTTGTTATATTTCGAATGTGTATTGGGCATTGTATTTGTAAATGTGGCTTGAATGTTGACTTGTGCTAATTCCTAACTAGCTAACTCCTAACTTAAGTGAGTAAATTGGAATGAGTACAAGTCCGATATAGCTTCGGCCACGCGTGAGGATGAGGTGACACAAGAGGTTGGATCCGATTCCTGGTTCGTAAGCTGGTCCACGGCCCAAATCCCTTAAGTGGGTAGCATCCTGGATTAGTGAACCAAGTAAATCCCGGTGGTGGGACGGAGTAGCCCCCGGGCCGGAGGTCCCGACGACTTAACATGAGTAAGAGTAAGAGTAAGTAAGTATGTATGAGTATGAGAATGAGTATGTATGCGTATGTATGAAGTAAGGAGTAAAAGAGTAATCTCCACCCGATTAACCCGGGTGGACCAATGAAGCTAACCCGCATTGTAAATTGTGTATGTATTGGGTATATGTATTCGGAAGAAGGTAAGTATGTATTTGATGGTTATATTGTACTCCATGTATGTAATGAAATGTATGTGTGTATGCTTGCGTAAGTATTCATGTATTGTGTATAAGAGCATGTATGCATGTATGTTGTATGAAATTGAACCGCATGTATTCGACCAAGTGGTCGGCGTACCCTCACTAGTACGCGGGGTATGCGGTTATCATGCTCAGCGAAAGCTGACCCCTTCGGGGGACATTTTTTTTAGTGTGCAGGTACCCGAAGCGAATGTGGTCAAGGCACGAGACCGGCGACTACATTGGATATAGTAGCAGAATGTAGAGGTGTATTAACTAGCACACCCCTTGTATTTAGAAAGTAATGTAGTAGTGAGGAATGGGTAGTAAGTAGTCTCTTAGTGAGTATGTATGAGCTTGAAGAGGTATTATACTTGTATGAGGAACTTAGTAAACTCGGTATGTAGATTATATTGTATGGTACTTGGAGTATTGTATTGAATGCAGATTGTAGTAGTAATTGGTAAGTGGAGAATGTATTGTAGATTTGTAGTACTCGGGACTCCGGTCCATCAGACCGATGCTGTATGTAGAAACAGTAGCCTTGTTAGTCACGTGGGTGACTAACGGCATTGTATCACCCATTGTATGTAAGTATATATCCGCTGCGAGTATCTGATGAGTAAGGAGATTGGACGTTAATGACTGTATTAATAGTAGGGGTGTTACAAAAAGTGGTATCAGAGCGAAGTATCGCTCTGATGACTGGAAATACCGAGTCTAGGAATACCGAGTTAGGAATTAGAAGCTTAGGGCTAAGGGCTGAGTGATAGCATTAGGGATATGCTAGTTAGGAACTACCGGTGAGTACCGGATACCTACGATACCAGTCCCGCCCGCCGCAAGCCCTACTATATAACTTGGGAAAGGACGCCAGAGAGAAGAAAAGCCTTCTCATACTCGGGAAAAACCCGATCTGGCAGTGGTGAAGCAATCACACAGTAAACAAGAACCGCCATGTAGTAGATTCCAAGAACTGGAAGTCCCGGAGATAGTCCCCGGTTGAACAACAATATCCGCACTCAACAGCGGTTGAATGAGCACTCCAACCATAAGGAGGCTGCGACTTACAACAGCATGGGGCGACGTGCTTAGCAGTCGCGAGACCTAGCTAGACAACCAGCAGTAGGAAAGAAGCACTAACCGCGCAATGAAATGGAAAAAGGAGTAATGACAGAACCCGAGACACGAGTCTACGGGATAGTAATACTTGAATAATACCACCAACGGCATGCCAGCTGACTAAGGACATAGTCTGGAACGGTTAACTCCAAAAACCACAACGCCAATGAGGTTACAATACCTGGCCAGCATAGCTTACACAGCTACAAGAACATCTACGGGATATAATCCGATAGGACTACAGGAGTAGTGCCTAAACAAGGTAGGCTCAGTAAACACCATAAATGTGTGGGAACGAGCCACAAGGGACGACATTAAACCAAATAGAATGGGAGTCTCCAAGGATTGGAGAAACATCCCGATTATCAACAATCACGTCAAGATCATTGAGAAGCTACCTAAAGGATCGAGTATACCAACTATAGGTCAATGAGATCAAGGGAAGAGTCGACAGGACTATCAAATACTAATGGAAACCATACCGTGATCGGTATAGGATTACCCAAAAATCACCAGTACCACGCACTTGCCACGGCAAGTGCAGTAAGGACAGAAGTACGTAAAGAAACTATAACACACCACAGGTACATAGTAATGTACCGTGACTACAATGAAGCAACTATGGGATCACAAATCTTGAAATTGAAAGAATGGAACCTTGGAAAGGCCTAACGGCCCGACCACTGTATTTAGAACATACCAGTCAGCGAGAGGCTAGACTTGGTCAAGACCTCAAACGTGGCTATGCCATGAGAGATTTCTTTTAACACCGAACCACTGTTTTAAAACCCAAAATTTTCTTTTCGAAACCTCAAACCTCTTTTAAAAACCTTGGATTTTAAAACCGAACCAACATGATTATGGTGAGTATCATAGATTGATACAAGAGGAGTTGACAATAGAATACTTCACCTAGGCGTGTGACGAACGCTACGAGTGTACCCGTTACGGGATGTGGGACAACCGCACTCCGAAGGAGCTTGCGGGCCCGACACGTAGTTGGGTAAGTGGCAACGTATCAGCATGGTACCCCACGTATGTATACATGTAGCGTACGACACACGGGAAGTAGTCAGCTCCGTTCTACGGACCATCAGTGAGTTCAAACCAGAACAACTGGACACCTCAGACAATTCAGCATAAAGGAACTCAGAGAATCCATCTGAAGATAAGGAGTAAGAACTAGGAAGTGCAAAGAGCACAGACAAAAAGTATAGACATTGGATATGTCTCGAATAATCTAAGCAATTACCTGACAGCTGGATGGAATACCCAGCCTAAACACATGAAGGCGAATGCCTAATGTGAACCTAACAATGCTCAACAAACGGGACAGAACTCCCAAGAGCAACCCCAAGATTACCACAAGTACACTCCATCATTGAAGGGGATATCAAACCTAGTCCTGAGCACTAGGAGCAAGTGTAAACAGTCTACCCAAGAACGGGAGACGTTACAACCCAAAAGGGGACGACTCAGCTACAATACCTTAAGACGGTATAGAGGACGACACACGTTATAAACATTAGCCGGATGTAACGGCACAGCCACCAACACCCAGGAGCGATCCTTGAAGGGTGTCTGCGTTAATAACAGTCGAACGACCGTAACGACATGAGCACGGGAGCTAAAACGAACACTCGGTTAGGACACCGAAGGGATTTCACTTAACAGGAAATGCCCTAAAATACTGAGAGGCACCTATTAACACCTGATTGCCTAAAGGGTCTCCTATGAACGGAAGCGTGATGCCACGACTTACCATGGAGCCCAATAATATCTCCAACCTATGACGGTATACAAGGAGCGGAAACATGTATAAACAGCTTGCAAAAAGCATAGCCTGCAGCAATACGACTCAGAAGTTGTAAACCAAATACGTTATATAAACTTAAACGGTTGCAAAACCGGCACCAATTGTTAACAAGACCTACAAGAGATATTGCCTCATACGACAAGAAATCAACAACTGGACCATAAATCCAACCCAACACCCTGAGTGGCTTGTAGTAATGGCCACCTCAGTGTCACTGTCACTAGAGCACCAGTCTAGTATACAGCTGACGGAGTTAAATACCCCTCATGCCTTCTGTAGCAATTGTACACAGAGGCATAAGAATCATGATAATGCCAACAATGGCCTAGTCCACACTTGGACACTAAGAGAACCCAAGGGAAAGTACCCCTCGTTAACCGAAGACCACCAAGGTGGTGAAGATGTGAATCCCTAGAAAGGTTTCCATCTATTATAACAATAAAACCACGCAATAGATATTGCCAAGGGGCGATGGAATAAGGAAATGAGATTTCCAAACCATTACGACTTAAAGGAGTAAGTATACTCCTCATGCACCCAAGCATGTGGTGAACCATTACATAAATACCCACACGGTAAACCTTGTCATGAGACCTATGAGTGGCAACAACCTCTCAACCAGAACTTCATTTACCAATGATAGAACGGGACAGAAAAACCCCTGAAGTTTCATGGGATGTCCCGGCAATGTACATACAAGTAGAACTACACAGCTAGAGCCTATAACCAATGCTCAGCACTGGAAGACAATAATTGTCAAAACAATCAACGGGAATGCACATTGCACACCATGAATGACCAGCGCTCAAGAGAGTTTGTAACCCGATAAATTACTTCATCCGTTAGCAACCAAGATACTTGGTAAATTATATCATAAATGATGATAAAATGTGAGGTAAGCTAACCTTCACATAAAACGTAAGTTGAATAAACATCTCCACATTGGGAAATAATCACATTGCGGTATGCTTCGACAACCGTCATACACGAACAGGGGAAACCCTCAGTGTACACACCATAAGGAAATGGTGCCAATGACAATGGCAATGAGTAAAGAGAAACTATCACAGTAACAGAAACAGTAAAAACGATGTTGTATAATGAGTAAGAATACGGTGCGCAACAAGCGACCGATATGAGGAAGTAGCAGATAATGACACCTAGTATAAGTACGAAATAACAGGCATAAATATTCTTTCCCATCACATAAGTGACTTACTGCCAAGCGTTTACGCCTCTGCACTCTGTAGGACTGAGTGTTTTGGTATTGCACTTGGGCAGCTAATGATCTAATGGGATGGCTAGGGATATGGAGAATGTAAACCGTAGTAAACCTTTCTTTCCACCAACAACATGGCACTAGCCGGTTAAGCAAGCTTAGCAACAAACCGTGCGGCCTAAGGCCAAAGAAGCACGAAGAGTGTACAATACACTAACAATCACAAAGTGTGAATTCCAATGGAATGAGGAGTGAAAAGAGACTTAAGAAAGTCACTAGGACCGACGCGTAGAAATGCAAGGTCATACAAGTAAAGAACACTTGTACTGAACCAGGGAAACTGGTAGAATTCAGAAGCTAGTGACACCGGAGGAAGCACTACAACTAAGTAGTGACTTAACCTCGCCCGACAATAAGTCGGAGGAGCTTAGCGAATAATCGTAGAAGCACGAATAGCATGTGCAGAAGATTACCAGAGAGCTGGTTATAAACCTTAAACTCATTGAGTTCAAACACGGTAAAAGAATACCGCATTTGTTTAATAAACCTTATGCCCATAATAGACGGATAAAAGGCGATGCATAGTACATTAAGGATAGCACGAAGGGTAAATAACCCGAGTTATCAGGGTCGCGCAGCAGAAGCTAGTGGGCCCCAGCTAGTAAGTATAGCAAAATGGCTATTAATGCCTTGAAGCCTAATAGGCTAGAACCGAATTAAGGATGAGTTAAATAAACTCATATAGAAATCCTTGGTGCAAAGACTAAACCATTGGCATGGTTAAGACCCTTTGACTAGAGCATATTGTATAGTGTACCGTAGTGAAGCCAAACGCTTCAGATTGCCCAAATTGATTAAACCAATGTTTAATAATAATAACATATGGTAGATTACGTGGGCGTAATCCCTTTTAAGGGGGGTAGAGCGAAAACCGCTTAATGCAAGTTTTATAAATAAAACACTTAAACAGTAATGTGCATAGCACAAATGAGAATCAAATTGATGATTGGTACTATGTTAAACAAACATAAGTACTCATTCATATTGTAATTATGGTAACTAGGCATTAGACATGCAAATACCATAGGGTGAAAATACCCATCTTGTAACACCAGTGTAAGAGTATTGGTAAAGAAGAGTAATGAGTAGTGGACGGAGCTCCACAAGTATTGTAACCTTTGAAGAAGTAGTACGAAATGAATGAGGATAGTAGACGAATAAAGTTTATGAGTAGTGGAATCGTAAGTAAAATATTTGAAACAATTGAAGACAACTAAATCTTAGAAATGAAGTATTCCTTAGTTAGAATATAGGATATGATGGTGAGTAATGGACGGAAGTAGTGAAGGTTGATGAAATGAGCATTAGGATTGAACCATGGAGTAAAGTATTTGGGAAATAGAGTGAGGATGATTGATGGACTGATTCCATCCTTTGGAGATGTATGAATGACTAGGAAGAGCAAAAAGATAAAACATGAAAATGATTGAATTATTTGCTTGTTTGAACCTGATGTGGGAAGTCGAACTTGGTCCTGATCAGATCAAGGGAAACCAAACACAAATTGGGGTGGAAAGATAGTTCAACACTGATGCTGATCACATCAGGGTCGAATGATTCTTGAAGCTCCCCTTAAGTGGTCACAAGAATCACACTTAGGATAGAAGTAATGAATATAAACTGGAACTTGGAGTTGTATGCTTGAGAAAGGTTCCTAATTAGTAGTTGTAAAAGAACTTTCTTAGACTGGAGAGTAAGTAATTGTTGGAAGTTATACCGGAGAGGATAGTAGTGTAGCATGTTATGTTATTCCAAGGGCAACAGGACATAGAGGAGTCCTGTGTCGAGATGACCTGGTTGCCTACGGGATTGTGATGTGTATTGCATTGCTTTGGGGATAGCTTTGCACTGTATGTATGTATGAAGTTGGTAATGAGGAACCGGACGGTGGATAGTAATATGGATTGGAGTAATTATTGTACATTGGTATGGTATGGAAAGGAGAAACATTGAGTAATGAATTTGGGAATGGTAAGGAGGAGGAATGTATGGCTTCGGTATTAGGCAAGTATAAATGAGTAAGTATAGAAATCCCATAACCGCGAACAACTTTGAGGACAAAGTTCTTAAGGGGGGTAGATTGAAATACCCCGAACTTAAATATAGGGATTAAGATTAATCTAATACGTAATTAAAGGCCAATGACGCCTAAGTAATATTGGTAAGGAAAAATAAATCCAAAAGAAATAAAGAAACACTTTAAAAGTGAAAAACGCTAAATAAGCGTTAAATAACCATAGGAGGTATGAGACCTCGGTTAGCGTATTGTAAGGATTCTAAAGGCTTAATTAAGTCTAAATAATATGTGGGAACAACTCCCGAAGAAAACGGATCCAAATAATGAATTAAAACGCTAATAGAGCTTTAGAGCACGTTTTTCGAGAAAACCCGAAAACGTGACTTTAAGTGGTCAAACGGACCCGTAAAAATTATAAATCATTAAATAATAATTATTAAGTACTTATGGAAGTTTAATAACTAATAAAAATAATTAAACGAGGAAATTCCGGAAAACGGGCCCGGTTAGTGAATAGTACCTAAACCGGGTAAATTAACGAGCGTTTTCTGTAAGAGACGAAAAACGCTCCAGCCTGTAACAGTTAAAAGAGCCGGTTTTGTTAGTGAGTTAGCCCCTCACTCACACACAAATAAAGAAAGAAAGAAACAAAAGGAGGAGAGAGTAAAGTAAAAAGCATAAAGTAAAATATTTACCTCTTTCCTCTCATTTCCTCTCTCTCTCCTTCCTTTCCTTCTTCCCACCGTGAGCTGCTCCCTTCTTCTCCCCTCTGGCGATTTTTGAAGCTCTCCACAAGCTCCCATGGCAGCCCTCTTCATCCCCTTGCTCTAGCCACATGCAAGCTCCAAATCAAAAACAAATTACATATTTGAACTCCCCTCATCATTCTCTACACTTCCCTCTTTTCAAAATCCAAAAATGAGGAAGTTCATTTTCGTGGGTATACCCCATTGGTGAAGAAAATGGCATCAATGTGTAGCTTGGAGTCTCCTCTCTCCATTAAGGTAAAAATTTACATGAAAAACTCATGTTCACACCATTTCCTCTCATAACCGATTTGTACCCCTATGTAATGCCTTGTTTTCTCTCTCTCTTTTGAGCATAATCTCAACCTTACAATGGTGGTGGAATCACCTTCTCAAACCAAGGGCTAAAACCCCTCCTAAAACACTCCAAAGGTAAACCCTAGAATTTGTGATTTGAACATCTCAATGAGTTAGTATAAATCTAAGGGTTAGTATATTAATTATATTTGCCTTGTATGCTTTGGGTGATGGGAATGGAGTTTGGCAACTCCATTCCCCACAAAACCGAATGGGACAAGAGAGAAAGCAAGAGAAGAAATGGAAAAGAATGAAGGAATTATAAAGCTCAAGGTAAGAGCTCTTTACTAATGTTAATTTTTATGCACTAGAGTAATGGAATGGGTAAACAAATGAAAGAACCTAAACTAATGTAGTATTGAAGTTTATGAAGTTTTGAGTATTTGTGAGTAAGTTTGAGTATTTGTGCATTAGTATGTGAATTGTAGGCCTTGGAGCCAAAGGGTTGTGTATGAGTATTAGTAATGATGTTTGATGGAGTATTGGTGTATTTGGATGGATTTGTATTTGCTTAGTTGCTGGTAGAACCCTTGTGGTTTGGCTAGAATAGGAATGATTTTGGTGATAATGAGAATGTGTGGATAAGTAAGGAAAAGTAGATGAGTTATGGCAAAATTTTGGTAGGAATATGTGCATTTATGAATGACTTGGTGAATGGGAGAACCAAGGTGTGTATTGGGGATTTTAGGGATGTCTAATGACCATGGAATGGTATTTGAGGTAAAGGAATACTAGGATGCAAAATCTGTAGCAAGGAGTGCTAGGAATGCCTTGGAGAAACTAGGAAGAACTAGAGTATAAGGCTTGGTAAAGTGAATGTTGGACTTGGGTATAGATGGTACAATTGCTTGGAAATGAATTGGCATGGTAAGAGGAGGTATTTGGGATGCTAGGAGTAACATTGGTGGAGGAAATATTGAATGGTAGGAGTTGTAGAAAAATCTGTAGCATTAGAGATGAAAAACTGTTGTAGGTGTTGAAAGGAAGTGAGGAAATTGTGTAAAAGGGTTGATGGATTTAGTAATGGGATTGGTGAATGAATTGAGGTATTTTAGGAGGCCTAAATGGCACTAAAACATGTTAGAATGTATGTAGGAAGATTGGGGAAACAATGGGTGAAATTGGGAAAGAAAAACAAAGTCTGTAGCAGAGTTCTGCTACCGACCGACCCAGAGTCTGGGTCGGACCGTGGGTCGGTCGGGGCTTAAGAAACGAAAATAAACCCTTCTGGAATGGACCGACCCAGGAGCCGTGAGTCGGTCGTGGGTCGGTCGGACTCAAATTTCCTGTTGTCGAAGTTTCGGACTTCGACCGACCCGTAGGTTGGGTCGGTCGGTGGGTCGGTCGGAGCTTGGACAGCGGGACTGAAAACTTACTGGAATGGACCGACCCAGGGGTTGGGTCGGTCGGAACAGTTCTGGGTCGGTCGGGAAATTTCAGAGGACGGAAAACTTACTGGAATGGACCGACCAGGGGTTGGGTCGGTCGGTGGGTCGGTCGGCCCTAACTTACAAAAAAAAAAAAATGTGTAACGATCATATGTATGTATATGTAGATATGTGCATATATATGAGACCTTAGTAATACACCATTAATGTAACTCTAATGGTAAGGAAATGAGTATGTGAATGGGAAACAAGTAAGAGGATTAATAAGGAAGTAGAAGTATAAGGACATTAAGTAAACCGAAGTAATGGGATAACGGGGTAAGTACGGGAGTAGTAGCTATGAATGTATTGTAGTGTTTAGTATTGATGGAACCATTTGGCATGTAGCCGGAGGTTCAATAAGACTCGAAGAACGAGTGTGAGCTAAGGAGCAAGAAATACCCGATAAGTAAATCAACGGTGAAAGGTATGATTTCTTCATGCCCTGTATCCTAATCTGGTTACCCCGATTTGTGTGCTTATTTGATCACCTAATAAGATAAATGCACGAATCGGACTATATTGCACTTACTTGTGTTTGTGATATTGTTCTTGGTATATTGTCTTGAACAATAGTTTGTATAATTCATGAAATGTATGGATGTGAGATATGGTGTAAATGAATCTTGTATTGTACTTATGTATTGTATTATATTTCGTATGAATGTGTATTGGGCATTGTATTTGTAAATGTGGCTTGAATGTTGACTTGTGCTAATTCCTAACTAGCTAACTCCTAACTTAAGTGAGTAAATTGGAATGAGTACAAGTCCGATATAGCTTCGGCCACGCGTGAGGATGAGGTGACACAAGAGTTGGATCCGATTCCTGGTTCGTAAGCTGGTCCACGGCCCAAATCCCTTAAGTGGGTAGCATCCTGGATTAGTGAACCAAGTAAATCCCGGTGGTGGGACGGAGTAGCCCCAGGGCCGGAGGTCCCGACGACTTAACATGAGTAAGAGTAAGTAAGTATGTATGAGTATGAGAATGAGTATGTATGCGTATGTATGAGTAAGGAGTAAAAGAGTAATCTCCACCCGATTAACCGGGTGGACCAATGAAGCTAACCCGCATTGTAAATTGTGTATGTATGGGTATATGTATTCGGAAGAAGGTAAGTATGTATTTGATGGTTATATTGTACTCCATGTATGTAATGAAATGTATGTGTGTATGCTTGCGTAAGTATTCATGTATGTGTATAAGAGCATGTATGCATGTATGTTGTATGAAAATGAACCGCATGTATTCGACCAAGTGGTCGGCGTACCCTCACTAGTACGCGGGGTATGCGGTTATCATGCTCAGCGAAAGCTGACCCCTTCCGGGGGACATTTTTTTTAGTGTGTATGCAGGTACCCGAAGCGACTGTGGTCAAGGCACGAGACCCGCGACTACATTGAGATATAGTAGCAGAATGTAGAGGTGTATAACTAGCACACCCCTTGTATTTAGAAAGTAATGTAGTAGTGAGGAATGGTAGTAAGTAGTCTCTCTTAGTGAGTATGTATGAGCTTGAAGAGGTATTATACTTGTATGAGGAACTTAGTAAACTCGGTATGTAGATTATATGTATGGTACTTGGAGTATTGTATTGAATGCAGATTGTAGTAGTAATTGGTAAGTGGAGAATGTATTGTAGATTTGTAGTACTCGGGACTCCGGTCCATCAGACCGATGCTGTATTAGAAACAGTAGCCTTGTTAATCACGTGGGTGACTAACGGCATTGTATCACCCATTGTATGTAAGTCTATATCCGCTGCGAGTATCTGATGAGTAAGGAGATTGGACGTTAATGACTGTATTAATAGTAGGGTGTTACACGGACGATAGCAAAAACTAGGCAGAAGGCCATCCCAGGGGTGGTCCGGGTTTGTAACCCGGACACAAACCCGGACCACACACATAAGTAGGCAGAAACTTATTTCCGGACTTGGTCCGGTTTGTAAACCCGGACACAAACCCGGACCAGGCTAAAAATGTAACAGAAAGTGGTTCTAAGCCTCTGAATGATGGGGAAGTGATTGGGAATGATTTTAGAAGTTGTTAAGGCCTTGTTTGGTGATATTTCAAGGCCCTAAGAAGTGTAAACAAGTGTAGTAAGTGAGTGAGAAGTAAGACATAATTTCACATAAGTAGAACTAAGTATACCGGGACAACGGGGTAAGTACGGAGTAGTAATTATTGATGTATCGTATGAGCATAGCATTAATAACAATGTTTGAAACATTACCAGTGAAACAAGGTACAAGGGAACACATGGTAAAGCTAACACCGGTGAAAGGTATGATTTCCTCATGCCCCGTATGCTAACCGAGTTACGTTGATTTGTGTGTTGTATGCCGGCTAATCAAGACTAAAGCATGAAAACGGTTTATTGCCTTTCATTATATGTCTTGCTGTATGTTGTGTGAGCTAACCCTTTTTGATTGATTGTGTGGCTTCATTTGGTGCGCAGTACGACTCCTAGATGAGTCTTGTTTTTGGTGGCTCGTAGTAGAGTCAGGTTGTGAATAATGGAACCATAGCACACCTAAACTAACGAATCAACAACGATAACGCAACCCAATGAAACTCACAAGAATGTGAGAGAGTGTACGGGAGTAATACCCTCCTGATAACGGTTGGAGAATGAAATGAATAATCCACAAATAATAAGTAGTGGAAGTATATCAGTAACCTCTATTAGAGGAATTAATCTTGGTGCAAGACATGAACCATGAGAGTAGTAAAGAATGATGAGAGATCTCCAAACCCCTTAGGAATTAGTCGACCCATTATGAGAGGACCCGACTGATGTAAGTTGTCCCGAACATGAGAGTATTCGATATGTTGGGGAAACCCTTAAATCTGAGGATACTAGTCGGTGGTAATTCCCTAAGCTGGTGGAGGTTATCAAGAGAGATACTTCTAGGCTAATCCATGAGATTATATTGTGCTCTGAGAGAAGAGTGTTTGGAATTTGAGTAGTCCGTAAGAACGGACATTGAGTATTTGAGGAGCTAAGCGTATAGCCCTCGTATGGTAGGTCCGTGGCGAGTCTTGTGTACGACTCCGCCCAGAGACCAAAGTAATGAGTAATGAGTATTGCGTAGTATGAGTAAAGTAATGAGTATCGAGTAAGAAGCAAGTATGAGTATGTAATGAGTACCGAGTATTGAGTACGTATGAGTAAGTATCGAGTATTGAGTATGTAAGAGTAAGATGGAGAATTGAGTAGTGAGTACGCACTAGTATAGTAACGAGTACAGAGTAAGGATCAGGTACGAGTAAGGTATTGAACATGGAGTGATGAGTATGCAAGAGTAAGGAGTAAGTATGAGTAGAGTAACGAATATCGAACACAGTACGAAGAGTAATGAATGTATAACAAATACGAATGGTTGACTATTGAATTGTCTTCCTAAGTAAGTATTGAACTTGCATATGTATGTGGGTATTTTTGATTGTATTGTTGTAGTATGAGTATGTATGTATGCATGTAAAATGAACTCCATGTATATCCGACCCAAAGTAGTCGGCGTACCGCGGTTAGCACGCGGTATATGCGGATTTCATATGCAGCGTAAGCTGACCCCCTCGGGGGACCGTTTTTAGTGTGCAGGTACCGAAGCTGTTCACCATTCGAGAGAGTAGGACGGGGACTGCTACACAAGCATGGGTAGTTGAGAAAAGGGAATTGTATTTGTAACGTAGTATGAATTTGGAAGTCTAAACTGTATCGGTAATGTAAGGATTGTAGTATGCTCGGTATAGTATTGTATTGGAGTTGTATCGAATTATGGATTGGTATGCAAGGGAAAGTAATGTATTGTGTAGAGCACTCAGTATGTTCATATTCATCAGACCGATAGTATGTAGTATTATAACTCGCCTTGTTAGTCACGTGGGTGACTAACGGCATTGTACACCCGCCGTTGAGTAAGTAATATCCGCTGCGAAGGTAAGTATGGTACGGTAATGACGGTATTAGCGGTAGGGGTGTTACAACATTTGATGAAGATTACTATTATTTTAATAGTGTTTTGCTAGTAGAAGCGTTTATTTTTATCTTACGTGTATATGGGCATTCCTTTATAATGTTTCACACCAAAAATTTGTGGTACCAGGTGATTTTAATTGTGTACAACTCATTTTGAGTGTAGATATATTGTTTTAATGGTTAGTCTTCCGCTTCTAACTAAATAATAATTTTATTCTATACGATTGGCATCATATTGATTATTTTCTAAACCGGTCAATCCCTTCATTAATTTAATTTAGTAGTCTAATTTATGCATTACTTTTCTAATCTCACTGTTTACTTTTTTATTTAAATATGATGTCTGGTTACAGATTCTTTTGTACACCACTTCATAGTACGCAATTATATATAGATATTTGTGTCTTCTATTCACTTATACTAGCTTCCAAACTATATTTTCTGTACGTTTCATACATTGGGGTATTGGTTGTATTTGTTATTTTGGTATACATATATACTTATTTATTTATTTATATATATATATTCTGAGTTGTATGTATAGCTATGTGACGGAGCATAGTATAATCTTCAAAATCTCAAATTTGTTGTCGAATGCTTCCCAATGGTGTTACTGCATTATCCAGCAACATTGTATTCTAAATCCCGTTTAGTTGTTTTCTTACGAGATTGATGTATATTCAAACGATTTTCTTTTGTTTTCGCAATATATACATCTGTACTGATCTCTCTGTATTTTAAGTACTTTATATACATTTTGACTGGAGTAAGTGGGATTTGTGAGATAATACTTGATTTTGACTTAGTTCTTTTAATGATGGTAAGCTTATGGCATTCACATGGGATGTAATCAAATTCCGTAGCTCGTGTGCATACCAGTATATTTTATTAGTTGTTTTACGCGAGTGTTATTAAAGAAAAAAGTACTTCTTCCATATTCCACGTCTATATTTTTAAATGTACATGTATATCTCGTATGTCTTTCGCTTTTGATTTCAAGTGATTTATAGATTCCAACTTAGGTGGTTGATGCCTATTACTCTCTTGGTATGTTTATATTCAGGTTTTTAAATTGCGGTTTAAAAACATGAAATTATAGTATTATTGTTTGTATCCGTGGCTGTCTCAAGATTTTGGTTTCTAAAGATGTTTAGTGGTTAGTGATCGTCTTCAATACAGTTCGTATTTGAGTAATTGTTTGGATTTATAAGATTTTTGGGACGTAGTTTATTGCTTTCTGAGCCATGGATGACTGGGTCGAGTTATCCCGTAGCGCGCTGCGTAGGACGTCCTTCTGTATCTATATCACGGGCATCCCCCGTTCTGTTGTCTGGAGTCGACGGACTCATTCTGTTATCTGAGGTCTTCAGACCCGTTCTGTTATCTGAGGTCTCATGACCTATTCTGTATGCTTTGAACTAGGGTCCCTTAAAAACTTTGTTTTCGATAACGTTCTGAGTGTATAAGATTCTGATTTGCTTCTGTTCAGTTTTGAGAGTGGGCAGCTTCTGACATGAGACCCTGCTTTGTGCTTTGTCTCATTCTATGATTTGAGTTTGTTTTTCTTCTGTCTTTTCTATTTTGTCCCTTGTTTACGGTTTCCGTGTTTGAGAAGTTAGATTGTATTCAAGAACTTTGTCTTGCTTATGTTTTTTTCCTTCGTTCTACGGTTTATCCGTTTTGAGAAGATTAGATTTGTATTGCAAATGAGCTTTGTAAAGAAACTATCTTATGGTTCCTTCTTCTTATATATGACTTATGATTTCTTAAAGCCTTATGGTTTCTGTAAAAGTCTTCCATTGTCAATCTGTACCTTTGTAACCTCTGTTTCGCTCTACTTTACATTTGACTTTGTATCGTTTTGAGGTGCTTCCGTTTGATTTGATTTTGAATCCGATTTACTAACTTATACCTATATAAGCTATATTCGGTAAAAATGTTTTGAGCATGCTTATGCTGATGAAGTTTATCACTTATTGAGCTGTGGTTTGCTCACTCCTATTCATTTAACATTTTGCAGGTTTTAGCTCTATTTGAAGGCTTCTGCTTCTGTTCTGCAGCTTTTAGTTTTGCTTTGTGGGCGCTGTGAGTGTTTGTGGCTTCGTAGCCTTTGTATTTATTTTAGACTTCTGCTTTGTAATTCTTTTGGCTTCCGCTTTGTAATTTGTGAGACAAGTTGTAAACATTATTTATGTAATAGAAGAGCATTTGTATCTGTTTGGGATTCGTCAGAGATAGTCTTGCATGTCTCAGGTAGTAAGCGTGCGGCGTGTGACGGTCTCTGAACCAGAGTGGTTTTAGGGTCGTTACACGATTTGTGTTCATGATAGAAAACAACAAATGCAAACCAAAACAAACCTTGTAGGATTAGCTGCCGATTTGTGTTCATACATAACTTATACTCGAGAAAGGAATTAGCGGATAGAAAAAAGCAAATGCAAACTAAAACAAACCTTGTAGGATTAGCTGCCGATTTGAGCTCTTAACGCAGGTGAGAATGCATCTGAAACTTGTCGCATTCTCAAATAGTTGTTCGCCGGCGACTGCATCAGTCCCTTAAGCTCACATAATCTCAAAATCACACTTCTCGAAAACACCAGTGCCTTCGATTGCATCTGCTGTGAATCTATCGAACTCCGTGACGCCGGTAGTAGATAATTAACGCAATCAAAACAGAACATCCAGCCGCATTTCAATTAACAATTAACAGTTTTTTGCTTTCAATTAACAAAAAATGAAAGAATCGAACCCGCGCCTCATACTCAGGAATCGACCTTCTCTCCTTGACCTCGATAGAAATCCTTGATACCTAGTTGAATATGTCTGATTGATTTTCATTTTTTGACAAACCTTCGGTCCAATCGGCCCCTTCAAGATCTTCTCGGTTTCAGAAAATGAGACGGAAACAGGGAAAACGGTCAATCAAGCGATGTGCTGTTAGAGATGGTCATACCCTAGGGTTTAACACCACCAAAGAAGAGGAAATCGGGGAAGAGGAGAGAACAATAACAGGGAAGCGATTCATGAACATATTTGAGGTTGAGCAGATCCTCGACTCGAGCAGGGAGTACATTTGCGATTTTAGAGAAGATGAGGGGAGGAGCGGATATCTTCGTAGGTTTGACGCAAATTGGGCTGTTTGGCCCTGGTCGTGGTCCCATGTGGATGGACATTCTACTATAATATACTGAATATAAAACAACGGATCAAGTCCGAATAGCCGTATATTGATCGGATGCGTTGGTTTGTTTTGGAACATAGGCAATATATTGTAGATAATTCTACTTAACAAGTTACGGAGGGAAATTATAATCCTTGTTATTACCGATGAAAATTAAGTATTGGTAATTAGTAAGGTAATTGTTTCTTGTTAATTTGTTTAAAAGGAATCATTTACCATTTATTTATGGATTATTATATTGTTATGAGAAATTTCATGAAATTTCACTATATTTTTTGCTAATTCATGAAATGCCACTAGAAAAAAAAAGTCACGAAATGTCACTATATTTTCTGAAAAGTGCATGAAATGCCACTATAGATAGAAAAAAGATAAAAATACCCCTACTAATTAATAAAGTATTTTTAAAGTTCACAATATGCCCCCAAGTGTTAAAAATTAACAAAATATCAAAATACAATAGAAATAAAAAATTATAAAAATTTATAAAAATTTATAAAATTTAGAAAATTAAAAAATTAAAGAAATTTAAAAAATTAAAAAATTAAAATATAAAAATTAAAAAATAAAAAATTAAAAAAATTGAAAAAAATTAAATATCATTAAATATTAAAAAAATATAAATTTTTAAAATTTATTCAATACCATAAAAGAATATAATTCTTAAAAATAATTTATACAATTTTTCTACCATTTAGTACCATAATTTATAACAAATAAGTATCATAATTTTTATCATTCATTTTTAATTGTTATTTGCTATCAATTTAGATTATTTATTTCTTAAAATAAATAAATTTTTTATATTACTGATAAAATTTAAAAACTAAAATCTAAATATAATAATTTATTTGAGATAAAGCGACTGAGATATATATATACCATACAATATTAAATAGTAAAACTTGTTTGAAATATAGAATAAAAAGTTTTCATAATAATAATATGCAGTTTATTTCTTCTTTGTTATCATTACCTGCTCCTAATAAGTTGCATATTATTATTCTGAAAATGTTCTATTCTACATTTCAAACAAGTTTACTATTTAATATATATATATATATATATTATATTCTCAGTCGCTCTATTTCCAATAAATTATTATATTTAGAAATTTTAGTTTCTAAAATTTATCAGCAATATAAAAAATTATTTACTTTAAAGAAATAAATAATCTAAATTGATAGCTTAGAGAAAATAATAATTAAAAATGTAAAGATAAAAATTATGGTACTTATTGGTATAAATTATGTACTATAATGGTAGAAAGTTGGTATAATTAAATGATTTTAAAACTCAATATTCTTTTTATGGCATTGAATAAATTTTAAAAAGGAAATATTTATTTTTTAATATTTAATGATATTTCATTTTTAAAATTTTTTAATTTTTACAGAAATTTTATATTTTTATAATATTTTTAGGGAAACTTCATGAAATGTCACTATATTTTTGGCTAATCATGAAATGCCACTAAAAAAAAGAAAGTCATGAAATGCCACTATATTTTCTAAAAAGTCCATGAAATGCCACTATAGATGGAAAAAAGACCAAAATACCCCTATTAGTAAACAAAATACTTTTAAAGTTCACAATATGCCCCCAAGTATTAAAATTAACAAAAATAAAAAAAAATTGTAAAAATTAACACTTGAGGGCATATTGTGAACTTCCAGGAACTCCAACTGCACGAACAAACATGTGTACAAGTTTACTTTCAGCCTAACGAGCGTCATTAGTGCATAGGTAAATCAATATAACACACACAAGAGACTTTCAGGAACAAGGATTTGTTGGAGCTATAGATAAAGACCAACAATCATTAATTCAGGAATGTCAATGAAACCCTTGCAAGTTAAAAATAGATGTTTTCTTATTTGCATTAGTAAGATCATTTCTATTTGAGTAAGGATAAAGAATATATGGTCTCCAAGCGTGAGCCACAACAAGTCACTCACATTAAACAAGGAGTAACATATTAGAACAAGCTTGAATAACTGCATAGCATATTGTGCACATGTGTTGATAATCACAAGGGCAATTTCGATGCCGCGGCCCATCTGCATCTATTATGGTGCAGTCATGTGATGTGGCAGGTTCAGTCAGTAGACTGGATTGTTTTTACTGACTGGACTGCATTCTTATTATATTAATTTTAAATGATTGTAACTTTTAATATATAAGTCCAAAATTTTAAAAATTATATCATCATTCACCTAAATTCAAGTTCTTCAAAATAAAATCAGTCATGAATATGTTTGACAACTTTGAAAAAAAATATATTTTTACATGTATACGATGATACACTAAAATCATAATAAATTCATTAGAATTAAAATTAATATTACGATTCATTAACTGATAAGTGGGAAATTAGATTACAAACTTCAGAACTGATAAAAATTATTATGTTTTGTAGTGTATTATTATTATTGTATGATTTATTTTAAACCTTATATGGTGAATCATTTATTTTCTTACATACCAAATATTGTTTTGTGTTGTATATTGTTTTAAAATTGTTATTTTTATATGTTACTGATGATATAATAAAATGATGTTATGATTTATTAAATTTGATATTATGGTTAATTAAATTGTATTATGATTAATTAACTAATTAATGAGGAATTAGATAGCAACTTCGGAAACCGATAAAAAATATTGTTGTTGTAGTGTATTATTATTATTGTTGTGTGGTGTATTTTAAACCTTATATGGTGAATCATGTATTTTTCTTACATATCAAATATTTTTGTCTTGTATTATTGTTTAAATTTTTTTTTTACATGTATACGATGATACACTAAAATCATAATATGATTCATAGTTTTTATATTATGATTCATTAACATTGATATTAACATTGATATTATGATTCATTAATTAATAAGTGGTGAATTACATAACAAACTTCAGGAACTGATAAAAATTATTTTTATTTTGTAGTGTATTATTATTGTTGTATGGTGTATTTTAAACCTTATATAATGAATCATGTATTTTTCATACATATCAAATATTTTTTGTACTTTATTATTGTGTAAAAATATTATTTTTATATATTTGTGATTGATACACTAAAATAAAGATATGATTCATCATTTTGATATTTTGATTCATTAAATTGATATTATGATTTATTAACTAATAAGTGGTGAATTAGATAACAAAATTCATAACCGATAAAATCATTATTGTTTGGAAAATTACATCGCCCACCCATGACGTTTGACGAAATTACAAGCCCACCCACGAGGTTTCAAAAATTATTTTGCCCACCATGTGGTTTCCACAATTTTACATCCAGCAACTTTTCTAATATTTGATCAACTTAAAAGATGGTTAAATGATATCCAAATTTGATGAAACTTTACATGGACGATATTAAAGTGTTATATTTTGGTTAAAACGTGAAATCCAACGTTTTTTAAGTTCATATATGATCCGTGGGACCCGATGAACGTGTCTCATGTTTCATTGGGTCCCACAGGTCATATATGACCTTAAAAAACTTTGGATTTGGCATTGAACAAAAATATAACACCTTAGCATCGTCCATATAAAGTTTCATCAAATTTGGATATCATTTAACCATCTTTTAAGTTGATCAAATATTTGAAAAGTTGTTGTTGATGTAAAATTGTGGAAACCACATGGGTGGGCAAAGTAATTTTTGAAACCTCGTGGGTGGGCTGTGTAATTTCGCCAAACATCATGGGTGGGCGATGTAGTAATTTCCCTTATTGTTTTATAATGTATTATTATTTTGTAAATAGTATAAAATTTTAAAGTTGTCAAAACATATTCATGTCTGATCTTGTTTTTAAAGAGCTTGATCAATTAAAATTAATATAATAAAAAGGCAGCCCAATCAACAAAATAATACATTCAGTAGTTGACTAGACTGCCAAATGGACAAGACTGCTCCAATTTATACGCGGTATGCCCGCATGGTCGATGGTCTGAATCTCAAGATAGTACATCAATTATCTACTTCGTTCCTATCAGATCTCAGCTACGATAGAGTTGGCAATGTAATGTGTACCGCATTAAGTTTGATGGTATTACGTTTGTTAAAATGCACTAATTTGAAATGGGTGGATCTCTATTTAATCAAATATTACATATGTATTGGAATGGTCATTCGTAAATGAGTTTTAAGTTAGTTAATAATTATTGATCGGTATTTATGTAGTTTCATATATGGATTAAAATATATAGATATATAAAAACATATGCTATATAGCTTTTTGTCCATCAAGTTAAAAAAGGACCAGATACAACAATAAAAAGAATGTATGGTTTGTGCAGTGTATAAGGATGATTTAATCTTACAGATGTCCCACAACTCATCCTAAGGTGGTAACTCAACACACAACAACACTAGAGGTGTCAAAATCGGGTTTGGGTCGGGTTGAGTTCAACCCGAACCCGACCCGAAAATGGTTTAGGTCAATAAACCCGACCCGAACCCGAAGCGGGTTATATTCTTCAACCCGAACCCACAGAGATAACCTGAACCCGACCCGCTTTTAAAAAAATATTTTATTTTTAAAATTTTAGATTATTTAATAAATAAATATATTTTAATATTAATTAATTAATATATACTATATTTAATCATATTTTGTTGACTAAATGTTTATTTCAGCTATAAACTAATCATAAACACTAATATAATCATTAAAATATAACATATTTTTTATTTTTAACTAATTATTTTTCCTGGTTATGGGTTGGTGGGTTCAACCCAAACCCGAAGCGGGTTTCAATGATCCAACCCGAACCCGACCCGAAAATCTTTTCGGGGTCAAAAATCTCAACCCGAATCCGGCTTTTTACGGGTCAGTTCGGGTCGGTTTTCGGGTTCGGATTAAGATTGACATCCCTAAACAATACAATACTATGGATGTGACTACTCACTCAACTGAATTAGCAAATCAGTGGTTTATCCCACCTACAATTTTATAACATCACTAATTCGCATATTATCAATACGGTCATAATACTCTAAACAGATAATGGGATAGTAAACATAATTGAATTGTATCTATTAGTGTTCTAAATCCCCAAACAATATCAATTGCAAATAACTTAACAAAAAGTTTCATCGTAAATCAACTAATATAACCTATATTACTTGACAAATTATACCCAACAATAGCGTAGTGATTTCAACTAGTCCAAGTCTGGTATCAACCACAATCCTAATCTTCACTAGTTCATACATCCTAACAGCAAGAGAATCAGTAAGTTGTTTCATACCATGGGTGTCTCTTTCAAACTTCCTTCAAAATCCTAGTGCTTTTATGTTGGATCTAGCAGTTGAAAGCAGTTTGGCCTTTTGGTACTCAATTGTGTGACATATCCTCTCACTTCTTACGGTAATGACATGTGTGTCGCATTTCAACCAGCATAAGTACTTTGCAGTCTTGAAAATGAACATTTTTGCAAAGCAATTGCATAGACACATGATTGTCTAGCAATGTCCCGGCCTCGCTACCGTTGAGTTACCACCTTATAAAGAGCTGCAAGACATTTATAAGATTATTTCCATTCCAAATTGTGGGGGTGTTCAGAAGCACTATGCAAGAAAACCCTAAATATGGAATAATTGCATACAATTAGTTGCATTTGTTTTCATTTCTAAACGCAGAGTTTGTGACTGTGTTCAAACCCCGATCCCATATTTTTATCTCTACTTTATTCTAGCAGCTAGTCTGGCAGTTAGTCAAACAATTGACATCAAGCGGACTCAATCACCAAATAGTAATGTTTTGTATTGGCCGAGTTAGAGGAAACCTTAAACTGTGTGGCACAGATAAAACCTACCCATTGAGTTTGGAAGACCTTGCATTGCTAGGTGTGGATAGTCTCAAAAAATAAGATGAAAGGTAGTACCATAATATGTAGAGGTAGAAGAAAAGACACTTTTCCTTGATAATGTCCTTCATTGCCGCTAAAACAAAACCATATGTAGTCTTCGCTACAAGAAAAACCAGTTTTAGCTATGGCTAAAAGTAGTAGGTAAATAACCAAATATGTTATCCAAATGATTGGTGCAATGTGTTTAGTCAAGACATAAAAATAAATGGGTGATAAGAAGAAGAAGCCCGCCGGTTGTATAGATAAGGAGAACTATTGGCATTTATAGATTACTCAACAAAAAATGGCATTAGTTCATGTTAAATATCACCAGCATGTATTAAAATACTTAACCACATATATCATCAAACTTCATATTTTCGCTACTTCAGTCATCTCTCAACTTGTATCATCATTAATTAAATAGCACTTGAGACCAAGCTACCAACCCCCTCCTCTCTCTTCTAGCAACACTTAGGAAAGTTCCTTTAGCAACTCCTCATCTTCCACTTTCAACGGAGTGGCTTATGTGACAAGCTTTGCACATCCACCTAGAAGATGGATGCCTCGCCTATGCATGCCCGATGGAGGATCTTGTCTCTTGGTATGCCAACCTTTTGCTCACAAAGGAGGGAAGGTGAAGCGACAGGTACCGAGGAACTTTTCAGTGGATCCCATACTCTCTTCTTTGAAAGATGCCTTTTTAGGTAAGCTCTATTCACCACGGGGCATAGACGTTCGGGCATTTGAGAGTACTATGGATAAGGTTTGACAATTGCATGGTGAGCTCAAGGCTTGATCTGCCGAAAATCAATCTTCTTTTTTGAGCTTGACAAGCTGGACTCTGTTCACACAGTGACGAGCAGGGGCCCATGAACTTTTGATGGCTCACTTGGTTATGCAACTGATTAATAAGAAAAGCTTCAAAGGATCATGATTTCAGTTGTATACCGATTTGGACATGGGTTCATGACATCCCTTTTCTTCTCTAACATAGGGACTTTGCTATGCGTCTCGAAAAATGATTTGAGCCCTTTCTGGAGTATGGGGAGGATGATGGTCGTATTGGGAGTGAATTCCTGAGAATTTGGGTTATGCTCAATGTTTTCAGGCCGATCTTTAGATGTGTGACGGTCATAATCGAAGGGTCACCCTCTATTGTATGTTTGACCTATAAGAAGATGTCCTCTATCTGTTTTCAATGTGGCACATGCCACAATAGGTTGCTCTTTTCAATCTGAAGCTAAAGCTGAAATGCATCCTTATGGCTCTTGATTGAGCTCTTCAAGTCTTAGGCTAGGAAGGATAGTACCGGAGGACGGTGGTAGTGAGATCTAGAGGCCATTTGTGCTACTTGGGGGGGGGGGGGGGACAAGCTGATAGTCATGATGGATCTTCTCCAACTGGGCAAGAGGATGACCATTGATAGGCCTAAATGAAGTGCCCTGTACCATTTCAACCTCCGGCCGTTATGGCCTTAGATTCAAATGATAATGATCCTAGCGGCAACTCTGCTTTATTGGCTAGTGTTAAACCACAAGTTTTGACAGGGAGGAAAAAGTGCACATTTGATCGTACTGTTAAGGATGGCTCAGTTGAGGATGTATGGACTAACTCTTAATCTAGCCCGCTTTCAAAGAAGGGTAAATCAATTAAGCAAGCTCAAAAGCTTTCTAGCATTGTTGACTTGGACCAACTGATAGATGTTCCCTTGGGGATTGAGCAAATTGGTGATGTTGAGGCAACCCCTGGTTAGAACGGGGGTTTCCAACAAATGATCGCTTTTGGATCTGGTTGTGGAGCTAGGCAATAGCTCATTGCAACCACTCTTTTGCTTCTTATCCTTTTTATGCTTTTAGTTACTCAGTTGACAACTATAGTTGCTATCTCTTTGGTCATTCTATGTAATTATGTTGGTGTTCTAGCCTTGGTATGGATGTTGTGTTCTTTATCTCTAGTTGTAATCTCTTTTTGGGGTGGGTTGTTAGTTATTTGGCTTAGCGCCGTATGGTGATGAGGTAAATGAGTGGTGAAGCTTATCTTGGTTCAGATCAGTTTAGGTTGCATCTTTGGATGTCCTATAGGCGTGATATGTTGGTTTAGCCACATCTATTTGCACTTTATGATATTCTTGTGGGGATACGACATGATGCACTCTTAATTAATCTCTTTGAATGATATGGTGCAAGTGTCTTATCGAAAAAAACTTGTATCATCAGCAGTTATCGGTTTACTAAATTAGATTTAGTAAAATTTTACAATATACCCCTAAAAACTTTTGTAATTCACAATATATCCATTTTTCAAAACGTGTTCATAAGATACCTTGAATAATCTATTTACCCTTGACATGTGTAGAACATGTTTCGAGTTCACAATATGTCACTTTTTTTATTCAAGGGCATTTTCTGAAATTTTACCAAAAAATTATTACTACAAAATAAAAAAGAATTACAAAAAATATTTTAAATAATAAAAATATAAAAAATAATTAAAACATATATAAAATTAAATAAAATTAATTTTTTTTAAATATTATATATACATAAAACTTCAAATAAATTAAAGAGAAAATTACACTGCCCACCAGCTTTAACGAAATTACATGCCCACCCATGACCTTTCATATATAACAAAGCCTACCCATGAAATTTTAATATATCATCTGTCACACTTTTCCCATTTTTCCATCTTCTTCTATTATTGACCTTTGACTTTTTAATTTACATGTTGTTTGTGCCAAACAGGGATACGTAAGAAAATTAAAAACAACCCAAAACACCCACGTGACTATTATTCACGTTTCTTCTTTGTGGGAAATGCTGGAGCCATTCGCCTGCTCTCTTCATTGTCGCTCTCCATCTGCGGTATTTGCTATCTGACTGTAAGACCGTCTCTGGCTTTGCTTTTGCTTGTGGTACCGAATGGTAGCCCATGCTATCTAGTTCTTCCCTCCTTGGTATCACGAGTTACGGCGCTTGATAGAAATTTTGTTTGCGTTCTGATTTTTGAAATTATACTCTTGATTTCGAATGCTGGGGACTAATTACCACTTTCGAATCGTGTTAATCTGTGATTTTTGGTCTTGCTATGCAATTGTTATCTTCGATTTGAAGATTCCCCTAATTTTACAAATTAGGGTTTACGGTTCTGATTCAGAGCAGTCGCTCCATTGCATCCTTCCCTTGCTTGCGATTTGTTGTAAGTGGACAGATTGGCCTGGCTTTGCTTTGTTTCTGATTGATGTTTGTGATTGGTGAGCAACAACAATGTTGTATCCAGCGTTTTTATATATTGGAAAATTCCTGTGATTCTGGAATTGTGCTTCTTCTGGTGCATTCCTGGTTATAGTTTGGAAATGCTGTTGTTGACATTGTTGGTTTTCCATCTGGTGCAATGGAGAGCGAGAATGGAGAGAGCAGAAAAGAGGTTGCGAAGAAGAAGAACCCAGACGCAGTAAAGCGATGTATTCACCAGCGAAGAAAAGAAAATTAAGTTGGTCAACGAACTTAATTTGGTCAACAATAACAAAAGGAGACGAAAACATAGGAAAGTGTGACGAAGGATATATTAACATAAGTTCATGGGTGGGCTTTGTTATATTTGAAAGGTCATGGGTGGGCGGTGTAATTTCGTTAGAGGTCATGGGTGGGGCAGTGTTTATTTCGTCTCAATTTTTGCCTTCCTTGACTATTTATCAGTCTCATCATTAAAATATTACAACTATGGTTAGATAATGATTAAATACTTTGTAATATGCATATATATGTTAATATATAAAAACTAAAGCAATAAGATGAGATAACTAAAACTATATATAGCTACCTTATATTATATTGGATTAGTTTATTTATGAATTGACATATATATATATATATATGCTTATTATACAATATTAATTATTATCTAACCATAAATGAAGAAGAAAACTAATAAATAGTCAAAGAAGGTAAATGAGAAGAAATTTTTTAATTTATTTGAAGTTTTGTGTATGTTTAATATGTCAAAACTAATAATTGCATTACAATTTTATATATGTGTTAGTTATTTGTTTATAATTTTATTTATTTTTCAATATTTTGTAGTAGTTATTTATGTTTTGTAGTAATTGATTTTTTTTTGTAATATTTCATGACATTGTAGAGGTGTATTGTGAATTTTTTAGATATAATTATGCTTTACTTAATTAGATACCGAAGTTTAAAAGAAATAATTCATGCCAAAGAAAGAGACCGATACGAAAAGAGATCAATTCTTTTATCCAACTACTGATTTATACATTTATCAGCAGAGTTATGTATAGCTCCGCTTATTCTTTTAAACGAGTCATCAAACAATACAAAATATAAGGTATCAGCTCAGGGATGGCAATGGGTCGGGTTTGGGTCGGGTGGACCATCACCCCCACCCGTCACCCGACTTCACCCGCTCCACCCGTACCCGACCCGTCACCCGTTATGTATCACCCATCACCCGTTTCACCCGTCACCCGCGGATGAAGCGGGTGAACCCGTTTACCCGTTTGTTTTTCTTTTTCCTTGTTTGCCAGTTAGGTTTGCAAATTACTGTGAGTAGAGAGAAAATAGAGACGTAGGGCATTTATGTTCTATGTTCGCCGGTTAGGGTTGTGAAATTTACTTCAGAGAAATGAATGAAATATTGCACAGAGCATGTACGTTCCATGTTCGCCAATTATGGTTGCAAAATTGCCATGAGTGAAGAGAGAAAATAGAGGTGCAGAGCATGTATGATCAATGTTCACCTGTTAGGATTGCGAAATTACCTTCAGTGAAGAGAATGCAAAACTTCGCAGAGCATGTAAGTTATTTCTTTTACAGTTAGGGTTTCAAAATTACTGAGAGTGAAGAAAGAAATTAGAGGCACAGAGCATCTTTATTCCATGTTTGCCAGTTAGGGTTGCAATTATTTTCAGTGAAGAGAATTAAAAACTGCGCAGAGCAAGTAGTTAGTGTAGGCTGTAAAATTACCGAGAGTGGTGAGAATAAAAAATGGTGCAATCACCCAGAGCATGAATGATCCTTGTTCACTAGTTAGGGTTACAAAAATTGTGAGTGAAGGAGAATGAATAATAAGTAACAATTAACATAATATATATATATATATAATATGCGGCTGAGCGGGTCGGGTGATGGGTGAAAAATATTCACCCGACCCGCACCCACACCATTCCACCCGTCACCTATTTTTCACCCGTTTTGTGCGGATTTTTCACCCGATTTAGCGGGTCAGGTGACCGGGTGAAATGGGTACCCGCGGACCTATTGTCATCCCTATATGAGCTCATAATGCTGGGAGAGAATGGGTCTTACAAGGAAAGAGAAAGCGAGAGAGCAAAACGGTAAAATGCACTGACCGTCTTCGTTTAAGCAATTTGCTGAACCCCAATTCAAAACAAAAAACCGGGGAAATCAAGCTCCTCTGTTTCAAGGGTTTTAAGTCTGGAGTCGCGCGCCCGTAGATATGGGAAATGATGTCGCGGCAACCATTAACGTGGACGAGCTGCTGTCTTTCTGCGGTGATCTCACCGGGGTTCTTAGGGACGAGAGGGATGTCAACAGCTTGACGCATATCCTGGAACAATTTGATGCCGCCAACTCATCTTCTGCCTCTGACTTCGACGAGCTGCAGAGCTCAATTAAAGGTTGGATTTTCACGTCGTACTTCTAGACATTCTGTTTCTCTAGTACTTCTTTTAAATTCACTTGGCATTCAGTTGTTTGAGCTCCTAGATGATGTTTAGAAAAGTAGAGTTTTTTAGGGTTGTTGCTAGATACTCGCATTTTGTATTCAGAGCTGCCACATTGGTGTTTTTTTTATTGTATTGTAGTATGTGCGATGGATTTGTGGGCGGAGGTAACTGACATCTCTGAACTCGCCAATTTTAAGAAACATAAACTTTAGGATGCCCTGAATAAAGGTTGAATTTGCAAGAGTTCGGCGAATTTTGTTGTGGAAATCGTGTTTTTTTTTTTTTTTTGCATTATGATGGTGCTAGACTGCTAGTTCATTCTAGCGAGTTGAAAATATAGCTTGGGAATGTGTACCTATCCATTATGTGATTGATTACTGTAAAGATTTGGCCCCTTTGATGACAACGAAGTCTGTCTCAGATTACCGGGCAAGGATAGATGACTGCCAGCAGAAGATAGAGCGGGTGAAGTCTGAGGTGGTGACTGATGAAGAACTAGATATACTCCAGAAAGAGTTGCAAGAGGAACTCAGGAAAGAAGGCTTACTTAAGGCAGAGCTCAGATAAGTATCTCAAATGCATGAAATATGTGAGACCAGTAAGTTTTTCTGTGGCTGAGTATTTTTTACAAACTTATATACAGAGATAGACGCAAAGATTGATGAATTAGATCAGCAACGGCTATCAATTGAGGAAAGGAGACAGAAGCTGAAGAAACTTGAGTCAGAAAATGCTAAAGCACAGTAAGCTATTGTATATCTATTGACGGAAGATTTTTCTTCTGATAATTTTTTTCGGGTAGCTGCATTGGGTCATTAATAACTTCACCATATCAGATGTTTTTCTCTGCAATTGCACATATATTGCAAATTTCATGCTTTAGCTTAAATTCTGTAGCTTCTATGACATCTGATGTTGCATTTTGACCGTAAAGATTTCATAATTCTTTCTGGTTGCATGTCATTTCCCCAGGGAAGTATCTCATCTCTGAAGGGTATCCCATTCTCTCTAATTTTGATAGGTTCGATGATTATCCTATGCAAGACTAAGGGATGTCTGTGCACATTTTTGGAACTTTTTCCCCTGTATTTGTCATGTTTGTTCCTTATGATCCAACAGATCAGCAAATATTTGTGGATTTGTCTTGCGCTGTTTGCTTGTTCCTCTTGGGTATACTTGCTAGACTAGCGTCAACTGCAGTACCCTGCCCGAGATTAAATTGTTTGCGTAAGTAACTTAACTTTTTTGCCAGTTATGGGTATGTTTCAGTCACAAATAGATTCTGCTGCTACATAACTGATACCTGAGGTTTTCCTCATATAGAGTTTTTTCATTCATCAAATACCCTCATCATCTTCAATGTGAAACTCCTAGTAAGCTCCGGCATTTCGCATACTTGAGAAAGTCAAATTGGTTTGCCTTTTCTCCCTAGAGTATACATTAGAAATCTTAGTTTATTGGAAAGTGGTAAGATATACTATAATCCGTCCTCTGAAACACTGCATTGTTTGAATCATATTGCAGTTTGGCATAGGTAAAGGAGTTAAGTTTCTATCTCAAGCGTCGTCATTAATTTTGTATAGCAGTTTATATGAGCAAGCTTTCACTTATATATGATCTTCATTTAGTAGAAAACCGTACCTTGGTTTTTCTGCTATCTGAATCTGATCCAGCGGTTATCAAAAATGCAGAATGAAGCTCTCTCTGTATGCATCTGTCACAAATATCATTCCCAACATGGCTGATCAATCCAAGATTTCCGGACGTATCCTTTTGTGTTATTATATATAATGTTGCTTTCTGTTCACACTAAAAGGAATCTTGCCAGTCTTAGTATCACACTTTCTTACCCACGCATAAGCTTGTAGTTCTCCTTCAGTCAGAATATCAGGATATGTCAGGATGGATAAAAATGAGGTGCTAAAGTTTGAGTTCGATCCAGCAATCACAGATTCCTTTGATATATGTAACAGCATCTGGGAGACGATCAGCCAGTGATTTGGGTGCGTTGCCTGACATCCTTTTCGTCAGCAGTTATGGACAAACCTGACTTGTTGATTGAATCTGATCCTTATGGAGTGTTTCCCTGTTTCGTGGGCCTTGGTAGTTTCATTCACTAGGGCAGGAAGTGAGCATTGTTTTTGTGATTCTGTAACTTAATTTTAAATCTACAATTCGTTAGTGTTGACTTATATCTGTAGTCCTTGTAATTAAGTGGGTAGGATGATGATATGACTGGATTTTGTGTTTCTGAATTTGTATCAGTATTACATTCCTTTCTGCGATGAATCTAACGAACACTACCTCTAGGCTCCAGCTCAAAAATTCTTTTGGGCACCTTCCCCTTGTTGAATTAGGCTCCGTTTGGTAACCACATTAAAGAGTAATGTCCTCATAAAGGTGCCTTTATTTTTTTGAAAAAAAACCACCTTTATGGAGTGGGTGTTTGGTAGTAGTATTTATCAAAAAACTGTCTTTATTTGGCAATATACCCAAAACACCATTTCTACATTACTGTATATATATTTGCATCAACAGAACCCAAATCATCTTCTGCCATCGACACTCTCTTTGCTTCCCCCACCCCCACCCTCCACCCTCCATAACCATCTGCTACAGAAATGTCATCTGGTTCACGTAATGTATGTCTACCATTTCTCAGCCTCTCTCGTCTCTTTTTTTATCAAAGTAAATACATGTATTGACTCATCTCATTTTTTGTGTACCATACTATTTTGTGTGTAGAGTTCAACCTCTTACAGGTAAGAGTAAAGAGATACATATATAATAATTAGATGCAATGTAAGATGTATGCTGTTTATTTTATATACTATATATATAGACTACTTTGTTTCGTGCAACCACTGTGATTTTTTTGTGTGGTGAGACACAGTGAACAGACCATCACCTGCTGCTGATCATACCAATATTCATGCTAAGCATTACAGCCAGGCTGTGAGATCAAGACTGACTAGAGTAGAAAGGGTAACCAATGAGGTAGAAGCAGCTATTGCTGAACTGTTGACCGGCCAATCAACTATCAGGGGAACACTGTTTAGGATAGTTATTTTATTCTATGATGTTGTTCTGTTTCAAATTTATTTTCAGTCACATTAGGATTTCCAGAGTGGGTGGGATGTAAGTTTGTTATTTTTGGAATTACAAGGATGATTCTGTTATTATGCAGTAATTTGATTAGTTCTGTAACATACTTTTATATTCAATGCTCATGACTGGTTTGGTTATTATGCTATTTTGATTCGATTGTTGTTATTGGTATAGTACACTGTATTTAATTAATTTCACAACAAAGCTAAAAGGAACTGAACATTCAATCAGTATTGCATTTAATTAACCCATTGTTCCAACCAAAAATGTTAAATCAATTTATTATACTGATATTGGTGGATGGAAAGGGTGTGAAGCCATCAATGCCAAATGCTACCTTTTGGTTTCCTTCCACCTGATTTTGTGGGTCCAACTTTTGTTTAAAAAGGGTACTTCCTATGTTGTGCGATCAGTCCCAAAGAAACCCACATTCCTTTTGTCTGTATTCAACTCCAAGCACAGACTACCTTTTCAACTTCTTCTCCCTCCATACCGGCACCTCAAACAATGGATCCCAAACCCACAACACCTAGTAGCAGGATGAAGGTTGTAGATCTAGAAACCAATCCCCCTACTGAAAAGGAATTCATTGGTAACATACCACTGATCATACTTGATCATTCTCCGCCCAATTCCCCTCCAAAATCACCAAAGAAGTGTGACTCCATCCATGGTTCGAATGGCAGTTTCCATTCCGATGATCTGACCTTCGAGGATGCACTTTTCACTCGTTATCAGTATGGGTACTACCGATCAAGGTTCACACCACCATCGCGGAGGGAGTTAGACTGGTGCTTTTTCGGCACCTCTACAAGCAAGAAGAAGATGCCGGACTATGGCAGCACCTCCAAGGCAAAGGAAGGAGAAGAGGCTGGCAAAGAAGTGCGGGAAAGCCCCCCAGACGTTGAATCAGTACAGAGTGCTACCTACACAGACGATGAGAAGTGGTAGTCTGGATGCGCATGGTCTGGGTGGAGGAGGGGGGGGGGGGGGGGGGGTTAGTGTTGGTTTCCTTGTTTTGACAGCCTTGTGAATGTTATGTTTAGGTGTTGCTTTTGGTGATTAGTGGGTGTGAATGTTGTTGTGGGGGGGGGGGGGGGGGGGTTAGTGTTGCTTTTGGGGTAGGGGTACATGCATGTGGTGGTTCGGCTGTTGAGATGGATGGTGGTGGGTTTTCCTTTATATTTTGTTAACTTATTTGGTCCGGTGATTGTAAAAAATGGTGGAAGAACTGAATCTATCCTTGGAAATGTATGATCCTCTAATGTAATGAGATAACTGTTATGGTACTTAACTGTGTTGTGCTATTCAACATCCTTAAGTTTCGATTACATTTTCAAATACAAATGTAGTTGACCTTACAAAAAAGTACTACATGACTGAACTGTCATATATGATACTACTAGTATCAACACTTTACAATCTATATTACTCTGTTCCAAACATTAACCCTCTGGATTTTTCCTAAGTTCTCCCACTTCTTATGCCCACTTGCAATTCTCTGGTCAGTCTATGTTTCAGCTGGATCATTTCTTGTGAACCATTGTCTGTTGGTGTACTGGTCCTACCATTACAAGTGTTCTCGACATCAACAGCTTCATCTTCATATGGTATGAAAGTGGGTGCTGCCTCTATGAGAGTGAAGCAAGGGTCTCCATGTTGACTTAGTCTGATAAAGTTATGTAATGTAAAGCATGCATTGACAATCTTGATCTGTTTGATCAACGGATAGCTGGGTATCTTCCTTAGAATTTGCCATCGTGCTTTAACAACTTCAAAGCATCTTTCTATAGTTGACCTTAGGGATGAATGCACTTATTAAACATTTCTTTGGCCCCTCTTGGGTTCTCAGCTCTAAATTCTGATTGATGATAGCGTACCTTAGTATGCGGTGTCATAAGCCCTTCCGATCGGGGTAACCTTTATCACCTAGGTAGTATTTCCCTGAAAAACAAACATATTGTAATTCACATAGAATAAATGTTTTGTGCTAATACAAGACACGATTGTCCTACCATTGGGTGGGGTTGGATATGACAGTGATTGACCTGTTATTGAGCTCAATTTCACCCTTGTGTCATGTGCAGACCCCTCCCACCCAGCACAAACAAACACAAAATACATGTCAAAGTCACACACGACCAGTACATTTGTTGAGGTAACACCCCTTATGTTTATAAACCTGATCCTCTCACTCTCTAGAACTGTTAACTCAACATGGCACCCATCTAGTGCGCCAATACAGTCTTACAGACATAGGCATGCAGTAATCAATAACAAAAGTATTACAGTAATGAGAGAAAAGAATGTTTGATAATCACCCAAACCTTGAAGATTGGATAGTATTTGCTGTTATTGTGGATATGTTCAGACACAGTTTGAAACTGGGGTCTCGTGGTTTGACAATGTACTTGCCCATCCTACCTACTGCGTCGAGAATGTCTTCAAAATGATTGGAAATTGTTGACCCTGAATGTTGAAACCTTTCCATGGAATCTCTATTTGCACAACAGTGACTTATAGTTCTTAGAAAAAATGCTACTCTCTCAGCAACTGTGAGCCTAGACCGATTTGTGATATGGTACTTGTACTCCATCACATGGCATAGTGAAAGGAAAGTGTCCCAGTTCATTCTTAGTGCATTGAAACAACGCACTGGATGACCATCAAGAAGTTAAGTTACCCAATCAGATCCTCTTAGTGCAGATGTGTGCATTGGTGTTGGAATTGGTATCTGAATATGGCTGATTAACATAGTAAATATCCTATGAAATAATGTGTGTATGTGTGTTAAATCTGAAGCTAATGCATTGCATAGTTCTTTAAGTTGCTCAGGATCGCTTAGGTACTCATACAGATTGTTGTCGTAGTCACCATCAT
This sequence comes from Limonium bicolor, assembly GCA_023374045.1. Taxonomy (NCBI): domain Eukaryota; kingdom Viridiplantae; phylum Streptophyta; class Magnoliopsida; order Caryophyllales; family Plumbaginaceae; genus Limonium; species Limonium bicolor. Next base: position 129,435,298 of record CM041777.1, on the reverse strand, counting down.
CAGTAAAATCCATTTACTGCAACACAATCATACAACATAAAATGAATTCTCAGCTGCACGCATGCTATTTATTACATTGCATCAAGTAATTGTAATGAAATAGTCATAACTACATCAGGCAACACTATCCTAAACTAGCATTTACATGTTCTTCCATTCTTATTCTAACAAATTCCACAGCCTCATCATCCTCTAGACACTGTACAATGTCACGCATCCTTTCCTCTTGCATCAAACAAGCCCCGTATGTGAATTCTGATGGACTCAGTCCATCCACCAATTTCAGTCTATCAACAGTAGTAGTTTCAGTTAGTTTTCCTCCCTAGCATTTGCACTGTTGTAGTCTGGCTTCTCAGACCCACACAACATATCTTCCACATGGTTTGCTAGTGACAAATTGTATGTCATCTTAAGTTCTCTGAACATTATGAAAAGCTGGTCAAATACACCAAGTCTCTGGCATAGCTCACATGAGTGGCGTTTTCTATTTTTTGTTTTCATCAATTGGGCCTCTTCCACATAATGCTGTCGTTGATACTTGATCAATAATGTAATGAAGTTTGTCTCGAACTCTTCAATTGCTTGCAATATGTAAAACTTTATGTAATCTCTTCCGTTTTCTCTCAATTTCTTACGTACCATATGCATGAGATGTCCTCTTGTGTCCTTTGACAAATTCATCTGATAAATTCAATGATAATGGTCATCAATATGTGTGGCGGTTTGGCATGCATTACAAGATCAACCAAACTTTGTAATTAGCAATACGAATCTCATTCCAAAAGGGTCAATAATATAGATTTCTAAATATTTTACACAACAACAATCACAATTGTGTCTACATACTGATATCAGAACAAATACAACAGTTCTCCAAACAGAACAGACCACCCACATTCCATTCAAAAATTGTTTACCCCAAACCATCCAGTCTACCTACATTGTTTAATACCAGGACACCCAAAAAACTACAAACAACAACAACTAATCACAATTGATCCCTCCCATACTTATCAAAATATGCTTGATGCACCCACTCGGTTATCTCCTCATCATCCTCAAGTGTCATGAAAGAAGCCCTTTGTTTCCTATCAGATAACACAAAAGTGGCGTGCACAATCATTTTCTTTGGGAACCCACCAACATTTCTGATCCTTGTCACTGCATCTTGTACAGATATAACTGGGTCTGGCTGTGAGGCTTATCTATGTAAATCATCGATCATAGATGTAGCAGTACACATCTTATCACCCAGTCCACCTTTCATGAGAGACCATTTATCTCCTCCAGCAACACAACAGTCTTACCCTTACTACCCTTATACTTCTTTTTGCATAGAACAGTGTCACGTACAGGTTTCAACTTTGCCCTCCTTCCACCGTGGGGTACTGCACCACTGGTCACCTCCATTAACTCATCCCATTCGGGTGGCTTAGAGTTTCCATGTTCAGTTTGCTGGGATTGGGTGACAATAGGCACGGAAGGGGACAAGTTTTCAATGTTGTCCATGGGTTGGGTTTGGTAGGCTTGACTATCGGCATATTGGTTGATCAATGGTAGACACATAACCAGTTGAGCTACCTGCAACCAAACCAGCGTATTGGCTGTAGTGAAAAGAGTTAGCTAATGTGTTTGCTGCTGCTCGGGTCACATCAGTCCCAAAATCAAATATTGGCCTTAAGTTATCCCCCACACTACCATGCATCTGATTACCAACTGACATGTCCATGAACTAACCGACATTTGCATCAGAATATGTTATTTCAATGGAGGGGATAAGATTATTAATCATATCCTCATTATAGACGGTAGGATCAGCAGGAGTATAACACTGTTCAGGTATGTTCCCACCTGGTGTCTGCCTAAGATCACCGGTGGCATACCCTTGGCCCAGATTAATTCTATATCGTCAACAAAATATGCTGGCCACTTAGAGTTGACCATCTTTGCAATTTGTTATCCTCATACATATTGGAGTTTAACCGTCAACAACAGACACTTTATAAACTACCACATCATATAGATGTGATACAGAAATTTAAAACATGCATTACGTATGGGGGTTCACCTTTGCTCTCTCCGCAATCCATTCAGGTGGGTAAGTGACTGTCTGAGTGTCATGGTCCCATTCCAAACCACTCTTTTTGTGGGTCAGCTCCTTCCATTTTCTCCACCTAGTCTTAAGGGTCTCACCCTTGTTTTTATACTGCTCCTTGTCCACTGGAGGCAGTCCTTCCCTTTTCTTGTTGAACTTCTCTATTATGGGCACCCACTTGTGTGTCACCCCAACCACACTACCAGCCTTCCCGAGCTGTAGTCTTGCTTCCTCTACCAATATTGATATAAGAAGTTCAACTTCACCACTGGTCCAGTCGTATTTTGATTTCCTAACATTTCCTTCTGTAGTTGCCTTCCCTTTCCCTTTATCCCCTCTACCGTCCTTAACCATTGTTGTTATATATCTATCAATTAACTAGTAAATTTCAATTGTAACAGATTAATTGACCCTATACTTTAAACTATTGCCTAAAGTATCATTCCAACAAATAACAGAAATGTATGCAATAGTTCAACATGTTTTGCTTACCTCTATAAAATGTCTGGTTTATCCTCTTCAGCTGCAAATGCTTCAGCGCACAATGTAACTGCATATGAATTATAACATGAATTAGGTTTGATAGGAGGTACTGTATAATGAATAGTAATAAAATGAGTTCAAACAGTGAGACCACTTACGAATGCAACTCCAATTGTACTGGAGGTCTGATAGGAACAATGTATGTATATGTGGCTTGCGTGATGGTAGCAGTAAATGAAGATGTTAGTTGCAATTCAAGGCAGTAGTTAGCAATCAAATCAGTTCAGAAAAAGCAAGGTGGAGAGGAGAGTAGAGTGGTGGTTTTGAAATACGGGAGAAGAAGGAGAGAATGAGAGAAGAGAGAAAGTGAGATTGTTGCTGACTTGTCAAAGGGTAATCTGTGTAAATTATAGAAAAGGACAAAGGGTAGACTTGTACTTTTATTAGGGGTAGAAAATCCTAAAAGCACCTTAATGTCCCAAAAGCAGCAAAACCAACATTTATCATAGAGGTCTTTTTGAGCATTAATCGGACCTTTATGTTGCTGCTACCAAACAGTACCTTATTGTTGTTTTATGGGTAAATGTGAGACCTTATCTTACAGTTCGTTGTTCCCCAGCTGCATTGCTTGATCAAAAGATCGATTTAGCTTGCTAGTTATGTATGTATGCGTTTTACTCGCGAAGTAAACTAACAACACTGGAAAAAATGTTTTATATCCCATAGTTTCTGCTATTAAAGAATGTTTGACTTCAACTTTTTGACAGGTATACTTGATCTTTTGAAGCTTTGAAGTGTATACCTTGTTTGAATTTAGGGAAAATTACAAGCTCCACCCATGACATTTGGCATAATTACACACTCCACCCACGTGGTTTCACAAATTACTTTCCCTATCCATGTGGTTTCCCTCTTTTACATCCAGCAACTTTTCTAATTTTTTTCAATTCAAAAGATGTTTAAACGTTGTCCAAAATTGATGAAACTTTACATAGACGATGTTAAAGTGTTATATTTTGGTTCAATGAGAAATCTAAAGTTTTTTAAGCTTAAATGTGACATGTGGGACCCAATGAACATGTCACATATTTCATTGGGTCCCACGGGTCACGTTTAAGCTTAAAAAAACTTCATATTTAACATAAGATCAAAATATATTACTTTAGCATCATCCATGTAAAGTTTCATCAATTTCGAACACAACGTTTAAGCATCTTTTGAATTGAACAAAAATTAGAAAAGTTGTTGGATGTAAAAAGAGGGAAACCACATGGGTGGAGAAAGTAATTTGTGAAACCACGTGGGTGAAGTGTGTAATTGCGCCAAACGTCATGGGTGGGGCATGTAATTTTCCCTTGAATTTATTGTCCACTGTTTGTTTATTTAGGAGGAAATTATTGTTTATTTCGATGTTTGGTATCATGTGAGGTAGTTAGACGATTACTATTACAGAGAATATAAATACCAACATTAGGGATCTTTTGTAGAATTCATCTGGATTTTAGTGAATCAAAATTCATCTTTGAAATGATAGATATTCAATATTTTGAATAAGAGGGAGTATTCATCAACTCATGGATAAAAAAGAGAAAATATGTTTAGTAACCAATCTATAGAATTCAACTGCATACAAAAGAATAAAAACAACTCGAGAAAAAGAGCCTAGAGGCTTTTGTTGATAATCTCATCTTGACTTTAAATAATACACTTCCACCTCCATGTGACAAAGCTTATCTATGGGTTTTCTAATCCATTAAAAAGTACGTTTGCAACCAGTTAACCAAAGCAGAACAATAGACGTATTGTATATTTGTCTTAACAAGAACTCGTCTATGTTTTACAGTCAGTTTTTTGGTTTCCGCAGTCAGTTTTAAAAAAATACAGTCAAATTTTAAATTTTGCAGTCACCAGGATACAACCAGTATTCCAGAGTTCGCAGTCATAAAAAACCGAGTATATATACCCCGAGGCACCCTATCTCTCTCTCCACGCTCTCATTTCTCATTTTGCTCAAAAAATCTCATTTCATAACCTCTCAAACGCTCTCCTCCGGCGAACTCCATTTCCGCGTTTAAGGTAAAAAATTGCACGCATGTTTCATTGTTTTATGTTATTCTATGATTAGGATTAGTTTTAGTACTGATTAACGGTAATCGGAAGTCAAATCTAGCATGAAAAAAATGGACCCATTGATTCTTCCGTAAAACGGACCGCAAGCTCATTGTCCGTTTTCAAAAGGTTCGTAACGGACGAAAACAAACGGACAGTGAAGTTGGTTGTCCGTTTTACGGACGCATCAATTGGTCCGTTTTGCGGACCAGCTTCAAAGGTCCGTTTTGCGGACATATTTAACCGGTCCGTTTTACGGACAACGATTTTCGTCCGTTTTGCGGACCGTAGTATGCTGTCCGTTACAGACCATTTCCCTTTGTACGTTTTGCGGACCAAATGGTTCTGTCCGTTTCGGACCACTAAAAATGGGGCTGATATTGTTTTTTTATGTCATTTTTTTTACAGATGAAAGAAAGGACAAATAAATAGCGGTGACTGATTGTTCTACTTCGAAGCCCAAGGGAAAGAAGGTGACACAATCTGCAAGGGAGGCAATGGATGCAAAGAGACGGTCCAAGATGCGTGCAGACAGACCATCAAGCAGCACGGTCACTTGCTGCCTCTTCTCTCACCCTGCTGCTGCTTCGCGGTTGTCTCCTGTTCATCAGGAGTTTGCGTCAAAGAGGAGGAGGTTCTTATCTGATGGTGATAACGATGATGATGACGACGACGACCCCGATGATGATGATGATGTAGACGAGCTGACGGTTGGACATCAGTTAGCCATTCCTGTTGCACCTGATGCTGGTCGAGGAGAGGCACCAGATGAGGGTCGGATACCCACCGATTGATCATCATTCTGAGTCCGTCCCGATTCCTGGTGGTCCTTCAGATGCCAGCTTGCTACGAAGCTTTGGAGAACATGTTGCACTTGATGGTGACAAGGAGTGGTATGTATCTCTAACTTTTTTTATTTAATGTATTAACCCATGTGTAGACTTATAAAAATGTATGAAACATAATTGTTATATCTCTAGGTCGTGGATGCTTAGATAGATGTTACACTTAGGAGGCCCCTATACCGGAAAGGTAGTGAGCATGCTGATCTCCTATACCACGAGAGGAGTAAGGAGGTAGTGAGAGACAGTGGGTTAGCGCATCTTCACGATTTCTCCCACGGATATTTTGATTTGTCATTGATATCTGCTTTCGTGGAGAGGTGGCAGCCAGACACCAACACCTTCCATCTACCTTTTGGTGAGATGACGATCACTCTGCATGACGTCTATCACATTATGGGTGTATCCATAGAGGGGAGAGTTGTTGCGTTTGAGGTCCCTGAGGAGTTGCGTGGAGGTGCATCACCGCCGGAGCTGACTTTGGACCACGCGCTGACTACAGTCGCTGAGGTGGTAGGCCTTTCTTCGGCCAATGTGGTGAGGGAGCAGGGGTTCTACCACAAGGGCAACATCCCCTAAAGTAAGGTCAGGGATTGGTGAGGCCACGCAGATGCCACGTACGCCTGCGAGGCTCGTGGCTATCTGTTCTACTTGCTCAGATGCACACTATTCCCTGACAAGGGGAACGACATGATGCGCCCCTACACTTGCTGGCCCCTACAGGACATCGACACCATCTCAGAGTACGCGTGGGGTGCTGCTACACTCGCACATCTCTACAGACAGCTCGGTGTCTCTTCTCGTGCTGAGACGAAGACCATCGCTGGGTGTCTTACCCTACTACAGGTACAAACCGAGAATAATTTCATTTACGAGCATGTAAAATTAAAATTGTCAATAATAGTGCTAAAAGTTTTTAAAATTTTACAGTGCTGGATCTATGAATATTTTCCTGGTATTTGTCGTCGTCTGATGATGAATACCGCATCACCTGTCCCATCTGCGGCAAGGTTTGCCTTGCCAGGATTAAGGGTCACATATTTCGGACCACAACCGGCTCGTGGAGTATTGACGACGTTTGGACGCCCTTACACCCAACCAGGTATGGTCCCATCACTTTAGAACTAATTTTTTTTAATTATTTAACTTGTTAGCATTAGTTGACAAATAGAGAAAAATTGAATTATAAGGTTGTGTGGACCCCATTCGGAGAGGATGCATGGGGGGTCCAGCAGGGTCGGTCCCGATGGTTTGGGCATCTGCACATGATGGATATAGTTGAGCCCTACCATCTGAACCGGTGTATGCGGCAGTTCATGTAACACCCCATCTAACATTAACACACTTACAATAAACTGCAGCGGAAAAACAAACTTCATCACATTACTTAACTCGTTGGTGTTACACGCCGTTAACCACCCACGTAGCTAACAAGGCTATCACATATACATTGTACCGGTCTGATGGACTAGATTCCCGAGCGACTACACATTACCGACCCTTCCATTAACAATAGAAACAACATACACCTTCCAAATGTACCGAGTATTCACACACTAATGCCGATAACAATTTCGGTCTTACTACACCTACTGTATACATACAACTTAAATGATTGCCCATGTACAACGACTACCCCGTCCTACTCTCGAACGGCTTCCAGTTCTTGTACCTGAAATAGGAAAAGAAAAGAAAGGGTGGCCCCCGAGGGGCTCAGCACCTTTGCTGGTATGGTAGTCCCGCAGCCCACATGCTACCGGGCCACGCACAACTAATTGTCATCTTAGCATGCGGTTGATTATATTTAAATCATGCATGCAACTATAAACACACAACACATATCATTCCGCCTCAATGGGCTCAACAACAGATAACACCTCCTTACTTGATAAGTCACTCATGGTATTCATTACCCCTAGAGTGTTTCTCCTCTAATGGAGCTACTTCCTTAATAGACGGCACTTACCCATTAGTCGGGTTATCCTTAAACGCCTCTTATCACAAACTGGGATTCATATCCATGATCCACATACTCCACACTTTACAACATATAACATACATCACATAACAACACTTTTCACGTATCAACGTGCACATAATAACATCGCAATAGAAATTGCATTACATCAACAACACATAACATAACGGGAGCGGTTCTCTTAGGAGCCGACCCAAACATTGTTAATTCACTGGTGAGCCTAGATAATGATGTCACCCTCATGATAAGCTTGTTATACAACACTCATTACCGTCCTAATAGTCGGACGAGTGACTTAAGTTAAGATGGTTCGGGTTTGGTGGCCCGAACACACCACACAAACACATGTTCCCCCTAAACCGATCATAAGTCAGAATAGCTAAGCTTTGGAGTAAGCTAATGGGAGATCATAACCCGTGAGGGAAACAACCATAACATAACAGAGAGGAGGGTAAGGCTAAAAAGGATACCCACTCCCAAACAACGCGCGACCGGCCTAACCGGATTCCTCACCACTGTTAGTACATATTTACTTGTAGATAAATTGTTAGAGCCCCACTATGGAGTCTATCACATACACACATTATACAACATTACTACTGGGTTAAACATACGAGAGAGGTCCTTACATACACACACACACACACACACACACACAAATATCACATAATTAACACACGCATAGCCGTGGTTAGAACGTCCCATGGTTCAGGTCGTTTAATCCGAATACCGAACTCCCATATGACCCTAGACTCAGTTAACTAAGGTTAACACTTCCGAGGTTAAACGGTAACGGAACTAGACACGTCACATATATGAATTACTGTAAACTCATTACATGTTTTATCTTACAATGTGGCAAACATACAGAAAAACACATTGGCATACAAGCCGGTGTAATCCGGTAGGACACAGGTTGCAAGAAAACCATACCTGTCACCGGAGTCCACTTTATCATGTCCACTTATGTTCCTCGAGCAATTCTCGAACAACTGATAACATTACATGTACTTTTATTAACTTCGGGGTAACATGGTTGTTTAAAGTCTAATGCTTATAACTTATCCCCGTTAACTTAGTTAAATAACTTCACATTTTAACTTATTTTACCTTTACATTTTAATACAACTTTTCCCCCACTAAATTGTCGTTATTACTCACTCAACATGTCCTTAACAATCTTATAACATCATTACTTAATAATCCCCATCATCCTATAACCTTAAACAATGTTTTGTTTTTTTTTTTACATATTTTGGGCCGTCCGACCCACCGTCCGACCCACAACTGGGTCGGACCGTTCCAGAAACTTTTCCCGTCTTTTAAATACACCTGTCCGACCTATGTCCGACCCAAGACCTCTGGGTCGGACCATTCCAGAAACTCCAACGGTTGCATTAACAGAGTTGTCCGACCCACCCTGGGTCGGACCACTGGGTCGGACAACACCAGAATTTGTCCAAAACTTGTCAAACTTTCTCCAAACTTTTCCTCAAGCCTCCTAATGTGTTCTAACATCATTTGGCACATCATACACACCTTTAGCCATGTACTAAACTCTTTAAATCACACACCAAAACCATCTTATCATTCACAAATTTCCTACAAAATTCCTAGCACTTGGAATGTTTTCTCCTTAAGATTTCTAAGTGGTGTTTCACCTATAATGACCACTATACCAAGGTGTTTCCTCTACACCTTAACATCATCTCTCAAACTTCTTTTCTTACTAACTAAATCTCCTTTTTCACATCTTACCTAAACATCATTTCTTCCTTGTACATCAACACCTAAACCTTAAACAAACTTCTCCAAGACTTTAATACATTCTCAAAAACACACATTGAATTCCTAGAACTTCCAAGGTAATATCTAAATCCTTGTACCACTCTAAATCACCTTAATACATGCTTTCTTCCCTAGTAAAACACTTGTTCACCTTTAACACTTCCTAGTTCACCAAAACTTATTTAAAACACTTAGAACTTCATATACATTTTCCAAATTTTGCCATAGCTTCTCTTGTATATTCTCACATCCAAACACTTAGGTTGTTACCTTATTTCATTCAAGAACACCTAAATCCACCAAGAACTTTCTCACACACAAAACTTCACCAAATTTACACTACATCACAATATAGTGCATAATCAAATTGCTTGGCACTTAGGCCCTTAAATTCCATAAACCTTAAACACTGAATTTCCACATAATATATTGCCTTTAACCTGCAAATACACTCAACATCACATATGCCCCTTAATAGTTTCCTTGAGAGCATTTTACTAGGTCATTCACCATTGGCTCCTTAGGTATTTATTAAGCAAATCAAGCTCATTTTTCCTAAGGCATTTAAACTACATTGAGATAGTTTGTTTACCTCTTTTCTCTCAAATTCTTCTTGTTCCTTGAACCGAAAATCAGCAAGGAGTTTGATCACTTGTCAACTTTCTAATCAATATACATATAAGGGTAATGAGCTTAAGAATTCACACTTAAACTCATATACAAACCCTAGTTTAACATAAGTGTTTTAATACACTAAAATGATATTTACCTTTGAATTTGAAAGAGAACTTGAAGATGTAACAAGAGAGGACTCCTCCTTGTCCTTTGAAGTTTGAATTAAGCTAAGAGGAGAGCAAGACAAAACACCATTGTGAGGTGAATTTTCGGACATGTACCAAAATGAGAGGAAACATGGTTTTTCTTTGATTTTCCTTACCTTGAAGCAAAGGAGAATGTCAAGGCATGAAAAGGTGAGCTCAAGCTCCTTCAATGGAGAATCTTCATGGCACCAAAATGGAGTTCTTGAAGATTTGAAAAGAGAGAAGTGTAGAGCTTGACCTAACTAAGACAAATATGGTCTTGGAATTTGATTTGGTGCATGGAGCTAGAAGTTACAAGCATTCAAAGATGGAGAATGGTATATGGCTGTAGCAAACCGATGGAGAGAGGAGGAAGAAGATGGCTAACCGTGGGAAATGGAAAGGGAAGAAGAGAATGAGGTGAGAGAGTTTACTTTGTTAAGATATTTATGTATAAAAGCAAAATAGTACTTTACTTTATAAGTTTTACTTTTCTTATTAAACTAACAAGGGGGATGACTCATCCCTTGCAAAAACCGGCCCCCATTTAATACTAAGGGGTGTTTTGGTCTTTGTTGACCAATAACATAACTTATAATAACATATGTTACAAACTAGCTTATAATAGTTACTATTCACTAAAACAAGGCACATAGATGTGAAATTTTTGATTTCTCATTGATCTTGTAACACCCCCAAACACTGGCCTAGGAGTTAGGGGTATTACACGCCGCGTATTATTACATAATAACGCAAGGCTCTAATAAACAAACCTAAACAGATAATCAAATAAGGCCCAAACGAATACTTGCATAAAAGCGTTACCAAAGAGATGTGGAACATCCCAAAAGTTATTACAGAACCCACCAAAACAAATATCCCAAAGCGAAAGCTAACGGAAGAGGCCCAAAGGCTCAAATTCAAATACAAGTCTCAACGAACAAATAACAAAATGAACTAAACTCCAGAGCTGCAAAGTGACCCTCGCTGATCAATCTGCAATGTTAGATAAAGTAGGGGAATGAGCACACAACTATGCCCAGTAGATGACAAACTTCATCAATCAGCATGCTCAAAACATTTTATGGAATAAAGTCAAATAAGAAGGAGTCGCAAGGAGTCCATAAACATGTCAGAAACAGAAATAGAAGTCCACACAATAAAGGACTAAACAGAGTCAGAAGCAGACATAAGCAGAAAACGGAGTGGGACACTAGCGATCACGGCATACAGACAGAACAAGCAACCAGCTCGTGAACAGAACGAGGAAACCTCACTCGTAAACAGAAAAGGTGTAAACACCCGTGAACAGAACGGGGAACATCACCCGTGAACAGAAGGATCCTACATAGCGCGCTACGAGACAGCGAAACCAGCCATCCAAAGGCTCAGATACAGAGATAACTAGGTCCCAAAACAGAAGCTTAAATATAGATAAGCATATGTGCACCAAAGGCACTAGAAAGCACATAGATGTCTTGGAAATCAGAAGGGGAATCCAACCCCGCAAATGGAAGTCAAAACAGAGCTCAAACGAGCAAGTTATGGTCAAAACAGTACCATGTCCGAACTTGTGTCCGGACATCAATGTTCGGACACAAGTCGAGACTCAGAAGTCGAAATCAGACAGATGTCCGAACATGTGTCCGAACTACGAAGTTCGGACACAGGTCGAACATTAAAACAGAAGAAGAGACAGATGTGTCCGAACATCAGAGGTCGGACAGATGTTCGGACGTTCTTCGGAAATCAGACACGCGCAAAGTCCGAACTTGTGTCTGGACATCAACGTTCGGACACAAGTCGAAGCCAAAAACAGAGAATGCAGAAGGCTGTGCCCGAACTTCAAAGCTCGACGGAAGTTCGGACACAGCGAAAACTTCAGAGAATTAAAGCACAGAAGGGCATGTCCGAACTTCAACGGTCGGACAGAAGTTCGGACACGCCGAAAAACACAGAGAACAGAGGCGATTTTTACACAATCCGAGGCATTAAAACACTGTCAAAACATCATACAATTGTAGAAAACAACCTTGGGGGTTTGTGGCATTAAAACGTCATCAAACAGACAGTTGCAATCACCATACCAAGACAGAACACAATCAATTGCAGAATCGGAACGAAACTCCCCAAGGCCGAACACACTAATCGAATCCATCAGCCACCTACCTCGAATTAGCAGAGACGGAGTTCCAAACTGAACAGCAGAGTCCAAACCACAGCACTAATCCAAACGCAGTCAGGCAACGCAATTCCCAAACTCTGAATTTGACAGCAATCAGAGAACAGACCGAAGAACAAACCGTAATCAGAACTCACTCTCAAATCCGAAACTGTTAACGCAGACAACCCACAATTCATACCTGAATTCGACCACGAACGCAGAGGAGACCAACAGCAGAGGAAATCGACGGGGAAACGGAACACAATCAGATTCCTAAACAGATTGTAGAGGAAGGATTCAGACAAGGAGAACATTCCAATCTCAGAATCGAAGAATGAACAACGTTGATTACCTTAACCCAAACCGAATCTCGTAGTAGAGCAGAATCTTCAGTAGAACTCGAGGGTGCACCACAATCAGCCAAACTTGAAGGGATTGAACATAACAGGATTTTGAGAGAGAGAAGAGAGAAAGGTTTGAGGGTTTCCAACTGAGCGAGAAGAGGAGCGTAAATGAGATCGTGAGAACGTGATTAGAAGTGGGAGTAATTAAGAAGGAAAGAATTAAAATAATAAAGGTTATTCTCACCAGAATTTAAATGGAAAGGAAGAAAGACCCTTCTACCCATGTCTTTAATCAGAAGGACGTCCATGTCCTAAATCCAAAATACAATAGTGTAAGGCCACTTGTGACGAAATAAAATATAACCAAATCTTGGGTTATAACATCACCTCCCCCTTAAAAGAATTTCGTCCCCGAAATTAAAACATACCTACTGCTCGAAAAGGGCGGGAAATTTTGCACGAACTTCGCTTTCGACCTCCCAGGTCGCCTCTTCCTCTGACTGACCCGACCACTGCACCTTCACCAAGGGCATGGTCTTACTCCTGAGCTTGCGAACATCTCGGGCTAGGATCCTCAAAGGAACCGCCTCGAACGTGAAGTCCTCCCTCAACTGAAGCGGACTGAAGTCAATCACATGCGACGGGTCCGGAATATACTTCCTCAGCATAGAAACGTGGAAAACACTGTGCACTGCTGCTAAAGATGGAGGCAAAGCCAGACGGTAGGCAACCGGTCCGATCCTCTCTAGGATCTCAAAAGGACCCACAAAATGAGGGCTAAGCTTGCCTCTCTTCCCAAACCGAACGACTCCTCGAACTGGAGACACCTTCAGATACACATGATCGCCCACCTCAAACTCTAGAGGTCGTCTCCTCTGATCGGCGTAACTCTTCTGACGGCTCTAAGCCACAAGCAAGCGCTCTCTAATAGACTGAATCTTGCCCACAACATCCTGAACCAAGTCTGGACCAATCACGGCTCTCTCCTTCAGGTCGTCCCAATAGATGGGTGACCTGCATCTCCTGCCATACAAGGCCTCAAACGGAGCCATCCCGATACTGGTCTGGAAGCTATTATTGTAAGCAAACTCTATCAAGGCAACGTGCTGATCCCAGCTGCCCCCGAAGTCCAACACACATGCTCTGAGCATGTCCTCAAGGACCTGATTCGTCCTCTCTGTCTGACCATCGGACTGAGGATGATAAGCTGAACTGAAAGACAACTTCGTCCCTAAAGCCTGATGCAAACTCTGCCAAAATCTGGAAACGAAGCGCGGATCTCTGTCAGACACAATCGACGCAGGAACTCCATGCAGACGCACTATCTCATCTATATATAGCTGAGCCAAGCGATGCAAACTGAAGGTCTTCCTGACAGGCAGGAAGTGAGCGCTCTTCGTGAGTCTGTCCGCTATCACCCAAACTGCATCAAAACCCCTCGGAGTCTTAGGCAGCCCCATAACGAAGTCCATACCGACGCTCTCCCACTTCCACTTCGGAACGGGAAGAGGCTGAAGCAAACCAGCTGGCCTCTGATGCTCAGCTTTGACCTGCTGACAGGTCCTACATCTGGATACAAAGTCGGAGATGTCCCTCTTTATATTACTCCACCAGAATGTCTCACGTAGATCCCGGTACATCTTCACACCTCCTGGGTGTACCGAGTATGGAGCTCCATGAGCCTCCTGCATAATCTCCCGCCTCAAGGCGTCATCTGCAGGCACACAGACACGGTCTCTGAATCTCAGACAACCATCCTCTGAAACTCTGAACTCGGACTCCTGACCAATCGACAAACCCTCTCTGATCTTACTCAACCCGACGTCGAACTCCTGACTGGCCTTGATCCGGTCGATCAAGGTAGGCTGAAGCTGCAGCGCTGCTAACATCCCGGACCTCTCTGGACGGACGACCCAGATACCCATACGCTGCAACTCAAGAGCAGACCTCTACATACCAGACATAGCACAAACGGTCCCAGACGGACCCCTCCTACTGAGCGCATCAGCAACCACATTCGCCCTACCAGGATGGTAGAGGATCTCTAAGTCATAATCATGTAACAACTCCAACCACCTCCTCTGCCTCAAGTTCAACTCCTTCTGAGTGAACAAATACTTGAGGCTCTTATGGTCCGTATAAACTTTGCACGCCACTCCATAGAGGTAATGCCTCCAAATCTTCAACGCAAACACCACCGCAGCTAACTCCAGGTCGTGGGTCGGATAGTTCTTCTCATATGGCTTCAACTGACGAGAGCCATATGCTACTACCTTCCCATGTTGCATCAGCACACACCCAAGTCCCTTATGGGACGCATCACAGAAAACCTTAAGACCCTCTGGAAGGGTCAGAATCGGCGCAGACGTCAACCTCCTTTGCAGCTCCTGAAAACACAGCTCACACGCCTCACTCCACTCGAACTTCACATCCTTCTGCAGCAGACGAGTCAAAGGGATCACTAGCTTGGAGAAGCCCTCCACAAACTTACGATAGTAGCCCGCTAATCCAAGGAAGCTACGTATCTCTCCAACATTAGTAGGCCTGGCCCACTCAGTAATAGCCCTAATCTTCTCCGGATCCACGGAGATACCATCCTTAGAGACCACATGTCCCAAGAATACCACCTGATCCAGCCAGAACTCACACTTCTTCAACTTCGTGTACAACTCCTTCTCCCTCAGAGTCTGGAGAACGGTCCTCAAATGCCCCTCGTGCTCCTCAGCACTCTTGGAATACACCAAGATGTCATCTATAAATACCACGATGAACTGATCCAGAAAGGGCTTGAACACCCGGTTCATCATGTCCATAAATACAGAAGGCGCATTCGTCAGACCGAATGGCATCACTAGGAACTCGTAGTGTCCATAACGAGTCCTGAAGGCGGATTTAGGCACATCGTCTGCCTTAATCCTCAACTGATGATAACCGGACCTCATATCGATCTTCGAAAAACACCTTAGCTCTGCTAACTGGTCGAACAAGTCATCTATGCGCGGGAGAGGATACCTATTCTTAATGGTAACCTTGTTGAGCTCCCTATAGTCAATGCACAAACGCATGCTACCGTCCTTCTTCTTGACAAATAACACTGGCGCTCCCCAAGGCGACACACTAGGGCGAATGAAGCCCTTGTCCAACAACTCCTGCAACTGAACCTTCAACTCCTTAAGCTCAGCAGGCGCCATGCGGTATGGGGCCTTAGAAATGGGCTGAGTCTCAGGTGCGAGCTCGATCGAGAACTCCACCTCTCTGACAGGGGGAAGCCCAGGCACATCATCCTGGAACACGTCGGGGAAGTCTCTGACTACTGGAATCTCCTCCAACTTCGCATCCTTGCGAACCTCAGGGATGTAGCACAGATATCCCTGGCATCCTTTCCTCAGGAAACGAAACGCCTGCATGGCTGAAATCACTGGCGGCGAGCACGGGAGTCCATTCCCTGCTACAACTAGGCGGGGCTGACCCGGCTCCTCAAAGGTCACTCTCGAAGCAGCACAATCAATGTGGGCATGGTGCGCAGCAAGCCAATCCATGCCCAAAATCACATCAAAAGTAGTCATCTCCATCGGGATGAGGTTAGCAACAGAGTCCTATCTCTGACTAACACAGGACTATCTTTACAAACAGAGTTCAAAAGCATAGAAGAGTCTCTAACTAATGGACTATGCACACACAGCTCAACACCCAGAGGCACAACAGGCAAACCGAGCTCACCCACTAACTCAGCAGAAATAAAAGAGTGGGTGGCTCCAGAGTCAAACAAGCAGAAAACAGAACGAGAAGACAGCTGGAGAATACCTGTGACAACTCTGTCAGTCGATCGGTCTCTCTCTCCAGCCATCGCGTACACTCTGGCCTGGCCCTGGGGCTTCTTCTGCTCAGCCCGGTCTCGATCTCTGGACCCTGAAGCTCACCAGCTCTACCTCCGAGCTACCTCTGCTCTTCGGCCTGAGGGCAGTCAGCTATCCTATGTCCCATGGACCCACACTTGAAGCAGGCTCCAGACTTCCTGTAGCAGTCCTGACCTCTGTGAAACTTGCCACAGACCTGGCACTTCAGAGCAGGAGCGGACGAAGACGAACCACCTCTCTATTCGTGAACGGTCCCCAGAGCGGTCTCCAGCTCGGTCTCCAGTAGACTGCTTCTTCTGAGAAGCAGGCTGATCCCTCCTGTGCTCTCGTCGGACCTCTGCTTCCTCTTCTGGTCCTTCCCTCCAGACTGGCGACCTCTCAAGTCAGCCTCTACCACAGGAGCGACATCAGCTACGTCCCTGAAGGTCTTGTGACGCAGAGGCGTCACAGCAGAACGGATATCAGGCCTCAGGCCACTCTCAACTTCCTGGTCTTCCTATGCTCGTCAGGCTCAGGTGCAAACTTCGACAGGCTGATGAACTTCCTGACGTACTCCTCCACACTCATATCGCGCCCCTGGCGAAGTCGGTTATACTCCAGATAGATGATCGGGTCCTTATACACATCGGGGTAGAACTGCTTATTGAACTCCCCAGTGAACTGCTCCCACGTCCAGGCGGTGGGAATCTCCCCATCACCGACCTCCACCACTCCTTGGCTTCGGCCTTGAAAAGAAAGGTGGCGAAGTCCACCTTCTGCTCCTCCTCAGAGCCCATAACACGCAGTAAGTCCTCCACCTCTGACAGCCAGTGACTGGCCTCCTGGGGGTCTCCTGCCCCAATCGAGAACGATGGCGGCTTCAGCTTCATGAACTCCTGAAGCGCCTTCACATTTCCCTACCCAGATCTGCCCCAGCTGGGCCTGCGCTCCAGCCAAGCCGGTCCCCTCAGCTGGACCAACCCCTGCAGCCATGTCTGCATGAGCTGCGTCATGAACTGCTGAACAAACATCCAGCAACATTATTCCTGGAGCCTTCTTAGCGGCATTCTGAAGTCCAACAACAAGCAGGTAAACTCAGACACTAGCACGACATTTCTGACTGACTGGCTAACTTAAAATCCCAGCAGATAGAAACCTAGAGCTCTGATACCACTAAATGTACACCCAAACACTGGCCTAGGAGTTAGGGTATTAACGCCGCGTATTATTACATAATAACGCAAGGCTCTAATAAACAAACCTAAACAGATAATCAAATAAGGCCCAAACGAATACTTGCATAAAAGCGTTACCAAAGAGATGTGGAACATCCCAAAAGTTATTACAGAACCCACCAAAACAATATCCAAAAGCGAAAGCTAACGGAAGAGGCCCAAAGGCTCAAATCAAATACAAGTCTCAACGAAACAAATAACAAAATGAACTAAATCCGAGCTGCAAAGTGACCCTCGCTGATCAATCTGCAATGTTAGAAAATAGGGATGAATGAGCCACAACAACTATCCCAGTAGATGACAAACTTCATCAACCAGCATGCTCAAAACATTTATGGAATAAAGTCAAATAAGAAGGAGTCGCAAGGAAGTCCATAAACATGTCCAGAAAACAGAAATAAAGCCACACAATAAAGGACTAAACAGAGTCAAAGCAGACAGAAGCAGGAAAACGGAGTGGGACACTAGCGATCACAGCATACGACAGAACGCGCAAACCAGCTCGTGAACAGAACGAGGAAACCTCACTCGTAAACAGAACAGGTGTAAACACCCGTGAACAGAACGGGGAACATCACCCGTGAACAGAAGGATCCTACATAGCGCGCTACGAGACAGCGAAACCAGCCATCCAAAGGCTCAGACAGAGATAACTAGGTCCCAAAACAGAAGCTTAAATACAGATAAGCATATGTGCACCAAAGGCACCAGAAAGCACATAGATGGCTTGGAAATCAGAAGGGGAATCCAACCCCGCAAACGGAAGTCAAAACAGAGCTCAAACGAGCAAGTTATGGTCAAAACAGTACCATGTCCGAACTTGTGTCCGGACATCAATGTTCGGACACAAGTCGAGACTCAGAAGTCGAAATCAGACAGATGTCCGAACATGTGTCCGAACTACGAAGTTCGGACACAGGTCGAACATTAAAACAGTAAGAAGACAGATGTCCGAACATCAAAGGTCGGACAGATGTTCGGACGTTCTTCGGAAATCAGACACGCGCAAAGTCCGAACTTGTGTCCGGACATCAACGTTCGGACACAGTCGAAGCCAAAAACAGAGAATGCAGAAGGCTGTGCCGAACTTCAAAGCTCGGACGGAAGTTCGGACACAGCGAAAACTTCAGAGAATTAAAGCGCAGAAGGGCATGTCCGAACTTCAACGGTCGGACAGAAGTTCGGACACGCCGAAAAACACAGAGAACAGAGGCGATTTTTACACAATCCGAGGCATTAAAACACTGTCAAAACATCATACAATTGTAGAAAACAACCTTGGGGGTTGTGGCATTAAAACGTCATCAAACAGACAGTTGCAATCACCATACCAAGACAGAACACAATCAATTGCAGAATCGGAACGAAACTCCCCAAGGCCGAACACACTAATCGAATCCATCAGCCACCTACCTCGAATTAGCAGAGACGGAGTTCCAATCTGAACAGCAGAGTCCAAACCACAGCACTAATCCAAACGCAGTCAGGCAACGCAATTCCCAAACTCTGAATTCGACAACAATCAAAGAACAGACTGAAGAACAAACCGTAATCAGAACTCACTCTCAAATCAGAAACTGTCAACGCAGACAACCCACAATTCATACCTGAATTCGACCACGAACGCAGAGGAGACCAACAGCAGAGGAAATCGACGGAAACGGAACACAATCGGATTCCTAAACAGATTGTAGAGGAAGGATTCAGACAAGGAGAACATTCCAATCGCAGAATCGAAGAATGAACAACGTTGATTACCTTAACCCAAACCGAATCTCGCAGTAGAGCAGAATCTTCAGTAGAACTCGAGGTGCACCACAATCAGCCAAACTTGAAGGGATTGAACAGAACGGGATTTTGAGAGAGAGAAAAGAGAAAGGTTTGAGGGTTTCCAACTGAGCGAGAAGAGGAGCGTAAATGAGATCGTGAGAACGTGATTAGAAGTGGGAGTAATTAAGAAGGAAAGAATTAAAATAATAAGAGGTTATTCTCACCAGATTTAAATGGAAAGGAAGAAGACCCTTCTACCCATGTCTTTAATCAGAAGGACGTCCATGTCCTAAATCCAAAATACAATAGTGTAAGGCCACTTGTGACGAAATAAAATATAACCAAATCTTGGGTTATAACAGATCTAGACTTCCAAATGTGGTACTAAGTAGTACACATATTAATTAAAGAGTAATGATGGACATTTAGCCATTCAAAACTCATTTACAAGACAATTTTTCAAAAATGTGCTTTAAGGCTCCTTAAAGCACATTTTGTGTTTAACTTGTTTTCAAGCTTGGTTTTCTTTGGTTTCTGGTTTTATATGTTCATTAACATATTTATAAGGTATAGGTATGACCTTTAGGTCTTATACAAATTTATCCCAAGCTTAGAGCACATTTTGCCCATATTGACTTTAAGGTATTTATTTGTGTTTTGTTTGGTTTAATTATCTACCAAGGTTTCCTAAGGACTTAATTAGCCTTATTAAATCATAATTGAATATTATTAAGTCTTGGTAGGCTCTTTGGGTCCTAACCAAGTTCACTCCAAGCTTAGAGCATGTTTTTGCTCAAACTGTATCTTAGTGCTTTATTGCATATTACTATGGTTTAAATTGTTCACTGATGTTTTCTAAGGCACTTTTTAGCCTTTACATACCATAGTTTAAATGTTTAACAACATATCAAGGTTTGGGGTATTTCAATCTACCCCCCTTAAAAGAACTTCATCCTCGAAGTTCACACTTCCCACACATCATTGGATTAGAACACGGGAATCACTTACAAAATAAAACTTTCATAACCAAACACACTTTACATTACACCCTCGGACTTAATGGTCCGGGTAACATATTCACATGCATACATAGCATAACATAACATAACATACTTACATGATAACCTCGGACTCAATGGTCCGGGTATCTTAACAACATTTGCACATACATACAACCCTTAGACTCTTGGATCTGGGTACCATTACAACATTTAGACACATAGGTCTTGATAACATAACAGCCTTTAGACACATAGGTCTATGTAACACAACAACATTTAGACCCATAGGTCTTGATAACATAAACTTTTGGAACTCAAGGTCAAAATAATATTTATTACACATACCACACAACATGTCATAGCCTGTATGACAACCAAAAATATCTTTTACATACACTGTGATCCCGCAGAACCCGGTCGCGATGGACACCTTCTGGTCCCCGTTCCTTTGGGAGATCAAAACAATCACTTAATTTTTAACATATATACTTCTCATGTCACCGGTCCGAAGACAAAGGCTCATACGTCCTCGGCTCGTGAGCAAGTACTACAAAATATTCTTTACTAGGTTAAGTATAAGAGAATCCTTTATTCAAAATATTAATCGACTGTTTTGGAAATACCAATTGAAAATCCTTTGAAAAACATACAACTCCAAGTCCAATTTATACTCTTTGCATCTTTCTTAGAGTGGTATTTGTGGACCACTTACAGGGAGCTTCAAGAATCATCCAACCCTGATGTGATCAGCACCATGTTGAACTATCCTTCCACCCCAATTTGTGTTCGACTTCCCTTGATCTCATGATATCAAGTTTCACCTCCACTTCAATTTCAAGCATCAAGTAAATCACTCATTTCCAATTTTCTATCTTTTTATCATTCTATCATGATCATAACATCTCCAAGGGATAGAACTCCGTCTATCAATTATTTCCTTCACTTTAATCAAGTTACCTAGGGAATTTATTCTCACTAGGTTCTATGTCGGTTTCATACCCTTTCATGAATCACTATATAGTATATATCACTATATTTTATCAAAATACAACACACAGTTTCACATTTTACACTGTCAGGGTTTTGTTCCCTGGGAGTTTCTCTACTCCCCACCTTGTACTATCACCACAACTGTTAACAAATAAACACCTTATCACAATGGTATTCGCATCTTCTGTGTGCAATTACCACAATTAAACCATGAATGAATGTATGTTTACGTCACACACACCAATCATCAAAAACAAATTATTTTGTGCTATGCACAACATAGGTCACGTACACTACGTACACTTGTATGGTATACACCTAAGTGGTTTTGCGCTCTACCCCCCAAAAGGGATTACGCCCACGTAATCAATCACTAAACATTGGCTTAAAATGTTCTGCCGTCGTGAAGTGTTTTAACTTCCACGCGGTCTATTATACAATCACTGATTAGAGGATCTTAACCATATTGGCAGTTTAGTCCCTAAACCAAGAATCTCATTGGAGTTTGCTTAAACTCTTAACTAGTTTCGGTTCTGGCCTGTGAGGCTTCTAGGCGTTAATAATTAGCCATTTACTCATATTCGCTATTCACGTTGTACATTTGAATCACTGGTTCACTAGCGTCTGCTGCGCAACTCTGACAACTGTAGGGCTTAGTTTTCCCCATTCATTGTTCTCACCATATTGTACATCTCCCATATATCACCTTTATCTTGGTAATAATGGTTTCCCAACCGACGCGTGGTATCTCTTACCGTGAGCGAATTCGGTGAGTTATAAACTTTCTATCCACTTCCATAATAATTGACTGTATATACTGTTACATATTTCACAATGATTGACTTGATTCTTCCAACTTACTGTCGGTTGATATTGAACTACCATCTAATGTGTAGTGCTCTCTCGGTTATTTCCCACACTTGAGGTATATTCCATACCGATATTTGGTATTTAGTGCTGCTATAGTCACTTACTGTTAATCATGTCTTCACATTTGGTTTTGTACATGTATTCTTTCATTGTGGGCGCCTTGCATCTCCTATGCATCGCCATTATGACATTATTCTCCACAATTAACATGTTTCCATTTCCTAGCTAACCCACTCGATCATCACTGCGCAAGTGCAATACCAAACACTCAGTCATACAGAGTGCAGAGGCTAAACTCTTGACAGCAAATCCTCATGCGATTCGCAACGGAATTCACACTGTGTTTCATTGAGATTCTGATCTCGTAATACTGGTCACTGGCTTACAGCCTAGTTTGTTTGGTATCACTTACTATGCATCTCCACTGAGTTTAACTCATAACTGGTCTTATCTGCCACATTATTATTCAACAACACTTATACAACGGTCGCTTACTGCGCACCGTGCTTATTGTATAACACTAACTTACATGGTATTTACTGTCACATTAACTTCCACACATATACTTACATCATTCGTATTATAGTTCATCACTCACTTGGATGAATACTGAATGCTCCTTGAGCATTGATCATTCGAGTCACAAGCCGGCATTATTCAGCTCGGTGTTTCACTTTATACACACATACTACTAAGCTAACTGCTCTCTTACGATAATAATATTGTCCATCCTTAACATATTTCTTGGACTTGATTCACATAACTACCGCTCCTGCGGTCTCACAATATCGAGAGGTATCCCCACTCTTAATGCAGTGGTTCGTTTACCACTCTATTCACTTATACCATAAACTTCTGCAATCAATCTAATTTACATAACATATCTTGCTTGTGGCTTATGAGCCTTACTGCTTCGAGCTCTGTCCATTGTGGACGGTTCACACACATTTATTTGTCCGTACAACATTACATGGTTAGAGGTTGTATTGGGCTCCATGACAGGGTCGTTGCATCACGTTTCCTTTCATGGGATGCCCCTTAGGATTGTCAGTCTGTCTCCTGACAACTTATGTCTAAACTGGGTGTTAGTTTCAACCCTTGTGTTTCTGTCACGTTACCCCGTTCAACAATTGTTGATGCTAACACCCTTCAAGGATTTCTCCTGGGTGTTGCTGAGTTATGTCATTACATCTGGCTCGCACTTATTGGTATATTCAGTTAGCCACGCCGTTTGCGTTCTTAACTGGTTTATTATCCTCTTCTGTGAAGATCAACATTTCCTGGTAGTGTAGGTACTCATTCTGGGAGTTTCATCCCGTTCATTGCATATTAATGTGTCCACTTTAGGCATCTGCCTTGCCATCCGTTCCAGCTATCATGTTTATCCCTAAGGATCCTTATGACATATACGATGTCTTTACATTACAGTTAGTGCACTTCGCACCTCTTGACTCTTAAACATTTCCTTGAAAGGAATTCACTAATTCCTTTAGTCTCGTTAACTTAACTGAGTTCCTTTAACTTCAACCACTCCTTGTAATCCTTAGCTCTTGTTTGACTTATACTGCTGACCGTAGTACGGAGTCGACTACTTCCCGTGTTTCGGACTCTACTTGTATACGTATGTGGGGTACCCTACTGATACATTACTACTTACCCAACTAACCCATAAACAGGTCTGTCAGGCCCACAAGCTCCTATCGGAGTGCGGTCGTCCCACATTACAGTTGGTACACTCGTAGTGTTCGTCACACGCCTAGGTGAAGTATTCTGTTGTCAACTCCCTTATATTGTCCCGTGACAATATTCATTATGTGCTTCCCGAACTTAATCGAGGGAAAGTTTATCCACTATTGTATCTTTATCAACTGCCCTTGGTTTTACTGGTTTGGTTTAGAAGAAGGTTAGAAAGAAGTATTGGTTTGAAAGAAAATCTGGTTTTGAAAGAAAAGAGTTCGAAGTTCGAAAGAAAATTTTTCATGGTCTCACAACGTTTTCTTGCCTTAACCAAGTCTAGCTTCCTGCTGACTGGTGTACTTCTAATTACAGAGGTTAGGCTATCAAGCCCTTCCATGGTCATAATGATCTCATTTAACTTCATGGTACTTTACTAAGTACTTTGTATTTGTTAACACTTCCTCGAATAGCCCTGTTATAGCAGCACTTGCCATGGCGAGTGCGCCATGCTAACTGGCCATCGGTTAATCACACACACCGGTTGCGGTATTGTTCTTACCCGCACTATTATCAGTGGCCTTGTTGGCCCTTACTCGACCTTACAGTCTTGACAATAACCCTCTGGGTAACTTCTCACTGTATTCACATGATAATTATTAACTGGGGTGTCTCCCATTCTTGGAGACCCCTTTTTACTTAGTATTGTTTCCTCTTCGTAGCCCGTTCCACGCATTTGTCGTGGTCACTCAGACTTGTCTCTTGTTTGGGCACTACGTTGTAGTTCCCTTGTCGGTTGTTATACCGTTGGTGTATCATTTAACAACTGTGGTTCCGTAGACACTCGTCTCGGGTTTCATCAATCCATTTCTTGCCTGTTGCACGGTCGGTGCGTTGCAAGCTGGTTATTCTCGACTGCTCGGCATGTCGACCCAGGTTGCCGGAAATTCTATTCTTCTATACACTGATTCTTCACTCTTCGCTATGAAATGCAGTTAACATTGTTTAGATGGGAACCGTCTCCGGGATTCCCAGTTTTTGGGATCTACCGTATGACAGGTTCTCCGTACCTTTAGAGGTATTTAATAACAGCCAGATCGGGTATTCCCGAGTATGAGAGGACTTTCATCTCTCCGGCGTTGTTTCCCAAGTTATAAAACAGGGATTGTGGAGGGCGGGATGGATACTGTAGGTTTCCAGTACACACTGGTTACTCCTAACTAGCGTATCTCTCGCGCTATCACTCAACCCTTAACCCAAAGTACTAAAATCCTAACTCGGTACTTCCTAAGCTCGGTAATTCAGTCATCAGAGCGATACTTCGCTCTGATACCACTTTTTGTAACACCCCATCTAACATTAACACACTTACAATAAACTACAGCGGAAAAACAAACTTCATCACATTACTTAACTCGTTGGTGTTACACGTCGTTAACCACCCACGTGGCTAACAAGGCTATCACATATACATTGTACCGGTCTGATGGACTAGATTCCCGAGCGACTACACATTACTGACCCTTCCATTAACAATAGAAACAACATACACCTTCCAACTGTACTGAGTATTCACAAACTAATGCCGATAACAATTTCGGTCTTACTACACCTACTGTATACATACAACTTAAATGATTGCCCATGTACAACGACTACCCCGTCCTACTCTCGAACGGCTTCAAGTTCTTGTACCTGAAATAGGAAAAGAAAAGAAAGAATGGCCCCCAGTGGCTCAGCACCTTTGCTGGTATGGTAGTCCCGCAGCCCACATGCTACCGGGCCACGCACAACTAATTGTCGTCTTAGCATGCGGTTGATTATATTTAAATCATGCATGCAACTATAAACACACAACACATATCATTCCGCCTCAATGGGCTCAACAACAGATAACACCTCCTTACTTGATAAGTCACTCATGGTATTCATTACCCCTAGAGTGTTTCTCCTCTAATGGAGCTACTTCCTTAATAGACGGCACTTACCCATTAGTCGGGTTATCCTTAAACGCCTCTTATCACAAACTGGGATTCATATCCATGATCCACATACTCCACACTTTACAACATATAACATACATCACATAACAACACTTTTCACGTATCAACGTGCACATAATAACATCGTAATAGAAATTGCATTACATCAACAACACATAACATAACGGGAGCGGTTCTCTTAGGAGCCGACCCAAACATTGTTAATTCACTGGTGAGTCTAGAGAATGATGTCACCCTCATGATAAGCTCGTTATACAACACTCATTACCGTCCTAATAGTCGGACGAGTAACTTAAGTTAAGATGGTTCGGGTTTGGTGGCCCGAACACACCACACAAACACATGTTCCCCCTAAACCGATCATAAGTCAGAATAGCTACGCTTTGGAGTAAGCTAATGGGAGATCATAACCCGTGAGGGAAACAACCATAACATAACAGAGAGGAGGGTAAGGCTAAAAAGGATACCCACTCCCAAACAACGCGCGACCGGCCTAACCGGATTCCTCACCACTGTTAGTACATATTTACTTGTAGATAAATTGTTAGAGCCCCACTATGGAGTCTATCACATACACACATTATACAACATTACTACTGGGTTAAACATACGAGAGAGGTCCTTACATACACACACACACACACACACACACAAATATCACATAATTAACACACGCATAGCCGTGGTTAGAACGTCCCATGGTTCGGGTCGTTTAATCCGAATACCGAACTCCCATATGACCCTAGACTCAGTTAACTAAGGTTAACACTTCCGAGGTTAAACGGTATCGGAACTAGACACGTCACATATATGAATTACTGTAAACTCATTACATGTTTTATCTTACAACGTGGCAAACATACAGAAAAACACATTGGCATACAAGCCGGTGTAATCCGGTAGGACACAGGTTGCAAGAAAACCATACCTGTCACCGGAGTCCACTTTATCATGTCCACTTATGTTCCTCGAGCAATTCTCGAACAACTGATAACATTACATGTACTTTTATTAACTTCGGGGTAACATGGTTGTTTAAAGTCTAATGCTTATAACTTATCCCCGTTAACTTAGTTAAATAACTTCACATTTTAACTTATTTTACCTTTACATTTTAATACAACTTTTCCCCCACTAAATTGTCGTTATTACTCACTCAACATGTCCTTAACAATCTTATAACATCATTACTTAATAATCCCCATCATCCTATAACCTTAAACAATGTTTTGTTTTTTTTTACATATTTTGGGTCGTCCGACCCACCGTCCGACCCACAACTGGGTCGGACCGTTCCATAAACTTTTCCCGTCATTTAAATACACCTGTCCGACCCAAGACCTCTGGGTCGGACCATTCCAGAAACTCCAACGGTTGCATTAACAGAGCTGTCCGACCCACCCTGGGTCGGACCACTGGGTCGGACAACACCAGAATTTGTCCAAAACTTGTCAAACTTTCTCCAAACTTTTCCTCAAGCCTCCTAATGTGTTCTAACATCATTTGGCACATCATACACACCTTTAGCCATGTACTAAACTCTTTAAATCACACACCAAAACCATCTTATCATTCACAAATTTCCTACAAAATTCCTAGCACTTGGAATGTTTTCTCCTTAAGATTTCTAAGTGGTGTTTCACCTATAATGACCACTATACCAAGGTGTTTCCTCTACACCTTAACATCATCTCTCAAACTTCTTTTCTTACTAACTAAATCTCCTTTTTCACATCTTACCTAAACATCATTTCTTCCTTGTACATCAACATTCCTAAACCTTAAACAAACTTCTCCAAGACTTTAATACATTCTCAAAAACACACATTGAATTCCTAGAACTTCCAAGGTAATACCTAAATCCTTGTACCACTCTAAATCACCTTAATACATGCTTTCTTCCCTAGTAAAACACTTGTTCACCTTTAACACTTCCTAGTTCACCAAAACTTATTTAAAACACTTAGAACTTCATATACATTTTCCAAATTTTGCCATAGCTTCTCTTGTATATTCTCACATCCAAACACTTAGGTTTTTACCTTATTTCATTCAAGAACACCTAAATCCACCAAGAACTTTCTCACACACAAAACTTCACCAAATTTACACTACATCACAATATAGTGCATAATCAAATTGCTTGGCACTTAGGCCCTTAAATAACATGGCTCTTAGGCCCTTAAATTCCATAAACCTTAAACACTGAATTTCCACATAATATATTGCCTTTAACCTGCAAATACACTCAACATCACATATGCCCCTTAATAGTTTCCTTGAGAGCATTTTACTAGGTCATTCACCATTGGCTCCTTAGGTATTTATTAAGCAAATCAAGCTCATTTTTCCTAAGGCATTTAAACTACATTGAGATAGTTTGTTTACCTCTTTTCTCTCAAACTTCTTTCTTGTTTCCTTGAACCGAAAATCAGCAAGGAGTTTGATCACTTGTCAACTTTCTAATCAATATACATATAAGGGTAATGAGCTTAAGAATTCACACTTAAACTCATATACAAACCCTAGTTTAACATAAGTGTTTTAATACACTAAAATGATATTTACCTTTGAATTTGAAAGAGAACTTGAAGATGTAACAAGAGAGGACTCCTCCTTGTCCTTTGAAGTTTGAATTAAGCTAAGAGGAGAGCAAGACAAAACACCATTGTGAGGTGAATTTTCGGACATGTACCAAAATGAGAGGAAACATGGTTTTTTCTTTGATTTTCCTTACCTTGAAGCAAAGGAGAATGTCAAGGCATGAAAAGGTGAGCTCAAGCTCCTTCAATGGAGAATCTTCATGGCACCAAAATGGAGTTCTTGAAGATTTGAAAGAGAGAAGTGTAGAGCTTGACCTAACTAAGACAAATATGGTCTTGGAATTTGATTTGGTGCATGGAGCTAGAAGTTACAAGCATTCAAAGATGGAGAATGGTTATGGCTGTAGCAAACCGATGGAGAGAGGAGGAAGAATATGGCTAACCGTGGGAAATGGAAAGGGAAGAAGAGAATGAGGTGAGAGAGTTTACTTTGTTAAGATATTTATGTATAAAAGCAAAATAGTACTTTACTTTATAAGTTTTACTTTTCTTATTAAACTAACAAGGGGGGTGACTCATCCCTTGCAAAAACTGGCCCCCATTTAATACTAAGGGGTGTTTTGGTCTTTGTTGACCAATAACATAACTTATAATAACATATGTTACAAACTAGCTTATAATAGTTACTATTCACTAAAACAAGGCACATAGATGTGAAATTTTTGATTTCTCATTGATCTAGACTTCCAAATGTGGTACTAAGTAGTACACATATTAATTAAAGAGTAATGATGGAAATTTAGCAATTCAAAACTCATTTACAAGACAATTTTTCAAAAATGTGCTTTAAGGCTCCTTAAAGCACATTTTGTGTTTTAACTTGTTTTCAAGCTTGGTTTTCTTTGGTAATTGGTTTTATATGTTCATTAACATATTTATAAGGTATAGGTATGACCTTTAGGTCTTATACAAATTTATCCCAAGCTTAGAGCACATTTTGCCCATATTAACTTTAAGGTATTTATTTGTGTTTTGTTTGGTTTAATTGTCTACCAAGGTTTCCTAAGGACTTAATTAGCCTTATTAAATCATAATTGAATATTATTAAGTCTTGGTAGGCTCTTTGGGTCCTAACCAAGTTCACTCCAAGCTTAGAGCATGTTTTTGCTCAAACTGTATCTTAGTGCTTTATTGCATATTACTATGGTTTAAATTGTTCACTGATGTTTTCTAAGACACTTTTTAGCCTTTACATACCATAGTTTAAATGTTTAACAACTTATCAAGGTTTGGGGTATTTCAGTTCGGCAAGGTCCAGATCATTCCCTCCACTCCACCCCTATGGCCATATACGACGGTACAGAAGAGGACCACCAGAGACTAAATGGTTTATCATGTTGCATCCCCGGCGCTATGGAGTAGCCAATCCAGCATGTATGCGACCGAGTTCGTACACGCACGAAGTGCTTCCCCGGGTGATGACATGGAGGCAGATTACCTCGACTGGTACCTCGCTCGGACGCATCCGAGACTCATCCCTTCTGGTCGAGCTACAACCCCCCTCCTGATCCGAATGTAAGTAGTTATATCATTTCATCTGCACAATATATCAATCAATTTGTACAAACTAACCTATAAATGTTTCATATGTTTACATCCACACGTCATGCTCACGAGTATTGTGCAGCTGATGGAGCCATACTACCCGGCCCCACACTTCGATGGATAGCTGGCGCAGATGCCTCCTGACGACTTGTCCCAGTTTTAGCGTACGTTCGATCAGATGTTGGGACTGGTCTAGCGCTTCAGGATCTCTGAGCAGACTCAGGGGGGGTGGTAGAGGGAGGGGTCATAGAGGGGGTGGCAGGTCGGGGGGGGGGGGGGGGGTTTCTATGCCACCATTCCGGAGGGGTGGTAGATAGTATTAGTTATTTATCGTCTGAGACCCGATGTTTTTTGTTGTTGTTGCTTTTGTTGTACTTATATATTTTTTTTACTGTCGTTGTATTTAACTTTTATTTAACTCTTGTTACGATAAATGTTATGAGACTGTTACTTTATTTACGTACTGTTTTAGTTAAGAATCACATGATTATATGAATCTTTCGTGTATAAATTAAACTTTGTAGCTCAGTAAACGGTCACGAAAATAAAGTAATGCCAGTTGATCGCTGTAATAGTCACTTATTCATATATAATCTTCTACCAGTTGGATTAAATATTAATAAGATTCTTTATTAGTTGATAGAGTCTAAACTAACAAAGACAAGTATCTTTTAAAATTTCCTCTTCCATAAATACTAAATGACATGATATTTTATTAGGAGATTAACTAATCTAATAAAAATAGTATATTTACCATATAAGGTAAATTTTTATAAAGAGTATCGTTTTAAAATACTACTTTTTCCGTATATGTAAATTAAGATTCTTTATTAGTTGATAGAGTCTAAACTAACAAAGACAAGTATATTTTTTTAAAAATTTCCTCTTCCATAAATATTAATCAATATGATATTTCATTAGGAAAACCAATTTCTTCATTCAATGGTTTGTTCAAATCAAATGCTTCATCATTGTGCGATTCCCTGTGTCGTTTCTTGTTCTGGCTAACGATAATTCATATTTTATCTCCGACAGTTTGTTGTATTTCTTCTGAGTCTGAATTATTTGTCTCCTTCATTCTATGGTTTGAATTGCATAATTCGACACATATCTGCTCTCTATATATAATGTTTTCCAAATGAGATAAATATTTTATAAAAATTAACATATACGAAAAAGTAGTATTTTCAACCGATTCTCTTTATAAAAATTTACCTTACATGGAAAAGATACTATTTTTATTAAATTAGTTAATCTCCTAATGAAATATCATGTTGATTAATATTTATGGAAGAGGAATTTTTTTTTAAATATACTTGTCTTTGTAAGTTTATACCCTATCAACTAATAATGAATCTTAAATCTTAATTAACATATACGGAAAAAGAAGTATTTTAAAACAATACTCTTTATAAAAATTTACCTTATATGGAAACGATACTATTTTTATTAGATTAGTTAATCTCCTAATGAAATATCATATTGACTAATATTTATGGAAGAGGAAATTTTAAAAGATACTTGTCTTTGTTAGTTTAGACTATCAACTAATAAAGAATCTTAATTAACATATACGGAAAAACTTGTATTTCCAAACGATACTCTTTTTTAAAAATTTATCTTATATGGAAAAGATACTATTTTTATTAGATTAGTTAATCTCCAAATGAAATATCATGTTGATTAGTATTTATACAAGAGGAAATTTTTTTAAAATATATTCGTCTTTGTTAGTTTAGACTCTATCAACTAATAAAGAATCTTAATTAACATATACGGAAAAAGTAGTATTTTAAAACAATACTCTTTATAAAAATTTACCTTATATGGAAAAGATACTATTTTTATTAGATTAGTTAATCTCCTAATGAAATATCATATTTGATTAATATTTATGGAAGAGGAAATTTTAAAAGATACCTGTCTTTGTTAGTTTAGACTCTATCAACTAATAAAGAATCTTAATTAACATATACGGAAAAAGAAGTATTTCCAAACGATACTCTTTTATTAAAAATTTACCTTATATGGAAAAGATACTATTTTTATTAGATTAGTTAATCTCCTAATGAAATATCATGTTGATTAATATTTATAGAAGAGGAAATTTTTTAAACATATACTCATCTTAATTTGTTAGTTTAGACTCTATCAACTAATAAAGAATCTTAATTAACATATACAGAAAAAGTAGTATTTCCAAACGATACTCTTTTTTAAAAAATTTACCTTATATGGAAAAGATACTATTTTTATTAGATTAGTTAATCTCCTAATGAAATATCATGTTGATTAATATTTATGGAAGAGGAAATATTTAAAAATATACTTGTCTTTGTTAGTTTAGACTCTATCAACTAATAAAGAGTCTTAATTAACATATATGGAAAAAGTATTATTTTAAAACGATACTCTTTTTTAAAAAATTTACCTTATATGGAAAAGATGCTATTTTTATTAGATTAGTCAATCTCCTAATGAAATATCATATTGATTAATATTTATGGAAGAGGAAATTTTAAAAGATACTTGTCTTTGTTAGTTTAGACTCTATCAACTAATAAATAATATTAATTAACATATACGGAAAAAGTAGTATTTCCAAACGATACTTTTTTTAAAAAAATTACCTTATATGGAAAAGATACTATTTTTATTAGATTAGTTAATCTCTTAATGAAATATCATGTTGATTAATATTTATAGAAGAGGAAATTTTTTAAAAATATACTTGTCTTTGTTAGTTTAGACTCTATCAACTAATAAAGAATCTTATTTAACATATACGGAAAAAGTAGTATTTCCAAACGATACTCTTTTTTAAAAAATTTACCTTATATGGAAAAGATACTATTTTTATTAGAATAGTTAATCTCCTAATGAAATATCATGTTGATTAATATTTTTTTAGAAGAGGAATTTTTTTTAAAATATACTTGTCTTTGTTAGTTTAGACTCTATCAACTAATAAAGAATCTTAATTAACATATACGGAAAAAGAAGTATTTTCAAACGATACTCTTTTTTAAAAAATTTACTTTATATGGAAAAGATACTATTTTTATTAGATTAGTTCATCTCCTAATGAAATATCATGTTGTTTAATATTTATGGAAGAGGAAATTTTAAAAGATACCTGTCTTTGTTAGTTTAGACTCTATCAACTAATAAAGAATCTTATTAATAATTAATCCAACTGGTAGAAGATTATGTATGAATAAGTGACTGTTACAACGATCAACTGACATTACTTTATTTTCGTGACCGTTTACTGAGCTACAAAGTTTAATTTTCACATGAAAGATTCATATAATCACGTGATTCTTAACTAAAACAGTACGTAAATAAAGTAACAGTCTCATAGCATTTATCGTATCAAGAGTTAAATAAAAGTTAAATACAACGACAGTAAAAAAATATATAAGTACAAAAAAAACAACAACAAAAAAACACGTCGGGTCTCAGACGATAAACAACTAACACTATCTACCTGTAGACACCAAAAATTCTCACCCCATAAAGCAAATCCCAAAATAAGAAATGAGAAGAGGGGTCGTCGCCTTTCTTTTTCAAAACGTACTAACATGCGTGCCAAAATGAAGCCACTATTTTATAAGACAGTTTTCAAACCAATTTTTTTTCAAGCATAAAAAAAAAACCGATCTTTTACAAATGAGTTTCCAATGACAGTCTAGTTTCAAAACCGCCCCTCTTTGTTTATTCACTTATTTTACTATCTTATTTTGTTTATATTATATTATTTATTTATTCATCTATCCGCTTTTTCTTATATTTTATTTTATTCTTCTATTAACATTAGTATTTTTATTTTCATTTCTATTTATACACACTCATTTTCATCTTACAAACCCAATCCACACTTTGTTGAAGTCTGGCCTAGCCCAATTCTTTAAACCCACTCTATTTTCAGCCCATGGCCTCTAGAAGCCCACCCAAACCCTACCATCTAAACCCTAAGGGGCGGCCAACACAAAAAACCAGACAGAGCCACTTGCTCATTCAGAGATTCTTCTCTGCTCTCCTTTGCTCCATCGATCTTCTTCAACCACGAGACAAGCCGCCACCATGACCTCCCTCCCTGGATTAATCATCTTCCTCTTTCGATTTTCTCAGACAAAAGAAAGCAAAACCGAGCTAGCCATCACACTCAAGCAGCCCTCTTGTTCAATTGTTTCATAAACAATCCTTCATCATCATGCATACCTTCGTCCATTCTCTCTCAAGCAAACCCTCTCTTTATGGTTTCCGATTCAACCTACTTTCCTCAACAGTGGCCTCCATCTCGAATCAGCAAGCGTATGTCCTTATTGTTTTTTGGGAATGATCCATCTTGCTCAACATTTTCGATTTGTTACCATCTCTCATAAGCTATCATTTTCGAACCCATCTCCCTCTCGAGCTGAAGATCGAAGAACTTAGCTCACCATTCTCCCTCTTTCTGAAGTACTCGCTTTCCAATGTCAATTACACTTATGGTAAACTGGTCCATTCTCTTTTGCTCGCGTTCTCCGGTGTATTTTTCCCGTGAAACCTACCTCTTGCGGGGGATTTTGATTTTTGCTTAACTCTTGAGCTATCTCTTCGTCGGGGCACCGGCCTGCTCCATTCGAAAGGTAGGCTTCATGATTTCTGGTGGTGAAGAGCTCTTTCCGGCCTTTGGGTGTCTTCGCCGCCATCCCAGGGTATCTTTGTCGGTATTTGATTCGTCACCAATGCTAATGTCTCTTTGCTACGTTGGGGATACCCGGTTTCCTTGAGTTGTTTGTTCCCACGTAATCCCACTTCCATTTAGTTATCTTAATCGTTATGATTTCTAGTATCATTAGCAATATGCATGTGTATCTCCTAACTGTCATCGAGACTAATTCGATCTGCTCTCTGTAGTTGCGTTTAATTTGCTGAGTAATTGTTATTAATGGATTTGATTCGTGGGTTAAGGTGTTATTCGAGCTGGAGTTCAACCCTTCTCGCTTTATTTGGCTTCGGTTCCTGTTCTCTTTATTTGGCTTTGGTTCCGGTTTTGAATTTCTTGTTCAAATGATCGATTATGCTGCTTAATCTCTGAGTTTAAGGGTTTTGGTGACCCGAACTGTGGCGCTCTATGTTGTCGATGGACCTGGTTTATCATTTCATACTGTCAATTTAGTATGTGGATTCATTACAGACCTTTGCGCCGTTTATTTGCTCACTATTGCAATCGTTGAAGGCTTGAGACTTAGTGGGTAGAGTTCTGCTGACCACATACTGATCTACTGGTGGATTGTATGGTTTATGATACAAACCGAGCCTTCATATTGATTATGATCAGTTAGCTATGCTTGACCCTTGATTTGCAGTTTTAATGTAACGGGCTCGATGGAACAATGTATGCTTAGATTTGTTCGATACTGATCTTGATTAACTCACGCTCATTAGCATTTGAGCTATACTAGTTTGCTTAATTCAAAGTTAGTTGGTTTTCATTTGTGGTGTTCGACCGACATATATATCGTGGATGCTGAACAGGTTTGTTAATTTTGGGCTCCACCTTTTCCGGCCTTTTGGTGAATCGGGGCCCACGTGTTCCTTTTGCCTGGGGAGTTTATGTTTGGTTTGTTCCCTTTGCTACGTTCTGGCGCTAATAGTATAATTCAATTCGTTTACTCATTCTCTGATTTCTCATTTTGACCGAGGTATAAATGGGCTTTCTTGACTTGGGTCACGCTTGCGGGATTTGTATCCGACTTTGGATCAGGCTAATGGGCTGTACTGACGTATCTTGGGCTCGGTGAATCCCCATGGGTTTGGAAATGCTATTGCTCAACCTTCTTAACTGCAATTTAGTTCTATTGGTTAATTTCCCTTACGCATTGATATTGGTTTGGAACGTAAGTTGAGACTAGCATTATTTGACCCTTGTGCTTAGATAAGAACATGAATTGGATTACAGTTACCCTATGCTATAATTGTTTAGATAATTCATTCATCGGCTGGATGTCCTTATTAATTCCATCATTCTAGAGGGAAATGATATAAACTCATCTAGGTATGGTCCCACATGACTCACAACATCACATCTTTGATACTACACTTCGGTTTGAGTCGTAATTTAAGATGGCGAATTAATTTGTGTAGCAACTCCAATGCTTGATTTATCTTACGATCATTAGCATTTGTTGGCAGCTTGAAACTCTTTTCTATGTTCTCAGTTGGGGTGTGGGAGATGATTAGATTTCCCCATTTCCTCCCATTGAGAGGGGTCGTATGATCCCATTGCACACACCCCAACCCTCTTACATTTCATTACTAATTAATCTTATGTCTCTTTGTCTGTGTTCCATGGCATGTACGTATTGCTTGAGGAACGAGGAACTGCTCGGGGACTAAGGAGTTTGACTTTGGCTAGGACTATCGGAGCTCTCCCTTCAAACGCGAAAAACGGTTGGTGTATCTCTTCGGATCCCCTTCAGCTCGAGTGAGGCGACGTCGATGCGACCCCCTATAGCAGCTCTTTTTAATTCAGCATTTTAATTCAGCACTTTAATTCTTATCATGAGTTGTAATCTATCAATTAGTTGTACTATCTATTATAGTTCTGTATTTCATAATTTTGTGTATTTGTTGCCTTGATCATCTTTATCCTGGTTATCTTTTGTACATAATCTTGAATGATTGTTGGTTTGATTATCTTTATCTCAACTATCTTGTAGGATCGGGTGGCTAACTCAAATCAACCAAAGGTGTGAGTCTAAGAGTTGGTTTGACTTAATCAGTCTTTGTGGGTGAGAAACACTCTGTGATGTAGAGGTACTCAATCGAATTGTTTAAACCAAGGGTGCGGAAGACTTTGAAGTAATTGAAATGAAATGATGCTAGAAAGATAGAAGAACTCTGTGGAACTCAGCAAGATACACAAATAAGCTATTTCATTTCCTGGTCAAATAAAATAACTTACAAATGTCCACTAAGTAGAAGGAATCTACTTAGCGCTTTTTCACTCACTCACCCAATACACTTTCTGATCTAATCAATGGTAAGCGTAGCGAAACTAGGATCTTCCTAGGCAGAGTCTATCTAGATGCACTAACTAACTTGGTACGTATTCTCTCTCTTTCTCGCTTACAAAGAAGTTATTTCTCTCTCTCTCTCTAAACTCTGAAATATATCTCAATGAAAGCACACCTGAAACTAGCTATTACACAACCTATTTATACTAGCATTACAACCGGTAGGTCGAGGGAGTTAGTTCTGAAAATACCGGAACTAACATAGTGGGCAACATCCAACGTCTTTGAGTGGTCTTCTTACTTAGGTCACGAACTTTGGGTGTTAAGGGAGGACTTTATGACCGTTGTGGCGTTGAGGCATTCCCGAGTTGACTCCTTATTATTCGCAACATCACGGGAGAGTCTGTGAAGTCTCCTTAGTTGGGTGGACTCCATTGAAGTGGCTCACTCTTTGTGTCTGACTAAGGATGATTGACTCTGTCGAGGTGATTGGTTATCTCTACAACACTCTGATGTCCCAACAGTTTCCCCCTTGTTGTTGATGATAGCAAACCTCCATGAATCCCGATGGAGTCAATCCTGAAACAGAAACACACAGAACTAGGGGAACCGACCCTGTCAAAGTTCCCCCTTAATAGCAGTAGTAGTAATTGAGTTCAAAAACTCCATTTAGGTTCCCCCTTAATAGTAGAGGGACTCCAGGTAAGCGAATAATGAATAGGCAGTGTAACAGGCATGATAAGGCATAGTATATAAAACAGTTATAGTACTAGACCACACGGTCCAGTAGCAAAAAATCCGAAAGCAGTTTAAAGCAATAACAGAGTCACCCGTACACCAGACAGGATTCACCGGTTCCCCCTTTTGCTTTCATCAGAGGGAAGCCCATTGTCACGAAAGAGTAAGTCCAAAAATTCACACACAAACCAGCAAAAAGTGTTTAGAACTTAAAAACAGCCTAAGTCCTAACACTACACACACACACACATCATGGCTAAGGGGTTGGGGTCAGAGAGGCTTGGATATCAAGGAGTTATTCTTGCAGGGCCGTCACAGTCGTCTCGATCGCAGCGAGTCTGTCCATCATCCGCGATTAGCCCTGTATCAGCTCTGCTGCCTGTGCGAGGAGTCGCTCCACTTTCTCCAGGAGGGGTAGGAGAGTATCTTGAGGGACTGCCTCGTGAGAAGTGGAAGTGCCCGCCATCATTGGAGTGGATGGAGGGGGCAGCAGCTTGGATTTGTCGATAGACGTCAGCCGATTCAAATAGCGGAGGTTGATGGTGTCTGCCTCTTCGATGGACTCTGGCGTTGATGTCACCAGGGGTACCTGAAAGAATTTGAGAATTCGAGGCAGCCAGAACACATGCCCCAGGAGTGTTTCGGGGTGTCGACAGACTGGGCTAAGTGATGGAGAATGATGTGGGCCAGATTGATGGAATGACGGTTGATTATGTAGTACATTATGGTGAGGTCCAAGCAGTTGACCATGAGATTTCCTTCTTTTCGGGGGACAATGTTTTTGATGACAAGTATGTGCAGGAGTTGGTGTAGAATTGAGAGATCGCCCCGGGGTATTGGGGAGCCCACTTTTTTCTTTGAGGAGAAAAAGCGGTAGATTTTATTTTGTGGGACCCCGGGGATTTCTGGAAGTACTCCTTTTTCATAAAAAGACAGACCAGTATGAGGGACTCCAAGAACTTGAGACAACTTGTCAAGATTAAAGAAGATGGGAGTGGAATTGACAAAATATTGGGCTGCACCATTGCGGATAACGAGATTTTGATAGAAATCGACACTCTTGGGGATACCACTCCGTTATCTCATAGAAAAGGTGTTTCCACCCTTGAACCTCTAGCATTGTCACTAACTCCCCAGGTTTGAAG
The DNA here is from genome assembly GCA_023374045.1 of Limonium bicolor. Lineage (NCBI taxonomy): Eukaryota > Viridiplantae > Streptophyta > Magnoliopsida > Caryophyllales > Plumbaginaceae > Limonium > Limonium bicolor. The sequence continues at coordinate 129,396,278 of CM041777.1, read as the reverse complement.
ACAGAGCCCATGAGAAATCGAGGAACTTACCCCTGACAATGTTGCGTTCTGAAGCAGGGTCACCGAGCATGTAGCGCTGGGTGAAAGGGTCTATCTTCGCACATCTTCGTTGCGGCTTGGGAGGTTTCTGGACCCTGGTGGAGGTGGCGCCAGTAGATGTATCGTGACTGAGTGGGCAATTCTTGTACTGGGAAGATTCGCGGAACCAGAGGAGACTGGTTGGGCCTTGACAGAAGAACAGAGAACTCTTTTGGCTGTGGGTCGAGTGGAGGTTTGAGCATTTCGCTTTCGGGGTTTGGGTTTAGGAGATTCTGGAGGTGTTGCGGATTTTTGGAGATGCGGGTGGGGTTGGTGTGGGAGATTTTTTGGGTGGGCTTGCGGTTGATCAGTAGCTTGGGTCGGCAGTAGGGTTTTGGTCTTGTGTGGTGGAGATGGTGGCAGGGTTTGTAGGTGTGACTTCTTCAACATCCGTTTCAAGAATGTCGGTCTTGCGGCAGAGGGTGGTGTTTGATGGGGGATGTATCGCGGGTGGTTGGTGGTGGTGTGGCGGAGTGTGTGGGGGAGAGGTAGCAGTGGTTTTAGTGGGAGAGTGAGTGGTGGTGGTTGGTGAGTGGAGATGGGTTTGGGTTGGCCATTGATTGAAGGTACGCCTGAAGGCGGATGGGATCTTGGAAAATTCGGCCGGGATATTGATACCGTTGAGATTAATGCCTGCCATTAGGATTGTAGTATGCTTGGGTGTAAAGGGATGTAGGTGAGAGAGATGGAGTAGACGGATGATGGATAAAGGCTGAAATGTCTGCGGAAGTTGCAGGGTTTCGTGTGTCAGGCGAGAAAAATAAGGGAACGTCAGGGGCTAGCGAGATTAACGGCGGATTTAGGCGGGGTGGTTTGGATAGATGACGTGGGTGTATAGCGCCAGAATATAGAGACGTTTAAGCAATAAAACACATTCACAGATTCAAGTGCAAACCAAGACAGACTCGATGAGACATGAGGGAGTACCTGCTGAAGATTGCGGTAGGGGCAAGGAGATGCGACCGTCTAGGTAGACGGAGTCAACCCGATTGCTGATCGCAGTGCTTCAAATCGTGCTGTAGACAAGGGTTTAGTAAAGATATCTGCAAGTTGATCTTCTGTGGGCACAAAGTCAAGTTGGATGAGCTTTTTCTCGACACAGTCTTTCAAGAAGTGAAAACGAATTTCAATGTTTGGTTCTTGAGTGTTGGACTGGGTTTTCTGATATTTTGATTGTGCTTTTGTTGTCACAAAAGATTGGGATTTGTTCTTGGGTGACATGATAGTTCTTGAAGTTGTTGTTTCATCCGAAGGAGTTAGGAGCAACAGGCTGCAGCAGAGACATACTCTGCCTCCGCTGTAGAGAGTGCTACGGAGTTTTATTTTTTGGAGGACCATGAAACAAGGCAAAAACCCAAGAACTGCGCATTACCTGAAGTACTCTTTCGATCTTGGAGGGAACCAGCCCAATCAGAGTCACTATATCCAGATAAAGTGAAAGTAGGAGATCGTGGATACCATAGATAGAGTGTACTTGTACCTTTAAGATATCGGAAGATACGCTTGACTGCTTTGAGGTGAGACTGCTTTGGTGCTGCTTGGAAGCGAGCACAGAGACAGACTGCGTGAAGAATGTCGGGGCGACTGGCAGTCAGGTACAAGAGGGACCCTATCATTCCTCTATATTCTGTGGCATTGACACCGACTCCGTCATCATCAAGATGAAGTTTGGCAGATGTACAACTTGGTGTGGACATACTCTTGGCATTTTTGAGATTGTACTTGTCAAGGAGTTCCTTGATGTACTTTTGTTGATGGATCTTAATCCCTTCCTTTTCCTGTTGAATTTGTAATCCTAAGAAGAACTTGAGCTCACCTAACTCATTCATGGAAAACTCTTGCTTCATGAGGTTAGCAAAATGGTCACAGATGGTGTTACTTGTAGAGCCATAAATGATATCATCAACATAAATCTGTACTAGAAGTAAGTCATGCGATGAGTGAAGAATGAATAGTGTTTTATCTACGTTACCTCGAGAGAAACCATTTTGCAACAGATATGTAGACAGTCTTTCATACCAGGCGCGCGGAGCCTGTTTCAGTCCGTAAAGGGCCTTACACAGTTTGTAGACGTAGTCGGGATGGACGGAGTCTGTGAACCCTGGGGGTTGCTCAACGTAGACTTCTCTATCAATATAGCCATGGAGGAAGGCTGTCTTGACATCCATTTGATATAATGTGAAACCTTTGAATGCAGCAAACGCAATTAACATGCGAATTGCTTCAAGACGAGCTACAGGTGCGAAGGTTTCATCATAGTCAATCCCTTCTTCTTGATTGTAGCCCTGAACGACCAATCTAGCTTTATTCCTGAAAACTTGTCCTGCATCATTGAGTTTATTACGAAAGACCCAACGAGTACCAATTGTTTGTTGATGTGTGGGTCGAGGAACTAACTCCCAGACAGCATGTCTTTGGAGAGAATTTAGTTCCTCCTGCATTGCAGTGACCCAATCACTATCAAGGAGTGCTTCTTTGACATTTCTTGGTTCAGTGCTGGAGAGAAAAGCACCAAAGGCACAGAGGTTTTGCATAGCTTGGAGTCGTGTTTGAACACCTGAGTTTGGGTCAGATATAATGTTGTCAGGAGGGTGGGCTGATTTTTGTTGGAACTGTCGACGTGAAGCAGGAGGGGGTGTGTTTTGTCAGAGGAGTCAAAGTTCAGGTTTTGTGGTAAGGGTGTCTCAGGGTTATTGTCAGAGTCAGTAGAGTCTGATGCATTGTTTTGTTTTCCGGAGAGTCATTAGGTGTGATGGATTGGGAATGTGGAGTCTTCCTATGGGTACAGTGATGAAGTGTGGATCAGTGAGGAAATCGTCTGGAGCAAAGTCAAGTTGATCAGAAGATGAGCCAACATTGTGGGACTCATCAAACTTGACGTGGGGACTCTCTTCTAAACATTGAGTTCTCAGATTAATAACACGATAAGCTTTGCTTTTAGAAGAGTAGCCAAGAAAAATACCTTCATCACTTTTAGGAGAGAACTTACCCAAGTTGTCCTTACCATTATTGTGGATAAAGCACTTACATCCGAAACGCTGAGATGAATGAGACTTGGTTTACGTTGACGGAGTAGTTCATAGGGTGTCTTGTGAAGGAATGGATGATCAACGCACGTTTAACACATAGCATGCTGTGTTAACAGCTTCTGCCCAGTATGATGAAGTTAGTGACTGTCAATGAGCATGTGCGTGCCATTTCAACCAAGGTTCTATTCTTTCGTTCAACCACTCCGTTCTGTTCCGGAGTGCGTGCGGATGAGATTTGGTGATCGACTCCGTTGTCCCTGCAAAACTCATCAAATGACTTGTTGCAAAATTCAGTACCCTGGTCGGTTCTCAGGGTTTTCAATGTAAACGAAAATTTGTTGATAAGCATTTTATGGAGTTTGACGAACTTCGTAAAAGTTTCATCCTTAGAAGATAGAAAAATGACCCAAGTCCACCTAGAATAGTCATCGACTATGACCAGAATATACCTCTTACCACTTCTGCTTTGTGTACGCATGGGGCCAACAAGATCCATGTGGAGCAATTCTAACGGAGAGCTAGTAGAGAGAGTCGACTTACTTTTGAAGGAGGACCGGGTGTGTTTACCTTTTATACATGCTTCACAGACGGAGTCTGTGTCAAAGTTTGTGTGGTAAACCAATCACCAAGTTTTTGCTTTTCAGTTTATTCAACAGCCTGTGATTTGCGTGACCAAGTCTGGAGTGCCACACAATGAGTTTTGGAATGCACGTTGAGACAAACTTGATCATCTGGATTAATGGAGTTTAAGCACATTTTGTAGAGATTTCCTTCTCTGCGTCCCACAGCTTTTAAGGAACCTGTACGCTCATCATAAACCTTACAATCCGAAGAGGAGAAAAGTACCAAATTGAATCTATCACAAATTTGAGAAATGCTTAATAAACTATGTTGAAGTCCAGTGACCAGATGGACTCCATCAATTTTAAATTTTGAGGGGTTACCTACAGAGCCAACTCCCACGATTTCACCCTGGTTGTTGTTTCCAAAAGTAACCTTACCTCCTTGGTAGGATGAAAGCGAATTGAATTGATTTGGATCTCCAGTCATGTGACGTGAGCATCCACTGTCCAAGTACCAGCTGTCTCCATTCGCCTTCACCTACAAAATAGATCATTTGTTAGATTTGGGAACCCAGATGTACTTGGGTTCCCTTTTCGAGCCAGATCTTTTCAATTCTTCTCGTGCTGCAAGTATCAATTTAACACGTTTGACATTAAATGAAAGATCTTTATTTAATTTATCACATGCACTGTCCCTATGTCCAAGACTCCCGCAGTAGCCACAAATTTTAGTTGGAGGAAGATTGACGTATTTCTGTTGTCCTTTCCACCAGGAGTCAAACTTCTCCTTTTCTTGATACTGTTTGGCTCTGTTGTCGGACTTGGACATATTTTTTGGGATATTGAACTTACCCTTGTGCCACTTGGGCTTGATTGAGTGGATCGAACTCCGGATTGTAAATTCACAATCTCTTGAGAGAGTTGTTCTACTTTAGAGCGAAGATCATCTCGATCTTGGCTGACTTCCTTGATCTTGGAGTTGGCCCACTCAGGTAGTTCGGAGGGGTGACTTGTTTGATAAAAGTGACTGGCTTGAGAGAGAGAGAGAGCGTGCTCCTTTTCTTTCAGTTTTTGAGTGAGGTTTTTGATAGTGGTGTTCAGGGATATGTTTTTGGATTCAGAAGCATTTAGATCATTTTGAAGAGAGCAGCACTTATCAGTAAAGATGGTGAGGTCTTGTTTGAGAGAGTCGATCAGAGTGAGAGACTCTTTCTGGTCGCCTGGCTAGTTGATTTCGTTCTAGGTATCATGGAGTTCCTTTTGAAGGGAATCAACATGACGCCTTGATTCTTGAAGATCTAGTCTAAGAGAGCAAGAGATGGTCTTGTGTTCCTCAGCTTCATCTCTTAGGGCATACATAAGACCTCTTGAGATTTCGAGTTCCTCAGATAACTCGGTTATTTTGCTGGTGAGACTTGCTTTGAGGGAGTTAGTCTCGGAGACGATTTTAGCAATTAAGGTCATAAATCCCATAGGGGTAATACGGTAAAGGTCTGTTTCAAGGTGAGAACGGGTTACCTCATTGTCGGGAATCATGGATTCCGTCGTATCATGTGCCATGAGACACACCAGGCCGCTAGACTCTGTGTCCTGATCGTCGGAGTCTGAATCACCCCAACCAACAGCTGCCATCAGCGACCTCCCTTGGGATTTTCCATACTGGTTCTTGAGTAAGGGGCAGTCCTTCTTGAAGTGACCGGGTTTATTGCAGTTGAAACAGGTGACAGAGTTGAAGACTTGTTTGGAGGTGTTTGAGAACGACCGACTGTCGATTTGGTTGGTTACGCATGAATTTCGGAAGTTCTTTACTATGAAGACAAAGTCTTCCATAGTCTCAGCCTCACTTTCTTCAACAATAATATCCACCAGCTCAGCCTTAGCTTGTCTGATTTGAGTATCAGCGACATAGGCTCCTTCTTGAGTGTACTGAGTCGAATTAACCTGCAAGGCTTGGTCATTCAAAGTAGTAATCTTACTAGAGGAAGGAGAAGATGTATTACCACACTTCTTTCGAACATTCTTCTTATATTTATCTACGGATTGTAGATAGGAACCTAGGTCTTGACAGCTCCATTTGGATAAATCCTTGCATGCTTTGGTAGAGATTACCGTTTCTGCCCATTCTTCTCTGAGACTGTCCAGCAGCTTGTGCAAGACACTCTCTCTATCCGGTAAGATGTTAACTTCCTGCATAGTAGTAGTTAGTAAATAAAAGCGATCAAGCACTTCTTCCAGAGACTCACCGGGTTTCTGCAGAAAATTTTCATAGTCCATTCGAAGTTCTTGAGCTTTGCATTTCTTGAGTTCAGACTCCTTCGTGGGTAGCTTGAAGGAGTGTCCAAATCTCATTGGCGGACTTACAGTGATTGACTCTCCTTTGTTCTGGGATGGACAGGCAAGTGTATATTGCGCGTGATGCTTGTCGATTCAGCTCGTACCTTTTGCGATCTGCAGCAGTCCATGTGGATTGATCTGGATTGACTGCAAGATCTCCTCCAGTGACTATCTCCCAAAGCTCAGAGTTGACTGACTCAATGTGTTGCTCGATCTCATTTTTCCAATGGTCGTAGTTGGTGGAGGTGAGTCTGGGGTGCTCGAAGTGCATTTTGTTGTTTTGATTGGCGAAGAGGTCTGCCATTGCTTCGTTGATTGACCGTTAGCCTAAGCAAGGCTCTGATACCACGTGTAGGATCGGGTGGCTAACTCAAACCAACCAAAGGTGTGAGTCTAAGAGTTGGTTTGACTCAATCAGTCTTTGTGAGTGAGAAACACTCTGTGATGTAGAGGCACTCAATCGAATTGATTAAACTAAGGGTGCGGAAGACTTTGAAGTAATTGAAATGAAATGATGCTAGAAAGATAGAAGGACTCTGTGGAACTCAGCAAGATACACAAATAAGCTATTTCATTTCCTGGTCAAATAAAACAACTTACAAATGCCCACTAAGTAGAAGGGATCTACTTAGCGGTTTTTCACTCACTCACCCAATACACTTTCTGATCAGATCAATGGTAAGCGTAGCGAAACTAGGATCTTCCTAGGCAGAGTCTATCTAGATGCACTAACTAACTTGGTACGTATTCTCTCTCTCTCGCTTACAGAGCAATTTTCTCTCTCTCTAAACTCTGAAATATCTCAATGAAAGCACACTTGAAACTAGCTATTACACAACCTATTTATACTAGCATTACAACTGGTAGGTCGAGGGAGTTAGTTCGAAAATACCGGAACTAACTTAGTGGGCAACGTCCAACGTCTTTGAGTGGTCTTCTTACTTGGGCCGCGAACTTCGGGTGTTAAGGGAGGACTTTATGACCGTTGTGGCGTTGAGGCATTCCCGAGTTGACTCCTTATTATTCGCAACATCACGGGAGAGTCTGTGAAGTCTCCTTAGTTGCGTGGACTCCATTGAAGTGGCTCACTCTTTGTGTCTGACTAAGGATGATTGACTCTGTCGAGGTGATTGGCTATCTCTGTAACACTCTGATGTCCCAACATATCTTTTGTACATATTATTGAATGCTTGTTTATACATGTTCGGTTCTGTTATACATCAAACGTTTTTTATTCGTCAGTTTCGTCTTATAAACTGATAGCTTGATTTAGCACAGGTGTCCATAGAATAGCCCTCTAGATTTGCCCACTTAATTCTGGACACTTCGAGTCCAGTTTAGAAAAGCTTCTAGGTTCAGGGATGTTCCTCCCTCAAACAGGCCGTAGAGTCTGGTCGGTGGGGAACACCCTTCCTTTGTAACATTTTCCAAACCATCCCTAATTATTAAGATCTAAAACTTAAAAACTAACATCAAACACTCTTCAAAATCAATCTCTCTCATACTCATCAAACACTCTTCAAAATCAATCTCTCTCATACTCTCTCATCAAACACTCTTCAAAATCAATCTCTCTCATACTCTCATCAAACACTCTTCAAAATTAATCTCTCGTACTCTCTCTCATCGAACACTCTTCAAACTCAATCTCTCTCATACTCTCATCAAACACTCTACAAAATTAATCTCTTATACCCTAGCACCACGCATACTTCAAAATCAATCCTCCCTCTACTCACTCTTCGAACACCTTTCAAAGCAAATCTTTCTCATGCTCCAACCTCAAACACATTTCAAAGTAATCCTTCTCACACTCACTGATCAAACATTCTTCATACACAATTCAAAATTCATTGTCAATCCCAACTTCAAGTCATCCAGTTGAGGCCCAATTTGGCCCAATTTTCGAATCTTAAATCGGACCCTAATCACAAGGCCCCTTCTGGCCCAAATCTCTATCCCATATCTGGCCCAAAAATCAAGCCCAAACCAAGGCCTAATTCAGCCCGTTTTACAAAGTCCAAATCTAGCCCATTTTTTTTCAAAACCAAATCCGGCCATTCTTCAAGGCCCAATCTGACTCATTTTCTAAAACCCAATTCAATCCAATTCATTTCAGTTCAAACCTGATTCAATTTAAATCGAACCCAATTCAATTCAATTCAATTCAACCCATTTCATTTCAATTCTAACCCGATTCATTTCAATTCAAGCCCAATTCAATTCAATTCTTAATTCAATTAGATTCAATCTCAATCTCAATTTCAATCCAATTCAATTCATAATTCTTTTCATTCCCAATTCAATTCAACTTCATTTCAATCCCAAATAATTCCAAACATCATAAATCTCAAACTCCTTGAAACTCCAAACTCCTTAGAACTCAAGCATCTCGAACCTTTAAACGTCTCAACAGCTCAACAGACTTGAAAGTCTCAACAGCTCAACAGACTCGAAAGTCTCAACAGCTCAACAAACTCGAACGTCTCAATAGCCCAACAGACTCGAATGTCTCAACAGCTCAACAGACTCGAAAGTCTCAACAGCTCAATAGACTTGAAAGTCTCAACAGCTCAACATACTCGAAAGTAACATCTCAACAGACTCGAACGTCTCAACAGCTCAACAGACTCGAACGTCTCAACAGTTTAACAGATTCGAACGTCTCAGCAGCTCAACAGACTCAAACGTCTCAGCAGCTCAACAGACTTGAAAGTCTCAATAGCTCAACAGACTCGAACGTCTCAGCAGCTCAACAGAATCGAACGTCTCAGCAGCTCAACAGACTCGAACGTCTCAACAGCTCAACCGACTCAAATATTTCACAGCTTAGCAAACTCGAATATCTCAATAGACTCAGCAAACTCAAACACCTCAAAAACCCTCAGCTTCTCAAACTAGAATACCTTAAAACTTCATAACCCTTTCAAGCCTTGATTGTCCTACAGACTTGAGCGTCTCACAGACTTCATCATTTCAAGAATCCAATTGTCTCACAGAATTGAGCGTCTCACATACTTTTTGCACCTCAAACTTTAAAACAAACCCGACAATTTGTCAAACCTCACAAAATGACCACAACCCTCTTTGACCCTTCAAAGACCCACAAGGTCAAAACCCTAATTCCTTCAAAACCCCAAAACTTCCAAAATCCAAAGGCTGAACTACGTAAGGTCTGATCTCAACAGGGAGTTGAGTACGTAGGCATCTCATACAGGGTGCGACCCCACGTCAATAAAAATGCCCTTTTTCACTCAGCCAGATCACCTCCAAACAACCCCGTGCACTCCCGATCCTCGATTACCTCAAAAAACCCAATCATCCTAAAGTCGTGAACTACGTAAGGTCTGATCTCAACAGGGAGTTGAGTACGTAGGCAGCCCATCTAGGGTGCGACCCCATTCCAAACAAAAAACCCTTTTCCCCTCTAAGGTGGCTCTTATATCTCTCAAAACGCTCAAACCTTCTTTGGCCCCCACAAACTTCAAACCATCAGACTCCAAGTCTTGTCTATTCATTCAACCTTAGACTTTTCCCAAATCTTCATTCTATACTCATCCGAATTCAGCCATTCCTCTCCTTGGCGCTAGCTTGGCAGAAAAGCTCGCCTCATCCACTCTCTTCTTATCTCTTCCCACCCTAATCCTATCCCTGGCTCTTAAATGAATCTCTCTAAAAAGGTTTTGGAAGAAGACAATCCTGACAATTGGAGACTGAGGTTTCCTCGGGCGCCAATCTGAAGTCGTGGTCGTTGCCACTTCCAAGGGGTGTAACCCAATGCAAACCCACATAGAATCTCTGAAATGACCAGATAAGTCCTATCCATAGGCAACAATCTCAGAGTCAATTAACGGTTCTTGGAACCCGATCTTCCTTCCTAGTTATCATAGGTCAAACTAGGTGGCGACTCTAGTCAATTCCGCCCTTAGGGCATAAGTCCGCGTGGAGCCCATTGAGAGTGGGCGTAGTGCACATTTGCACTCCCCCTTATGCTTTCTGGGAAAGACGGATGATTTAGTAGGTTTTTGAGGGATGCCAGAATAACGGGTTTTCACCCTCCAAAATGGAATTTTAGGATCTAGGCTTTTCAGTCAAGAACCATATTTAGATAAACCCCCTCATACCAAAAAATCACCCTCCACACTACCACCCCTCTGGAATGGTGGCATAGAAACCCCCTGACCTGCCACCCCCTCCATGACCCCTCTCTCTACCACCCCCCTCTGAGTCTGCTCGGAGATCCTGAAGCGCTGGACCTGTCCCAACATCTGATCGAACGTACGCTGAAACTGGGACAAGTCGTTAGGAGGCATCTGCGCCAGCCATCCATCGGGGTGTGGGGCCGGGTAGTACGGCTCCATCAGCTATGCAATACTCGTGAGCGTGACATGTGGATGTAAACATATGAAACATTTATAGGTTAGTTTGTACAAATTGATTGATATATTGTGCAGATGAAATGATATAACTACTTACATTCGGATCAGGAGGCGGGGCTGTAGCTCTACCAAAAGGGATGAGTCTCGGATGCGTCCGAGTGAGGTACCAGTCGAGGTAATCTGCCTCTACGTCATCACCCGGGGAAGTGCTTCGTGTGTGTACGAACTCGGTCACATACATGCTGGACTGGCTGCTCCATAGCGCCGGGGATGCAACATGATAAACCATGTAGTCTCTGGTGGTCCTCTTCCGTACCGCCGTTTATGGCCATAGGGGTGGAGTAGAGGAAATGATCTGGACCTTGCTGAACTGCCGTATACACCGGTTCGGATGGTAGGGCTCAACTATATCCATCATGTGCAGATGCCCAAACCATTGGGACTGACCCTGCTGGACCCCTCATGCATCCTCTCTGAATGGGGTCCACACAACCTTATAATTCAAAATTTCTCTATTTGTCAACTAATGCTAACAAGTTAAATAATTAAAAAATATTTAGTTCTAAAGTGATGGGACCATACCTGGTCGGGTGTAAGGGCGTCCAAACGTCGTCGATACTCCACGAGCTGGCTGTTGTCCGAAATATATCGACCCTCAATCCTGGCAAACCTCGCCGCAGATGGGACAGGTGATGCGGTATTCATCATCAGACGACGACAAATACCAGGGAAATATTCATAGATCCAGCACTGTAAAATTTTAAAAACTTTTAGCACTATTATTGACAATTTTAATTTTACATGCTCGCAAATGAAATTATTCTCGGTTTGTACCTGTAGTAGGGTAAGACACCCAGCGATGGTCTTCGTCTCAGCACGAGAAGAGACACCGAGCTGTTTGTAGAGATGTGCGAGTGTAGCAACACCCCACGCGTACTCTGAGATGGTGTCGATGTCCTGTAGGGGCCAGCAAGTGTAGGGGCGCATCCTGTCGTTCCCCTTGTCAGGGAATAATGTGCATCTGAGCAAGTAGAACAGATAGCCACGAGCCTCGCAGGCGTACGTGGCATCTGCGTGGCCACACCAATCCCTGACCTTACTGTAGGGGACGCCGCCCTTGTGGTAGAACCCCTGCTCCCTCACCACATTGGCCGAAGAAAGGCCTACCACCTCAGCGACTGCCGTCAGTGCGTGGTCCAAAGTCAGCTCCGGCGGTGATGCACCTTCACGCAACTCCTCAGGGACCTCAAACGCAACAACTCTCCCCTCTATGGATACACCCATACTATGATAGACGTCATGCAGAGTGATCGTCATCTCACCAAAAGGTAGGTGGAAGGTGTTGGTGTCTGGCTGCCACCTCTCCACGAAAGCAGATATCAATGACAAATCAAAATATCCGTGGGAGCAATCGTGAATGTGCGCTAACCCACTGTCTCTCACTTCCTTCTTACTCCTCTCGTGGTATAGGAGATCAGCATGCCACTTTTCCAGTAAAGGGCCTCTAGTAACAAATGTCAAGCATCCACGATCCTAGAGATATAACAATTATGTTTTCATACATTTTTATAAGTCTACACATAGGTTAATAACATTAAATAAAAAAAGTTAGAGATACATACCACTCCTTGCCACACATCAAGTGCAACATGTTCTCCAAAGCTTCGTAGCAGGCTGGCATCTGAAGGACCACCAGGAATCAGGACGGACTCAGAAGTGATGAACCAATCGGTGGGTATCCGACCCTCATTTGGTGCCTCTCCTCGACCAGCATCAGGTGCAACAGGAATGGCTAACTGATGTCCGACCGCCTGCTCGTCCACATCATCATCATCGGGGTCGTCGTCATAGTCATCGTCATTGTCATCACCATCAGATAAGAACCTCCTCCTCTGTGACGCAAACTCCTGATGAACAGGAGACAAACGCGAAGTAGCAGGGTGAGAAGAAGAGGCAGTAAGTGACCGTGCTGCTGATGGTCGGTCTGCACGCATCTTGGACCGTCTCTCTGCATCCATTGCCTCCCTCACAGATCGTGTCACCTTCTTTCTCTTGGGCTTCGAAGTAGAACAATCAGTCACCACTATTTGTTTGTCCTTTTGGTTCATCTGTAAAAAAATGACATAAAAAAACAATATCAGCCCCATTTTTAGTGGTCCAAAATGGACAGAACTATTTGGTCCGCAAAACGGACAAAGGGAAATGGTCCGTAACGGACAACATACTACGGTCCGCAAAACGGACGAAAATCGTTGTCCGCAAAACGGACCGGTTAAATATGTCCGCAAAACGGACCAATTGATGCGTCCGTAAAACGGACAACCAACCTCACTGTCCGTTTGTTTTCGCCCGTTACGGACCGTTTGAAACAGACAGTGTGCTTGGCGGTCCGTTTTACGGACGAATCAATGGGTACAATTTTTTTTTTCATGCTAGATTTGACTTCTGATTACCGTTAATCAGTAATAAAACTAATCCTAATCATAGAATAACATAAAACAATGAAACATACGTGCAATTTTTTACCTTAAACGCGGAAATGGAGTTCGGCCGGAGGAGAGCATTTGAGAGGTTATGATATGAGATTTTTTGAGCGAAATGAGAAATGAGAGCGTGGAGAGAGAGATAGGGTGTCTCGGGGTATATATACTCGTTTTTTTTTTACGATTGCGAACTCTGGAATACTGACTGTATCCTGATGACTGCAAAATTTAAAAATTTGACTGTATTTTTTTAAACTGACTACGGAACTCAAAAAACTAACTAAAAAACGAACGCTCTAACAAGAATTACCTTACTCCATTATGGAAGTTTTCGATCAATTACCTAAATGATTATCCCAGTTTATATTTCTTTTCATCTTTAATTACCTAAACATTTAACTCTTTTTTTACCTATACTTCATTATTTTGGCGTAACGTCTTGGTTTACTTCTGTATGAGATTCAATTTTTTTCCTTAGTATATGTAAAACAAAAGACCAGGTATACAATTATGAATACACCAAATAAAATGCAACTACAATTCAATTTGGGACAGAATCAAAATTCAAGATATTAAAGATTAATTAGACTTATTGAGGGAAACAAATTAGGGGATTGATTAAGGGAATGAGAAGCAATATATCAAATAGTCTAATAGTAAATTGTGGTACAGTTTTGAAAGGAGAAGAAATTATGTTAAGTTATCAAGTCGTATAACTTATATACTGACTTTTTATAAGATAGCACCTCAAGAAATAATCAACACTATTTTCTAACACTTATCATTTGTTGTCCAAACAAAAATTTCGTTGCCAAATCCTAGTGATGACTGATGACTATAATGAGTTGTCTATTATTTTAACGGCTACTCCCCTCAGCAGCTGATATAATGACTATCCAAACAAGACCTTAATGGAAAGGGCTAACACCAAGGAAGGGGATATCCAGGAATCAGAAAATGACTAGCTTAGAGGGAAGAGGTTGTAACTTTATCTAGGGTGAGTATTCGGTTTGGATATTTTGGATTTATCCAAAAATTAAATTAACTGATTTATCTTTTGGATTTTTAACCGAGTTTTCAAACTAAATTTAAATTTTTGGTTAACCGAATTATTCAAATTAAAATTTGGTTTGGATTTCAATTTTGACTTTGTCTAATTCGGTTAACCAAATCATCTAAATTAAAAAAAAAAGGAATATTCTTTTTTATAATTCTAGTCTTTAGTGCCAAATAGTCAAACACAAACCCTAAATTTTGGTTAGCTGAAATCCAAACTAGCTAACATTTGAATTCCAGTTCAGTTTTCGGTTTTTCACAAAAAAAATTTCAGATTTTGGATAATTAGGATAACGGTTAATTCGGTTTTGGTCTTAATTTGGATGATTCAGGTTTTATCTGAAATAACTAAAATCTCTTTTTTTTAAAAAACAATTTGAATTTCGGTTAACTGAATTATCCAAATGCTCACCCTAACTTTATCTAAATTAATCAAGAGGAAAATTTAACCAAATACCATTGAGTTTTTGCTTTATTCACGATATATCACTATGTTTTTAAAATTACATAGGATAACATTGAATTTTTACTTATTTCACCAGATAACACTCTGTCTGCTCACTTCTTTGTTATTTTTCCTAGAAAATGACAAAAATACTACTGTTATTAATTAATTGCTTCACAATTAATTGTCATATCAATAAATTTCATAAGATACCACCGTAGTTTAATAGGACAATCTAATCTTTTTTCTAGGGATATTAACGAAGAAGTTAATAAAATATGTGAAAGACTGTTATTTAGTGAAATAAGTAAAAATTTAGTGTTATAATATATAATTTTATAAACACAGTGATATATCATGAATTAAATAAAAACTCATTAATATTGATGAAATTTTCCTCCATCAATAAAATTTTTTTGGATGGCCTAAGAAGATACCAGGGATCATTTCCAAATTTTCAGGGCCCCAGGCCCCGTTAGTCGGGCCATCTTGAAATCGTTACACAGGCAAGTGAGACCTCTCTGCGGCCTATCTTCTGCGGTTCTGCCTATTCTCTATCACCGTCTTGGCTCTTTTTCTATCCCCCTATGATATGACCCTATCCTTCATCATTTTCCCGTTCATGAACTCTCTCTCGCGTCCTCTCCCACCCGGCAAAACCCCAGGATAGTCACACTAAACCCTTTATAAACTCCGAATAATCCACCAGTTTTATCCATTTCTAAACCTTAGGACAGAGTTTCACCAATGTCCTCAATGAACTTGGGGCCATTTGGGGAGCACAGGTTCCCGAAACCCCCCAACCCTTTAGCTGCTATCGGGTCTTTCATAACAACACACCAACCCTTCTCTTCAGCTTCTACCTCCTCCCGTCCCCCCAATTTCTGTTCTCTCTCCATCTCCAAACCCTCTGGCAAACAACCCAAGCAGCAGCCCGATGACGACGATTCCGAACCGCGAAAACCCGGCAAGAACAAGGAAATGCTGGACCAGTTCTGGTGGGAATGCGAGAACCTTCCAGATTACCGTAATGACCCAGAAGTCGAGAGAATTTACAGAGAGGGTGACTCGTATTTTGAGAAGAAGGAGAATCCGACGCCAGAAGAGATAGAGGAGAATAAGAGGGTGTTAGAAGAACTTCGGAACAGTCCAGTGTTGAAATTCATGTTGAAAGCGGAGGAGATTAGGGACGGGATGAATGAGCGGGAGTTGAAAGAGAATAAGCATCCTTTTAAAAGGGAGGATAGGGATTTGTGGAATAAAGTGCCACTTGTTCCCGGTCTGGATGGTCGGCCGATGCCCAGGAAGTCGATCAAGAACCGGAAGGAAGCGAACGATAAGTTCTGGGATTTCATGAAGCAGTTTCTGTTTGGTCTTTGGGGTTTTAGACAGCGGCCTTATCCGCCTGGGAAACCTTTAGATGTTGCTCAGGCGATTGGGTATAAGCAGCTCGAGAGGCGATATTATGATTGTAAGTTTTTTTACAGGTTTAGTTGAGGTGGAACAAGTATTCCGTGTAAAATTATGCATTTTTTTGTATGCATCTATTCGAACAAATGATGTATTTGTGAATGAATACGGCTAATATACATTGACATAAAGCTGATGGCCGCTTGGAACATCGGATGCTTGGTATGCTGCAGATATGTGTTATATCAACGATTAGTTTAGCCTCTTCTGCTTACACTGTCTTGGTATATATTAAACTAAGAATTTTGTATGTCTTATGTTGATGAGTTGGTGCTGGTGCCTGATTGAAAACATAACTGGATGGTAGAATATTAGAAAACGTAGTGATAACAATTAAAGCACAGTGAGATAGATGGTAGTACACCAAGGTTTTTGTTTAGGTATGTGGTATTAGACGTGTCTGATAAATGGTTGATTTTCTCTTTTCTGCTTGGCTACTACAATATAGCCTGTAAAAGTACAAGCTTGGTTAAACCCTTTCATCATAAAAGAACTTCACATAACTGAAAGTACAATAGTCTCTCTTCTCATGTGCATAATCAATTGAAATAGAAGAAAAGGAATTTTTGATGTGATCAATCACTGAATCTTATTCATGTATATCCTGTGTCAGTATTACTTTGCTGTTTTATATCTAGGCTGAGCTTGTCGCTAGAGATCTTTGTTCTTACTTCTGTATGTGGTTTGACGAATCTATATACACAGTTGTAATGAAAACTGGTGGATGGTACTACAAGGATCGGTTGGGGCGTTCAAGAGGGCCTTGTGAGCTAATCCAGCTTAAGACAGCGTGGGGAGGTGGAATCATCGATACTCATACATTCATTTGGGGTGAAGACATGGATGAATGGGCCCCAATCGGTATGGTTTATGGCCTGGAACCTGCAATTGCCACATGGGAAGGTAGCTGCTTCTTTAATCTTAAATGTAAATCAATTTTCTTAGATTTTTGCCTCATTATGAACCACCATCTGCCTTTTTTTTAAAATTTATATCAGCGAGGCTGGGAGCGGCCACGACAGCATTCATTCACAAGCTTCAGAAAGGGATACCCCCATGGGTTCCGGTGAAGGGACACGAGCCGAAAACATACAAGCAGCTGCAACAGGAAGCGATAGAGAGCAAGAAACGGGATATGGCAGTGCTGGAGGCTAATGATGGGGTATGGCCTGGGGTGAGAACGCCTAGCCACGCATTGTTTCTGTGGGCTAGTGGGGCTGAGCTCACCAATGTGTTGGAACAGGACCACATGCCGAATAGATTCATACCTAAGCAGCTTAGGTATATTGTCGTTGTCGATTGGTAGTAGTTATTGAAGGAAGCTTCATAGAGTAATATTGTCTCTGTTGTTAGCTTTTGTGTTTGATATATATATATATAGATATATGGGGATGGTTTTCTTGGTTGACTTACTGGGTGTTATTGGGATTTGTGTTAGGGAAATATTATGCAAGGCGATCCCTGGGTTGAGACCATGGGAGGTTCTGAGCGTAGAACAAGCAATGGATCATCTTACATTTGGTGGGAAATGGCACCGCGAACCACTTGGTTGCTACAAGACAGGCCCACCTTATATCCAGGAGTGGAATGACGATTTCGATGTATACATCAAGTCTCTCTACGTATTTTTTGTTCCCTTCATATTTCTGAATATATATATTTATAACAACCTGGGTGGTCTGGGTCTGAATCTTTGTGTGGCAGGAATTCTCGGAGTCTCTAGGCTCATTTTTTGATGAGTACGTAGGGGTGGATAAACTGTTTGAATTTGCGATGCCATTCTGGGATAAAGTGATGAAGAGGTACAATGAGAAATGGGCTCCGTTAATGAAGGATAGGTGGAGAATGAAGTTGGAAGCGAAGAGGAAGCAAAGGAATCCCCGTTACTTGTATGGAGTTTATGGACAGGATAACGACAGAGATGACCTGAAGAAGAAGCAGCCCGAGGAGAAAGATGAGATTGATGATGATGAATCATCAAGCGATGAGTCTGAGTCTGAATCAGACGCTGATAGTGATGAGGATGATGAAGGTCATGAGGGAGGGAGTAATAATACCAAGACGATGACGTCGAGTTCTCTTCCAGCAGAGGAATGAATTAATGCCTGATAAACTAGTGGTTGCTGTTGCTACTGTTGTTGATCTCTTTGAACTGTTTTGTTTGTAGTTATATTGGGATCATTTAGCTAGCTAGTTGCTTGTGTTCAAAACGGTGAGTTGTATTTCTGTTTAGTACTGTTTTTGTTAGGGTATGGTGGGTGTTATTCTCTGAGCAATCGGTAGATACCAATTTCTTCCTCTTATCTCATTGGAATGATAAAATTTACCAAAATAACTGCCATGGATGGCTTGCATAAAATTAGGCAAATGTATGTGTGTGCTGTTACAGGGATGAGATCACATTTTCTTTGATATTTGTATGGTACGTGGTGGATAACCAAATAGGATGACAGGTTTTATGTGCAATTTGATAATGCAATCTGAAACCAACAATCTGGATCATCTGCTCATAGAGTAGAAATAGTCGTACTTTGGTTGTGGTTTTGTAGTATAGTCGGTGTTTCCATGGGGGATTGGAGCCGTCCAAAATCAGTAAAGAACAGGAAAGCAGAGAGAGGTTGTGGAAAACAATGCAAAGAGCACGTGGAAGCAACTGAGTGGAGAATTTATTTCAAGTCTCCATCCATAGAGCTACTGCGTGCTCTTCTATTTTAGCAGACAAAGGTACGTGTTGCGAACATAGTTCAAGTCACGGCGCGGGTCTGACATTTGTCGCCCTCAGAGTGTAGCTATTTAAACCCCGCAACCTCGAAGAAGGATACATATAAGAAAAGAAAGAAAGAAAGAAAGAAGGTTGCAGCTAGATAGATAGAGATAAAGTAAAACAGCAGCAAAGGTGAATGTGAATCCATCCTAGCTAGACAATAAAAAAACGGCGAGAAAAATGGTGGATTGTGGAACTGATACAGACAACTTGATGGCTAATAACACTCGACGATCAAGCGACGAAGGAGAAGGAGGCGCGGCGGAGAAGAGACAGAAGAAGGAAGAAGAATCTGGTAGTGGTTTGATGAGCCAGTTCATATCGAGGATAGTATCGATTAGTGGAGGAACTGAGGGAGGAGAAGTAGAAGTGAAAGGACCGAAGAACTGTACCGCCGTTGCGGATAAAAAAGAAGAGATAGCTGCCGGGGATGGTTACAGCGACCTAATCACAGATCTGGTGAGTTCTCCAAGGATTAATAATACTCCTCTGGATGTGGAGTTCTACGAACCGCAGGAGGTCCACCAGATCGAAGTTGATGTCCACGAAACAGGTGAGCAGAGTTCCAAATTAAATGGTGGTGGAGTTGAAAGCGGCGGTAGCAGAAATGGAGGAGGAAAAGGAGGGGCTATCAGTGACTTCGTAGCGACTCTACCACATTCCATTTCAGGTATCTCAACTCAACTCTTTAAAATTTCACGATATATGTTAGAATCAGTACTATTTTCTAGAATCATTGATGATCGATGATTTCGATGAGCAGAGGCGGGTGCGCCGGAGTCAGACGAAGCATCCATACTTATCCACTCCGTCGTCCACGACTGATTGAAGCAAAAGCAATGTACTGGAGTCTTCTTTCAAGGCGACTATTATTGACTGGCTTTGGAGGCAAGCACATTCAGCAGTACTAGAGTTTTTTTCAAAGAAAATTTTACTCTTTCCTTAAACGATTTCCTTGCCGCTTCATGATTTTTTGGTGTGATGAGGCGCTGGGAACGTGTGCTTAGATGCACTTTTCTCCTGTTTTTCGTTTAAGTAGTGTTTGTTTCCCTTTAACATTGGTCGACTTGGAATGTGCTTCTCCATGCTTTTCCATATTTGGTACTCTCTCCCTCCGTTAATTAATATCTGTCGTTTTAGCATGTGATTCTTGTTTAAAAATATCTGTCATTCTAGCTTTTTGACACACTTTTTTTCCACTTTTACCCCTACTATTCAATATAAAAGTAATTATTATCTAAATGGAAAAGTAAAAAGTAGGGGCACATGCGTCATTATCCTACTTTTCTTAATAAGTGTGCAAGTTTCTAAAACGACAGTTATTGTTGAACGGAGGAGTATCTCTTTTGTAGTTTTTTAGTATTTTATTGGTAAGATGATTAGATGAGTATTGTCTAGCTAGCATGTGTGAGTGACATACAATGGGTTCATTTGAATAGAGCTGTCGGCAGGGGCGGCTTGATTCGGTAATTCATGGGCCTGTTGTATATTTTAGCGGCGCCTTTTTAAAATTAAAATTTATATTTTGTATAGAATTCTAATTTAGTTGTATTAATATATAATTTTATATTAAGTTATATAATGAGATAAATGTAAAAAATGACAATTCAGACAAACTAAGTTCATTCATTATTAACTAATCATTTAAAAATAGGTTGGTTTTTTTTTTAACCTCATAGAAAAAACGTTTAGAAGGTCAACGACCTAAATGTAGGGTTTTCCCCGAGTCTTTACTTAATATGATGAGATTGAAGAATTTTTGTCTATTCTAGTGATCCTAATAAGATGGGGTTTGACCAGATCATGGAAGAGGTAGCTACTCAAAGGAAAACCGTGGAAGTGGAATTCAAGACACTGCAGTGACACTTGGACTATATAAGTCACTCACGAAAAGAGAAATCACATTGCCATTAATGGCGCTGCAGGGAGATTTCAACGAAATCCCAGAACCGGAGGTGAGGCTGAATGGAGAAAACAAAATCCAAACAAGAGGTATGAGAGAGTTCACAGGCAGGCTGGATACTATGGAGCTATTCGAAATCCCACCCCTGGATACGAGATTTTGTCAATTGGTAAAAGGGAGAAGAGAAAGACTAACGGGAATTCTCTGTTTTGAAGAGGCAATTACATCGAGTAATCTGGGAGTACAATCCAGAATGATACTAATACTAACTAACAGACTAGTCAGTACTAGTAGAGCACGTGAGTAAGAGTGTGCGAGAGTAATACATGTAAGATATATGTAATATACAGAAGCAAATACTATATACATAGTATATAGTATATATGTATATATATATGTCTAACACACCCCCTCAAGGCTTAGGTATATATATCTAAGTCTTGTCCTGAGGCTGCTATAAGCCAAGCTTTGGCAAAACGCTTCTGTACACTTTTCTGGTTAAGGATTTGGTAAGTATATCAGCAACCTGATGTGCTTCTGGTATATGTTGAATTTCATTCAAGCCATTTAGTATGCTTTGTCGGACATAGTGGCAATCTAGCTCAATGTGCTTCGTTCGTTCATGAGCAACTGGATTCTTGGCAATGTAAAAGACTGTCATGTTGTAACATTTGAGAGGAATTGGTTGAACATCTGGAACATGCAACTCATGCAGTAAACGACTCAACCAGCTATATTTTACAGTGATTTGCCGCATCGATATGTATTCAGTCTCAACTGATGAGAGGGCAATGGAGCCTTGTTCCTTGGATTTCCAGCTCAAAGGTGACCCACCGAGTAGGATGTAGTAGCCTGAGATAGATTTTCTACTGATGGGGGCAGGAAGTCCAGTCTGCATCACAAAAAGCCATTAAACTATAGTTAGTTTCTGTATTGAAATGTAATCCATAGCCTGTTGTACCTTTAACAGAGGACAGTGTGTATAACGTTGATTGGTAGTGTACATCTATGGGCATCTGCAGAAACTGACTAAGATGTTGTACTGCAAAGCATAAATCAGGTCTAGTGGTGGTAAGGAAATTGAGCTTCCCTATTAACCTGCGGTAGGACGTTGGATCAACAAGAAGTTCTCCAGAATCTTTGTAGAGTTTCTGGTTCAACTGTAAAGGAGAAACAGAGGGCCGAACATTCTACATATTATATTCACTAATGATTTGGTTAGCATACTTTCTTTGGGACATGATCAGACCTTGTTTGGTTTCCAAAAATTCCATGCCTAAGAAGTAGTTAAGTCTTCCTAAATCTTTGATTTTAAATTCGTGATGTAGTTTGTCTTTCAGTTGTTATATTTCAGTTTTATCATTGCCTATAACCAGCAAGTCATCCACATAAATGCCAAGGTAAGTTCGTTTGTTGCCTCTGTTTTTCAAGAAAAGAGAGTAGTCATTGAATGATTGTGTGTAACCAAGAATTTTAAGAAATTTCCCAAGTTTGTCATACCATTGTCTAGAGGTTTGTTTCAGGCCATAGAGTGATTTGTGCAGTTTACAAACTTTATTGTGGCCTGAAATAGTAAGATCTTGTGGTATGGTCATGTAAACATCTTCATGTAAGTCCCCATGTAAAAAAGTGTTGTTGATGTCTAATTGATCAATGATCCATCTTATTTTGATGGCAATGATAATGAGCGCTCTAACTGTTGTAAGTTTTACAACAGGGAAGAAAGTTTCCTCATAGTCTAGACCATATTTTTGAGTAAATCCTTTAACAACTAATCTAGCCTTGAAACGTTCTAAAGTGCCATCAGCTTTTAGTTTGGTTTTGTAGATCTATTTGCAGCTGATGGGTTTTTTTCCTTTAGGTAATTCAACAATGGACCAAGTGTTATTTTTCTGTAAAGCTTCAAATTCTTCTTTCATGGCTTGGATCCATTAAGGGAACTTGCTGGCCTCAATATAAGAACTGGGTTCTGTTAAGGAGAGAATAGTGAAAGACTCTAAAACACCCTTGTATTTCTGCAAACCGAAAGGGAGAAGATTGTTTACAGAGAAAGGGATGGAATGCCTCACGTGGAAGGCTTACACAGAAAACCCTAGAATAACTCTACCCAGACAACTCACACACTTTCACACCCAATACTTCCCAACTCCAGTATATTAAATACCACCTGTTGACCCAACGGTCAAAACTAATAACGCCTATAATTAACAAGCTTAAGAGAAACTAAAACAGAAGGCCCAACTCACTAACAGCATAAACTTACTTAACTAAATAAATCCCAACTCACTAACAGCAGTAAACTTACTTAACTAAATAAATCTAACACCCCCCTTCAAATCTTAGAAGGTTCCAGCTTGTAAGATTTGCAGCCGAACAAAACTTGTAACAAACTGCTGTGAAGAGTTATTCTGCTTCCAGTACCAGCCCCATCCTTTTGACTTGCTGAGGATAAGCCTTGCCTGGTAGTATCTTAGTCAGTACATCAGCCACTTGGTCTTTTGTGCCCACAAACTCTACTTCAATCATCCCCTCTTGTAATTTCTGCCTGACGAAATGAATATCAAGCTCGATGTGCTTCGTCCTCTCATGCAGAACAGGATTTCTTGCGATGTAAATCGCTGCTTGGCTATCTGATTTCACAGGAACGGGTAGCACACTGTCCACCCCCAGCTCATGCAGGACTCTCGTGATCCAACTGAGTTCAGCTGTCACGCTCCTCATGGCTCGGTACTCCGCTTCAGCTGAGGACAAAGCCACGGTAGCCTGCTTCTTTGATTTCCATGAGAGAGGACTGCCGCCTAGATGAATGAAGTAGCCGCTAATGGACCGTCTCGTATTTGGGCAGCCTGCCCAATCAGAGTCACAAAAAGCAACTAGTGAATAATTGTTTCTACAATTGAATAATAGGCCATAATTCAGTGTGCCACTGATATAGCTTAGAGTGTGAAGTGCTGCATTGTAATGAACATCAGTGGGAGAACTCAAAAACTGACTTAAAACTTGAATTGCAAAACAGAGATCAGGCCTACTATGCGAGAGATAACTGATTTTTCCAACTAATTTCCTATAAATAAAGGGATCAGCCAGGAGTTTGCCCTCATCCTTCCTAAGTTTGCTATAAGTATCCAGAGGACTGCAAGCTTTCTTTCTACCAGACAGAACAAATTCTTTCAACAGATCTTGACAATATTTCTTTTGCAATAAAACAACACCATCAGTAGTATGAATGAACTGCATTCCCAAAAAGAAACTAAGTCTCCCTAGATCCTTAATTTTAAACTGCCTGTTCAATCTTTCCTTAACAGTTTTAATGAGAACAAGGTCATTTCCAGTGATAAGAATATCGTCTACATATACCACTAGATGGCAAACTAGATCTGATTCTGACCTTGTAAACAGAGAGTAATCATTAAGAGACTGTACAAAACCCAAAGATTTAAGGAAAACACTTAACTTGTGGTGCCATTGCCTAGAGGCCTGTTTCAGCCCATAAAGAGACTTCCTCAATTTACAAACCTTTCCTAACTGTTCTGTCCTATAACCTTCAGGAAGGTCCATATAAACATTCTCCTCAAGATCCCCATGCAAAAATGCATTATTAATGTCTAGTTGGCTTACTAACCACCTTCTTTTAGTTGCAACAATAATCAAAGCCTTAATTGTGGTGAACTTGACCACGGGGGAAAATGTTTCCAAGTAATCAATTCCATACCTTTGTGTGTAACCTTTTGCAACTAATCTGGCCTTAAACCTCTCAACACTGCCATCACTCCTATATTTGATTTTATAGACCCACTTACACTTAACCGGTTTCACTCCATCCGGAAGATCCACTAAGTCCCATGTGTGGTTCCTTTCTAATGCAAGGAATTCCTCTTTCATAGCCTTTCTCCACCTCTCATATTTTTCAGCTTCACTAAAACAGTTAGGCTCAATTTCTCTGTTAACCGTAGCATGCAAGCAGTAATGACCAGAACCACTACCCAAAATAATTCCTAAGGTATAAGGAGTAAAACAAGCTCCAACAATACAATTATTTTCAGCAGATTTCGAGTTCTCAATACTGGAGTCAACAGTATAACAGCTAGCAATTCTATCATTTAAAATAGCTGAAAAACAGTCAAGGGAGTTATTGGAAAGGAACTTATCTTTCTGGATGGCTGTAGACCCAAGGTCATAGTCACTGAGATATCTCGGGGCATGTCTTGTTCTTTCTGACCTTCTAAGTGCAGTGGGTTCACCTTGTTCTGCAGCTTCTGTATTTGTTTCCCTTGGGCCATCATTGTCCGTGACAGCACTTTGTTCTGCACCAGTGTCTTGGTCCTCATGTCTCCCTTCTTGGACCATCTCTTCATCATCACTGGGGCTGTATCTACCTTGGCCTTCCTGTCTTAAGCTTGTCTCAATGATATTAGTATCAATCAGTGAAAAGAAATCATTTTGCAATGCATTACCTTCCCTGTCTGCAGATGTCTGATTCTGTTCTCTCAAACTTTCTGAGTTTTGCCTAAAAGGGTACACCCTTTCATGAAAAATAACATCCCGATTATAAATAACTCTATCATTATCTAAGTCATACAGTTTATATCCCTTTTTGTTCTGTCCATACCCCAGGAAAACACATTTCACTGATCTGGACATGAATTTATCATGGAGGTTTTTATTGTTATTAGCAAAACAAAGACAGCCAAATCCTTTCAGAACAGAGTAATCAGGTTTATTTCCATAAATTATCTCAAACGGGGACTTCTTATCTAAGCTGACAAGGGGCATCCTATTGATGAGGTAGGTAGCAGTGAGGATGCTTTCCCCCCAAAATTTTCTGGGCAAACAGGAATGAAACATAATGGCCCGGGCTGTTTCTAGAATGTGTCTATGCTTCCGCTCAGCAACACCATTCTGCTGCGGTGTGTAGGAGCAAGTAGTTTGGTGTCTAATGCCCTTGAGCCTAAAGTATTCAGCTCCAACATTCGAGCTCCCAAGTTCGTGTGCGTTATCTGTTCTAACACATTTCACATTCTTGTCGAATTGTTTTTCAACCATTGAGATAAAACCAATTATAAGAGGAAAGCAATCAGACTTAGTTTTGCACAGATGGGTCCATGTAACCCGACTTTTGTCATCAACAATAGTGAGAAAATAAGTGAACCCATCGTGGGTTTCAAGGTTGTATGGCCCCCACAAGTCAATATGAATCAATTCGAATATATCTTTCGTTTTTATTGAACTGGATGGAAAAGGAACCCTATGACTTTTTGCTCTATTACATGACTCGCAAACAAAATCATTTAACATGTTTTTCTCCCTAATAAGACCTAGACCTGATAGCTTTTCCTTTGGTAAGTGACCAACCCTATGATGCCACAAATCTAGTTCACTCGCAGTTTTGACAGAAGTATCCATATCTACATTAGAACTGAAACTATTTTTTCCCCTCTGATCACAGAAGGTATCAAGCAGATAAAGACCCCTTTGGGCATTTCCAATCTTCACTTCTTGACTGCTGTCATAGGCCTGATAAAAGCAATGCTTTGAATCAAAATAAAACTTGCCTTGCATCTGGTCACACAACTTACTAATAGATATAAGGCCAAACTTGAAATCAGGAACATAGAGCACATCGTTAAGAGTTATGAAACTGTTTATTCTAATTTTACCAATCAGCTTTACTACCTGCGGATGCCCATCAGGCATCCCTACCCAATGGTTATTCTTAAGAAAAACAATTTCATGAAACATGCCAAGATCCCCACACATGTGGTCGGATGCTCCACTATCAATAATCCACCTTTTACCTTGATGTGTAGTCTCATCAAAAACATTACATGTCACACCATCATCGCAAGTTAAGCCAACTTTATGATTAAAAGAAGAAACATCATCACAAGTTTCAGGTAAGTAATTAACATAACCAGAATGATTCTGTTTAGCCGCATCAGCATTCCCATGTTTGTTCACACCCAAACACAGATAACCAGTACAAATATTGTCAGCAGCGGGCAAGTTACTGCAGATTAAATTATCAGAGGCATTATTTGAACCATATTTATTCACACCTGAACAGAAATGATCATCCCAGGCAATTATAGAATCACTAACCGCATCAGAATCAGGTTCAATATCATTATAAACTCCATCAGTCAAATGATATTTATTTCTAGTTGTCTCAGTTACCAAAGGTAAAAGTGTCATACCTGTGAACCCACAATTGGATTCAGAAGCATTTGATTCTTTTCCTTTGACTTGAGACTTACTGATGTAGTTCAGTAGGCCATTGATCTGCTCCGTGGTGAGTACCCCTTGGAATGGGTCCTTGCAGTGATCTTCCTTTTCTCCACCCTACTGCCATTTGCTTGATGATTCTTATCTCTGTTGGTTCGCCATCCAGGAGGGAACCCATGTTTCTGGAAGCACTTATCTTCAGTGTGTCCCGGTTTGTGACAGTGAGAACACTGGACACAGGTTTCCTTCCTCCAGATTGACCGCGACCATAGCCTCTTCTTCCTTGGGTCGCTGAGAAGGCAGCAGGAGCTTCGACCTCTACCCCTTTGTTTGCTGTCAAAGTCTTCTGTCTTTCTTGCTGGATTAGAATCGAGAAGGCCTGCTCCATTGACGGAAGAGGATTTATCATCAAAATATTTTCCCTCGCACTAGCGTATCTGTCACTCAGCCCAGCCCCATAAGGAACTTTATTAGCCGCTGTGTCCTAATATACTCCTTGAATCCTTTGTCGGTAGAGCAACCACAAGTTGGAAGGGTTGTGGTCGCATCAATTTCGTCCCAGACCCCCCTTAATTTTGCAAAATAATCGCCAATGGTCTCATTTCCTTGGGATGTTGAAGCAAGGCGTCTTTCCAGTTCAAACATCCTGGTCGCGTCAACTTGATCATACCGAGTACAAAGATCTTCCCATAGTTTGACTGCAGGCGATCGAAAAAGAACTGTGTCGGCGACCTTCTTTTCAAGACTCATGAGGATCCAAGAACGGATCATACTGTCGCAACGGGTCCAGGCTTCAGCACGGGCGGTGGAGTCGTAGGTTTCTCGGTTGTTCCTAGAACAAACCCTAGCTTATTCTTGGAAGCTAGCGCTATCTCGACTTGGTGTTTCCACCGGGAGAAACCTGGTCCTCCATCGAATTTTGTTGCAATGGCGAAGCCTGGATTATCTGAACTGGAAAGGTATAGAGCATCACCAACATCAATCATTGCAGTGGCAGCGTTGCCAGTCTGCGCATTCTGGATCCCTTTCATCTTGTCCGCCTCGGGATCCTCTGGGCTCTTGTCTTCTGGATTCATCTTCTGTTGGTGTGGAGTAATAAGGGAGCGAGAAGGCAATTTCCGTCGGTGGCGATTCAAGAAAGCAACAAGACTCGGTGGTGGCGAACAGCAGGGGAATCAAGGAGGAAAACTCGACCAGACAGCGAGAAGACAATTTCCGTCGGTGGCGATTCAAGAAAGCAACAAGACTCGGTGGTGGCGAACAGCAGGGGGATCAAGGAGGGAAAACTCGACCAGACAGCGAGAAGACAAACCTTGGTGATAGAGAGGGACGAAACTGGAGTGCAGCGGAGTAGCTTGTCTGATGCGAAAGTGGAGTGCAGCGGAGTAGCAAAACTGGAGGCTGTCGAGGCGACTCAAGAATTAATTGATAGATGGAGCGGAGAAGCTGGAGTGACGTCGAGGCGATTCAAGAAATTGATTGAGACTTGGAGCGGCGAAGCTGGACTTGGATCGAAGCAGGAAATAAACTATATTGATTCATAGACCGATGATGGCAAAACCCGGTGAAATCAGAGGCGGTTGAGTGCGCCGACGAAAGTGTATGGACGAAGGGAAGAGAAGCTCGGTCCCATGACCGGTGCTCTGATACCATGAAAGACTCTAAAACACCCTTGTATTTCTGCAAACCGAAAGGGAGAAGATTGTTTACAGAGAAAGGGATGGAATGCCTCACGTGGAAGGCTTACACAGAAAACCCTAGAATAACTCTACCCAGACAACTCACACACTTTCACACCCAATACTTCCCAACTCCAGTATATTAAATACCACCTGTTGACCCAACGGTCAAAACTAATAACGCCTATAATTAACAAGCTTAAGAGAAACTAAAACAGAAGGCCCAACTCACTAACAGCAGTAAACTTACTTAACTAAATAAATCCCAACTCACTAACAGCAGTAAACTTACTTAACTAAATAAATCTAACAAATAGTGGGGAGAATTTTGTTATTCAAGACAGAGCAAATGCTTATGTGTCTAGTGAGGGAAAATCAGTTAAGGTGTTGTTGGGAAGGGTGTTGTGGGGAGTATTTTGGATGAAAGAATTTGCAAATTTTAATCTATCAGTCAAGATGTTGGTAAAAGTGTCAAGGTTTTCAGTATTGGAATGGCAGATATCATCACGAAATTTTTTGGTTGTCTAGAAACACTAGACAAGTGAGTGAGGTTCCGCTAAGTCGATCATGTCTACTAAGTGGGCAGTGTAAGTTCTTTTGTTTGAAGAAGTAATAAAAGAGCTTATATTATGAATTTCCCTTTGTTGATTGACTGCTTCCATCTCTTAGTCCCAATTGAGTCAGAGTACTTCACAGACTCACACCTTGAAGTACTTTCAGTCAGCCAATGATCCTACACGTGATATCAGAGCCTCGTTTAACTGACATCCCAATCAAGACAAGATAGAGGATCTTTTCGCAAATCAAAACAACAAGATGCATTTTGAGCACCCCAGGCTCACGTCCAAAAACTATGATCATTTGAAGAATGAGATCAAACAACACATTGAGTCAATCAACTTATAACTATGAGAGAATCATTCACTGAGACATGACTGTACCTCATAATTGTTATGAGTGGACTTCTACAGATCATAAACAGTATGAGCTGAATCATCAAGCATCTCGAGCCATTTACATATGTTGATCGATTCCAGAACAGAGTAGGGTCAATCATTGCAAGACATCCAATAAGATCTGGATCCTTCTTCAGGTTACTCATGGAGGAGTTACTGAACTGAAAAAGTGCAAGGCACATGAGGTCAGAATGGACTACAAGAATTTTCTCTGAAAGCCAGGTGGGTCATGAGAGGACGTACTCGATTGATTTTATCTACTAACTACCACCATGCATGAAATCAACATTCTACCGGATAGGGAGAGTGTGTTACACAAGCTGCTTGTCAGTCTTTGAGAATAGTGGGTAGAAACCGTGATCTTCACCAAAGCGTCCAAGATCTATCCAAGTGGAGCTGCCAGAATCTAGGTTCTTCTTCTTCTTTTTCTTTTTCATTCTTACCTATAATCAGTGGATAAGTACAAGAAAGTACAAGAAGAATGTCAAAAAGAAGTGCTGTAATATGCAAGCAAAGGATGAGTTAGTTGACATCATAGTTGAGGAAAGTGTTGTAGAAACTATTGAAGACTTTATCTTCATAGCAAAAAACTTCCATAAGTTCATGCGGAGTCAACCTAACTAACAAAGTCGTTCATTCACTAACTCTACCAAACAATTACTTAACTCTGTCGCTTGTTTCAGCTGCAACAAGCCTGGATATTTCAAGAAAGACTGTCCACTTCTCAACAATCAGTTTGGAAGACTTCAAGGGAGATCGCTAATGACCCCAATTGGATGGGTGACTAGGACTTTGACAATCCAGACACAAAGTCAACTTGGCTAATTTGCCTCATGGCACATAATCAGACCCACTCCATGATTCTTGACAACAAGGTAACAAGATCTCATCTAGAAACAACTCTTCATCGTATATCCCCTAAATGTTTTCTCACTCTGATAGCTAAAGTTGTCTTGGATACTAACTATCTTAGAGCAAATCTTAC
Organism: Limonium bicolor; assembly: GCA_023374045.1. NCBI lineage: Eukaryota > Viridiplantae > Streptophyta > Magnoliopsida > Caryophyllales > Plumbaginaceae > Limonium > Limonium bicolor. The sequence goes on along the minus strand of CM041777.1, from coordinate 129,365,932 downwards.
CAACCAGATTTCAGATCTTACAAGTGAACTAGAGGAGTCAAAAATCATAATAAATGCTTTCAGAGAAGAAACTAAAGAATCTAGGACTATTGCTTGTTCACTTCAATTAGATCTACATGAGTCTCGACATTCAGTTGAATCCCTTCAAAAGGAATTAAATAAAGCCAAGACTCTTGCTTAATCAAATCAAAGGGAACATGAAGAGTTCTGAACTCAGATGACTCTTTCAAGAAAGATCTACCTCTGTTCACTGATAAGTGTTGCTTTTTACAGAATGAGTTGAACAATTTAGAATCTCGGAACATCACTCTGAATTCTTCAATTGAGAAACTTACTCAAAGATTAATAGAAAAAGATCACGCTCTTGCTCTTAAACCTGTAAACTTTATCAAATAGGTAACGCCCTTAGAATTGCCTGAGTGGGCAATTCGAAGATCCAAATATTAAGTAAGGATTAAAACAATCTCCAAAAGGAAGTTGAAAAACTTTCTCAAGATATAGTCAGTTTACAATCTGGAAATGGTCCCACTCAGTCCAATCCCGAGTGGCGTAAAGGAAAACTCAACCTTCCAAACATTGTCTCTAAACCCAATAATAAAATCAGACAACAACGACAAAGAGAAAAGTTCAACTTCTGGTGTAAAAGTAATAAAAATGTGTCAATCTCCCTCCCACAAAGATTTATGGATATTGTGGCTCTTTTGAAGATCGAGAAAATTCTTGTGAAAAGTTAAAAAAAGATTTGTCCTTTAACCTCAAACAAGTCATGTTAATTATTGAGGCACGTGAGAGATTAATGAACCCGGTTCGAAAGGAAACCCAAGTATATATGGGTTCCCAAAGCTAACAAATGAATCTTCTTTTTGTAGGTGAACCCGAATGAAGAGTGTTGGTATCTAGACAGTGGATGTTCCAAACACATGACTCGAGATCCCGATCCATTCAATTCGCTTCTAGCCTACAACGAATGCTAGGTTACTTTTGGAAACAACAACCAAGGAGAAATTTTAGGAGTTGGATCTGTTGGTAACCCCTCAAAATTTAAGGTCGATGGAGTCCATTTGGTAACTGGACTTCAACATAGTCTTTTGAGTATTTCCCAAATATGTGATAGGTTTAATTTATTACTTTTCTCATCTGTCAAATTCAAAATTTTTGATGAACGAACAGGGTCACGAAAAGTCACTAGTCGCAGAGAAGGAAATCTTTATAAGATCTGTCTCAATGCAATCAGTCAAGACGATCAAGTCTGTCTGAACGTGCACTCAAAGAGTCAACTCCTTTGGCACACACAACTTGGTCATGCAAACCATAGACTGATCAACAAGCTTAAAAGAAAGGACCTAGTTATTGGGTTACCCGATATCAACTTCGATACCAACTCAGTCTGTGAAGCTTGTCTTAAGGGTAAACACACTAGACACTCCTTCAAAAGCGAAAATGCTCTCTCCACAAGCACACCGTTAGAGTTACTTCACATGGATTTAGTCTTTCCCATGCGCACCCAAAGCATAAGTGGTAAGAGGTACATCTTGGTTATAGTCGATGACTATTCAAGGTGGGCCTGGGTTATTTTTCTTGCTTCTAAAGATAAAATCCTTCACTGAGTTTGAAAAACTCCATAAATAGCTGGTCAATAAATATTCCTTCACGCTAAAAACTATGATAATTGACCAGGGAACAAAATTCTATAAGTCTTTTGATGAGTTTTGTAGAAACAAAGGAGTTGATCATCAAATCTCAACTGCAAGGACACCAGGGAAGAATAGAGTTGTTGAGCACAAAAATAGGACCTTGGTGGAATGGCACAAACCATGCTTATTGATAGTTAGCTAGCTTCATCTTATTGGGCTGAAGCAGTCAATACAACATGTTATGTGCTCTGTCGTGCCTTAGTCTACCATTTGCTGCAAAAGACTCCTTATGAAATTCTGCAACAGCGTAAGCCAAACATAGCCCATCTACAACGCTTTGGATGTAAGTTCTATATCCACAACAATGGTAAGGACAACTTGGGTAAGTTCTCTCCTAATAGTGATGAAGGTATTTTCATGGCTATTCCTCTAGAAGCAAAGCTTATCGTGTTATAAAAAAATGGACTCAATGTCTAGAAGAAAGTCCACACATAAAGTTCGATGAGTTCAATAACATTGGATCATCCTCTGATGAACTTGATTTTGCACCTGATGACTATCTAGCTGACCCTCATTTTGTGTCAGTACCTATAGCTCGTATCCAGAATAATGAGTCACCTTCTATCGAAGAGAGCTCTTCCGATAAAGACAGTCATTCCATTGACAATGCTAAGAGTGGTCATCAGTTCGACAAATCCGTCCCAAAACAAATGGTATGACACTCCCGTTTAGGCCACAAATACAGTCACACTTCATCCACAAAGAAAAGAGCATTCTAACATGCCTCCTCTCATCCTTTTGAAAATATTATTTCTAACCCTGATTCTGGCATTTAAACTCAAAGTGCTGCCATGCAAAATATTTGTGCATTTGGAGCTTTTCTTTTTGAAACCGAACTGAGAAATGTTAAAGAAGCCTTATTTGATAGTGATTAGGTCACTGCTATGCAAGAGGAATTCAATTCCTTGGAGAGACACTCTGTCTAGGAATTAGTTCCTCCACTCTCTCACCAACAGACTATTAGCACTAGATGGGTCTTTCATAATAAACTTGATGATGCAGGTTACATTATCAAAAATAAAGCTTGGTTAGTGGTTTAGGGGTATAATCAAGAAGAAGGCATTGACTATGATGAAACTTTCACACCAGTAGCCAGACTTAAGGCAATCAGAATGCTTATAGCCTTTGCTGCACACAAAGGATTCACTTTGTATCAAATGGATGTAAAGACAACATTCTTCCATGGATATGTTGACAAATAAGTTTATGTGGGACAACCTTGTAGCTTCACTAACCTAGTCCATCCTGACTATGTCTACAGACTTCGTCATGCCCTTTATGGACTCAAACAAGCTCCACGCTCCTGGTATGAAAGACTTGAAAGAATAGCTCTCTTCCTATAGTCTATTTTTGCGTGTTCACGACTACTTAACTCTCCCTATCTTCTTGTGTTACCTATTCCTCTGAGTAGAATGCAGTAAAGAGAGAAAGGGAGGGGGAGAGAAAGATTAGAAAGTAATGAGATCCCTTGACTGATTCCTCTTTTATTGCTTTGGGTGAACCCCTATTTATAGTTTTTCCTTACAACTTATCCCTGTTGCCAGACTGCCATTCTGCTATTGCTAGGCTGTTGTATCACCTTATCTTTATCTTAGCTTATTTTAAACTTGCGCCCCGGTGTACTCGCCCGGCCGCTTATAACGTTTCTACCCAGCTATGTCTGGTCCTAAGTTCCCAATCGATATACAAGTGATATTTCCCTAAGTATGCTTGGGCATAAGCGCCCAGTCGCTTTACATACTACTTTTTGACGAGCTCCCGGGCCCAATTGCCCAAGCGTTACCTATACATTATATTGTTATATTTCATGGGTTAAAACAATGACTCTTTGGTCTTCCATCATGCTATTCTTGATTTCTTTTGATTTTCTAGCCTTTTAGCTCTTTCTTGTTACATACTACTTTTTGACGAGCTCCCGGGCCCAATTGCCCAAGCGTTACCTATACATTATATTGTTATATTTCATGGGTTAAAACAATGACTCTTTGGTCTTCCATCATGCTATTCTTGATTTCTTTTGGTTTTCTAGCCTTTTAGCTCTTTCTTGTTTACGCCCAATTTTCCCTTTAATTTCTTTGAAAAGTATAACATTTCAGTGGCCGCAGAACTTCTTAAAAAATTGCTAGCTAACCAAATTTTTAGTCCCACAAGTCCTTTTCTTCTGTCTTGCCCGTTCTGTTCCATCTTGTTTTCTTCTTTACTATCTCTCAATCGCACAAGTTCATTTTTTTGCTGGAAACATGAAAAGAAAAAGAACTTATTTTCTTCTTTTGTGCTCGGGGCGTCTCATGCCTTTTATGTCTCGCACATGAGTATTTTACACCAATCATTATATTTTCCTTTTTTTGAAAAGGAAAAACGAAGACTTTTATCGCCTTTATATTTTGGAAACTCTGTTTCATTTATCTTTCTCCGCTCTTTTCACAACTGTTGCTCTTCCCTTACTCTCCCGACCTTCTACATTCTTACTGTCGTTCCTCTTTTCTTTATTTCCGTCGTCTTCCCTACGATGCTGAAACCATGGCTTCCACCATTGCCACCAAGGACAAGATGAAGGGCTTTTCTGCTGGTTCGGACTACATTCAAGGTTCGGGGAAAAGGTAAGGATTTTCGCTTAACCCTTTTAACAGCGAATCACCCTTATGCTGAGGGTCACACCCCTTTGCCTTCCATTATTGATATTCCTGCACTTGTAGATACTTTGAGAGATGTTAGAGTTCCTCTTGGGGCTCGTATTTTCCTTCCATCGAACGATTCCCATCCCTTGATAATTTTTGGCTAGGTTTCAACAGTTTATCGTGATTTTTTCCTTTGTGGCACTCCCGTTTATCCACGGCTTTTTAGTTTGAAGATGTTGCACTCTCCCACATCTTCACCCCCAATGTTATCGCTTGTCCTACATTATTCTTTGCTTAGAGAACAAAATTCGCCCCTCGGCGACCGAATTTGTTCAATATTTCACCAGCCGTGTTGACCTCGACAGTCTAACTATCTCGGGGCGGGCTGTGTGTTCTATTTTTTATTACAAAAAAACTTGAGAAGAAATGGAACTCATAATGGTTTGTAGTGGTACCTTCCCCTGGGCGGTCAGTGTTGGTGTGGAAAAATTAAATAGATATATGAGTTGGACTATTTTGGAGCATTTGGTGTTGTATTTGGGTGAATTTGACTAAAGGTATAAAAAAGAACAAGGGTGGGTTTGTCATGGTGAATTTCTCACACCTGATACATACCCGAAGACAACTGAAAGCTGATCCATTTATATTGTCATCTAAAGCTGATCAAGTATTCTATGTGGCAGACGGGAGTGAACCTGAATGGTCTCTTGTGGTGATGATAAAACCAAGAGATACAAGTGGGGTACCTAGAACCAGATGGTGAAGAACCTCAGCTTGAATGTCTTCCAGAAATGTTTCCATCAAACTTATTTGATGATACCATCAAGCTGTGTAGGAATGATGTAGACATTAATGGTGTAGGTATAAACGATGATTAGTTGTGTTTTAAGATATGTCTGTATAAGGTTCCGACGTAAGCACACAAGAAGTGAAATGAAGTACTAGTGAACTTTTGTTTATTTTGAATTGTAAGTTAATGATAGACTATAGATTTTGATGTTATGCATGCTATGCAGAATGGAAGGCTCAAGTTGGTGCATTTCTGAAGAATGGCTGTAACTTTTAGGATATCTTGTTGCAGCTGAGTAGCAGTTTAAAGAACTATGCGAGTAACAGTTTTTAATTGTTGCACGTGATCTTGCTTATCCAGATCTTACTTTTGAAATCCCATTTATTTGTTCTTTTATTTCTTCAATCGCAGAGGCTTCCCTTGTGGATAAACCTCCCCAACCTCCTATTGCATAAAAGGTCATTTCAGCTCTGGTAGATGTTGCTGCTACAGAAAAAAAAATCTAAAAAGTTGATGGTGATGACACATTTCAGATGTTTTTGTAGTTGCTGGTGTAAAAAATAAGCTCAAAAGTAGTGTTGTTAGAGTTGGGAATGATAGCGGTTCATTTTGTCTAGTTGTTGGTGAAATGATTGAAGTTTGTTTAGCCTTAAATGCTTACTGTTGTTAGATTCAACCATAATGAGTTGGGAATGACAGCAGCTCATATATGGTGATTGTTGTGATAAAGATTGTTATTGTTGTTAGATTCAGCCTTAATGATAGCAATTCATTGTTGTGGCTTAATATTAGTGAGTATTGAATAAAGTAGTGATAGTTGGATAAATAGAGTAAACAGAGTGTGGCTTACTATTATTGCAGGTGCAAAATCACTCTTTCATTCACTCTCTCTGAAAACCCGAGTTTGGAGTAAACTGAGGCTAAAATGTAAATGAATAATTATAATCCCTAACTCTAGTGGTAATTGGAAGTGGTTTAGCAACGAACAAATAATCTTGGACGTCTTCTATCGCTATTGTTTTAAAGGCCAAAATTCCATTGAAATTCAATAAAAAAATCTGATTGAGATTCATTACAGCTATTGTATAAAAGTCAAACACTGCTCTTTACTTGAGTTGATGATCCTTCTAAATCTCATCCACACACATCTGTAAGCTTTTAAAGTTTTTCTTCCATTTTCCAGATCCTCCATTGCTTTCTTTCAATCAGCCTTTAACCACTTAACCTCCATTACAGTGGCTGCAACAGACCCTTATTGCCGAATTTGCTTGATTTTCTCTTTCATCACATCCACACTAATGTATGATCCAACCATACACTCAATTTTTTTTACTTAAATGTACTTTTTTAAACATTCGAATAACACTGTGGATCTTGATGCTCCAAATGTGAATCAAGCAATCCTCGGATCCAGAAACTAGACACTCCATCATAGCATAAAGCTAGGCAGGTAAAACCTTGCTACTCTGATCTGTTTGTGTGCCAATAATATGTGACCCAAATACACTTTCTGGAAGGCTTTCACCTTTGAAGGCCACAATATATATCTTCCCATCTTGGCCACCCACGTAGAACACATCTTTCCCAGGATCCAATGTGATTGCGTCAATTTTCGTGGAGAAGACAATGTTTTTTCTTAACCTTCCAGTTGACAAGTTCCAAACCATGCAAGTTAGATCCTCTAAGGCACAAACTATTACTGAATCGAAGATGCCATAGGCCACTACAAGATTTGTCACACATAGGTCGTGCCCGGAGGTTCCCCAAGATTTGTCCTGCTTGATCCCTTTCAGTATCACAGAAAATCAGGTAGCGTGGCCAAACTTGAATGTTTCTATCGCTATTAGTTCTAAACGTATGCTAAAAAAATTGTCCAGAGTGACACTTGCACTTGGGCAGCTTGGACATTTGACACTGATTCATATCCACTTGACCGTGAGTTCTTATTCAGTTATTGTAGGAAATAAGGTGAAGTTATCCCAGTCCAAGTTGTCGGTCTAGAAAGTTCATCGGGTGAAAAATCGCTATTATCAGTTCACTCTTTTCTAACTCAACCTTGTAGTTTCCTCCTCCCAAAAATGCAAGCTGCTACAAAGTCTCGAGCTTCTCGCGATAATTTTACAAGCTTCCTACGACGGTTCTTGCATCCTTCCCGTGGTGATCCCTCACTAACGAGGTCTCTTGTAGTTACCGAACATCAACAGGTTCGTTTTCCACATCTACTTTTTTTTTCTCTCTCGGTTCAGTCCAACCCAATCTTAAAATGTCGACGGAGCTAAAAATCTAGGTTAAACATCTGATTTTGCTCCCACTTCAACATTAAGTTCGATAAACATTTTTGAGCTTCTTCTTTAGATTTCATAATGAATGCTCCTATGCCGATAAACATTTTTTTCTATCGGTTCGATCCAATCCTTACTAGTTATGAGGAGCGTCCTTATTCAACTTAGTGCTCACATGATACAATGTTTCATTTGTAGGTAACAATGTTCCACTCTTTGGAAATCAATAAAACAAAAGTGCCACAGAATTACGACCATTTGTCTTCAGATGCACACTCGATAGATGCATACATTCTCATACTGAGCATGAGTCACAACAACTACCCGAGCCATTATATGAGGAGATTATTTTAGAGGATGAACTCAATGACACCTATGAAATTGGTGACTCCTCAACCACTACAAAAGAAACCAAAAACATACCATTTGAAGTAATTGGTATGTAATATGATTTTTAAGAATCATTACTATAATTTACCTTCTCTTGTATGCTGCTTGTCTTCTAATCTTTAAGTTTTTGTTCTTAATAAACATTTATTGAATAGTTGAGTTTTATTGATGAGCCTAGCTGAATTAATTAACTTAGTGATAGGTTGTAAATTGGTTGTTGACTAATTATGGTACTTATATTAAAATCTGAGTGATTAATGTGTTTCCAATTTGGACCAAGCAGAAATGTGTTTGTGGTATTGAAATTATTTGGTATTCTAAAGCTGAGTGATTAATGTGTTTCATGTTTGACCAACCAAACATGTTTCATGTTATTCTAACTATTTCATATCATCTATCCATATGAGATTAGTTTGTAAATGAGTTATTAAAGTAGAGTTGAATAAGTTTGGCCAGCTGATAAGGAAAGGTAGTCTTATACTTGGTAAGTATATTGGGGAGAGTTTTAAGAAAGAGAACATGATTGGGCTGAAGTATAAGTGTTGTGATGACATTGAAGAAACTAAAATACAACACTTCATCAGATATATTCCGGTATAGATGAATGAATTTACTTCTTTTGTCTATTATAAATTTGCTCATTATTCATTTCTCTATAACTCACCAATTTTAGCATTCTTGTTATTGTTTAGGCCAAATTTATTTTACTAGAGGGCAAACAAGTTGATAGGATCCTCTTGGTGAATGCATTGATAAAGTGGATAAACCATAAATACTATTTGAAGAGAACAAGAACCAAAGATTGTGCACTGTCAAAGACTGAAGCACACAAGAAAAAACCAAAGAATGTATCTCTCAATGTTTGGAAACAAGTGGTTGATTATTGATACACAGATATAACGAAGAAGATGCATGTGCACATTACGGGAGGAAGAGTTTTGTATGAGTTAGAGTTGAATTTGCGAGACAACTTAAATAGAAAATTTATTTATTTAATGACATAAGTCTTGCACTATTAATGTGCTGAACTAACTATTATGTTAATTGATTGTTAGAAGTAACTACATAATAGAGAACCCGGTGAAATTGAGTTCTTCAAATTGTGTCAACGGAGACAAGATGGGTCCTATTTTGACAAAAACTCTTTGGGTTATATTGTGAGTATTTGTATTAAGGTGGATTATAATTTAATCAATCTTGGATGTTTTATTGTTATTTATCTTTGTTTAACTCATCATTTTAAATGCAGGAAGATGCTCGATCCTATGTGAAAGAATAAACTGGTGCTAAATTCATTATATGAAGCCACTTTTGAGATTGAAGCCGAGGCGCTTATCATCTATGAGGACAAGATAACAGAGGTATATCTATTACACTATACAACCCAAACCTGAACCAGTCAGCTTCTATTTCTCAACTCTCTGTCATATTCAATCCCCTCATCATCCCCTTACTATATTAATGGTTTAATTTTCTTGATTTTCAAGTTAGACAATAGATTTTCATACATCACTATTATTATTATTATATCATTTATAGTATTGTTGCTAATTTCTAAGCCTCCCTTCAAGTATTCATGTTATAGCTTGTGGTGGTGTTGCATTGTTAGTTCTCTTCATTTCTTGAAATCTCATTGTCTTGAACAGTTTTTCTTGATACTAGTATTGATTTGGTTGAAATGATAAGTTTTGAGTTTGTACTACTACTTTTTGACAGTTTAGTAGTAGTTGGTAATAATGAATGGAGTTTTGTTCAACTGCTGCCATTCTTGTGGCTTTTGAGAACTGCAAACGGGGTTGAGGTAGAAGTGGAGGCCATAGAGAATGTACGACGTAGTTATGGTTAATCAATACTAGTACTATTAGTTCTTTGTGTGTCTCTCTACAATATATCTTCTGAAATTGTTTTTAGTGGGAGGTTTTTGTATGCAATATGTCTTCCTGATATTAACTGGATGGCTCCTCAAACATATGGAGTCCTGTATAAGATAACAAAAACGCCATATAACAAGCTTGGAGAGGATAAGATTGTCCTTTGTTTATCAAACTATGGCCTTAAAATCTTCAGAAACTGACCAAAATAAGAATTATACATGTGTTGTCGTGTGGCATGAGACGTGAATTCATCTTTAAAAACAAGAGGACTTCTGAATGACATTTCATCTCTTTCAATGTGTGTATTCTTTTGTATCCTTGTTTATCTGAGAAGACTTTTGTCTTCTTTTTTGTGTATTGTGACTATTTGATCAAAGCTAGGCATCCGCCTTAGTAGTGGGTATGTGACTCTATCTTTTTTGTATCCACTATTGTATAATGTGTTGTTTTGTGAAAAAGCTGCCTTATTAATAGTTTATTATCTTGTTCTTTGCATCATTATTTAAGTTTTGTGTTTGTTTTTAAGAAGGGTTAAAGGATATGGTTATGGAATTAAACCTTCCCAATTCAACCGTGGAAAGAGTACTACTATATGGGGATAATTCTAGTGCTGATCGAGAAGAGGTTTCCATGCTCCAAAACCAAGTGACCAGCGTGGAACAAATGATTGCTACTTTGCAAGCCCAAGTAGGAGCATTAATCTCTCGAAGGTATGAAACACTGAATTCAAGAGAGAGCACTGTTGGATGAATGTAAAAGAAAAGCACGAGTAAATAGCATCTTTTTTTTGCATCGAAATTTCAGTACTTTATTGTATTGCATAGGAATTAAGTTGTAATCGGTAGGGGTCATTTGGCAAATGCTCGTACTTAAGACTCTTGTAATCCTACTAACTCATGTATCTTTCTAGGATATACATACAAGAAGCAACCGGTCGAATAGGCATGAAGGAACTGGAAAATAACACACTTAATTGTCAAGGTCTTATTAAAACCTGATTGAGCAAAACTCATTGAGAAAAATCTCAACAAAGGAAATGATGGAGTAATTAAGGGGAAACCCTAGGAGGGCAAAGATTCCATCACTATTTATCCTCATTCATGCATCCTAAATATATTTAGAACTTTGTTGAGCATGGTGTAGTTGAAGAGGGTTTGACGGTTCTGTGTTTCACTTGTGAGATGATTATGACTTTAAATTTGATGGAAGCCATCATGGTTTCCATTATCTAGCTAGGATAATTAAGACTTATATGTATCTAAATCAATTGCAAAACAATTTGCAAATAAACTAGACTTTGACTCAGTTAGTCAATGGACAAAGCTTGAAAATGTCCAGCGATGCCGTGATTTGGAATTAGGGGGATTGACCAAACCAACAGGTGATGAAAAATTGCTACATATATAAGTCTCCATTCTTGTGAATAGAAATGTACATGTACAACAGCTAGCAGGTGCCACCCCCTTTGCACTGCGCTGGTCTATCTATATCCATCCCTATTTCGTTAATTATCTAGCTCTTTATATCTCAAGCTATACAAAGAAACCAGTACTTCATGGCAGCAACAGCAGGAACAGAGTTGAGGCACTATGAGCACGATCCGACTCATCCCTTGATCGAACTTGATTATCCAGAATCAAATCCTGAGCAAGAGTTCTTCTGCGGCGGTTGTAAATCATCTGGTCACGGTAAAAGGCTTCATTGCGAGCAATGCAACTTCAGTCTCCACTCAATTTGCGCCACTTGTCCCCTGGAGCTCTCCACTTTCTCGCACCCTGAACATCCTCTCCGCCTCCTCATGTCACCCCCAAGTACTTTGCCACCGGGCGTTGACTACGTCTGTAACATCTGCAGTGACCACATCAACGGAGCTCACTACCTCTGCACACCTTGTGACTTTGGGTTCCATCCTTATTGCTCTCTGATACCTCGCTACGTCAACAACGGACCTTGACCCTAACCATCCTCTAGAGCTACAACCACCGATACCGGGCAGGTCATGTAATGTGTGCTACAACGCGTGTGATCAGGATTACTGGTGGTACAGATGTATGAGCTGTGATTTGGATGCTCATTACTGGTGCCTCGGCGACCAGGTGCCCAACCCAGGCCCGCCTGCTCATGTATCAGGAGGTGATGGAGGACAACAGTTTGAGTCATTAGAGGAAGCTGATCTCTATTACAGGTCGGTTCTGGAGGGCATAGACAATGCTGGCTGTTATATATCTGGTGATGAGTATCGCTACGTCTACGAACGTAGGGATCACTGGTATTACTAATCATATCCCTACCAGTTTAAGACTCACCCATGGGCCATGGCTGGTGGTATATATATTACTAATATTAATCACTCGCCAACATTCTTGCGACTTTTGTAATGTACTGAATTACGGATCGGAATCTTGTATTTTAAGTATTTTTTGCATTATAAATTTGTGTACTTTTTTTAAAAAAAATAAATAAATTTGTATACTGTTGCCGCTTAGATCTTGCAAACCCACCAAGAATCAAAACCCTAGCAAGTTCGTTTAGGGCTCATGGAGGGAAGGAATTTTCTTATATATTCAGAGAGAATGAAAAATACTCATTTATTAAGCTACCGTTGCAGTACTAATAAATAAATCGGTATCAGTTACAACAAGTTAACCGGGATATGTACAAACATATATATATAATTTCCAATGTATATCTAGCTAACAGCCCCCATAAATCATACAAGGGCTTTCATAGTTCTTTATGCCCATCCTGAAGCTGATCCTTAGATGAAACGAATTCTACCAAAATCAACCCATCCTGAAGCTTATGTCTCACAGTTTCTGATGCCTCAGATGAAGGGCTAATGGTCTGCATCTGAGTATCAGTCCTTTCCTCTCCTTCTACACCAGGGAGTTGGCTGAGGCCATTTGAGTTATCTGTACTAGGAACAAGGCTTCCCTGGCTTCTTGATAACATTTCTGTTTCATTTTCCCAGTCAAAGAACTCATAGAAAAACATATTAGAGCCTTCTTCATTTACAGATTTGTTTCCATGATCAATGGGTAGATCACCTCTGAAAGGATTCAAATTCTCATGAAAAGTAACATCCCTATTTAATGTTATCTTATTATTGTCCAATTCTAAGACTTTGTAACCCTTCATTCCTTGAGGGCATCCAAGGAAAATCCATTTAACAGACTTAGAGAAGAAATTGTCATGTTATTGTTTATCAATATTGGCAAAACAGAGACACCCATAACATTTCAAGTCATGATAATTAGGCTTTGTATTATAAATGATTTCATAGGGACTTTTGTTATTTATACTTAGGGGCATTCTATTAATAAGATAGGTGGCAGTTAAAATACTATCTCCTCAAAACTTCAAGGGAAGATTTGAATGGAACATTAAGGACCTAGCAGTTTCCAAGATGTGTTTATGTTTTCTCTCCACAACTTCATTTTGTTGTGGGATATAGATACAAGTGGTTTGATGGATGATTCCATTGTTTTTAAGAAATTCAGAAGCATACCTAGAACTACCAAACTCATATGCATTATTAGTTCTTAATTTTTTTACCCTTTTGTTAAATTGGTTATGAACCATTTTAAAGAAGAGAATGATAATGTCAAAAGATTCTGATTTGAGGCACATAAGTGTGTCCAAGTAGCTCTACTCCTATCATCAACTAAGGTGAGAAAGTAGCAAATACCATCATTTGTCGTGGTCTTATAAGGGCTCCATAAATCAGCATGAATCAATTCAAACACATCATATGTTTTAATGGAACCAAAATTTAAAGGCAACATGTTGCTCTTGGATCTAGAACACAATTCACAAACAAATTGTTTATTTCTTTCATATTGATCAATTAGACCAAGCTTTATAAGTTTGTCCTTTGGCATGTGACCAAGTCTATGATGCCAAAGGCTGAACCGATCATTACAATCAAAGCCAAGACTAATGGCCTTGTTAGTGCTAGCAAAAAAAATCAGAATCTTTGTTATCCTTCCTATCACTCTTACAATCTAGAACATAAAGGCCCCTGCTATGTTTCCCAATTTGAACAAGATTGCTGCCCTTATAATCTTGATAGAAACATATTTGAGAATCAAAAATAAATTTCCCTTTCATGTCATGAGATAAATTACTAATCGAAACAAGATTAAATTTGAAAGTGGGGACAAACAAAACATCCTTTCTAATGATTAGAGGATCAATCCTAACTTCCCCTAAGATTTTAACAAATTGAGGATGCCCGCAGGCATCCTAACAGTGTGAGGTTGATAAAGCACAACATAATTACTAAATCATTTCAAATCCCCACACATACAATCAGAAGCACCTGAGTCCAAAATCCAATCTGAAGAACTAAATGCAGGATCAGACGGCTGACTCAAACCAACTCCAGTTGTTAGTCTGTGAGATGGTTTGACTCAATTGAACTAAGTATGCGGAAGCACTGATGATGTGGAAACACTCAATCGAACTGAGTGTGCGGAATCAGTTACTCAAACTCAACACGTGAAAAGACTCTAAGGAACTAATTGTGAGTATACTCGAAAGATGGAAAGACTTGACTGAACTCAGTAAGATACACAAAATAACTTATCTTATTTCCTAGTAAAAAATAAAACAACTTACAATGCCCACTCCGTAGAGGAAATTTGCTTCATGGTTTTCACTCACTCGCCCAATACACTCTCTGATCAGCTCAATGATAAGTGTAGTGAAACTAGGATCTTCCTCTAAGGAATGTGTCTAGAAGCTCTAACTAACTTTGGTACGATTTCTCTCTCTAGAATATACTACACCTTTCTTACAATGCTTGTCAATAAAATCTCTTAGAAAAGCACAGAAGGTAACTAATGATTACAACCCTATTTATATAGTTTCTAAATTAGCCGTTGTAAAGAGTTAGTTCCGTAATTTTTGGAACTAACTTAGTTGAGCTTGGACTGGGTTGAGTTGCGCCAATTTTCAGGTGAAATCTTCGGGAATGACTGGAGTGGTCTTCCGTCCATTGGACCAGTTTGGGAGTTGGCAATGCGGCTCCTTGAATGTCGCTATGGCTTGAGGAAGTTTGTCTTGCTTCCTGAGTTGCACAGACTGTGTTGTGTTTTGCAGCGATCGGTTGATTCTATTGTGTTGCTCTGATTGACTCCATTGAAGTTCTTGACTATCTCTTGTTGTGGTGATTGGCTATCTCAGCAACACTTCATGTTCCAACAGTTTCCCCCTTGTTGCTGAAGATAGCAAAACCGTTGTAAATCCCGAGCGAGTTAATCCTGCAAAAACAAACACAGAGAACTAGGAGAACCGACCCTCTCAAGGTTCCCCCTTAATTGAGGCAAGAGAAGATTGTGTAACTCTATTGAAGTGCCCCCTTGACCGTCGAGAGTAACTTTCAAATAAGCGCAAGAACCATAACAAAATACGCAGAAAAATTCTAAGCAATGTAAAGTGAGTAACTGAGAGTAAAAACCACCAAAACCAGCAACAAGAAGTAAAGTAGTCAAAAAGCACAGTTAGAGCCCATACACCAGATGGGATTCACCGCTTCCCCCTTTTTGCTTTCATCAGAGGGAAGATTTGCAGTTAGTTAGAGTTAGTCGAGTATTCATAAACAATTCACAAAAGAGTGTTTAGAACTTACAACCAACCTAAGTTCTAACACTACGCACACACACGTCAGGGGGTTTTCAGGTCATTGGGATTTGGGGGTGGGCTTGATAACAGCCGACAAATCTAGTAGCACATCTTGCATTGCCGACATAGCCATCTTCATTCCCTTGAGTCTCTCCACCATCTTCACATTGCCATCAGCCAACTCGCCCACGAGAAAAAGCAATTTGTCAATCTTCTCCTCAAGTCGAAGGAGTATGTCATTGTCGGCAGACATTGAGGCAGTAGTGACTTGGGGGATGGCCGTGGGTGGCTGTTGAGGGAGCAGTTGAGCCTTGTCGATGGAGGTGAGTCTGTTGAGGTATTTGAGGTTGATAGTATTTGCCTCCTCGATGGACTCTGGCTGCGCATTTTCCAGCTGGACCTGAAAGAATTTAAAAATCTGAGGAAGCCGGAAGATATAACCGAGGGAGTGTCTTGGGGTTTCGACGGAGTGGGCCATGTGATTGAGCATTAAGAAGGCCAAGTTGATAGGATGACGGTGAAGAACACAATACATAATTGCTAGATCAGGAGAATTAGCCATTTGGTTTCCTTCTTTGCGGGGAACAATGTTTTTGATGACTAGTATATGAAGGAGTTGGTGGAGAACAGAAAAGATCTGCCCTAGGAATTGGAGAACCCACTTTTCTTTTTGAGGAGAAAAAACGGTAAATTTTTGTGGGTGGGACTCCAGGAATTTCTGGGTGGACACCCTTGCCATAAAATTGCAGACCAGAATTTGGGTTACCAAGAATCTCAGATAAACGATTAAGATCAAAGAAAATGGGGGTGAAGTTAACAAAAGACTGTGCGGACCCATTTCTAATGACTAAATTTTGGTGGAAGTCAACAGACTCTTGCAAGAACCATTCAGAAACTTCAGAGAATAAGTGAGTCCATCTCTGGATTTCAAGCATACTGACTAGGTCGCCTAGGTGCGTGGAAAGGGCCCAAGAGAGATCGAGATATTTACCCTTAACCAGATTTTGATCAGAGGTAACTTCTGTGATCAAGTGTCGTTGTTGAAATATGTCGATCTTTGTAGTACAACGTGATGCCTTGGGATTTGGCTTGTGAGAGTGTGTGGATGTGGCACTAGTAGAGGTGTCATGACTTGCAGCAGTTACTGGTGGTTTGACTTAGACGGGGGTAGAAGTCGCTGGTCGCGGAGGAGACTCTGGGTGGTCACGTAGGAGGAGCTTTTTGTCTAGAGCGAAGGACTCTCTTAGGAGCAGGGTGTGGAGCTGTTGTCTGGCGTTTTCTTGATTTTGGCTTTAGGGATACCGGGGGTGTTGGCTTTCAGATTTCTCGGGTGTAGGTTTTCTTTAGTAGAGGGGTTGTAGGTTGCAGCCGGTGTTGGTGTTGGGGAGGTAAGGTTTGGTGGATTAGTTGTGGGCGGGGGTGATGGTTCTTTTTAGAGGGTGGCAGAGTTTGGAGAGGAGTGAAGTCTTCAACGTCAGTTTCGAGAAACTCCGTTGCGGCTATTGAGGGTGGAGTTGGTTGTGGAGGTGATGGCATCTTGGGTTTAGAGGATGGTGTTGCGGTTTTGGATGGTGAAGGTTTTGGAGAGGGGGAGGGTGTCTTAGTGGTGGTTGTTGTGGTGGGTTGTGTGGTGGTTGTGGCTCTGGCTTGAAGATAGGCGTGAAGACGAAGGGGTTGTTAAAAACATCAGCCGAGATTTTAATGCCATTAAAGTAAATTTCTCTCATAGCGAGTGATATGGGTAAGGGGTGCAGAAGAGAGGGATGGATTGGGAGAGTGGATGGGATGGTGCGTTTTAAAGGCTAGGTAGCTGACGGAAGATGCAAAGTTGTGGCGTGTGTTAGTGGGTTGTGGAAGACGCGTGAAAATGATTTGGCAAAAATAATGGGCTGAGATTTCGGGAGTGGTTTGGTTCACTTACGTGTGCGAGAAATGCACAAAGATAAAACACAGATAGGTGCAGGAACAACATAATTCATAGAACTATTTATAGATACGGACTGACTCAATCTAACTATAAGCATTACCTTCCGACAACTACGTCTATAGGAAAGGAGATACAACCGCCTAGGTGGACGGAGTCACTCCAATTGTAGATTGAAGTGCTTCAAACCTTGTTGTAGGGAGTGGTTTAGTAACTGCAAGTTGATCTTCCGTGGGAACAAAGTCAAGTTGGATTAGCTTTTTCTCAACACAGTCCTTCAAGAAACGGAAGCGGATTTCAATGTGTTTGGTTATTGAATGTTGGACTGGATTTTCGAAGATTTTGATGGTGCTTTTATTATCGCAAAATATTGGGATTTGATCTTGGGTGATGTGGTAGTCTTGTAGTTGTTGTTTCATCCAAAGGAGTTGTGGGCAGCAAGCCGCAGCAGACATATTCTGCCTCAGTTGTGGAAAGTGCGACATACTTTTGCTTTTTGGAGGACCATGAAACTAATCAAAGACCTAGAAAATTGTGCATTACCTGAAGTACTCTTTCGATCTTGGAGGGAACCAGCCAATCAGGATCACTAAAACCAGATAAATTAAAAGTAGGGGAACGAGGGTACCATAGATAGAGTGTACTTGTGCCTTTAAGGTATCGAAAGATACATTTGACTGCCTTGAGATGGGACTGTTTTGGCGCTACTTAAAAGTGAGCATAAAGACAGACTGCATGGAGGATATCTGGATGACTGGCAGTCAAGTAAAGGAGGGACCCTATCATTCCTCTGTACTCTGTTGCATTCACATCAACTCCGATTTCATCGAGATGGAGTTTAGTAGTGGTGCGGCTGGGGGTCGACATGCTCTTGACATTTGAGAGGTTGTACTTTCTAAGGAGTTCTTTGATGTACTTCTGTTGGTGGATTTTGATCCTGTCTTTCTCCTGTTGAATTTGAAGTCGTAGGAAGAACCGAAGTTCACCTAACTCATTCATGGAAAACCTTTTCTTCATAAGGTTAGCAAAATGTTCGTAGAGGGTGTTACTTGTAGACCCATAAATAATATCATCTACATAAACTTGTACTAAGAGTAAGTCATGCGAAGAGTGAAGTATGAATAATGTTTTGTCTACGTTACCTCTGGAGAAACCATTTTGCAAGAGATATGAGGAAAGTCTTTCATACCAGGCACGCGGAGCTTGTTTGAGTCCGTAAAGAGCTTTACATAGTTTGTAAATGTAGCCAGGATGGACAGAGTCATTGAACCCTGGGGCTTTCATAGTTTTTCATGCCCATCTTCTTGATCAGTACGGGATACTTCTTTCCAGGCAAGAAATTTGTCAATAAATCAGCAAGTTGATCCTTAGATGAAACGAATTCTACTGAAATCAACCTATCCTGAAGCTTATGTCTCACAAAGTGGATGTCCAACTCGATATGCTTTGTCCTTTCATGCAATATAGGATTCCTTGCAATATGTATGGCTGATTGGCTATTGGACTTGACCGGTACAGGGGTTATATCATGCACTCCAAGTTCATTTAACAGCCTAGTCAGTCAACTAAGTAGTTGTGACCAGTCTCATGGCCTTATATTTTGACTCTATAGAGGACAAAGCAATAGAAGTTTGCTTCTTAGATTTCCAAGACAGAGGACTACCACCGAAACAGATAAAATATCCACTTATAGAAAGTCTAGTGTTGCGACAACTAGCCCAATCAGCATCACAAAACGCAACGATATTAAAATCCTTCTTATCATTAAACAAAAGGCCATAACCAGCAGTCCCTTTGATATACCTCAGGGTATGCAAGGCGGCCTGAAAATGTAAAACTAAAGGAGAATCCAGAAACTGGCTCAAAACTTGTATAGCATAACATAAATCTAGCCTACTATGTGAGCGGAAACTTAATTTCCCAACTAAAAACGCCTATAAATGCTAGGGTCGTCCAAAACCTTGCCTTCAGTTTTTCTCAATTTGACATTAAAATCCAGAGGGCTAACAACTGGCCTTTTATTATCACACCCAAATTCCTTAAATAAGTTATCACAGTATGACTTTGCAACAATAAAATTCCATTAGCACTACGTAGAAACGACATTCCAAGAAAATAGTTCTAACACCTAAATCTTTAAACATTTTTAATTTCTGATCGAGATCAAGTTTATTAGTAATCTGATCAACATCATCTCCTGTCACAAGTATATCATCCACATACACAACCAGAAAACAAACCTTGTTATCAATCCTCTTTGAGAATAAAGAATAGTCATCCATGGACTGCCTAAATCCCAAAGTCCCTAAAACTTGCTAAGCTTTGCATGCCTTGTCAAGAAGCCTGCTTTCAACCATACAATGATTTTCTTAATTTACAAACCTTTCATGAATTCTCTAATTCATGACCCTCTGGTATCTCCACAAATGTTAAATATAGTGATTTTCTTAATTTATCAACAACAACTAATCTCAACAAATACATTAATCCAACTAATAAAATTATATTGCTAAATTGGTTAATTTTGTTATTAATTAAATATGAATTTAATTAATTTCAAATTGTTATAAATATTAAACTATGACTAACAAAACTACAAATAATTATCTAGGACAAATTAATTCATATTATGTAAATCAATCAATCAAATTATCAATAGAACAATTCAGTTAATAATTATAAATTTGAGTTCAATTATGTAGTGCCCCAGTTTTTTTTCTTTTAATTCTAACTCGCAAAGGGAGATTCATGTCATTCTAATGTTATTTATTTTAGCATTGTGGAAGGAGGATCGAAAAAGACTTTCTTTGTTATTTAATTAAGGGGTTAGGAAATTAATTTTCCTTTTATTATTCCTGAATTTATTTTCTTATTTTGTATCCACGTTCAATTGTTTCTCCTTCCTTCATCTCTACCATCGATAGTTCTTTCGTTCGTCCTCTTCGCGCTCAACTTCTCCTTCTTTTTTCTCTCTTTCTTCATTCCTTCCTCAATCTCTTCCAAATGTTTGATTGCTAAAGTTTCGCTCGTGATTTTGTTTATCAGTCGGTTTTTCGTCAAGTTTGAGTTGTGGATTTGATTGTGAGGCTGTTCTTCGTTGTTCTCCCTTCTCCGTCTGGTTGTGGAATGGCTTCCAAACAATTCAGTCTGTTGTTCGTCGTTTGAGTGGGGATTCGAGGAGAGCGTTATGTAGATTCTATGGAGATGTGCTTTACTTCAGATGTGAGGTAGGTGGTAAATGGATTTGGTTACGTATGTTCACCCACGGGGATTTCCGATTTCTGATTTTGTTTCGCTTATATGTTGTTTGATCCTCTAAATTTGTTGTGGATTTGATTTGGATTCGGAATTGTGTTTTACTCTGTTTACAACCCCTTCGGAATGTGTTTGTTTTGTGTAATTTGATATGAAGTTTAGTGCTTTGATAATGGTGAATTTGGCTCTGCAATTCTCTTATGGTTCGACATTGTTTTCTGTATTTTTTATTGTGTCCGGACTTGTGTCCGAACCTGTATGTCCAAACACCTCTGTTGCCCTTTATTTTGTGTGATGTACGAACTTCCATCAGGACATGTATGTCTGGATAGGATGCGAGGACGAGTTCTGAAATTCTCATTCGACTTGTGTTCAAACATGTAAGCTCAGACACAAGTTAGGACATGTTTTTTTACTGGCTTTCGGACTCTGTCCGGACCTATAGGGTCGGACAGAAGTCCGGACATGCCTTTGGTTTTCAAACTGAACATGCGTCCGGACTTGTGACCCGGACACATGTCCAGATGTGTTTAATTTCACGGTCTGGCGTGCGTCTGGACTTGTAAGTTTGGATACATGTCTGGACACCTCTATTTTGTGTCACGACATGTGTCCGGACTTGTAGATTCGGACATATGTCTGGACTTGTAGGTTCAGACGTAGGTCCGGACGTGCCTCTGATTTCACATAACTTCTTCGTTTGAGCTCCGTTTTGAGTTCCATTTGCGGCGTTGTGCTCCTCTCTTTGAGTATTATCAGTTTTAACGTATTTTACCATGTGTTTATGTATGATTTAGATATGAAAATCTTGGGTATACTTTTGACTTCTAATTTGCTCTGAAAGCGTGTTTCAGCTTCTGACTTTGGTTTTGACTTCCGTATTTTGTTGGTCTTAGTTTAAGACACCTGTTTCGGCTACGACTTCTGTTTTGATGTGTTTAAGGCCTTATGCTTTGGTATTTGTGCTCTACGACACCTTTTGTGCTGATTTGTCAAACTTCTGTTTTGAGGACCTAGTTTTTGTGCATTTTGAGCCATGGATGGCTAGGTCAAGCTATCCTGTAGCATGTTATGTAAACGTCATTCTAATTTTGTGGAACCAACGGGTTCTTTGGTCTTCTGACCATTTTTGTTCTAGGGTTGACGAGCACATTGGTCCTCTAACCATTTCTACGTTGTTGATGGATCTTCTGATCCTTGGGTCCTTGACCCTTCTGTTTGTGTGTGTTGTGGCTAGGTTAACAAATCTGATTTATTAAGTGCTCTTTTTTGTTTGCTCTGATTGTTTCTGGTTTCTGACGGACTGATGTGTGATTTCTGACTTCTGAAAGTTTCTGATTTGTAAAGTTCTCTACTTTGTCTGCTCTCTCTGTGTTTGGTTTCAAACGGCCTGTTGTGTGATTTCCGTCTTTTGAAAACTTCTAATTTTAGCTAAGTTTCTGATTTTGTTAAGCTTCTAATTCTGTTAAACTTATGTTTTAGTTTGCCTTCCGCTATTAAGTATTTGTTGACCACCACTTAGCTCCTTCCGTTTCAACTTCTTTCTATCTGAAAGATCTCCGCTTTGACTCTAAATTTGTTTGGCTAAGCGCTTTCATATATGTATATATACATGTATGTTTAGTATCTGTTTTGAGCGTGCCCAGCTAATGAAGTTTATCACGTGTTGAGCTATAGTTTGGCTTACCCCTATTTTCGTCTGATTTGTAGGTTTAGCTTCTGTTTGGTGATTTGGCTTCTGCTTTTAGTTTTGGCATTTGGATATTGTATACAGTTTATTTGGCTTTGGGGCCCATTTGTATTTGGTTTATGCGTTGTATTTCGGTTTTGCTTCCGCTTTATATTTGTAAAGACAAGTTGTAACATTATTTGGCAATTAATGAGCATTTGAATCTGTTTTGGGAATTCGCTAGTGTAGACTTGTGTTTCTTAGGTAATGAGCATGCGGTGTGTAACGGTCTCTCAACTCGAGTGGTTTTGGGGGTGTTACATTTAATGGTATCAGAGCCAGGTTTGGCTTTCGTGGGTTTTGTGGGTGTCTGCATGTCTACACTTCCATGTTTTTGCCTGTTATCTTATGTGTTCTATATGTTGTGTTATTTTGACTGCTATCTGGTGTTTGCATGGTGCGTCTGCTCCATGGTTGTCCACTATCAGAGTAGCGCAGTGGAAGCGTAGTGTATGTCTGTGTTTATCTGTTATGCTTTGAGTGTGAGTCTAAGGGAGCAGGATCCTTTGGGAAAGGATGACCGAATGTGAGTTCTGGTTTGTGTGTGCTTGTGTGCTTCAGTTGTGAGCTTCTGTTGGGTGCTTGTGTTGTGTTCTAAGATGCGAATTTGAGAGTGTGCTTGGTCCTTTGGGTAAAGATGTCTTCTTAGTGCTGAGCGTTCCTCCAGTACCTTTAGGTTGAGCCTTTAGTAATCTTATGCTATGTTCTATGTCATTCAGTAAGTAGTAAGTTTGAGTGTTGTTCATGTTCCTCTAGGCTTAGCCTGTAGTAAGCTTCTGCTTCGTTCCTTCTGTTAGCAACTTAGTTAGTAAGTTCTGTGTGGTAGCTCTGTGAGGTGCGAGCTTTTAAGATGAGTGAGTGTTCTTTCTATGCCTTAGGGCTAAGTGTTAGTGATCTTCTGTTGTGTTCTTCGGTTAGTGAGTCAGCCAGTAAATTCTGAGTGCTAGCTCTTCGAGGTTAGAGCTTCTGGAATGTGAGTGTCCTCTTTGTACCTTAGGCCTGAGTGTTAGAAATCTCTGCTATGTTTCTTTTGCCAGTATGTCAACAGTGAGATTTGGGTGCTATCCTTGTGTAATGTTTTGAGCCTCTAAAGTGTGAGATTCCTTCTATGCGTGTGAGTGTTCGTAGTACTCCTGCACTAGAATTGCATTTGTTTGTATTCTAGGTTTCGTCAAAATTTCGAGGACGAAATTCATTTTTAAGAGGGGTATAATATTGTGCCCTAGTTTTTTTCTTTTAATTCTCATTTGCAAAGGGAGATTCATGTCATTATAATGTTATATTAGAATGTTTATGACATTATTCTCGTCATTTATTTTGGCCTTATGGAAGAAGGTTCAGAAATGACTTTCTTTGTTATTTAATTAAGGAGTTATGAAATTAATTTTCTTTTTATTATTTCTAACTTTCTTTTCTTGTTTTGTATCCACGTTCAATTTTTTACCTTCCTTCATCTCTCTCATCGATAGTTCTCTCATTCATCCTCTTCACGCTCAACTTCTCTTCCTTTCTCTCTTTCTTCATTCCTTCCTTAATCTCTTCCAAATGTTCAATTGCTAGAGTTTCATTCGTGATTCTATTTATTAGTCGGTTGTCCGTCAAGTCTGAGTTATGGATTTGATTGTGAGGTTGTTCTTCGCTGTTTTCCCTTCTCTATCTAGTTATGGAGTGGCTTCCGACAAATTTAGTCTGTTGTTCGTCGTACGAGTGGAAATTCGAGGAGAGCATTGTGTAGATTCTATGAAGATGTGCTTTGCTTTTGATGTGAGGTGAGTGGTAGATGGATTTGGTTTTGTATGTTCACCCACGGGGGTTTCCGATTTCTTATTTTGTTTCACTTATATGTTGTTGATCCTCTGAATTCGTTGTGGATTTGATTCGGATTTGGAATTATGTTTTACTCTGTTTAAAACCCCGTGGAATGTGTTTTGTTTTGCGTACTTTGATATGAAGTTTAGTGCTCTAACAATGGTGCATTTGGCTATGTAATTCTCTTCTGGTTTGACATTATTTTCGGCATTTTTCATCGTGTCCGGACGTAGTGTAACACCCCTACCGCTAAGCGCGTCATTACCTCCTGATCCGTCTCAATTACCAATACCAACACAGCGGAAATTTACTACAAACGGTGGGTGATACAATGCCGTTAGTCACCCACGTGACTAACAAGGCCAAGTCCAATTACAATATCGGTCTGATGAACTAGTATACCGAGTACTCTATACACAACAATTACATTCCATTCCTTTACCGATTCAAATACAATTACAACCTCAAATCAATTCTATACCGAGTCTCTACATTTTTCAAACTTGCCGATAACATTTCGGTCTTACAGTATAACAATTATAAATCAGTACAAAGTTCTTAATCAACTACCCATACTTATGAGCAACCTCGTCCTACACTCGAACGGTATTCAGCTCCAAAGTACCCGTAAATAAAAACGGTGCCCCTAGGGGCTCAGCAAATTGCTGGTATGAAATTCGCATACCCCGCGTGCTAACGGGGGTACGCCGACTACTTTGTCAATAACATGGAATTCATTTTAATTCAATAATCATGCTCACAAGGTATTCAAACAAGGAATACCATAACACTAACACAACAAAATCGTTAGTTAGTGTTAACTTACTCTTAAGCCTTGAGGGTTTTACCTCATTAATGCCTTAGTCACTTTATTCGTTATTCTCCCATTCTCTTGGGATACTCATACTCGATCTCTCTTGGGTTCATAGATACTACAAGTCTCCATCTCGATACTCAATTCTTAATTTCAATACTTAAATCTCAATTCTCAATTTCATACATATTTCTCAATTCTCAATTATACTCAACTGGATATCTTTTAAGTCATTACCCATGACCTCCGGGCAGAGTCATACACAAGACTCACCACCGGGCTTACTAATACTCGTCTTACTTCCTCGGCTACGACCCTACACCGGGTCTAGCATAGTGGGAAGGCTCGACTATCAATCAGAACTATACACTTAGCTCCTCGAATTCACTATGTCCGTTTCTCTACCGGACTACTCAAATTCCTAAACTCCTCTCTCGGAGTTATATCTCAATCTCATAGATTAGCCCAGAAGTATCTCTCTCGATAACATCTATTAGCTTAGGGAATCATTTTATTTCCTAGTATTCTCAGATTTAAGGGTTTCCCCAATGTTTCGAATACTTTCATGTTTGGGACATTTTCTCATACTAGGTCGGATCCTCATGTTGTAGGTCGACTATATTTTAAGGGAGTTTGGTGGTCCCTTATCATTCCTCCACTCCTCTCAAAGGTTCATATCTTTGAACTATCATTAACCTCTAAATAGAGGTTCGTTATTTTGTTCCACTATTATTTGTTTCGTGGATTATTTCAATTCGGTTCTCTAACCATCATCGGGAGTTTACTAATCTCGTACAAATCTCTCACGTTTTAGTGAGTTCATAGGTTTGCCTTATCGTTATTCTTGATTCGATAGTTTTCGTGTGTTCCACGTTTTCGTTAATTTGTGAACGACTCTTCCTACGAGTCTCTAATCAAGCAATACTCATCTACGAGTCGGTCTATATCACTAAGTTAGATCGCACACTCAAACAAGGGTGGTTAGTGCACACAACATGCATCAAGATATACAATCAAAGCAATAGAACATTTTTCATGCTTTTATCTTGATTAAGTCGGCACACAAGCAAACAACACACAAATCAGTGTAATCAAGTTAGTATACAGGGCATGAGAAAATCATACCTTCACCATGGGTTACTTTACCACGTCCCATTACGTTCCTCGGTTCACACTTGATCCACTGATAACATTTCAAATGTTTATATTAACTTTAAGGTATTACGGTATGCAAATAACTACTATACCCGTACTTACACCGTTATCCTGAAATTCTCAATTTTACTCAAGTGTTATTATGTGCATATTATTTTCTTCTCATCATCATTACTCTCCCAATAGGTTACCACTTAAGCCTCACATTTTTTTTATTTGACCTGACCGACCCAACCCTAGGTTGGTCCCCTGGGTCAGTTGGGTGCAGAGGGCACCTGTTAACAAATTTCAGTTCGACCGACCCAGACAGGGTCGGTCCCCTGGGTCGGTCGAATGCAGAAGGCTCCCGGTTTGCAGATTTCAGGCTAACCGACCCTACCAAGGTCGGTCCTAGGGTCGGTCAAGCCCAGTACTCATTTTAGCTACTCCTTTGAACTCCAAACTCACCTTAGTTCTCAACCAATCTTTTCCCTAACCTTTCCATATGTTTCCCACATGTTTAAACACCCTAAAATACTCCTTAAACCTTCATAAATCATTGATCCAATCTTTATCCCAATTCTTGTTCAATTCCACAAATTTCAATTCTCACATTTTGCATTTTGCACCCTTGTGCATTTCTAAACTTCCTCTTGACAGCTTACCTCTTGTTCTCCCCCATTTTGACCATTCTAAATCCTTTCTAACCAATTGCAAACTCATTACCCAAGTTCACTCCTTATCTTCAAAGTCTTACACACTAGTTCTTTTCTAGCCATTCCAAGGCATTCTTATACCATTTTGCTACAGATTTTGCATACTCAAACATCCATTCCCTAACTACCATTTCAAGGTAATTAATCAACTCCACTCAACCATGTGAACACCTAGGTTCTCCCATTTATTAAGTCACCTACCAACAGTCCATTTCTACCAAAATTTTGCCACAACTTACCTACAATTCTAGCATTGCCCAAATCCACAATTTCCACCTAAATCATCTCAAAACTAACCACACCCATAAAGGGTCCTACCAGCACATAGTTCTCCATTCAAAGTTCATTATACACAATTTAATGCACCAATCATAAATCACTCGACTCTAAGGCCCTTAGTTCACAAAATTCACAAATTCCTCCTAATCACAATCAAGCACATTTTCCAGTGATTTCAATTCATATCTTAGATTCATTCATTTATTTACCCATCCCAAATTCTAGGGCAATCAAAATAAACATTAAGGTAAGCTTTTTACCTTTCATTTTCCATTCTCCTCTTCTCCTCGTCTTCCCATTTTCGGTCACATAGGCAATGGGGCTGTCAAATTCCAGCCCAACACCCAAGGAACACAAAATGAATATAATTAAACTCCGAAATCCTTTGAATAACTTTAATTCAATGGAAGAGCTTAAAGCACAAAGTTAGGGTTTTACCTTTGGAGTTCTAGAAGAGGTTTTAAGCCTTGAATAAAAAGGAGGGTTCCACCACCATTGAAGGCTTCAACCAATGCTCAAATCAAGAGAAGAACAAGGTATCCAAATGGGGCAAAATTGGCCACACCAAGGAATGAAGGAGAAGTGAGTTTTTCTTGGACTTTATTATCTTAAATGAAAGAGGAGGTGTCTAGCTCCAAGATTATGTAGTTTTCTCTTCAAATGGCCAACACCCATGGAGGTCAACTTTCTCCATTTGAAATTTTGAAAAGAGAGAATAATAGAGCTTGGTGAGGGGAGTTCAAATATGTGATTTATTTTTCATTTGAAGCATGAAGGTGGCTAGAGCATGAGGAGGATGGAGGAGTAGCCATGGGAGCTGCTCAAAATCGTCCCAGCACAGAGAGAGGGGAAGAAATTGGCAGGGAAGGAGAAGGAAGGGAGAGAAAGGAGAATGGGAGGAGAGAGAGGGAAAAGGGAAATAAGTACCCCTTTTCCACTTTTTCACTTTTTGACTTTTCTTTTCCAATTTAGAAAGCTATCTTATTTTATGAGAGGGGATGAGTCATCCACTATAAAACCGGACCCCTTTGATTAATTAGGCAGGGGCGTTTTCATCTTTTACAAGAAACACTCGTTAATTACCCGGTTTTAGCACTATTCACTAACCGGGCCCGTTTTCCAGATTTTTCTCGTTTCTTTAATTTTAATGGTTCTTAAGCTTCCATTTATACTTAATTATAGTTATATAGTCAACTATAATTTTTACGGGTCTGTTTGACCACCTAAAATCACGTTTTCAGGTTTTCTAGAAAACGTGCTCTAAGGCTTCATTAGCGTTTTTAATCCGTTTTATGGATCCGTTTTCTTCGAGAATTGTTCCCACATATTAATTAGGCATAACTAAGCCTTAGGAATCCATCTAGGTCTCTAAACTAGGTCATATACCTCCTATGGTTGCGTAACGCTCGTTTTTTCAATTTACGCTTTTTAAGCGTTTTGTCTTTTCTTTTGGCTTTATCTTCTTCACCAGTATTCTTTAGGCACTATTAGGCCCTTAAATATAATATTAGAATAATTTAATCACCATACTTAGATTCGGGGTATTTCACGTAGGGTCGGACACCTCTGTTTCCCTTTGTTTTATGTGATGTCCGGACTTCCGTCTAGACATGTATGTTCAGAAAGGATGCGAGGATGAGTTCCAAAATTCCCATTCAACTTGTGTCCGAACATGTAAGCTCGGACACAAATTTGGACATTTTTTTACTGACTTTCAGACTCTGTTCAGACCTGTAGGGTTGGATAGAAGTCTGGACGCGCTTGTGGTTCTCAAACTAGACATGCGTCTGGACTTGTGACCCAGACACATGTCCGAATGTGTTTAATTTCATGGTCTAGCATGTGTCTGCACTTGTAAGTCTGGACACATGTCCGGACACCTCTGTATTGTGTCACGGCATGCGTCCGGACTTGTAAGTTCAAACGTATGTCTGGACACGCTTCTGATTTCGCATAACTTCTTCGTTTGAGTTCCGTTTTGAGTGTTGTATGTGGCTTTGTGTTCCTCTCTTTAAGTACTATCTATTTTGACATGTGTTAGCATGTGTTTATGTATGGTTTGGATCTAAAAGTCTTAGGTATACTTTTGACTTCTAATTTGCTCTAAAAGCATGTTTCAGCTTCTGACTTCTGTTTTGACTTCCGTATTTTGTTGGTCTTGGTTTAAGACATTTGTTTCAGCTACGACTTATGTTTCAATATGTTTAAGGCCTTGTGCTTCGGTGTTTGTGCTCTACAAAACCTTATGTTCTGATATTTCAAACTTCAATTTGGGGACCTAGTTTCTGTGCATTCTGAGTCGTGGATGGTTGAGTCGAGCTATCCGTAGCATGCTATGTAGACGTCATTCTGATTTTGTGGAACCGACGGGTTCTTTGGTCTTCCGACCATTTATGTTCTGGGGCTGACGGGCCCATTGGTCTTCTGAGCATTTATGCGTTGTCGATGGATCTTCTGATCCTTGGGTCCTTTGACTCTTCTGTTTGTGTGTGTTGTGGCTAGGGTCCCACCTCTGATTTGTTAAGTGTTCTGTTTTCGTTTGCTCTGACTGTTTCTGGTTTCTGGCGGACTGATGTGTGCTTTCCGTCTTCTGAAAGTTTCTGATTTGTAAAGTGCTCTGCTTCGTTTGCTCTCTCAGTGTTTGGTTTCAGACGGATTGTTGTGTGCTTTCCGTCTTTTGACAACTTCTGGTTTACACTAAGTTTATGATTTTGTTAAGCTTCTAATTCTGTTAAAATTGTGTTTTAGTTTGCCTTCCACTGTTAAGTATCTATTGACCATCGCTTAGCTCCTTATATTTAGACTTCTTTATGTCTGAAATACCTCCACTTTGACTCTGAATTTGTTTGGCTAAGCGCTTTCATATATGCATGTGTACATGTATGTTCAGTATCTATTTTGAGCGTGCTCAGCTGATGAAGTTTATCATCTGCTGAGCTATAGTTAGGCTCACCCCTATTTCCGTCTGATTTGTAGGTTTAGCTTCTGTTTGGAGATTCGGCTTCTGCTTTTAGTTTTGGCATTTGGATTTTGTATTCAGTTTATTTGGCTTTGGGCTCATTTGTATTTGGTTTATGCGTCGTATTTCAGTTTGGCTTCCACTTTATATTTGTAAAGACAAGTTGTAATATTATTTGGCAATTAATGAGCATTTGATTCTATTTTGAGAATTCGCTAGTGTAGCCTTACGTGTCTTAGGTAATGAGCACGTGACGTGTAACGGTCTCTTAACCAGGGTGGTTTTGGGGGCGTTATGAATTTATTTAATTTCAAATATTTTAAATAAATAACAAATTAATAAATTAATACTACAAAAATTTACTCCTACAAACAATAGTACCTTAATCAAACTAATCATAATTAACTATTTCGCTAGTAATTATTAACAAAGGTTAAATGAATTTAACTACACTTAAATAAATCGTTGTTAATGTTAAACTAAACTACAAAATTGTTAACTAATTACATTTTTTTA
Source organism: Limonium bicolor (assembly GCA_023374045.1). NCBI lineage: Eukaryota > Viridiplantae > Streptophyta > Magnoliopsida > Caryophyllales > Plumbaginaceae > Limonium > Limonium bicolor. The sequence goes on along the minus strand of CM041777.1, from coordinate 129,335,524 downwards.
CACATAACGGAAATAATCTAATTTAGATTAATCATACTAAATATAATTAACTTAGTATGACAAAAATTCATAATAATGGTTCAACTAATTTAACTATTTGTTTGTTTTTAATATTAAATTGCAATTTATATAGATTACTAAAAAATACCTACAACATATGAAGTACATTAAAAAAACTAATAATAATTTAACTAATTCCACTAATTATTTTAATTGAAGGTTGAATAAATTTAACTAGAATTATTTTTACATAAAACGCTATAATTAATGAAAAAAAATCACCAACCTCTTCACTAGATGAGTAAGCTACAGAAATGTGGGTAGTTTGGAGTCTAAACTATTGCTTCTCTATTGGCCCTAGCGAAGCAAACAGTTGAAACTGCCAATACTCATCCAGCTGGTTCCTGCTACTGAATTGAAATACCCCAAACCTTGATATGTTGTTAAACATTTAAACTATGGTATGTAAAGGCTAAAAAGTGCCTTAGAAACATCAGTGAACAATTTAAACCACAGTAAATGCAATAAAGCACTAAGATACAGTTTGAGCAAAAACATGCTCTAAGCTATGAGTGAACTTGGTTAGGACCCAAAGAGCCTACCAAGACTTAATAATATTCAATTATGATTTAATAGGGCTAATTAAGTCCTTAGGAAACCTTGGTAGTCAGTTAAACCAAATAAAACACAAGGAAATACCTTAAAGTCAATCAGAGCAAAAATGTGCTCTAAGCTTGGGATAAATTTGTATAAGACTTAATGGTCATACCTATACCTTATAAATATGTTAATGAACATATTAAATCAATTACTAAAGAAAACCAAGCTTGAAAACAAGTTAAAAACACAAAATGTGCTTTAAGGAGTCTTAAAGCACGTTTTTGAAAAATTGTCTTGTAAATGAGTTTTGAATGGCTAGATGTCCATCATTACTCTTTAATAAGTATGTGTACTATATAGTATCACATTTGGGTAGCTATATCAATAGGAAATCAAAAATTTCACAACAATGTGCCTTGTTTTGTGAATAGTGATTTTTATAAGCTATTTTGTAACATATGTTATTATAAGTGATTAAATTGACAAATAAAGACTAAAGTACCCTTCTAACTAAATGGGGGCCGGTTTTTCAAGGTGTGAGTCACCAACTTGTAAAAGAAATCAAATAAGTAAAATGAAGCTTAAAGTAAAGTACTATTTTGCTTTTTACATAAATATCTTAACAAAAGCAAATTTATCTTCATTCTCTCTTTCCTTCTTGTATTCACACGGTTTCTCCCTCATCTTCTCCTTCCTCCATTTACGATTTGCTATGGCAACCTCTCTTCTCCATCTTCAATTCCTTGCCAAATCCAACTCCATGCTCCAAATCAAATTCTAAGACCATATTTGTCTTAGTTAGACCAAGCTCTACACTTCTATCTTTTCAAATCTTCAAGAACTCAATTTTGGTGCCATGGAGATTCACCATTGAAGGAGCTTGAGCTCACCTTTCTACATATTACTACTCTCCTTTGCTTCTAGGTAAGGAATCTCAAAGAAAAATCAAGTTTCTTCCATGTTTTTACCTTGACCGAAAATACACATTGATGGTGCTCTTTGTGTGACTTTGTTCTAGCTTCATTCCAACCTTTCATGGACTAGGTGGAGTCCTCTCTTCATAGATATTCAAACTCTCTTCAAAGATCAAGGTAAAACAACTACATTAATGTTTTTGAAACAATGTAAAATTAGGGTTTACAATGAGATGAAACTTAAAGCTTGAATACTCATTATGATGTTTGTATATTGTTTAGAACTTGACAAGGAATCAAATACCTTACCGGTTTTACAAGGAAACAAGAAAGAAGTTGTGAGGAAAAAGAGGTAAATATACTAACCTAATGTGGTTTAATGCCTTAGGAGAAATGAGCTCATAATGCTTGTTAAAACTACCTAAAGAGCAAATGGTGAATGACTTAGTAAAGTGTTCTTAAGAGACTAGTAAAAGAACATATGTCTTGGTGTATGTATTTGCAGGTCAAAGGCATTATTTATGTGGGAAATTCAGTGTTTAAGGTTTATGCAATTTAAGGGCCTAAGAGCCAAGCAATTTAAGTTTATGCACTATATTGTGATGTAGTGTAGTTAAAGGCTTAATTGTGTGTAAAGGGCATTTCTTGTAAAGATGAATGTCTTGAATGGTTAAAGGATGAAAAACAATATGTTTGTGTGTAAGGAATGTGTATTAAGTGATTAAGTGTTCTTGGTTGTCTAAAGGTGAAAACCTAAGTGTTTGGGTGTGAGAGTTTACAAGAGAAGCTATGGCAAAATTTAGCTGATAAACAAAGGAGTTTATGTGATGAAATGAGATTTTAAGACCTAGAAGGTACTAGGAACTTGTTAAGTGTTAAGAGGGTGGAAGAAGGTGAATCATGGTGTTCTTAGGTGTTAAGGTGCCATGGGCATTGTCTTGGAGGATTTAGAACTCAAATGGGTGTTTTGAACACACCAAGGAATTGTTAAGTGAAGTGTTAAGTCTTGTTCAAGATTTGGTAAACAAAGGAAAAGAAATGCCTAGTGAAGGTCTAAGTGAAAACTTGTGGAAATTATAAGCAATTGTGCAAGGAGGTGTTGAGAAATCATGCTTTTGGAGTGGTGGTAATGTTTGTGAGACAACACTTTGGTTAGTTGAGGTAGTAGGCATGATATACCACTTAGAAATCTAAGAAAAATGTTATAAGTGCTAGGAATTGTTGTAAGGAATTGAGTAACCAGTTAGTGATGATTAGGAAAGTTTAGTGCTTGTTTTAAGGTGTTTAAACATGTAGGAAACATGTGGAAAGTTTATGGAACGATTAGGTAAGGTTTAAGGCTGGTTTAGGGGTTGAAAAATGATGTTTTGACAAGTTAATAACATGGTCCGGGACCTAGCCCTTGTATAGGTACCCGGACCACCCCTTAAAAAGAGCCAAGAGTGAAGTTTAGAAGTGGTCCGGGTCCTTAGTCCAGGACCAAGACCCGGACCAAGGGTAAAATAAGGCCGAGAGTACATTCTACCAGTGGTCCGGGACCTTGGGTCCGGACCAAGTCCCGGACCAGGTCAAAAGTGTTGCAAAATCTATTTTAAAGGCTTCTAATCATGGGGAATTGAATGGTAATGGTTTTAGGTGATGTTTAGGCCTTGTTTGGTGGCATATAAAGGCCTTAAAATGTGTAAACAAGTGTTGGGTTTGATGTGAGAGTTGTAAACTTAATATCACAAGAGTAAGTTAAGTGTAACGGGAATGACGGGGTAAACTATGGGCGCTTTAAACGTTAAGCAAACATGTTACCCCAATATTAATAAAAGTAATTGTGATGTTACCAGTTGTACGGGATTTGTTCGAGGAACCTAAAAGGACATGATATAGTGGACTGTGGCGACAGGTATGGTTTTCTTGCAACCTGTGTCCTACCGGATTACACCGGCTTGTATGCCATCATGTTTTTCTGTATGTTTGCCACGTTATGAGATAAATCATGAAACGAGTTTACAGTCATTATTGTTATTGTATGTTTACGTGCCGATACCGGTAACCTCGAATGCGCTTGAAGGGCTAGTTAACCACTATTAGGTAAACGTAGGAGAACGGTATCCGGTGATAACGTTTCCGACCTAAGGAACGTTCTAACCACGGCTATGCGTGAGTTAGTTATGTGATGTTTGTGTGTGATGTTGGTGTGTGAATGTATGACTCTCCCTTCCCTTGTGTGTGTCTAACAAGACTTAACCCAATGTTGTGATTGTTTAACTAAGTTCAATGATGAACTTTTGACAAGTGCTAACGGGGGGAGTGAGGAGTCCGGTCTGTTCCGGCCACGCGTGTGAGTATGGGGGTCGTTGTCATAGCAGGTTCGATCCTCTCCGTATGTTATGGTTGTTTTCCAATTTGGTTCCCAACCTTCCCTTTAGCTTAACCAAGGCTATTAATGACTCACGTCGGGCCACAGGGGCATACTATGTTATGTTTGTTCGGTGTGCTTGGATCACTATATCCGAGACACCTTGTGTTAAGTTATCCGTTCATTTAACGAGACGGTAGCAAGTTATGTAACGAGCTTATCATGAGATTGGCAACATTCTCTAGGCTCACCAGTGTATTAACAATGTTTGGGTCGGTTCCAAAGAGAACCATTCCCGTTATGTTATGTATTTTTGTTGTGATGCAATATCTATTGTGATGTTATGATGTACACGTTGAAACGTGCAAAGTGTTGTTATGTTTTGTATGTGAGGAATGATATATATATTGTGAGATATGAAGTGTGTGGATCATGGATATGAATCCCAGTTTGTGATAAGAGGCGTTTAAGGATAACCCGAATAACGGGTAAGTGTCGTCTATTAAGGAAGTAGCTCCATTAGAGGAGAAACACTCTAGGGATAATGAATACCATGAGTGACTTATCAAATAAGGATGTATTATCCGTTTATTGAGCCATTGAGGCGAATGTTGTGTGTTGTGTGTTTACAGTTGCATGCACGATTTGAATATAATCAACCGCATGCTAAGACGACAATTAGTTGTGCGTGGCCCGGTAGCATGTGGGCTGCGGGATTACCATACCAGCAAAGGTGCTGAGCCCCTTGGGGGCCACACTTTCTCTTCTTTTCCTATTTCAGGTACAAGAAGCTGGAAGCCGTTCGAGAGTAGGACGGGGTAGTCGTTGTACATGGGTAATCGTTTATGTTGTATATATACAGTAGGTGTAGTAAGACCGAAATTGTTATCGGCATTAGTTATAAATACTCGGTATAGTTGGAAGGTGTATGTTGTTGTTGTGATTAATGGAAAGGGATAGTAATGTGTAGTCGCTCGGAAATTTAGCCCATCAGACCGGTACAATGTGTATGTATTAGCCTTGTTAGCCACGTGGGTGGCTAACGGCGTGTAACACCAACGAGTTAAGTAATGTGATGAGGTTGTTTTTCCGCTGCAGTTTATTGTAAGTGTGTTAATGTTGGATGGGGTGTTACAATCTCTTCTACTGCTCGATGTGTACTAAATCTGGGAGCTTTTGTTTGGTTTCTCGTATAAAAGAACTGACTCATAATGGGAGAGTTTGAGAGAAAATGAGAGAAAGTGAGAGTTAAGTGTACAAGAAGATCGTGTGTAGGCACCGATGAATGAACAAGGTGGGAGGGTTTATATCCAGACATTATTGAAAAAAAGTTGTTGGCTCAATTTCAAAGGAGATGATCATGGGAGGCGTAACCATTAAGACGTTCATCCCATTATCACCTCCTTTGCAAATGAGCCAACTGACTCTCTACAAGGTGCACCTACGATGATGATCGCCTCCTTTACTGGTAAAAAAAAACAAACTATCCCAAACAGACGCCTCCTCCTGGTAAATAAGATAGTCAAAACTCTTTGACTGAAAATTTTCCCCAAATATTGTATGTGAACTAGGTATGACAATGGATGGCGGGTACCCGTTTCACCTTGTCATCCGTCCCGCTAAACGGGTGACGGGTGAAACGGATGCGGGTGACGAGTCAGGTCAAATGAAGAGTAGACACGGTATTTTGTAACCCGTTTCACCCGATCACCCGCCCTATTGACTTGACCCATCACTCGAGTATATTATATTTAAAAATAATAATTTTCCCAATACTTTTTCAAGTTTCCACCCAAGTCAGTTACAAAGCGTCTACTATACAACCGGAAGCAGGGTACAGTGTGCTTTCGGTCGCTGACGTGGCATCCCCAATTATATGACCATTTTTGTTTTCATATTTTATTCTTTAAAATTATAAAAAGAAATCAATTTAACTTCTCCACTAAGATCATCTCTCTTAAATATCTACAAACACGTTCTTTTCGTAATTATCATCGTTTTTCTTATCTTTCTTTTTTCTTCTCGTTCTTGTTGCAATTATCATCGTTCTTCTTCTCTTTATTTTTTCTCCTCTACTCTCTATCAGTTCAAATTAAACTTAAATCGGTCTAAAAGTTTTTGCTACTAGCATTGATGCATAAATCGACGAAATTGACTGATGAAAAACCATGGAAACTTCTCAATGCCGTATTGAAACACATCAATGTTAGTTCTTGTTTAATATACGTCTAAGGATATAACTTAAATACAGGTACTTATAATAATTCATGTTTTCCAAACAAGAACAGACATTGATGTGTTTCAATACATTAACGGCATAGCTAACGTTCGTCAGCAAATATGGGTATACTATGAATTTGAAATTTTTCCATAACATATGAAAAATTAGTTTCAAAATCGAGGTACATTATGAATTGTAAAACTTTTTTATGACACATTGTGAATTTATAAGAAAAACATAAATTGTACAACATGCAAAATGGTTATTTAACAGGATAGGTTAATGGCACAGTTAACATTCGTCAGCAAAAGTGATACATCATGAATTTCTATTCTGTTTTAAAAAATATAGAACATTGTTCGACAGTTAGACTCCAATAAGCAGGGAGCGATTGTCGCATGACAAGTCTGGTGTGTAGTATTAGATAATTTGGTGTTTTTTTTTGTAACGGCAACATGGTGGTTCTAGACTTCTAGGTGTTGTCGCATCATTGAGATCTACAGGGTGGGAGGGACTTCGACTGTCTTGTATCGGGTGAAGAAAAGAGGATGGTAGGCTTACTAGGGCTTGAACCTACAATAACCGATACGAGCGGTATGTTTCAACCAATTAAACTATAAGCCCTTACGGATCTCTACATGCAATTTGCTCATTTCAGGAAGAGCGAACAGAAAGAGAAAGTCTTTGCTCCATCTGCTTTGAAAAGAAAAGTTTTTCGCTTGTTTGTCAAGCTTTCATAAAGAACCAACCATCATATTGCAAATTTGAAGGAAGGGTGCAATAAATTACGGAATCCCTAATTTAAACATGTTCAATATTTTCTTTTCTACCAAAGCCTGCTAACATATGCGTGACTGATTTGAATCTTGACCAACAAAAACCAACTTATAGAGCAAAAGAAAACTGACCAACCATGGGATATCTTCAAGGATGAGCTTTGCTTCAAAGAGGATAGGGTCAGAGGATTAAAAATCTGAATCATATACTCAGTCGAGTTTTCACTTCACGCAATCAGAATTTAAAAAAGTTTTATGATATTATCCTTCCTTCAAAATCTTCTATAAATATTGTTAATGCATTACAGGTGTGAGCTGTAAAAAACCACATCAAGAAAATAAGAATCATGTGTGTGCTTAATAATTAAAACTCCACTTAATGTCATTTGGTTTTATGATGTAACTCTGCTGGGCTGTTAGGCCTCATTGGGCTTCCTGGATATGCGGGCTGTTTGAGGGGTCCATTCTCACTCAAAAACCCTCACATAAGAAGTGGTATCCCACCCATATAAGGAGTGATTCGTTCTTCACTCCAATCAATGTGAGAGGTACCCCTGAGGGGTATTACAACTTGTTCAGGTACTTTTTCTGTCCTATTGATGGGAAGAAACCTAATGGCAAATTTACCGATCGATTATAGTAAGTTTTTCATAGAGATTCTCTCTAGGTTATCAAACCAAAGAAGGTGGTGTCTAGTTAAGTCTTAATCTAAATCTAACTACAAAATTGTAGAAATCAAATAACCAGAAATTAGGGGTTTTGATTGTTGGAATTAATTAGCTAAAATTAAAAGTAGTAAAAGGTTGATCTTAGAAACAAACAATTAATGGACTCATTGTTTACTACTTTTCCCTAGTTCTTTCTTCAATCTTCCTTCCTATATATTTTTCTAATTCTAGATTGCAAACTTATATCAAGATTAATCTACAACCGATTTTGCCGAATTATGGATTATTACAAGCTATTACTAAACCCTGACAATCGTTACAAATCTAATAATTGACTAATGGCTTGATGCTCTCATGTGGTTTATAGCCAACTAATATGTAAAGAAAATTGTCGTCTCTAGATTAACTGGTAGTACTTTTGTAGTCTATTGAATGCTGCAGTCGTCACTTATAAGCGATCAAACTAATAAAATCTAACAATTAATCAGATTGCAAGATAAGAACAATTACGCAAGGAATAAAACTACAATCTTTATAGGCCCATTCATTTTGGAGCTTTTACTCTTTTATCTAGCTATATGAGACACGTGTCCAATTATTATTAGTCCAATCAAACTTTTGGACCCCACCAAAATACGTATGGCTACTCATCATTGGTTAACTATAGGTAGATGAAAAAAAAACGCTACAAATGCAGCGTTTAACGAACGAGGCCATAGTATTAATTTTTAGTACAAAAGGAAAAGAAATCTAGAAATAAGGTTTCATAGTATACTAAGATCCTATCTAACTACTTAGACATAGCGGAAACAAAGATAACGATAAAGATAGGAAAAGACACCATCAAATCTGTGTGGAACCGATAATGAATCCGATATTGCTCCGTTGTTCTCAAGATCCTCTTCAATGCTCTACGGCTAAGGTTTGATTCAGTCCTGAAAGATGATTGATTAATCTCTTCTATCTTCCTTAAATACTACCTCTTTCATTCAATATAACGTAACACCTCAAATATGGAATTTTTGTCATGATATACCACATTGTTTTTAAACTTATATAGGATAACACAGAGTTTTAACAAATTTCACTAGATACCATTCCATCTCATATTTCGTGAACTGCTCCGTTAAAATCCTTGGAAAAAGATTAAAATACCCCTTTAGTAAAATAAAAATAAACACTCTCAATATATCTACACTGGGGTATTTTAGACTTTTTCTATGAATATTAACAGAGCAAATAAAATATGAGATGAAATGGTATCTGGTGGAATTAGACAAAATTCATTGTTATCCTGTGTAATTTTAAAAATAAAATGGTATATTGTGAATTAAACAAAAACTCAATGGTATATGATAAAGTTTCCCGACAAGAAGAAATACAAAGTTTGTCAAAAGAAAAAGTTAATAAAAGGTTCCAATTGATTTTACCTTGGGTTTAATACTTCAATCACGTCACATCGAGTTTTTTTTTTTTCAATATTGAGATTCAATTAAGTTTTAGGTCACTATTTTCATGTAATTTCAATTCAGATTAAATTTGAACTACTATTACATTTTAGGTTTTTCAGTTATAAATCCAGGTCAGTATCAAATTTGAATTTAATATAGTCGTATTTATGTATTATTTTAGTTACAATCGGATTGCTAGTTGAAGTAAAAAAGACTTTGGGAGCATTCAGCTCAACCAAAAACAACATAAATTGACAGCATAAATATACAGCATATGCTGTTTTGGACTCCTTTATTTGTTTTTGCTGTTCGCCTAAAAGAGCATAAATGTTAGCATGAATGTTAGCATAAATGACAGCATAAATGTAAATATAAATGCCCGCATCAAATGCTACTTTTTCGTTTTCGTGCTTTCACTTCCGTTTCTTTACTCACTTCATAATGCAATTACTGTGACTATTGATTTAAAAAAATAAATTTTTTACAAGTTACTTTATTTGTTACAAATTACATAATGCTTCAAATAATTTATAAAAAATAGTACTACATCTTTAGCCAAATTAAAAAAAATCACATTTATAATACAAATCTACAATATATTATTTGTAATACCACATAGATTAAAAAAAACCAATAAATATACACACTTGTTGATATATAAATTAAAATATTAAAATAGTATATAGAAATATGAATGCATATAAATTTATTAACATACAAAGTTACAAAAATATTATATATTATTAAAAGTTATATTTTCACTAAATAAATTCACATAACATTATCAGAAAATTTGAAACGCTTGTTCTCTTTTTTTACGCTTTTTATATTTGTAAGAATTATAAAATTTAGATAATAAAAATATATTGTTTAGGAGTTACAAGTTTGCTTAAATAATAGAAATAAAAATTTTTATTGTTTGTGAATTTTTCTATTTATTTTTACTAACAAAATAAAGTTACGCAGTGTAATATAATAAATTATAATTGTAATACGAAAATGGTAAACACACTACATATAACTAACTTAACCAAACATGTTGCATATATGCTGCACTGCCAAACAACAGTTTTCAAAACAGCTGCATTTATATCAGCACATTCCTGCCAGCAAATATGCTACATTTATACCAGTACATTCCTGTTACCAAATATGCTGTATTTATGCTGCCAAAACAGCCATGCCGAATAGAGGCTTTGTCAAGTCTACTTGAGATGCAGATTCAAAAATTGTATGTGAACGGTCAAAAGTTGGAGCATCTCATGTTCGCGGGAGTACGTCCCCGCTCTTTTTTTGAAATACAACACAACGCGGCGTTTGATGGTATAAACCTCAACACGAAGCGCAGCGATAGTCACGAGGAAAAAAAAAAGAAGAAACCAGAACAATCCCTAGAGGGCCTAGACTGCGTCCACTTCCGCGCCATCACCACACAGACGAATCCCTGTTGAAATTCAAATCCACCGATCGTTTCCTCTCTGAATCCGTTGACTGCTGCGAACTAAGTCTCTCTCATTTCCATTGCGATTTCAATAGGGGAAACTTCTTTTCATCTCCTCGCTAGCTGGAGTTACGGACGACCGTAGAATCAGGGATTCTCAATTGCTACGGAGTCAACACTACAAGAATCATATTCCCCAGTACTGGGTAATAGCTTGGCCATAACTGTTTACGCCTTTATTTCATTTCTTAAAACAATGTAAAGTGCCAATGTGTCGTAGTAGCGATTCTCCGCTACTTGTATTCCCTTTGTTTGATTTTAGTCCTAATTCAGAAGTTAGGGTGCCATTTGACAACAGCGGGTGCAATTCTCGAAGGATCTGTTACAAAACAGACAAAGCCGAGCAAGCTGTCCAATCTCATTACCGTCAATGTCGAAATATTACGATATTGATGATATTCTTGGTGAAGAAGTGGTGAACACCGACTTCTCTTTTATTTCTTTCACTTGTTCAGTGACCCTTTATACTTTCGTCTTCTTTCAAATTTGTTTTAAATTTTGGTGTTTGTGCAGCTTATACCTGTACTTTTCTTGAAGGCAGCTTCCAAAGTTGCATTGCTCGATCCTAGCTCTGAAACAAACAATGTAAAACTCTTTTTTACTAGACTAGAGTTCTGCTTAGTTGGACGTGTATTCTGTTGGTTGATCTGTTAATATCTCTATTTCAATCATGCTTTTATGTATGTTTCTAGGTTGAACAAGGGGCTAAAGTAGAGCTTCCGTTTTGGCTTGCCCATGAGCTACATTCAAGACGAGCGGTAACCATGAGCCTCCCCCCTTGCTTTAACGAATTGTAAGTTATGAAAAGCTCTTACTACTTCAGGCTAGGAATATATATACATCTGACACACAGTATGAGCATGACATGATTATAACATGGACCGGCAATGATATCTTTTGGTTTCCTGAAAGGAATTGAGTGATGATTACTTTTGCCACGATGTGATGTAAAGATGACATTTGCCTGGTCAGCTGGCCGTAGTTATTTTAGAGTATATCTCTTAGCTAATTAGGTATGCTAGAGCATCTGTGTCATGCTTAAACTGTTTGCATATCTCCGTGCAGGACAAGGAAGGAAATTCAGGCCGATGCTGCATCAGTGGATCTTAGAAGTCGATGCCCCTACTTCTATGAATTAGGATGCAAAATGGCACCATTGTGAGTTTTTTCTCTGCATTGTTATATTTTCCGAACTCTGATAGATGATCAACGGGTTTGGGCTTAATGTTTTCAAAGAAAGCTGTCATTGCTTCAATTTCTTTTTTTCCAGTGTTCCTGGGGGAAAAACCAACTATAACGAAGATGACTCTGGCACTATTGTGGTAAAGTAGTGGGTTCAAATAGGTGTCTTTTAACATCATGGCCATTTACATTTGATTCCCCTAGAATTTACTTTGAGCTGGATAATAGTGGGTGGGTATATGCATGCACATAATGAACAGGTTTACTTTGCTAGCTGGGATAATCAGTATGAATGGTTACTCACACATATAGGGTTGTTATAGTTCATCCATCACGATTCATGCAGTCTAGTAATTCAAGTCCATCAGAGCCTGCCAATCTGACCATGAAACATCCAGCTGTTGCTGCTGACAAGTCAACTGTGAGAGCCTGTTGAGAGATACTCCTCCGCACTCTAGTTTTGCTAGAGTGTATTTTTAACTAACTAGTTACAGAATTGGGGATGGGGGGTGATTATGATTTCTTTACTGAAGTAGATGGGCTATAATGTTGGAAACAGGGTGACAAGTAAGACAACTGGAGCATTCCTATTGTATGCATTTACAAATAGGTACAAGGACGTCCTCAGCAAATCTCACACTGCTGCTTATTCTCCAACCTCAAAGCCCCTGACGCTGCTGACCACAGAAGAGCTTCGTTGTGAGTGGTCATTATCTGCCCTTCTCAGTACAAACTTAATAAATTATTCATACTGCTAATAACGATGTATTTCTTTCTTAAACTTGTGTGTGTATGTTGTGAAGTATGTGAATCAGCTCAATCCTCAATGACTGCATTCAAGAAGTGGAGAATGGGAGGACCACGTTTGGTTACAGCTTCAGTTCTTGGAAAGAAGAGAAAATCTGTTGACTAGAAGTAGTGTAGTAGGCAGCTCTATTTTGTAATCAACCAAATGTTGGCATTCTAGTAGAATTTCGAATAAGGCTTGTGTTTTGCCTTTGTCTGTGTAGAAAGAAACTGTGTGCTGCTTGTTTGTATTTGTAATTGTCAATGTTCTTTCTGGGTTGCTGCAGTGAGAACACTTTTCCTTTACTATATATTGCAATTTTGGATAGGTTTGACCTCATCATCAACAAAGAAACAATCAAGACACTGGAGAGTAAGGACAACAAACATAACCTATAATTAAGCATTACACCGGGGGAATCACTGAACATCTTATAAAACCAGCTACTCTTTATTGATTTTTTTTTTTACTTTGGATAGGTTCAATCTTATTGTTCCATAGGAAAAATCGGACGGACAAAATCCAAATCATAGGGCAATCTACCATAAATTCAAAACCAATCAATATTCAACGCCCCAAATCCCTTAAAACCTCATCAGTTTCACCTCTGCCGCCGCTCCTCTCACTGGTTTTTGAATCCGCTGTGTCACCTCCCGCCGCATCTTGCTGTTGACGCTGCTGAAGCACCACGTCAGTGAAGTTCGTCGATAGATCAGAATAGGCAGAGACAACCTTTGCAATGTTTCCGTTAAGCTCCCGAATAAGTGAAACGTTTCTTGCCATGCTGTCTGGACACCTCGAGAGGTGATTCTCGTTCACTTGCTGGATCAAATCTCTGTTCCTCTCTAAAACCTTCTGAACCTTGCTGAAACGCCTAGCGAATTCATTCCACACTTCCTTGTCTCCTACTTCTTTGTCATCCATTTCTGACAATTCTTCACTCTTATCAACACGCTCTTCCGTTCCGATTCCGCCGCTGTTGACAGTGTCTGACGAGAACGACTGTGATTGGTGGCTGCGGTGTTTGCAGTTAGATTGTGCGGTCTTCATATCCGATCAATCGCCGGAGGATGAAGCGAGGGTTTTACATACCAAATGAAGTAAGTCCACCCGGAGCTCTCTCGGTGAGATGTTTTTTTTCTTTTTTTTTTGTAGTGAAGAGGAACAGGGAATGCAACTGCTAAACATGCGGGCTGAATGACAGGGAAATAAGAGGGGAGGAAGAGAGGGATACGTAATTTAATGGCGCGTGAGATTAAGTGAATTGTTTACCGTTTGAGTGTGATGTCCACACTCTTGGAGTGAAAGTTGTTGGGTTCGACTTCGAACTATCTATAGCTTTTGACTAGAAGATAGTCGGGTGTTCGGCAAAAAAGCGCATCAAAAAGTGTTTGGAACCTCGAAAGAATCATTTTGTTTTATTGCCACGTAGGCGTTGAATCCACCCCAAATTAATAAAATAAAAAGATGAGATAAATTATTTTTAAGTTGTTAATTAATAACAGAGGTAATTTAGTCATTTTCTTGGAATATTAACGGAATATTTAACAAAATATGAGATAGTGTTATTTGATGAAATAAGTAAAAATTTAGTGTTATCTATGTAATTTTAAAACATAGTGATATATTGTGAATTCAACAAAAACTCAGTGGTATTTGGTGAAATTTCCCTAAAAATATAAAATATGATATGGAGGAGAGATATTGTGTGAGAGTTTCTTAAATATGAACCTTAAAAAGTAGGTGTCTTAGCAAGAGAATGAAGAGATTGTGAGGGGAAGAATAAAGAAATTATTATTTTTTGAGTGAAATCCACTCTTGTTATTGTGGATGTTCTAAGAGCTTCATGAAATACCCCAAACCAATAAAATATGGATTAAATGTTTAATCACATCGATTAAGGCCTAAACATGCCTTAAAAGTCAACTGAGAACAACAGTGGTCAACGTAAAGCAAGATGTTGCACCCTTTGACTGTTTAGGGTAAATAAATACCCAAATGAACTTCTTAGGACCTAAGATTTTGTCCTAAGCTTTTAACACATTACTAAACATGTTACAATTGTTGGACAACACTCCAACACAAAGAACAGGCATTTACATGCTTCAAGGTCAAGTAGGGCAAAAATGTGCTCTAAGAATACCTTAAAGGTCTAATGACCTCTAAATGATATAAAATTGGATACCATGATCAAATATCATGTAAGGAACACAACAAAACTGTTCTCAAAGAAAACAGAGCTCAGAAACACCTTGCGACTCAAAATGTGCACTAAAATTCCTTAAAGCACGTTTTTTGTGTATGAGCTCTAAGATAATGACTTTTTGTCACTGTAAAGACTATATTAAGTTCTTTATAACATTAATGTGACATGATAGACTATACTATAAAGTCTAAATCAAAGTTTGAAAATAAAATCAAAATGGGCAATTCAGTATGAATAGTACCAAAAAAATAACATTTAATACCTACCTTTGACCATGGTCAAAGTCACCCATGGTATTGACCAAAGGCTGCCGCCCGATATGTGCTGTCATGCCCACTCAATCAGCATCCCTAATCAATTAGACAGCTAATGCAATTAGTCACCTTTTACTATTACAAAAAGTAACAAATAATGCCATTAAAAGACAAAACTCACTTATTTTCTTCACTTGCCTTCTATCCCAGCCGACACCCAGCTCCTTCAACCTCTCATTTGCTTCTCCAAACCGTGGCTAACAAGCCATACTCAGAGATGAACACCAATTGATCTTGGTAAGCTAATTAAGCTTTTAAATGTTCATCTTCTTCACAATTTCTTCCTCTTCAATGGAGCAAAGCATCAACCACTTCCATCAATGTTCTTAGGTTGTTTTGGAGGTTAAATGGAGGTTGTATCTCGGCATTAACAAGGGAAGAAGGTGGAGAAAGCTAATCTTGTTCTTAAGGTATAAAAATGTGCTTTAAGCACATATCTTTTGATTCCCTTCAAATTTGGCTGTGAAACTTTGTTTCTAAGCTTATAATCTTCATCTTAACATACTTATTCAGTTGGTACATCAAGAGCTTCGAATTATAACCAGATCCAAGCCAAAAACACCATTTTAGGCATTTTAAACAAGGTAAAGATTAGCCATCTTCTAATCTGAGTTATACCAGTTTAAAGCCTGGTTTTAGTACCTCTTTTAACACTCTTTGCCTACTGTAAAAACAGGCCGAGACCAACCTTGTTTACCTTGGTATTTTGAGGTAAATTTTACCTTGAAAATTGACATTAAACACTTCTTATGGTTAGATCTTGCTTGGAGACTAACCATATCATTATGTTGCTGTTAGAACTCATCTAAGAAGCTGTGGAAATTTTCCTTGAAATTGCCGTGGCCAAACAAGGCTTAAACTTGGCAAAAATAAGGTATAAATCACTTAAACCTACACTTGGTATATTAATAAATGTTTATACATATGTATATATATTGTACCGTGAGTGAATGGTTAATTAAGGTCTTATTTTGACCTTAGGTGATTAAGGAATGGTTTAATAAATTTTATAACTAATTAATTAGCATAATTGTCAAATTTAAGACATTATGTGGAAAATTGGAAATTAATGAAAATATATGGTAAGGGCCGAGAGTTTACAGCATTTTTTTTGGGCATTTATGTGTAATTTATTTTATAAGCCAATGTTTGTAATAAGGCCATGTACTTTAGGCCATTTTATTTATGCATTTATAAGCTTTTAATTAAGTTTAGGTGCTAAAAAAAAATTACCGCAAGGAATTGGGGTTATAGTGTAATTAAAATAAATTTGGGGGGCCATATATTAATATGGCCAAAAATTGGAAGTTTAAATGAGTTTATATGAAAATTATAAGATTATGTAAAGTTTTGGGGTTGAATGGTAATTTCTAAAAGATAAGGGTATAAACCGTATTAAATGGAAATTGATGGTCAAGGAAATATTAAGGTAGTCAACCTTGACCATATGGTAGGTTTTGACCAAATTAAATAAGTTAGATAACTTATTTAAGGTTTTTATAATAAGTTATGTACTTAATTGTAACAACTTTATAACGTATGTGGTATATATGTTATTACCGAAAATAAAGGGTGTATAATGGTATTATAAACACCCATGGGCTATTAGGAATTTTTAGGAATTTATTGGGTTGATTTTTTGGAATTAAAATAAACTATATATGTATAATATATAGTTATTATGTCATTATGACACTTTGGAGAAATATATGTGGTGGTATAGCAAATACCGAAAGTATATGGGTTAATAATGATATTTATAACCTTTTGGTATAGTTTGGTAATTTTTGGAGTTATATACAAGATTTTATAAAGATATAAGTATAATATATAGTTTTAATGATATTAGAAAACTATGTATTATAAATTGGGGAGATTTGGTAAATATACAAAGTTTGGTGGTGGGAATTTAATTAAAACTGACCTAGGGTCTGTTCGGTAATTATAACCGTTTTAAATTATAGGTTATAATTATATTAAGGTTTAAGGATTATAATATAAGGTATATATTATAAGTGTAACAATGAAATATAATTTGGGATTGATTTGTAATTTATGGAAGTATAGTGGTGGAAAATAAAAACCGAAAGTTTAAAGGGTTGTTTGGTATATTATAACAATTTATAACTATAGGTTGTAATTGTTTTAATGACATAGTTGTCATAATATATGTTATATAACTATAATATAACATTATATAAATTATGTGGTGGATTTTGTAAATATTTAAGAGAACAAGGGTGCTGTTCGGAAATAATGGGAATTTTAGAACAAAAATTTATAATTTGGTTTTCAATGTTATAAAGGTTATAACATTTATAATATAAGAAATATTCATTAAAAGAGGATGAATATATTATAAAGATTTACCATATAATAATTGGTCTCATAATACATGTATATAAATAAATATATGTTATGATGTGGAAAAATATAATGTGGTTCAATAACCATATATTATCATAATTAAAATGATATAAGATAAGGAGAGAAGAATTACAAACATTGGATATGGAAATTCTAATGTTAGGAGTGTACATGGAATAATAAGGATTCATATAATTCAAAGTATTTTTACATACGAATTATACCACATTAAACTTGGAAAAACAAACCTTAGGAAAAGAAAATACTAAGGTGAAGTGTATAATATGATTAGGAATTATACATGCAATATATAAACAAACTATGTGATATACAAGAGTATATTAAGTTACATGCGATAACAAGGTTCAACATTGAGTATGTTATTATACGAGACAAGACTACGCATGTAATATAACGTTTTTCCAATTCCGAGTTAAGCCGAAAACCCGACAAAACGTTGACAATTAATAACGGGGGATTAACCGGGAGGTAATAGCAACGGTACTGGGTACCGTAGAATTAAGTTGTTATATGGGATTCTAATCAGTAGCGTTATGTATTGTTAGACTGTTAGAGACGACACGAGGAGCATCGGATCTAGCTGAATCATACTCCACCGTAATACTTTCAGGGTGAACGGTATGTTATTTATGTGGCTTGATTGTCTCTGAGGATTTCCTCATTTCAGACATTGTGTGAAAATCTGTGTTAAGATTGAATGTCTGCTTGTGTGAATTAATATGCTTGAGTTGTGTATTAATGCTGCTTTATTCTTATTACTGTTGAGCGATAACAGTACCGTTCGTATATATGAACATATTATAAAACGAACTAGCGGCAATGATGCTATCTTATATGTGTAATATAAGGAACGTAAGTAAAACGTTGTAGCATTAGGATAATAAGATATATACATATATATATTATCCTAGACTTATATACGGAGCATTGGCCTCTTTAACGCCGCTCTCGTATCTAGCACTGGATCCCGAGTCGACATACTCAGGATTGGACTATGACCCTAGTCTGCTGTGTTAGAAAAAAGAAATGGTAAAACGATGCGATGGTATAGATAAGTTTATCAAGAGGATGTGGCTCTTGCTGTGAACTGTGATCCATTAACGATACTAGGATACCGTGTGGTAACCGTAAGTATCTGGATAAATTTTCAATGAACTACAGATTGTTCGTAGGTCGGAGACTCTACGCTGGAGTGGCTATTGCCGTGGGTGACCCGCCATAAGAGATGGGTAACTTAGAGACACGTCGTTCTAACGAGACGTTGTCATTAGACATGACTGAACAATTACAAACGACTATACTAGCTCGTACATTAGGCGAACATTATTTGGGCTTGTACGCCAAAGACGAGTAATTATACCTGTTTATAACTCTCGTTGTTTCGCCTTGTTGCTCAGTGGTTATGCTTTGTAATTATGTGTGGTATGTTGGTGGATTTGTTTGAACGAGCCATTGTGCTCATATTGTGTGTTGTGAACTGGTTGAGTCGAGTCGCTGTACTCATGTGTAGATTATGGTGGATTGGTTGGTCGAGTGAGCCGCCGAACTCAATTATGAACTATCAAGTGTTTGTTGGAATGGAGCCTCTGTACTCATATAAGCGTTGTAACGTTTTCAGTGGTTTATTTCGATGCGATGTGTGAAGCCGGGGGCTTGTTTATTATTTGAGTTTTACTGCAATATATATTGCTGCTTTACAGTTTTAACATTAAACTACTTGCATGAAAATGAATTGCATGCCCTCGACCAATTAACTGAGGGTTCGAGGGGGCATGACAGTCATGTAGTAACATACTCAGCAGGGGCTGATTCCATACCACAAACAACCATTTTTGCAGGTATGCAGCTTCCGGTGTCGACAAAGAGAGGGGCGCGCTGGGTAGTTTAATTACAGTTGTTTTAATATGCACTGGTGCATTTTGATACGAACTTAGAAATGTGTATAGGATTGGGATACTTAGAATGCTCACTGTAAATGTATTGTATATTGGTTTGGGAAGGTTAGATCTATCTCTTGTTGTCACTGTGGGAAATTATTTCGTATTTATGAATATATCAGTAAGCACGTTATTACTCGTATGGGTGAGTGAAAACGGTGACACCAGTAGTTCAATTGTTGAGATTACCGCTGCGATTACAGTGTTAAGTAAGATGATTAGGAGCCGATTAGAGTAGGGGTGTTACAAAAGTGGTATCAGAGCGGTACAAGAGATAGTAGGATTTATACAGTGAGCATAGGTTTTGGGAATACGGGAAACGTTGTGAGGATACGTGACCTTGCGGGGTTGATGCAATGCTCAAGGCTTGCACACCATAGCCGTGGAGGCACTTCAATTAAACAATTGAGACTACTACGGTATGTAGACCGAGTAAAGGTATAACCCGTCCTCTTGACATATGTCAGGGAGAGGTCTGGGTAACAGTACTAAGGAAGAACACGGGAGCGGGAGGTGGTGAGGGTCCAGCAACCCCAAGTAACGCGAAGACTGTATGAAACGCTCGCACTTGATGGGAGAACATCCCGGGAAATTTGCAATGGTACCCCACCAGCCGCAGCCCGTACCTCGAGTACTATCTAGTGAGACAATGAAATGAGAAACACCACGGAGATAACTCTCCTGATCGGGAAGACCCGATGTGGATGCTAAGAGGATTATTAAATGTAGAAAATAAGACTTTGTGTTTTGATGTAATGTTTAGGACCGGGGGTCCTGGTAATGACGTAATATCTACCATACGAGGATGAGATAAATAATAGACCGAGTTTGAGGAGAAAATTCCTGTAGGACTAATGGGGCTAGCTTGCTATAAGCAAGGCGACCCTGTCTTACATTCAGGTAAGCACCGATGGTGCGCTTGGGGGAAAAGAGGTAGAAACGGCGAGTAATGATTAGTTTATGAGATATATAACAGACGAAAGGAATTACCTTTAGAAGTCTCACCCGAAACGAGTAACTCTAAAACCATGCAACACTGAAGGTTTAAGATGGCCCGACGTGCATGAGGAGAGATTATGAGAACTGTAGAAACACGAACTCGCTAAGTCGCTATCATGCAACGACTCGTGAGGAAAGTGAGACCTTACTACCACGGTAAACTTATAGGAACGAGTGCGGAAGTGAGACTGTATTAATTTGAATAAGAACTTTTGACCAGAACAGGAACCCGATTAGGGAATAGCACTGCACTAACACACCGTACCGGTGGCTCGGTCTGCATGGCGCACTTGCCACTGCAAGTGCCATATTAACCAAAGCATTAAAATTCAACCTGCCTTGCGCACTTGCTACAGCAAGTGCAGCGACGGTAAACTAACCCTAAAGGACGTAGTGGTCCAGGCGGTTACCAATAAATAGTAAACTTTATGTGCGTCAGTAATGCAATAAGGCAGGACAGAGCCTTCTTAAGGGCAGGGGTACGAAACCCTTGGGTTGGAGGTCGATAAAACCTCGGGAAGACCTAACCGGTCTGACCATTAAACCTGAAAATAATACACCATTTAAGTAGAGTAAGGGAAGGGGAGTAAATGAGAATAATGGTAATTAGTGCTTACAAGCCTAACCCCAGTGCCGGTATGGACATTATACGTCAATCATCACCGGTGGGGAGTGTCGAGTCTTCAGGACCAGCATGACCATATTTAGGGAGTGCGCGACACTTGTGGTTAGACCACTACCATTGAACATTGCCAGAGGGCAAGAAGTGAGCTATATGAGCCAAGACTCTAAATAAAACCTATCCGATTGAGTGGATGAAAATAATAGACAAGTATCGTTATAACAAACTATTTTGGTTGTTAAAAAAAACAATTTAATAGACAGATGTGAACGTGCAATAAAAGGGCCAATGTTATGCCGCACCTCACATACCGGGGGGTGTTGTTAATCCATTAAGCTGCTAAACTCCAGTACGGAGGGCAGTGGATAAGGACTACACAATGGAGAGTGATGATTAGAGGAACCCATTAAGTTGTGGGTATCCAATTGTAACCTGAGGAGAAAGTATTAGAACCAACTAGGATTAAATTAAATAGTAAGACCAACAATCGTTTAATTATCAGAATAAGCATTGTACCTGAACAAAGGTGATGAATCACAAATGCTGATTAAAATCAGGCTAAAAAAGGGACTACCATAAGGCAGGAGAAACACGATGTGTCAACCCTTGTCATGGAGTCCATATTACGATAGAGGGTGTAACCCAATGGATTGGGTGGAGTTCTAGAACTGAAAACTCATATCTGAAGGCGTTAACAGCCTAAGAGTGAATGGGAGAGATAATGAGTAGTTACTGGTCCCCACTCACAGATACCAGTTGACGAGCATGTGGAAAACCAGTATTATGACGATAAGTCGTAAACACCTATCTTAGAGAAGGTAAGGGAAATACACATTAATAAAGGAAACCATAAAACCTAATATTAGGGCCATTCTGACGTAAAGGTTAAGAATTGGCAACATAGTTATTTAAACATAAATTACCGGGACTAAGAGTACGATAATCATCGGGTACGAACGCTACGAGTGCACTAAAGGAGACATGGGACGACCGCACTCCTAGGAGCTTGTGGGCCTGACAAAACTCACATTAAGTTAGTTGGGTAAGTAGTAATGTATCAGTATGGTACCCCATGTATGTAAACGAGTAGTGTAAGGACCCAGGAGATAATCAACTCTGTGTCCAAGTTAGTGAATAGGACCCTGACTAAGTAAACCATGTATTGACGAGAGAGATCTCAGTCAAACTAACAAGGTTAGGAAAAATCAAGGATAGCTTGATAATAAAGTGACATAAGGTCGCAACTCCACAGTGGAGGAGTTAGAACATAAGTTTTGGGGATTTTAGTAAACGAGGAAACCAAGGCCAATTTAATGGTAATGGCAAGTTGAACCCATGAATGAGAAGAGAAATTGTGGTATCTAAGGAAGTTATATTAGAGAAACCTTTGTGATATTAGATGCTACCCAAAAAGGGGGCAAAGAGGGAGTTATACCATGCGCTGAGGGCGCTGCGATGATGTCGCATTAAATAATAATAACCACATGCTCAAGCCAGAAAAACGTTAGTATGTTAGTACCAATTAGGGTCGAATAGAAAACGAATGCCAAGCTAAAGCCCACAGTCGTATTGTATATTTACAACAGACGAAGGGAAAAAGCGAGCATTATAAGAGATACTCTAAGCTGGAGATTAAATACTCCATGCAAACCACAATGGCGGATAACCGTCCAATCGACTGGTACATGGTACGCAACAAAGCGACCATTATAATAACTGTTAACTGAATTATGTTGCTGAGAATCAGAAAGTGGAAGATCAGAAAGGCAAATGGATTCCCCTAATTGAGAAGAGCGATGAACCATATGTGTGGGTACTAAAATACCAACACACGAGGGATACGAGTTCACACCAGTAAAAGAGGACCTATAAGGTACCTAAGGAATGAACCCATCTCAGAAGGAAATAACTTGGGGTCATGAGGCGCCAGTTAGTTGCGCATATGAGACTCGTCTTGAGATTTTAGACACGACTACTACGAGCACTAGGTGCTAGAGCATAGCTCGACAACACCGAAGGTTAGTTCGGTAGGGTGGCATGAACTCTTGGGAATATACCATGAGCATGCATAGGATTCAGGAAGACTGAATAGAATAACTAGTTGAAATAATTAGCGTGTGTAATGATGATACCATGCAGTGATATAGTTTCCTCCATGACCATAATTATGGAAGACCGTGTAGAAAACACCGTCACATGGAGTAGAAACCGGCATGAAGCTGCTACTTAAAAGGGTAACTTAACCCAAAAGTAGTTGGGCATACTGCTTGCAGAGCGAGTGGGCCCATAGCACATAGGTTAGACATACCTAACAGATTTGGGAAAACAAACGATGTGTTTACATCTCTCGATCAAACCATACATGAACATACATATACCTAACCGACATAGGTAGTATGGCCAGAGTGGCTAAAGCCCGACCCGAGCGGAAAAAGGATAATGTATACGTAGCACATCCGTGCACGAATATTCCATATGAGTGGAACATCTTGTACTTATTACTTCAAGATGACATATTCGTAGATTACGTGGGCGTAATCCCTTTTAAGGGGGTAGAGCGATTGTGCACGCTTAAAATATACCATACGTCGGAGTACGTAGCGCATGGTACACATGCTGCAAACTATTATTGTACGTAGAGTACAAGTGTTATGACTGTGTTATATTACTTGAGGTGATGTTGTGATGTATTATGTGTATGAATATATATATATATTTTAGTTCGCATAGTTGTGGCGAATACGAAAGGGAGAACAGATAGAGTGTTCTTATCCTATTTTCGATTATTTATGCTAACATTGCGAACATTAAACACATAAACGCCTAACTTGTTAGCTCCGGTTGAGAGTTCAAGTAGGATTATCTGGTAGCTCCAATGGGAGATTTCAAATAGAAGGAGTAGAAAGCTCCATACTATATGATTTGTGATTCGGTATGAAACCGATTATTGGAATGCGATGAGTGAATCGGCATGAGACCGATGTGTAACCTAGTGGAGGTAAAACCTCTAGGAGTTGTATGAATAATTATAAGTTGAAAGAACTTGGTACATGGTTAGGATACATGATCCTATATGCCGGTGATTAGATTAATTACACTAGTTGACTTGTGTATCTATAGAACACAAGGTGGCAAATATCAAGAGGAAACAATATTAGAAGTGAATAAACAACCGATTGATTGAAATTGACGTGGGAAGTTGAACTTGATCCTGGTCCGATCAAGCGAAACCGAACACAAATTGAGGTGAGAGATAGTTCAACACTAACGCTGACCACGTCGGGGTTGAATGACTCTCGAAACTTCCTACAAGTGGACACAGATATGAATAGAAATTGGAATTTAGGGCATCACTCGAAGAGCCGTGGACCTTGGAGTCCTTCGTCATTAGACCAGTGTGTCTGCGAGTGACATCACCCAAAGAGCCGTGGACCGCAGAGCCCTTTGTCATTAGACCGGTGTGTCTGCGGGTGATTAAGGAAATTAGGTGTTACTGTCCGAGGAGCCGTGGACCGCAGTGTCCTTCGTTATTAAACCTGTGTGTCCATGGGTAGTAGACGTTGGTTAGCATGGGGTTGGGTGTAACACCCCTCTCCATAATCACGATATAATCCCTCACGTAGCAATAAATAAAAACGTCTCGCAGCGGAAAATAACTAGCAATTACAAAACTCACTCGGGTGTCACCGGCCATTACTCGCCCATGCGAGCAATGTAGCCAAACTACATCCAACTTCCAAAATAAACAAACTGCTAACTGCAGTGATAACGAGAAACTCCTATACATCATACCAAGTCATAACCATAAACATCGACAAGTGAGCGTCTACCCAATCCTGAAAAATACATAACCTTACCATAAGACCATACACCATCTTCATTACTATACCACATCTCCAGTTACTCTGTTCCTGCTCTTCGGCTCCGACAATGATCAACAACCTGAAATGGTGTAGTATCAGCGATAGACGCTGAGTATGCCGAGCCTGGACCCTAATGGTCACTTGTCATTTTAACCATCTTATTATTAGGTCGGTTTCATGCTTTTCCCTTTTTTCAGTTATAATCAAAACTGAAGCATAAATGTATAATATACATAATCAACCATCCAAATATCCATAAACATTTAACCATCCATCCAATCCAAACATTCATTTATTATTCCATATAACATTTATATATCGGACGTATCGAGTAGTAACAATATAATGTACAATGTACATTCGCCGTAGCGTACAGTTTTCATATTTAATTTACCTTAGCCTTGTAGGCTCCATCCAACCATCAACACACAATAAAATAACCACAAGTATAACCAATGAACAACAAAGCGAAACAACGAGAATAATAAACAAGTATTAAGTCTCGTCCATGGTATTGTTCGCCACTGTATAAACCTCAATTGTTTTAGTTGTTCAGTTTTACCTAGTGACAATGTCTCGTTAAAACGACATGTCTCTAGTTACCCATATATTATGGCGGGTCACCCACGGCAGTAGCCACTCCAACGGTAGAGTCTCCGACCAACGAGCCATTCTAGCTCACGGGAAATTTTCTTGATACTTACGGACCCGTACGCGGACATCCTGGTATCGTTTTTGTGATCACAGCGCGCACCAAGAGCCACATCCTCTTGGCTTTACTTCCATTCCATTAATTAATTAGTTATACCATCGCATCGCATTACCAATTTTCTAACACAGCAGACTAAGGTCATTAGTCCAACCCGGAGTCTGTAAACTCGGGATCCAGTGTTAGATACGAGAGCGGCGTATAGAAAGGCCAATGCTCCGTATAAAAGTCTCAGATAATATGTATATCTTATTATCTTAGTGCTACAACGTTTTTCTGACGTTCCTTATGTTTCATATAAGATAACACCATAGCCGCTAGTTCGTTTTATATATAGGTTCATATATACGAACCAATACTGTTAACTCAACAACAGTAAATAATAAGCAGCTATAAATACACAATTCAATATTAATTATCACGTTCAGACAAACAATCTTATCACAGATCACACAGAAGTCTGAACTGAGGAAGCCCTCAGAGACAATCCGAGACATATAACAACATACAAGTTATATCAACCAAATCCGAGCCCAAGGAGCAACCTTAGGACAACTCGGATCAAACCCCTTTACATACCGTTCACCCTGACTGTATTACGGTGGAGTATGAATCAGGAAGATCCTACGCTCTGTGTAGTCCGTTAGCTCGTCAAGCGTCATTGTCAGAAGTATACTCTAAACGGTAATAAAACTATAAGTCAGTCACCATGACTAACTACATCTGGTATTTCCGAATAATAAGCAACCCCGACAGTTCACCTCTGTTTTCTACAGTTGTTACGGGTTCCTCTAAAACAGTCGGTTTTGTTACTTAAAACGCGTACGTCAAAACTATTCCAACTGTTAAGTTTAATTCCTTATATTTCTTTTAATCTTATCCACCTCTAGTTTAGGTACGTAACCTATAGTTGTATGTATGCATGCATCCTATATTATATTGCATTCTAAAATTCATAACTTATAGTTTGTAACTATATTTTTTTTTTAAAATAACCACCACCAGTAAATCATATGGTTTTACACCGAAATATATATCCACCTTATATACATTATTTCTTGTGTATGTATATATTTTTACCACGTAGGTAATTCTCATGAGTTTCATAACTCTTGTATTTTATGTTACATTTTATCATCTTTTATTGGATGATTATTCCCATTAGTTGTATTATATTATACAACTTATATTAAGATTATTATCCTAATATCATGTAACATCTTATGTTGTATAATTACAACTCCTAAGGTTTATTCCATAAACACCTTAGTTTAAATCTCATTTATTTATAGTTTGTCACATTATTTTATGTGAGTACCCTTCCTTATATCAATTCCAAACCATATCCTTGTCACGTTTATAACATTATAGACCTTAGTCTAAAATTCATCTTTCAACTCCTATTAACTCAGTATAGCCCTTAACTTAATTTAAATTCCGTTTTGACCACATAACATTATTGTAATGTTATACCATATACTAATATCATACTATGTGATATTTTTATTCCCTTTAACTTATAACCTATAGTTTATACAAAACTATTTATTATTGCCTCTTAGGCACCATAAGAAAATCTTATTCTTTTCCATAAACCATAGTTTCCTTTATTTACAAAATCACCCCTTTCTTTTTACCATGTTATATATACCATTTAATATAACATTTCTAACTTATAAAAGAGTATAACCTATGGTTATTTTTTGTAAATTCCGAACAGCCCCTATGCTATTCTATAATTGCCATTTGGCCCTATTTATAACATATAGTTCTTCCATATCATTAAAACCATATTTTATACACATATCTTAATAAATTCTCTTAATAATTCTAAAAATCACCAAATTCCACCAAAGGGTTATAAATATCCTTATTAACCCATATACTCTTGGTATTTACCATTCCACCATCTATATTTCTCCAAAGTGTCATAATGACATAATAACTATATATTATACATATATAGTTCATTTTAATTCCAAAATCCACCAAATAAATTCCTAAAAATTCCTAATAGCCCATAGGTGTTTAAAATACCATTGTACACCCTTTATTTTTGGTAATAACATATTTACCACATATGTTATAAAAATATTACCATTAAATACATAGCTTATTATAAAACCTTAAATAAGTTATCTAACTTATTTATTTTAGTCAAAACCTAGCATATGGTCAATGTTGACCACCTTAATATTTCCTTGACCACCAATTCTTTATAATTACGGTTTAGTACCCAAACTTTCTAAAATTCACCATTTAACCCCAAAACTTAATAAAATCTTATAAACTTTATTTTAACTCCTTTTTACCTCTAATTTTCGGCCTTATTATTCTAAAGCCCCCAAATTTAATTTAATTACACCTAATACCCCATTTATTTTCGGTAATGCATTTATACTACTTAAACTTAATTAAAAGCTTGTAAATGCATAAATAAAATGGCCTAAAATACATGGCCTTATTACAAACATTGGCTTGCAAAATAAATTACACATAAATGTCCCAAAACACTTATAAGATTTCGGCCTTACCATATAATTTCCATTTATTTACCAAACTTCCACATAATGTCTTAAATTTGACATTTATGCTTGTTTAATTAGTTATAAAATTTATTAAACCATTTCTTAAACATTTTAAGGTCAAACAAGACCTTGTTTTTCTCCTTCACTCACGACAATTAATATACACACACTTAAACTTGTGTTAATGTATCAAGTTAAGGTTTTAAGTGATTTATACCTTGATTTAGCTTAGGTAACGCCTTGTTTGAGTTCGCCACCTTAAGGAGAAATTCTCCACAGCTTGTTTTACATGTTTTCAACAGAAACCAAGGCCTAGTTAGTCTCCAAGAAATATCTAACCATAAGAAGTAATTTAATGTAAGATTTAAGGCAAAAATCACCTTAGGAATGCAAGGAGAGTTCAAGATGGTTTCGACCTGAATCAAACACACCACAAGGTGTTAGATCTACCATATTGACATAGGAAATAGCTAGATCTCGAAATGCTACCTTGTTATTAGGTTTTACCTTGGAAAATGCCTTAAAAGAGGGTATTTCCTTTGGATATCGGCCACCCTTGCTCCAAATGGCTTAACAACAGATTCCACATGAAAAGGAGAAGAAGATGAGGCTATGAGCAAAGTTTCACAGCCGAATTCGAAGGGAATCAAAAGTTATGAGCTTAAAGCACATTTTTACCTTAAATGGTCAAGACTTGAACTTTCCTCCTTAGATCTGGTTATGTACGAAACCAACACTTCCTCTAACCTCCAAATCACTCTAAATAGATGTATAGAAAAGGTTGGAGTGTAGATCAATCGAAAAAGGAAAGAAAGATGAAGAAAATGGGCATTTTTATGCCTTAAGAGCTTACCTAGAGCTTGAAACCTCATCAATGGTGCTTGGGAACTTACCCACGGTTGGAGGGGAGCCATAGAGAGCTCATGGACAGAGAAAACTCGGCTCAAGAGGAGAAATGAGAGGAAATGACCTATTATTAAGCTTAAAGCACTTTTTTGAATATTTTAGGTCATTATTGGTTTGATGACTCATCAATGACTTATTGTTGTTGAATAATTGAAGCTAATCAGAGGGGACAACAGCATGGGGCAGCCGGCCATGGTGGAGAGAGTGGGTGAATCATTTGATTCAAATTTGAATAGAAAATGAGGTAATATGTTACTTTAGTCATTAAATGAACATGTGACTCATCTTGTTTTGTCTTGTACCAGCTTGGAGCCACGAAATACAAGGAGGGAGAGGAGCAAATGGAGGCTCCATTTCGGTTGGCTCACATGGGTAAGGTAAGTGGAGCCCACTTGTTTTGTTTTATAAGGTAAAGTTTGTCCTTTTTTGTTAATTTATGTAAAAGTAAGAGCATATATTTAATTGTCACATGTCTCTTGTCTCTTGGTCTGTTAAGAGACTTAATTATCTGATTTTATGTAGTCCATTTCGTGGTCAATGGTCAACATTGACCAACTTAGTCAATGTTGACCCAAACGGGCCCCACATTAGGGTTTTATTAATATTTTAATATTAAATTATAAAAATTCGTAAATTTCTGGAATTAAATTCCTAATATCATATAATATGATATTTTATTATGTTTAAAGGTAATTATAACCTTTTAGCCCATTTAAAACCAATTTAAAAGGCGATTACACAAAAACGTGCTTCAAGGAGTTTTAGTGCATATTTTGTGTCGCCAGGTGTTTCTGAGCTCTGTTTCCTTTGACAACGGTTTTTATGTGTTCCTTACATGATACTTGATCATGGTATTCAATTTTATATCATTTAGAGGTCATTTGATTTTTAAGGTTTTCCTAGAGCACCTTTTTGCCCTTTTTGACCTTGAAGCATGTAAATGCTTTTTCTTTGTGTTGGAGTGTTGTCCAACGGTTATAATATGTTTAATATTATGTTAATATACTTAGGACAAATTTTTAGGTCCTAAGAAGTTCATTTGGGTATTTATTTACCCTTAACAGTCAAAGGGTGCAACATCTTGCTTTGTGTTGACCACTGTTGTTCTCAGTTGACTTATAAGGCATGTTCAGGCCTTAATTAATGTGATTAAATATTTAATCCATGTTTAATAAGTTTGGGGTATTTCAGTCTACCCCCCTTAAAAAGACTTCGTCCCGAAGTCTCTCAATTAAATAGGTAAATATATAAATGTATAACTATCCATTATTCCCATAATGTATATCTATGTGATATATCATTTACACACATCGTGTTGTGCCTATACATCACATAGCCATCACTTTGTGGCGTTAGTTCATTCATATATGGATATAGGTGATCCATCAGCACCATCATTTCCTATCAGTTCTACCAACCCTGACAACCTCTCTGAGGTGTCTATAACATTCCATTGTTCCACATTCCATATCTAATGATTCATTTCGTATCTAGGCGATACCATATGTAATCATTCTATAAAGCAATATGAATACATATCACAAATAGCATAAGAAAAGTGTTACACACTGGTGTAAACAACAGTCATACAGGTATCTCGTAAGATACATACATACAAGTGTACATCACACACAAAAAACCAAACAACGCACGCCCCGCGTACCAACCATAACCATCAAAACCAGTTCACTGTATGCTATGCATACTAAATAATTCACATACTAACCCAACAAACCTCGTATGCCCCGCACACCACCAATTCTCTCTTTTTCTTGTATGCAATGCATATCAAACAGCCAAAACTTAGTGCACACATGTGCACAACCAAGAGGCTCTACCCCCCTTAAAAAGGGTTACGCCCCTGTACCCCACAAGTATACCACAGCCGCTCAACAAGGAGCGCTGGATACTTGGCTCTCAAAGAGTTCACCAATTCGTGGGTTATCCTCATATCAGAGAGAGGGGTATGACTCTAGCCCTTCTGGGCTCCGCAATATATAAAGGGTGAGGCACATTTGTGCTCTCTCTAAGTTCGTTCTTATGGGCCCACTCGCTCCGTATGAGGTGCAGACCCATGAATCATAGGCTCAATTTGCCTCTTTTTTTTCATTGTTGTGAATCCACTTGTTTGGATCACTAGCATACATGCGTGTGTCTTTTCTCACTGATATTCAGTTTGAGATGTAATATGACATTGGCTACTGTTAGTACTTAGTGCTTTTTGCACTTGTCTTTGTAATACTAAGACGTACCAGCCTAAATGTCCACAAAGATGATGTTTGTCATCCATGTCTCCTGGTGGTTTTGCTCCGGAGTAACACACTGTTATAGTTCTTTTTTTTCTTTACACTCTCGTGTTGATATCCACTTTATCTTTCTGCGTTCTCACTAGATTAATAACTGCACGGGTGCAATACCAAAACACTCAGTCATACAGAGTGCAGAGGCGTAAACGCTCAACAACTAATATCTCAGGAGTCAAACAGATAAGATGTGCGAATTATCCTGTGAGTGGTACATTTCGAATCCACTGCTCCTTAAGCAAGGTATCTTCTATCATATAGCTTTATCTTTTCTCCTCGCGTGGTCACGCGTTTATATCCATATCATCTGGTAGATTTCCTCTGGATCGCAAGCATTTGCTTGATCCTTATGAGGGTTCTACATATTATTCGTCCATAATGGGTTTCCCTGTTTCTTTTTTTTTTGGGTTCCTGTCGTTGAATTGTTTCCCTGCCTTCACTGTATACTGTCTACTGTTCTCTGTAGAAGGTTCTTGATTTCCTTAGCTTGTTGGTTTAACTGTGGCTCTTCTCGTCCATCTTCGAGGTAATCCGACTTACTGTCCGTAGAATGGAGTTGGCTACTTCTCGTGTTCCTAACACTACTTGTCTACTTGCATGGGGTACCGTACTGATACATTACTACTTACTCGACTAACTCATAAATA
Source organism: Limonium bicolor (assembly GCA_023374045.1). Classification (NCBI taxonomy): domain Eukaryota; kingdom Viridiplantae; phylum Streptophyta; class Magnoliopsida; order Caryophyllales; family Plumbaginaceae; genus Limonium; species Limonium bicolor. The sequence continues at coordinate 129,303,652 of CM041777.1, read as the reverse complement.
AGTCTGTCAGGCCCACATGCTCCTAACGGAGTGCGGTCGTCCCATGTCTCGTTTAGTAAACTGGTAATGTCCGTCACACGGTTGTTGTGAAGTATTCTTTGTCAATCTCCCTTTGATGGATATCCCTTTTTTTTTCTTCTTCTTCTTCCTTCTTCCTTTTTTTTTTGCTTGCTTTTTTTTTCGTGTAATAGTTCCTGTTATCAGTTATCTTGTAATAAGTGCTATTGCCTTTGTGGCAACCGTGGTAACTTGTATCATAGACTGGTATTATTCAACTCGGTGTAAGTAAAATCCGTGCTATATTAGCAAACTTGTTTCTCTTTTTTTTCCTGATCTCATTGAGTACACACATTTTCCTTTTTTTTCTGTTTTTTTTATCGTATCTCATCCTTAATTCATATTCGTCCCCTCATCCATGTAATTGGATGCATTGCAGATTGCATAATAGCTTGAGCAACTTGGCTCTTCACTTCCCAACCATCCTCACTAACGGTGGTGCATCTACAAAGGGTATGCTTGTCCATAAGGACTAAACATGTATCACTAGTAGTGATTAGCATTAAATGCAAGTATACTCTGATGGTATTTGGCTAATAGCCCTGTCTGAAACTTCCTCGAACGTTTAAATTGGTGTGTTTCTCTTTTTTTTTTTTTACAGTCATAGTGGCTGTATAATGTGTCCAGTTGCAGTGGTTGGACTATCGGTCCTTCCATAGTTGCATAAGTTTCTAATCTCAAGGTTTGTATGAAAATGTTTGAAAAACAGTTTTTTTTTTATAAAAGGTTAAAAAAGTAGTAGTTGTTGCAGTTGTATTTGCAGTAGCTGTTACTGTTGTTGTTGCTGCACTTGCTCTGTCAAGTGTGCAAGGCAGATGGAAATTTCAGTGGTTTACTGGTCATAGCGCTTGCATTAGCAAGTGCGCCATGCAGGTGGAAATTCAGGTTCAGTAATCACTGGTCTCATTGACTCTGTGTCATCGAGTATGGGCTACATGATAATGTAATCTTAAACATCCTGTTCGTATATATATCCGTCAGGGTTTAAAGCTTATAGGTACTGAGTACACACAACTAATCCCAACGTCTTACACAAAAGGCGAGTGGTCAATGACACACTCCCACATTCTTATAACATAGCTCCTTCTTACATCCACAGTAAGCACACAACATAGTAAGTAAACAAAGTCTTCCACCAGCGGTCTCACGGAGTTCAGGGTATTCATGCCCTATCTACTCCCTAGCCTCTCTGGGCTCCAGCATCAGTAGATGTCTGGCCTTCCTGACCGCCTCGTGGTACTCCAGATCCTCCAGCTGAGGTCTTCTGAGTATTCTTTGGTGGCCTGTAATTACGGCTCTCTGGGTTCAACCAGCATTCGAATTCCCTATGTCCCTCTTTCTTGCAGCACCGACAGACAACCTTGCGGCCTTCGCAGTCGACCCCTGGATGGTCTTTCCCACAACGCTTACAGTAAAAATGGCGCTGGGGCTGTCTAGTGCCTAATGGTAGTAATTAAGTTTAAGTTAAAATCTGGCGGTATAAAGGTTAGGGTTACATTTTAATTTAAGAGGTGGGTGTTCTCACCCTTAGGAGGTGCGGATCTCAGAGGCTTAGCATCTATAGTTGGGCCGGTCAACCGAAGGACGGGCTCTTTCCCTTTCTTTCCCTGGTGACCCTGCCCTGCTGCCCTTTCTTTTTAAGAATTTCTTGTTAAAGGTTTCGAGTCAGCATTCCTAAGGTATTTAATATGATAAATAATCTGAAATGGAATAAGTCCTTACTTTCCCTTCTTTTGGCTTTCGCCTGGAGATGCTCCTCCACCCTCAGACTCTCCCTCAGGGTTCTTTCTTTTCTTTGCCCCTAGAGTCTCTTCCCGAGTCTGGAGCACTAGCTCCGTCCTCGAGGCAGCCTCATAACATCCTGGAATCTCCTTGGTAAGTTCTCACAAAGTTAATTGGTAATGTAGTAAGTAAAGAATTTTATGGCTTTCATGTTAGCACCTGGATGGTAGTGTAGTAGAGGGTAGCACCCATCGCCATCTGAATGCGAAATAATAGTCCTCCCCGGAACTTCTCGACCTTCACGGTCTCTGAGTAATCCACACCGGGAATGAAGTCCAGCTGACCAATGAATTGAGCGTAATACTCATCCACGGTCAGACCTCCTTGGGTCAATGTCTCGGACTCCTGGCGCTTCTGTTTAAGATGGGTTGGGTAGTACTTCCCTCTCCGCAACTCGACAAAGGCAGCCCACGAAAAGTCGGGCGTAGCCAGGTGATGGTCCTTGACCAACCTCCACCAAGTGCTGGCTGCATCCTTCAGATGGAAAGTAGCAATGGTGACCTTCTTGTCGTCAGGTACTTGTAAGGCTTCAAATGCTTTCTCGTGTTCAACAATGTAACGCTCTAAAGCTACGGGGTCTGGTTCCCCTGAATACGTAGGTGGTCGGGTCTCGCTAACTGACTTCAGCCAGTTCGTTTCCCTAGGCTGTGGCGGGTGGGCTGGTGCTCCTCCTATCTGAGTACCCAGCTGTGCAAGAATGGCTGTAACCGTCTCAGCAACTCCTGTAATGCCGGGGTCACCGCCTCCACCTCTTCCAGTACCACGCCCTCTAGTTCCACCAGACATCTGTAGTACAGTATGTCACATAAATACTCGGTAAATTACCGTACACAACCAATAGATATTAAGTTGCCTTAAGGCTAACATGTCACGCAATTTGCGTTACTAGACACAGTATCTTCCTAAGATTAATCGTCTCGTACTTCCCAAATGTTTCCCATAATTTCCCCATTCCTAAGCTCACTGTCTTAACCTATTATCTCGTCATCAGAGCGGTACTCCGCTCTGATACCACTTTTGTAACACCCCTCTCCATAATCACGATATAATCCCTCACGTAGCAATAAATAAAAACGTCTCGCAGCGGAAAATAACTAGCAATTACAAAACTCACTCGGGTGTCACCGGCCATTACTCGCCCATGCGAGCAATGTAGCCAAACTACATCCAACTTCCAAAATAAACAAACTGCTAACCGCAGTGATAACGAGAAACTCCTATACATCATACTAAGTCATAACCAAAAACATCGACAAGTGAGCGTCTACCCAATCCTGAAAAATACATAACCTTACCATAAGACCATACACCATCTTCATTACTATACCACATCTCCAGTTACTCTGTTCCTGCTCTTCGGCTCCGACAATGATCAACAACCTGAAATGGTGTAGTATCAGCGATAGACGCTGAGTATGCCGGGCCTGGACCCTAATGGTCACTTGTCATTTTAACCATCTTATTATTAGGTCGGTTTCATGCTTTTCGTTTTTCAGTTATAATCAAAACTGAAGCATAAATGTATAATATACATAATCAACCATCCAAATATCCATAAACATTACCATCCATCCAATCCAAACATTCATTTTATTCCATATAACATTTATATATCGACGTATCGAGTAGTAACAATATAATGTACAATGTACATTCGCCGTAGCGTACAGTTTTCATATTTAATTTACCTTAGCCTTGTAGGCTCCATCCAACCATCAACACACAATAAAATAACCACAAGTATAACCAATGAACAACAAAGCGAAACAACGAGAATAATAAACAAGTATTAAGTCTCGTCCATGGTATTGTTCGCCACTGTATAAACCTCAATTGTTTTAGTTGTTCAGTTATACCTAGTGACAATGTCTCGTTAAAACGACATGTCTCTAGTTACCCATATATTATGGCGGGTCACCCACGGCAGTAGCCACTCCAACGGTAGAGTCTCCGACCAACGAGCCATTCTAGCTCACGGGAAATTTTCTTGATACTTACGGACCCGTACGCGGACATCCTGGTATCGTTTTTGTGATCACAGCGCGCACCAAGAGCCACATCCTCTTGGCTTTACTTCCATTCCATTAATTAATTAGTTATACCATCGCATCGCATTACCAATTTTCTAACACAGCAGACTAAGGTCATTAGTCCAACCCGGAGTCTGTAAACTCGGGATCCAGTGTTAGATACGAGAGCGGCGTATAGAAAGGCCAATGCTCCGTATAAAAGTCTCAGATAATATGTATATCTTATTATCTTAGTGCTACAACGTTTTTCTGACGTTCCTTATGTTTCATATAAGATAACACCATAGCCGCTAGTTCGTTTTATATATAGGTTCATATATACGAACCAATACTGTTAACTCAACAACAGTAAATAATAAGCAGCTATAAATACACAATTCATGCATATTAATTATCACGTTCAGACAAACAATCTTATCACAGATCACACAGAAGTCTGAACTGAGGAAGCCCTCAGAGACAATCCGAGACATATAACAACATACAAGTTATATCAACCAAATCCGAGCCCAAGGAGCAACCTTAGGACAACTCGGATCAAACCCCTTTACATACCGTTCACCCTGACTGTATTACGGTGGAGTATGAATCAGGAAGATCCTACGCTCGTGTAGTCCGTTAGCTCGTCAAGCGTCCTTGTCAGAAGTATACTCTAAACGGTAATAAAACTATAAGTCAGTCACCATGACTAACTACATCTGGTATTTCCGAATAATAAGCAACCCCGACAGTTCACCTCTGTTTTCTACAGTTGTTACGGGTTCCTCTAAAACAGTCGGTTTTGTTACTTAAAACGCGTACGTCAAAACTATTCCAACTGTTAAGTTTAATTCCTTATATTTCTTTTAATCTTATCCACCTCTAGTTTAGGTACGTAACCTATAGTTGTATGTATGCATGCATCCTTATATTATATTGCATTCTAAAATTCATAACTTATAGTTTGTAACTATATTATTTTTTTTTAAAATAACCACCACCAGTAAATCATATGGTTTTACACCGAAATATATATATCCACCTTATATACATTATTTCTTGTGTATGTATATTTTTACCACGTAGGTAATTCTCATGAGTTTCATAACTCTTGTATTTTATGTTACATTTTATCATCTTTTATTGGATGATTATTCCCATTAGTTGTATTATATTATACAACTTATATTAAGATTATTATCCTAATATCATGTAACATCTTATGTTGTATAATTACAACTCCTAAGGTTTATTCCATAAACACCTTAGTTTATAAATCTCATTTATTTATAGTTTGTCACATTATTTTATGTGAGTACCCTTCCTTATATCAATTCCATCTAAACCATATCCTTGTCATAACGTTTATAACATTATAGACCTTAGTCTAAAATTCATCTTTCAACTCCTATTAACTCAGTATAGCCCTTAACTTAATTTAAATTCCGTTTTGACCACATAACATTATGTAATGTTATACCATATACTAATATCATACTATGTGATATTTTTATTCCCTTTAACTTATAACCTATAGTCTTTATACAAAACTATTTATTATTGCCTCTTAGGCACCATAAGAAAATCTTATTCTTTTCCATAAACCATAGTTTCCTTTATTTACAAAATCACCCCTTTCTTTTTACCATGTTATATATACCATTTAATATAACATTTCTAACTTATAAAAGAGTATAACCTATGGTTATTTTTTGTAAATTCCGAACAGCCCCTGTGCTATTCTATAATTGCCATTTGGCCCTATTTATAACATATAGTTCTTCCATATCATTAAAACCATATTTTATACACATATCTTAATAAATTCTCTTAATAATTCTAAAAATCACCAAATTCCACCAAAGGGTTATAAATATCCTTATTAACCCATATACTCTTGGTATTTACCATTCCACCATCTATATTTCTCCAAAGTGTCATAATGACATAATAACTATATATAACATATATAGTTCATTTTAATTCCAAAATCCACCAAATAAATTCCTAAAAATTCCTAATAGCCCATGGGTGTTTAAAATACCATTGTACACCCTTTATTTTTGGTAATAACATATTTACCACATATGTTATAAAAATATTACCATTAAATACATATTATAAAACCTTAAATAAGTTATCTAACTTATTTATTTTAGTCAAAACCTAGCATATGGTCAATGTTGACCACCTTAATATTTCCTTGACCACCAATTCTTTATAATTACGGTTTAGTACCCAAACTTTCTAAAATTCACCATTTAACCCCAAAACTTAATAAAATCTTATAAACTTTATTTTAACTCCTTTTTACCTCTAATTTTCGGCCTTATTATTCTAAAGCCCCCAAATTTAATTATTTAATTACACCTAATACCCCCATTTATTCGGTAATGCATTTATACTACTTAAACTTAATTAAAAGCTTGTAAATGCATAAATAAAATGGCCTAAAATACATGGCCTTATTACAAACATTGGCTTGCAAAATAAATTACACATAAATGTCCCAAAACACTTATAAGATTTCGGCCTACCATATAATTTCCATTTATTTACCAAACTTCCACATAATGTCTTAAATTTGACATTTATGCTTGTTTAATTAGTTATAAAATTTATTAAACCATTTCTTAAACATTTTAAGGTCAAACAAGACCTTGTTTTTCTCCTTCACTCACGGCAATTAATATACACACACTTAAACTTGTGTTAATGTATCAAGTTAAGGTTTTAAGTGATTTATACCTTGATTTAGCTTAGGTAAAGCCTTGTTGAGTTCGCCACCTTAAGGAGAAATTCTCCACAGCTTGTTTTACATGTTTTCAACAGAAACCAAGGCCTAGTTAGTCTCCAAGAAAGATCTAACCATAAGAAGTAATTTAATGTAAGATTTAAGGCAAAAATCACCTTAGAATGCAAGGAGAGTTCAAGATGGTTTCGACCTGAATCAAACACACCACAAGGTGTTAGATCTACCATATTGACATAGGAAATAGCTAGATCTCGAAATGCTACCTTGTTATTAGGTTTTACCTTGGAAAATGCCTTAAAAGAGGGTATTTCCTTTGGATCTCGGCCACCCTTGCTCCAAATGGCTTAACAACAGATTCCACATGAAAAGGAGAAGAAGATGAGGCTATGAGCAAAGTTTCACAGCCGAATTCGAAGGGAATCAAAAGTTATGAGCTTAAAGCACATTTTTACCTTAAATGGTCAAGACTTGAACTTTCCTCCTTAGATCTGGTTATGTACGAAACCAACACTTCCTCTAACCTCCAAATCACTCTAATAGATGTATAGAAAAGGTTGGAGTGTAGATCAATCGAAAAAGGAAAGAAAGATGAAGAAAATGGGCATTTTTATGCCTTAAGAGCTTACCTAGAGCTTGAAACCTCATCAATGGTGCTTGGGAACTTACCCACGGTTGGAGGGGAGCCAGAGAGAGCTCATGGACAGAGCAAACTCGGCTCAAGAGGAGAAATGAGAGGAAATGACCTATTATTAAGCTTAAAGCATTTTTTGAATATTTTAGGTCATTATTGGTTTGATGACTCATCAATGACTTATTGTTGTTGAATAATTGAAGCTAATCAGAGGGGACAACAGCATGGGGCAGCCGGCCATGGTGGAGAGAGTGGGTGAATCATTTGATTCAAATTTGAATAGAAAATGAGGTAATATGTTACTTTAGTCATTAAATGAACATGTGACTCATCTTGTTTTGTCTTGTACCAGCTTGGAGCCACGAAATACAAGGAGGGAGAGGAGTAAATGGAGGCTCCATTTCGGTTGGCTCACATGGGTAAGGTAAGTGGAGCCCACTTGTTTTGTTTTATAAGGTAAAGTTTGTCCTTTTTTGTTAATTTATGTAAAAGTAAGAGCATATATTTAATTGTCACATGTCTCTTGTCTCTTGGTCTGTTAAGAGACTTAATTATCTGATTTTATGTAGTCCATTTCGTGGTCAATGGTCAACATTGACCAACTTAGTCAATGTTGACCCAAACGGGCCCCACATTAGGGTTTTATTAATATTTTAATATTAAATTTGTAAAAATTCGTAAATTTCTGGAATTAAATTCCTAATATCATATAATATGATATTTTATTATGTTTAAAGGTAATTATAACCTTTTAGCCCATTTAAAACCAATTTAAAAGGCGATTACACAAAAACGTGCTTCAAGGAGTTTTAGTGCATATTTTGTGTCGCCAGGTGTTTCTGAGCTCTGTTTCCTTTGACAACGGTTTTGTTGTGTTCCTTACATGATACTTGATCATGGTATTCAATTTTATATCATTTAGAGGTCATTTGATTTTTAAGGTTTTCCTAGAGCACCTTTTTGCCCTTTTTGACCTTGAAGCATGTAAATGCTTTTTCTTTGTGTTGGAGTGTTGTCCAATGGTTATAATATGTTTAATATTATGTTAATATACTTAGGACAAATTTTTAGGTCCTAAGAAGTTCATTTGGGTATTTATTTACCCTTAACAGTCAAAGGGTGCAACATCTTGCTTTGTGTTGACCACTGTTGTTCTCAGTTGACTTATAAGGCATGTTCAGGCCTTAATTAATGTGATTAAATATTTAATCCATGTTAATAAGTTTGGGGTATTTCATTGGGGATCGTCAAGTCCTGGTCTTCATGACTGCTTCCCTGTGATTTGCCATCGTTAAAGATATGCATACACATACACGCGGGGAGTGATGTAGAGGTATCCTCGCGAGATACTTGCAATGAATAGGGGTGCGTGGAGTACCCCTTGTGAGACACCTTTGAGTACTTTATTGAGTTTTGCACCTTGTCTAGTGTGTGTACTATGAGTTTTGCACCTTGTCTAGTGCTGTGTACTATGAGTTTTGCACCTTGTTTAGTGCTGTTTATGAATGAATGTGTCATGATTATTGACTATATGGAATGAGATTGATGTGGTATCAAATGTGATACATAAAGACTAGGTCTGAACGTAGTGGAATGTACTCCCTAGTGATGATCTGCCTGTGATTACTTAGTGGAACTTGATTCCTTAGGTGAACTGTGGATGGGTAAGGACTTCGGGACGAAGTGTTTTTAAGGGGGGTAGACTGAAATACCCCAAACTAATAAAATATGGACTAAATGTTTAATCACATCGATTAAGGCCTAAACACGCCTTAAAAGTCAACTGAGAACAACAGTGGTCAACGTAAAGCAAGATGTTGCACCCTGTGACTGTTTAGGGTAAATAAATACCCAAAAGAACTTCTAAGGACCTAAGATTTTGTCCTAAGCTTATTAACACATTACTAAACATGTTACAATTGTTGGACAACACTCCAACACCAAGAGCAGGCATTTACATGCTTCAAGGTCAAGTAGGGTAAAAATGTGCTCTAAGAATACCTTAAAGGTCTAATGACCTACAATGATATAAAATTGGATACCATGATCAAATATCATGTAAGGAAACACAACAAAAACTATTCTCAAAGAAAACAGAGCTCGAAACACCTGCGACTCAAATGTGCACTAAAATTCCTTAAAACACGTTTTTTTGTGTATGAGCTCTAAGATAATGAATTTTTGTCACTGTAAAGACTAATTAAGTTCTTTATAACATAATGTGACATGATAGACTATACTATAAATTCTAAATCAAGTTTGAAAATAAAATCAAAATGGGCAATTAGTATGAATAGTACAAAAAATAACATTTAATATTACCTTGACATGGTCAAAGTCACATGGATGACCAAATGCTGCCGCCCCATATGTGCTGTCATGCCCACTCAATCAGCATCCCTAATCAATTAGACAGCTAATGCAATTAGTCACCTTTTACTATTACAAAAAGTAACAAATAATGCCATTAAAAGACAAACTCACTTATTTTCTTCACTTGCCTTCTATCCCAGCCGACACCCAGCTCCTTCAACCTCTCATTTTCTTCTCCAAACCGTGGCTAACAAGCCATACTCAGAGATGAACACCAATTGATCTTGGTAAGCTAATTAAGCCTTTAAATGTTCATCTTCTTCACAATTTCTTCCTCTTTCAATGGAGCAAAGCATAAACCACTTCCATCAATGTTCTTAGGTTGTTTTGGAGGTTAAATGGAGGTTGTATCTCGGCATTAACAAGGGAAGAAGGTGGAGAAAGCTAATCTTGTTCTTAAGGTATAAAAATGTGCTTTAAGCACATATCTTTTGATTCCCTTCAAATTCGGCTGTGAAACTTTGTTTCTAAGCTTATAATCTTCATCTTAACATACTTATTCAGTTGTTACATCAAGAGCTTCGAAGTATAACCAGATCCAAGCCAAAACACCATTTTAGGCATTTTAAACAAGGTAAAGATTAGCCATCTTCTAATCTGAGTTATACCAGTTTAAAGCCTGGTTTTAGTACCTATTTTAACACTCTTTTCCTACTGTAAAAAAAGGCCGAGACCAACCTTGTTTACCTTGGTATTTTGAGGTAAATTTCACCTTGAAAATTGACATTAAACACTTCTTATGGTTAGATCTTGCTTGGAGACTAACCATATCATTATGTTGCTGTTAGAACTCATCTAAGAAGCTGTGGAAATTTTCCTTGAAATTTCCGTGGCCAAACAAGGCTTAAACTTGGCAAAAATAAGGTATAAATCACTTAAACCTACACTTGGTATAATAATATGTGTTTATACATATGTATATATATTGTGCCGTGAGTGAATGGTTAATTAAGGTCTTATTTTGACCTTAGGTGATTAAGGAATGGTTTAATAAATTTTATAACTAATTAATTAGCATAATTGTCAATTTAAGACATTAAGTGGAAAATTGGTAATTAATGAAAATATATGGCAAGGGCCGTGAGTTTACAGCATTTTTTTTGGGCATTTATGTGTAATTTATTTTATAAGCCAATGTTTGTAATAAGGCCATGTACTTTAGGCCATTTTATTTATGCATTTATAAGCTTTTAATTAAGTTTAGGTGCTAAAATAAATTACCGCAAGGAATTGGGGTTATAGTGTAATTAAATTAAATTTGGGGGGCCATATATTAATATGGCCGAAAATTGGAAGTTTAAATGTGTTTATATGAAAATTATAATATTATGTAAAGTTTTGGGGTTAAATGGTAATTTCTAAAAGATAAGGGTATAAACCGTATTAAATGGAAATTGATGGTCAAGGAAATATTAAGGTGGTCAACCTTGACCATATGGTAGGTTTTGACCAAATTAAATAAGTTAGATAACTTATTTAAGGTTTTTATAATAAGTTATGTACTTAATTGTAACAACTTTATAACAAATGTGGTATATATGTTATTACCGAAAATAAAGGGTGTATAATGGTATTATAAACACCCATGGGCTATTAGGAATTTTTAGGAATTTATTGGGTTGATTTTTTGGAATTAAAATAAACTATATATGTATAATATAGTTATTATGTCATTATGACACTTTGGAGAAATATATGTGGTGGTATAGCAAATACCGAAAGTATTGGGTTAATAATGATATTTATAACCTTTTGGTATAGTTTGGTAATTTTTGGAGTTATATACAAGATTTTATAAAGATATATGTATAATATATAATTTTAATGATATTAGAAAACTATGTATTATAAATTGGGGAGATTTGGTAAATATACAAAGTTTGGTGGTGGGAATTTAATTAAAACCGACCTAGGGTCTGTTCGGTAATTATAACCGTTTTAAACTATAGGTTTAATTATATTAAGGTTTAGGATTATAATATAAGGTATATATTAGAGGGTAACAATGAAATATAATTTGGGTTGATTTGTAATTATGGAAGTATAGTGGGGAAAATAAAAACCGAAAGTTTAAAGGGTGTTGTTTGGTATTATAACAATTTATAACTATAGGTTATAATTGTTTTAATGACATAGATGTCATAATATATGTTATATAACTATAATATAACATTATATAAATTATGTGGTGGATTTTGTAAATATTTAAGAGAACAAGGGTGCTGTTCGGAAATAATGGGAATTTTAGAACAAATATTATAATATGGTTTTCAATGTTATAAAGGTTATAACATTTATAATATAAGAAATATTCATTAAAAGAGGATGAATAATTATAAAGATTTACCATATAATAAATGGTCTCATAATACATGTATATAAATAAATATATGTTATGATGTGGAAAAATATAATGTGGTTCAATAACCATATATTATCATAATTAAAATGATACAAGATAAGGAGAGAAGAATTACAAACATTGGATATGGAAATTCTAATGTTAGGAGTGTACATGGAATAATAAGGATTCATATAATTCAAAATATTTTTACATACGAATTATACCACATTAAACTTGGAAAAACAAACCTTAGGAAAAGAAAATACTAAGGTGAAGTGTATAATATGATTAGGAATTATACATGCAATATAGAAACAAACTATGTGATATACAAGAGTATATTAAGTTACATGCGATAACAAGGTTCAACATTGAGTATGTTATTATACGAGACAAGACTACGCATGTAATATAACGTTTTTCCAATTCCGAGTTAAGCCGAAAAACCGACAAAACGTTGACAGTTAATAACGGGGGATTAACCGGGAGGTAATAGCGACGGTACGGGGTACCGTAGAATTAAGTTGTTATACGGGATTCTAATCAGTAGCGTTATGTATTGTTAGACTGTTAGAGACGACACGAGGAGCATCGGATCTAGCTGAATCATACTCATGTGGCTTGATTGTCTCTGAGGATTTCCTCAGTTCAGATATTGTGTGAAAATCTGTGTTAAGATTGAATGTCTGCTTGTGTGAATTAATATGCTTGAGTTGTGTATTAATGCTGCTTTATTCTTATTACTGTTGAGCGATAACAGTACCGTTCGTATATATGAACATATTATAAAACGAACTAGCGGCAATGATGCTATCTTATATGTGTAATATAAGGAACATAAGTAAAACGTTGTAGCATTAGGATAATAAGATATATACATATATATTATCCGAGACTTATATACGGAGCATTGGCCTCTTTAACACCGCTCTCGTATCTAGCACTGGATCCCGAGTCGACATACTCAGGATTGGACTACGACCCTAGTCTGCTGTGTTAGAAAAAAGAAATGGTAAAACGATGCGATGGTATAGATAAGTTTATCAAGAGGATGTGGCTCTTGCTGTGAACTGTGATCCATTAACGATACTAGGATACCGTGTGGTAACCGTAAGTATCTGGATAAATTTCCAATGAACTACAGATTGTTCGTAGGTCGGAGACTCTACCGCTGGAGTGGCTATTGCCGTGGGTGACCCGCCATAAGAGATGGGTAACTTAGAGACACGTCGTTCTAACGAGACGTTGTCATTAGACATGACTGAACAATTACGAACGACTATACTAGCTCGTACATTAGGCGAACATTATTTGGGCTTGTACGCCAAAGACGAGTAATTATACCTGTTTATAACTCTCGTTGTTTCGCCTTGTTGCTCAGTGGTTATGCTTTGTAATTATGTGTGGTATGTTGGTGGATTTGTTTGAACGAGCCATTGTGCTCATATTGTGTGTTGTGAACTGGTTGAGTCGAGTCGCTGTACTCATGTGTAGATTATGGTGGATTGGTTGGTCGAGTGAGCCGCCGAACTCAATTATGAACTATCAAGTGTTTGTTGGAATGGAGCCTCTGTAGTCATATAAGTGTTGTAACGTTTTCAGTGGTTTATTTCGATGCGATGTGTGAAGCCGGGGGCTTGTTTATTATTTGAGTTTTACTGCAATATATATTGTTGCTTTACAGTTTTAACATTAAACTACTTGCATGAAAATGAATTGCATGCCCTCGACCAATTAACTGAGGGTCCGAGGGGGCATGACAGTCATGTAGTAACATACTCAGCAGGGGCTGATTCCATACCACAAACAACCATTTTTGCAGGTATGCAGCTTCCGGTGTCGACAAAGAGAGGGGCGCGCTGGGTAGTTTAATTACAGTTGTTTTAATATGCACTGTTGCATTTTGATACGAACTTAGAAACGTGTATAGGATTGGGATACTTAGAATGCTCACTGTAAATGTATTGTATATTGGTTTGGGAAGGTTAGATCTATCTCTTGTTGTCACTGTGGGAAATTGTTTCGTATTTATGAATATATCAGTAAGCACGTTATTACTCGTATGGGCGAGTGAAAAAGGTGACACCAGTAGTTCAATTGTTGAGATTACCGCTGCGATTACAGTGTTAAGTAAGATGATTAGGAGCCGATTAGAGTAGGGGTGTTACAAAAGTGATATCAGAGCGGAGTACCGCTCTGATGACAAGAGATAGTAGGATTTATACAGTGAGCATAGGTTTTGGGAATACGGGAAACGTTGTGAGGATACGTGACCTTGCGGGGTTGATGCAATGCTCAAGGCTTGCACACCATAGCCGTGGAGGCACTTCAATATTAAACAACCGAGACTACGGTATTAGACCGAGTAAAGGTATAACCCGTCCTCTTGACATATGTCAGGGAGAGGTCTGGGTAACAGTACTAAGGAAGAACACGGGGCAGCGGGAGGTGGTGAGGGTCCAGCAACCCCAAGTAACGCGAAGACTGTATGAAACGCTCGCACTTGATGGGAGAACATCCCGGGAAATTTGCAATGGTACCCACCCGCCGCAGCCCGTACCTCGAGTACTATCTAGTGAGACAATGAAATGAGAAACACCACGGAGATAACTCTCCTGATCGGGAAGACCCGATGTGGATGCTAAGAGGATTATGTTAAATGTAGAAAATAAGACTTTGTGTTTTGATGTAATGTTTAGGACCGGGGGTCCTGGTAATGACGTAATATCTACCATACGAGGATGAGATAAATAATATACCGAGTTTGAGGAGAAAATTCCTGTAGGACTAATGGGGCTAGCTTGCTATAAGCAAGGCGACCCTGTCTTACATTCAGGTAAGCACCGATGGTGCGCTTGGGGGAAAAGAGGTAGAAACGGCGAGTAATGATTAGTTTATGAGATATATAACAGACGGAAGGAATTACCTTTAGAAGTCTCACCCGAAACGAGTAACTCTAAAACCATGCAACACTGAAGGTTTAAGATGGCCCGACGTGCATGAGGAGAGATCATGAGAACTGTAGAAACAAGAACTCGCTAAGTCGCTATCATGCAACGACTCGTGAGGAAAGTGAGACCTTACTACCACGGTAAACTTATGGGAACGAGTGCGGAAGTGAGACTGTATTAATTTGAATAAGAACTTTTGACTAGAACAGGAACCCGATTAGGGAATAGCACTGCACTAACACACCGTACCGGTGGCTCGGTCTGCATAGCGCACTTGCCACTGCAAGTGCCATATTAACCAAAGCATTAAAATTCAACCTGCCTTGCGCACTTGCTACAGCAAGTGCAGTGACGGTAAACTAACCCTAAAGGACGTAGTGGTCCAGGCGGTTACCAATAAATAGTAAACTTTATGTGCGTCAGTAATGCAATAAGGCAGGACAGAGCCTTCTTAAGGGCAGGGGTACGAAACCCTTGGGTTGGAGGTCGATAAAACCTCGGGAAGACCTAACCGGTCTGACCATTAAACCTGAAAATAATACACCATTTAAGTAGAGTAAGGGAAGGGGAGTAAATGAGAATAACGGTAATTAGTGCTTACAAGCCTAACCCCAGTGCCGGTATGGACATTAAACATCAATCATCACCGGTGGGGAGTGTCGAGTCTTCAGGACCAGCATGACCATATTTAGGGAGTGTGCGACACTTGTGGTTAAACCACTACCATTGAACATTGCCAGAGGGCAAGAAGTGAGCTATATGAGCCAAGACTCTAAATAAAACCTATCCGATTGAGTGGATGAAAATAATAGACAAGTATCGTTATAACAAACTATTTTGGTTGTTAAAAAAAACAATTTAATAGACAGATGTGAACGTGCAATAAAAGGGCCGATGTTATGCCGCACCTCACATACCGGGGGTGTTGTTAATCCATTAAGCTGCTAAACTCCGGTACGGAGGGCAGTGGATAAGGACTACACAATGGAGAGTGATGATTAGAGGAACCCATTAGTTGTGGGTATCCAATTGTAACCTGAGGAGAAAGTATTAGAACCAACTAGGATTAAATTAAATAGTAAGACCAACAATCGTTTAATTATCAGATAAGCATTGTACCTGAACAAAGGATGAATCACAAATGCTGATTAAAATCAGGCTAAAAAAGGGACTACCATAAGGCAGGAGAAACACGATGTGTCAACCCTTGTCATGGAGTCCATATTACGATAGAGGGTGTAACCCAATGGATTGGGTGGAGTTCTAGAACTGAAAACTCATATCTGAAGGCGTTAACAGCCTAGGAGTGAACGGGAGAGATAATGAGTAGTTACTGGTCCCCACTCAGAGATACCAGTTGACGAGCATGTGGAAAACCAGTATTATGACGATAAGTCGTAAACACCTATCTTAGAGAAGGTAAGGGAAATACACATTAATAAAGGAAACCACAGAACCTAATATTAGGGCCATTCTGACGTAAAGGTTAAGAATTGGCAACATAGTTATTTAAACATAAATTACCGGGACTAAGAGTACAATAATCATCGGGTACGAACGCTACGAGTGCACTAAAGGAGACATGGGACGACCGCACTCCTAGGAGCTTGTGGGCCTGACAAAACTCACATTAAGTTAGTTGGGTAAGTAGTAATGTATCAATATGGTACCCCATGTATGTAAACGAGTAGTGTAAGGACCCAGGAGATAATCAACTCTGTGTCCAAGTCAGTGAATGGGACCCTGACTAGGTAAACCATGTATTGACGAGAGAGATCTCAGTCAAACTAACAAGGTTAGGAAAAATCAAGGATAGCTTGATAATAAAGTGACATAAGGTCGCAACTCCACAGTGGAGGAGTTAGAACATAAGTTTTGGGGATTTTAGTAAACGAGGAAACCAAGGCCAATTTAATGGTAATGGCAAGTTGAACCCATGAATGAGAAGAGAAATTGTGGTATCTAAGGAAGTTATATTAGAGAAACCTTTGTGATATTAGATGCTACCCAAAAAGGGGGCAAAGAGAGAGTTATACCATGCGCTGAGGGCGCTGCGATGATGTCGCATTAAATAATAATAACCACATGCTCAAGCCAGAAAAACGTTAGTATGTTAGTACCAATTAGGGTCGAACAGAAAACGAATTCCAAGCTAAAGCCCATAGTCGTATTGTATATTTACAACAGACGAAGGGAAAAAGCGAGCATTATAAGAGATACTCTAAGCTGGAGATTAAATACTCCATGCAAACCACAATGGCGGATAACCGTCCAATCGACTGGTACATGGTACGCAACAAAGCGACCATTATAATAACTGTTAACTGAATTATGTTGCTGAGAATCAGAAAGTGGAAGATCAGAAAGGCAAATGGATTCCCCTAATTGATAAGAGGGATGAACCATATGTGTGGGTACTAAAATACCAACACACGAGGGATACGAGTTCACACCAGTAAAAGAGGACCTATAAGGTACCTAAGGAATGAACTCATCTCAGAAGGAAATAACTTGGGGTCATGAGGCGCCAGTTAGTTGCGCATATGAGACTCGTCTTGAGATTTTAGACACGACTACTACGAGCACTAGGTGCTAGAGCATAGCTCGACAACCCTTACACCGAAGGTTAGTTCGGTAGGGTGGCATGAACTCTTGGGAATATACCATGAGCATGCATAGGATTCAGGAAGACTGAATAGAATAACAGTTGAAATAATTAGCGTGTGTAATGATGATACCACACAACGATATAGTTTCCTCCATGACCATAATTATGGAAGACCGTGTAGAAAACACCGTCATGTGGAGTAGAAACCGGCATGAAGCTGCTACTTAAAAGGGTAACTTAACCCTAAAGTAGTTGGGCATACTGCTTGCAGAGCGAGTGGGCCCATAGCACATAGGTTAGACATACCTAACAGATTTGGGAAAACAAACGATGTGTTTACATCTCCCGATCAAACCATACATGAACATACATATACCTAACCGACATAGGTAGTATGGCCAGAGTGGCTAAAGCCCGACTCGAAAGGAAAAAGGATAATGTATACGTAGCACATCCGTGCACGAATATTCCATATGAGTGGAACATCTTGTACTTATTACTTCAAGATGACATATTCGTAGATTACGTGGGCGTAATCCCTTTTAAGGGGGTAGAGCGATTGTGCACGCTTAAAATATACCATACGTCGGAGTACGTAGCGCATGGTACACATGCTGCAAACTATTATTGTACGTAGAGTACAAGTGTTATGACTGTGTTATATTACTTGAGGTGATGTTGTGATGTATTATGTGTATGAATATATATATATTTAGTTCGCATAGTTGTGGCGAATAGAAAAGGGAGAACAGATAGAGTGTTCTTATCCTATTTTCGATTATTTATGCTAACATTGTGAACATTAAACACATAAACGCCTAACTTGTTAGCTCCGGTTGAGAGTTCAAGTAGGATTATCTGGTAGCTCCAATGGGAGATTTCAAATAGAAGGAGTAGAAAGCTCCATACTATATGATTTGTGATTCAGTATGAAACCGATTATTGGAATGCGATGAGTGAATCGGCATGAGACCGATGTGTAACCTAGTGGAGGTAAAACCTCTAGGAGTTGTATGAATAATTATAAGTTGAAAGAACTTGGTACATGGTTAGGATACATGATCCTACATGCCGGTGATTAGATTAATTACACTAGTTGACTTGTGTATCTATAGAACACAAGGTGGCAAATATCAAGAGGAAACAAGATTAGAAGTGAATAAACAACCGATTGATTGAAATTGACGTGGGAAGTTGAACTTGATCCTGGTCCGATCAAGCGAAACCGAACACAAATTGAGGTGAGAGATAGTTCAACACTGACGCTGACCACGTCGGGGTTGAATGACTCTCCAAACTTCCTACAAGTGGACACAGATATGAATAGAAATTGGAATTTAGGGCGTCACTCGAAGAGCCGTGGACCGTGGAGTCCTTCGTCATTAGGCCGGTGTGTCTGCGAGTGACATCACCCAAAGAGCCGTGGACCGTAGAGCCCTTTGTCATTAGACCGGTGTGTCTGTGGGTGATTAAGGAAATTAGGTGTTACTGTCCAAGGAGCCGTGGACCGTAGTGTCCTTCGTTATTAAACCGGTGTGTCCACGGGTAGTAGACGTTGGTTAGCATGGGGTTGGGGATCGTCAAGTCCTGGTCTTCATGACTGCTTCCCTGTGATTTGCCATCGTTAAAGATATGCATACACATACACGCGGAGTGATGTAGAGGTATCCTCGCGAGATACTTGCATATGAATAGGGGTGCGTGGAGTACCCCTTGTGAGACACCTTTGAGTACTTTATTGAGTTTTGCACCTTGTCTAGTGCTGTGTACTATGAGTTTTGCACCTTGTCTAGTGCTGTGTACTATGAGTTTTGCACCTTGTCTAGTGCTGTGTACTATGAGTTTTGCACCTTGTTTAGTGCTGTTTATGAATGAATGTGTCATGATTATTGACTATATGGAATGAGATTGATGCGGTATCAAATGTGATACATAAAGACTAGGTCTGAACGTAGTGGAATGTACTCCCTAGTGATGATCTGTCTGTGATTACTTAGTGGAACTTGATTCCTTAGGTGAACTGTGGATGGGTAAGGACTTCGAGACGAAGTGTTTTTAAGGGGGGTAGACTGAAATACCACAAACTAATAAATATGGATTAAATGTTTAATCACATCGATTAAGGCCTAAACATGCCTTAAAAGTCAACTGAGAACAATAGTGGTCAACGTAAAGCAAGATGTTGCACCCTTTGACTGTTTAGGGTAAATAAATACCCAAATGAACTTCTTAGGACCTAAGATTTTGTCCTAAGCTTATTAACACATTACTAAACATGTTACAATTGTTGGACAACACAACAACACAAAGAGCAGGCATTTACATGCTTCAAGGTCAAGTAGGGCAAAAATGTGCTCTAAGAATACCGTAAAGGTCTAATGACCTCTAAATGATATAAAATTGGATACCATGATCAAATATCGTGTAAGGAACACAACAAAACTATTCTCAAAGAAAACAGAGCTCAGAAACACCCTGCGACTCAAAATGTGCACTAAAATTCCTTAAAGCACATTTTTTGTGTATGAGCTCTAAGATAATGACCTTTTGTCACTGTAAAGACTATATTAAGTTCTTTATAACATTAATGTGACATGATAGACTATACTATAAAGTGTAAATCAAAGTTTGAAAATAAAATCAAAATGGGCAATTTAGTATGAATAGTACCAAAAAAATAACATTTAATACTTACCTTTGACCATGGTTAAAGTCACCCATGGTATTGACCAAAGGCTGCCGCCCCATATGTGCTGTCATGCCCACTCAATCAGCATCCCTAATCAATTAGACAGCTAATGCAATTAGTCACCTTTTACTATTATAAAAAGTAACAAATAATGCCATTAAAAGACAAAACTCACTTATTTTCTTCACTTGCCTTCTATCCCAGCCGACACCCAGCTCCTTCAACCTCTCATTTTCTTCTCCAAACCGTGGCTAACAATCCATACTCAGAGATGAACACCAATTGATCTTGGTAAGCTAATTAAGCCTTTAAATGTTCATCTTCTTCACAATTTCTTCCTCTTTCAATGGAGCAAAGCATAAACCACTTCCATCAATGTTCTTAGGTTGTTTTGGAGGTTAAATGGAGGTTGTATCTCGGCATTAACAAGGGAAGAAGGTGGAGAAAGCTAATCTTGTTCTTAAGGTATAAAAATGTGCTTTAAGCACATATCTTTTGATTCCCTTCGAATTCGGCTGTGAAACTTTGTTTCTAAGCTTATAATCTTCATCTTAACATACTTATTCAGTTGGTACATCAATAGCTTCGAAGTATAACCAGATCCAAGCCAAAAACACCATTTTATGCATTTTAAACAAGGTAAAGATTAGCCATCTTCTAATCTGAGTTATACCAGTTTAAAGCCTGGTTTTAGTACCTATTTTAACACTCTTTGCCTATTGTAAAAACAGGCCGAGACCAACCTTGTTTACCTTGGTATTTTGAGGTAAATTTTACCTTGAAAATTGACATTAAACACTTCTTATGGTTAGATCTTGCTTGGAGACTAACCATATCATTATGTTGCTGTTAGAACTCATCTAAGAAGCTGTGGAAATTTTCCTTGAAATTTCCGTGGCCAAACAAGGCTTAAACTTGGCAAAAATAAGGTATAAATCACTTAAACCTACACTTGGTATATTAATATGTGTTTATACATATGTATATATATTGTGCCATGAGTGAATGGTTAATTAAGGTCTTATTTTGACCTTAGGTGATTAAGGAATGGTTTAATAAATTTTATAACTAATTAATTAGCATAATTGTCAAATTTAAGACATTAAGTGGAAAATTGGTAATTAATGAAAATATATGGCAAGGGCCGTGAGTTTACAGCATTTTTTTTGGGCATTTATGTGTAATTTATTTTATAAGCCAATGTTTGTAATAAGGCCATGTACTTTAGGCCATTTTATTTATGCATTTATAAGCTTTTAATTAAGTTTAGGTGCTAAAAATAAATTACCGCAAGGAATTGGGTATTTGTTTTAATTATTTTTAAATTTTATATGACTTTACTTATTGTTGTGTATTTTGTTTAAGTTCTATACATTTAAGAAAAAAGCTTTTTGCTATATACCCATAAAGCTGATGAGCATATGGGGCAGACGATAAAATGAAAATATTAAAAATATAATATGTTAGAATTTTGAATAGACAATGTTTCATAATGAAAATGAAAACTTAAGGATATTTTGAAGTTGCAAACCTTAGGAGAAATATAAAATTTGCTCAAATCTCAAGGGTATTTGGTGAAATTTCCTTATTATTTGTTATAACTATTTGAGCTATAAAATTAAGGGAAAATTCACAATATGTCACTAAAATGTTTCATAATTCATAATATACCCCTTTTTTGAAACTTGTCTCTAATATTTCAAGGTTTGGTTTTGAAATTAATAATATGCCACTAGTGGGCGACAGACGTTAAATTTGCCCATTAACCATCTCTAGACAATGATCATTATGCCCCTGACGAAAAGTTACCACCTTTAGCCATAATTTTTTACTATTTCAGCAAAAAAACCTATTTTCCACTTCTCTTTGCAATCACTGACTGTCTCTTTAGTTTCCCTCCAATTCTCACTTGCTCTCTTCTATCGACATCCCAAATCTCTGTGTCTTTCTTTGATTTCTCCTGTGATTTTTGTTTCCCACTCATCCCTGTCATTCCCTACTGATTCGGAGCGAGTTTGTGGTATTTCAATTCGAAAATCCATCATCTTCATTTCTTTCCGAGTTTATTGTCTGTTTTGACAATGAGGAGAATGGGAGGAATCTGGGTAGTGTTCACCTACAAAGATGTCGGATGGGACTACAGGTTAATGGATTCTGATGCTCCAGACATAAGTTTTGTTCGGTTCATACTCAAAGCTTATACGGAAGCAAGTAGAAAACTCAGTTGTTTCCCTCCTAGAGACCTGAATTTAAGGTATACTAGCCCTAGAATACGGGAAATTGTAGAGTTGAATAGCGATGAAGCCGTCCAAACAAAATTGTGTGAGCATAGAAAGAAATATGAAGTTGTTGTTATTGTGAAGGAAGCCGATGGTTTTTTCTGGTAAACCTTATTATGAAGTCAAAATACCTGGCGACACTCCTGTTATCAGTCAAAATGATGATGACTATTCGGGTTTAAAATGTTCTCAAAGGAGAACGTTTAGGTTGAGCAGAATACGGTCAGTTGAAATTCATGAAGATTCCTCAGTAGACCCAGAACCAGAAACCGTTGTTTCATCTTCTCAACCACCACCATCATCATAGTCTGCTTCTGAATCTACTTCAAAATCAATTCCACTACTACTCCCACCCTCACAATCAATCACGCAACCACCAAGTTCACAATCTCCATCACGATCACCACCACCACCCCCACTCTCAGAATCAGTCACACAATCTCCACCAATGCCACAATCTCCACCACGATCAGTCCCACACGCACCCCCACCCTCACAATCTGTCACACAATCTCTACAAAGGCCACAATCTCCACCAAGGTCACAATCACCATCGCGATCAGTCCCACAGCCACCCCTACATTCATAGTCTCTTGTAGATACACAGACCGTTAATGAGATGGGTAACGATAGGTGTGCTGCTAATGACACTTTGGAAGATAATGAATTCTGGCAGAATGTGGAATTGGATTCTTTGGATAATTTTGAAAGCACTGAACACTTTTTATTTGAACATGATGTCCAAGTTGATGATTCTACACATGGTACAACTAATGGTGGATCATCATCACCACCACCACCAAGCGGATCGTCCCCTGTGCATACAACGACAACTACTAGGTATGTTCATCTCATTTCCCCCTTGTTGTGATACTAATATTTTTTTGGTCTGATTAGTAATGTTTATATTTTTGTAAATTACAGTTGCAAGAGAAAAGTGTCATGATGATGCATACATGCTTTGTAACACCCCTACTCTTAAATTCATATAATCGTAATCTCGTAGCATAATTAAAGTCAGTTCGCAGGGGAAGGTGCTACCGTCGTTACTCACTCATGTGAGTAACTAGGCTTCCAATTCATCTGTACAACGATTAACTACGTTGTGATGACCAAGAGATAGATAATGATAATATATACAATCAACCAACCCATATCCAAATTCTCGAACAAGTGAGCATTCTAAATATTTCGACTCTTATACAATCGTGATATACAATATAAATGGAGTTCGAAGATGCGATACAAAAATAAATGCTAACTACCCCAAAGTCCCGCACTCCGGCTTCATGTCTCGATCAGTGTCCTATAATGTATTGTCATATAGGCTCAGCGAAACGCTGAATATGCTAAAGTGTAATCATAGACCCCTTTAGGCCACTTAGGTCATTTAGCCATCTTGACATGCGGTTTGTTTCATGCCGTTCCGGTTTACAAGTATATATAAGCAGTAAATATCATAAGTAAACACTCAGAAATCCATCCAATATAATCACATTAATACACAAGTATACATTCGCACAATCGAAACAATAGACAAGTAAATACGATAATAGCGATCACGTCACTTTCTTGCGAACATTACTTGTTACTTGGCCTTCGAGGCCCCTTATTCATCATCCCTCTTTAACTGTAAACTCAAGTGGGTATCATGTTAGGACAACCCATTTATTAATCTTATTAATGGAAAGTCGTCCTGTGTGCAACAACAGTACTGCTCTCTGGCCAAAGATCTATAGATCTCGGGACTTCCTCTTGCCTAAATGTAGGCGTCATTAAAAAGCCGTAGCCATGTACCGATAGTAGTACCCTCTAACCAAAGATCAAATGTGGCTCGTTGGAATTTTTTAAGAGTGGACCCAATCCGGGTTTCCTATAGTGATCACTCTGCGTAACCAGTTAGTCCGTAGACTACACTGGATTTTCTACCTCATACACCAATCCTCCACGATGTGATTAAATTACTTAATCGATTTTCAAAGATCTATTCATAGATTATGGAGAATACAATTTAATATAGCTGCCATCAAGGTCTTACACATTCACCTAGAAGTCATCTAGGTCATATTCATGTTCAAGAACAAGCTCTAAAGACCGGTACTACCGAATCTTGTTCCTATGTATTTTACTTTGATTGATTAGGAATATAATGTTCATTTCACTTTAATAAGTAATAACATTCCCTAATCGTACTCGTATCTTAAGTTGAGTTCCATTCGGTATTCTAATCCGAAGGACATTCATGCACAATTAATAACGTATAAGACGAGCAGTTTAAAACATATAATTGCATGCATACCTATATAGCACACATATCACTCTTAAGCAATTAAATCAAACACGTCTGAACCCAAGGAAACCTCAGGATGTTCAGAGCACACATTAACATACCATTTACCAGGTAGAAGAGCAGACGTCCTAATCCCTAGTCCGTTCGTTAATGCACATCCTTTAATGCACTCAACTCTGGAAGATACCGCTAAGTGTTAATATACTATGATTCAATATGATCTGGTACTTTGAGTAATCACTAATCCCCCCCCCCCCCCGTTATTTACCCTATGATTAATCAATCATCGTGGGGTTTTTAAACAAATTCGGGATTAGTTATTTAATCCATTGAGTATGTTAGTAAATAACATGTTGTATTGGATTTAATCCTCATATATATATATATATAATATCTTTTATCCTTGAATATATATATATATATATATAGCATACATATGTATTCATATTCACATAGACATTGTTACTATATGATATTCAATATTATTGACCTTTACGTATTTATTTTATATCCTTTGGCATTTAAATTTCCACTCATACTGTGAGTTGGTCAACTTGAACCTCTTGGTCAATTTGGTTGAATTTGGTCAATGTGGTCAACCTATTAATTCGGTCAACACAATAAAGGTCAATATACTGACTCGTTCCATGCGTTTCCACTGGCCTTAGTGATTTTCCATGTTATTTAATCTCCTTACTTAATCAAACCCTTAAGTAACCATTTAATTTAATGATTTATACATAACTTTAAATAACCTACTAATGACTTAGGCTTTCTTCCTTAATCAATCTCCTCCCACAATTTAACTTCAAAACCTTAATACATGATCTACAATTCGATTCTAGTGCCTTAATATATAACCTCACCTTTTAGTCCCAACACCTTAAAATATATAATATCACCATTTATTTATCTTACAATCCTTACCCACCTTAGACATCGACATTAAGATCTTTATACTTAATGTAGTTTAATGTAATTCTCTCTCTTTGTGTTTCATTTTACAAATCACAAATCCATCCCAATGAGCTTATATAATTTGACTCTTTAATTCGTTCACGAATAAATGTCTTTAGCTCCCTTTGAAGGCTTAATCCAAAACTTATTATAACTCTACAAGTTCCATATGAATTACGTCTAGCCCAATTGGCCCAAATTATTTTGTATCTTGATCCAACCCCCTCCTCTTTTTATTAATATCTAACTTGGTATGTTTATAGGATTTCCTTATCCCAATCTATAAGCCCTTAAAATTTTAATTCATAACTGAGCTTAATTTAATCCACCCCTCAGCCCATTACCACTAGTTATACAACTCCTCATGCCTTGAACACAGTCATTAGGTCAGGTTGAGTTTTTAATTGAATAAGGTTTTTTATGTTACACCTTAGTCTTAAGCCTAATTTATTTTAATAGTTCAAATTCCTATTTTAAGTTTAACCAGATTGGTCCTATACATATGGAGGTGGGCCTTTCCCTTGGCCCAACCTTGGTTTTGGGTAAAGCTCTTATCCATTTATTTAATTAGACTAGTCAGTTTGACCATTCAGACAATACAGGTCAACGAAACAATTAGTCAATTTGACCCAAAGTCAATGCATCTAAGTCTAGTAAAGGTCAGTGAAGTTAACTTTGTAGGTTCAGACAACGGGTCCACCAAGGCCATTTTTGGCCCGAACCCACGTCTTTTTTAATTGAGTTAGGTTGTGGGCCTAGTTCCTATGACCCATGATCAATTTGTTAGCCCAATCAGTTCACTTGTATTTGGGAAATTTCAATTTGGGTTTAGCCCACTTCTTAGCTAATTAACCCATATTTCAATATAAGCCCATTCCATTAACCCATCTAATAAAGCAATCATAACATGCATAACTAATAAGGTAAAACTAACTTAAATATTAAACATAATACATTAATAATTCAAATGAATCACAATCATTATAATTTTGAAATTACCAAAACCCAAAATAACTTTAATTTTTGAATAAAATTATTTTTATTATTTCTATCGATCTTAAATTCTGAGTTGACCAAAACCCTAACTTTGACCAAACTGAAAATTCCCAAATAAATTCCAATTTGAAACTTTAATTTTTACTTAGTCAAAATCCCTAATCTAACTTTGATTCCAAACCCTAATATTGACCTAATTTCAATTTTGACCATATTCCTAATTTTGACCAAATTGGATTTCCATTTCCAACTTTGACCAAATTTCAATTTCGGCCCAAATTTCTAGAATCACTAATTCATAAGCCCTAAATTTCAATTTCACATAAGTTATATCCAAATTTCTAGAAATTACCCAATCGCCCCATTATTTCTTAGGTTGAACACTTTAACCCCAATTCAGCTTTAATTATAATTTTACCCAGATTTTCCTTAGAATTATAGTTTCACCCCAATTAATTCCAGAAAACCTAATTTGACCAGAAACTCTAATCCAATTTAAGATTCTCGCTTCAGCCCGTTTTATTTTCCAGAGATTACCAAATCGTACCAAAACTAGCCCTAACTTTCAAATCATGAAAACATCAAAAGTATTCCTACTTTGTAAACAACCGAAATCAACCCATATCAACCATAATTTTCGAATCTCTAACTACACCATATTAATCCAGATTTGTGTGCACAACCATAGTAACAAGTAATGTAACACCCCTCTCGATAAACACGTAATAATCTCTCACGTAGCATAATTAAAAACGTCTTACAGCGGAAGATTAAACAATAACATTAATACTCACTCGGGTGTCACCTGCCATTACTCGCCCATGCGAGTAACGAAGCAGAAGCTAAATCCAACAACTAAAATAAACAACACTACAAAACCGCTGTGACAACGAGATAAATCCTATGAATCATACTAAGTCCACATCCATAACCGTTGGCAAGTGAGCGTCTACCCAATCCCAAATATATACAACCGTTCCATAATACAAACCATAGTCTAACATTGTTATACAATAAATTCCATGTGCGGTAACCAAAGTAAACCCTAACTACCCGGTTCCCGCACTTCGGCTTCAACGACAATCAGCAACCTGCACAATGCCATCAAGGCTCAGCGATAAACGCTGAGTATGCCGGGCCTAGACCCTATTGGTCACTTGTCATTTTTAACCATCTTGTTATTAGATTGGTTTCATGCTTTACCATTTTACAGATATAATTAATGATATAACAAACATGCATAAATACTTAACCATCCATCCAATCCAAACATTCATTACATTTCACAGACAACAATTGTATAAACGAACGTATCGAATTACAGTACTATGTACAATCGCCGTAGCGAACATTTTCCTTAATTAATATTATTTGGCCTTCAAGGCCCCATCCATCCAAACCGTGTTTAATTAATTACCAGTTAGGCGTCATGTTGGGCCAACCCGATAACCTTACCAATGGACAGTAGTCCTCCCGTACACACAAAGGTGCTCATGTTGCCAGAGGTCCGGAGGCCCCTGGTCGTTCACTTTGCCTCGTAAGGCGTCCATATAAAGGTCGTAGCCGTGTACCAACAGCAGGTACCATCTGACCCACGATCCAATTAGGGCTCATTGGGAAATTTCCTAGAGCGGAACCCGATCGGGTACCCCTCAGTGATCACAAATGCGCAACCAGGTAGTTCGTAAACTACCGGGATTCCTCCCCTCATCTCATACCAACTCTCTCATAAGATTAAGATAAACTCTTAGTTTTTATGGAGAATACATTTTATTAATTAGCCCAATGGGTCTCACGCATACCTAGAAGTAATCTAGGTCATATTCATGTTCGAGATCCATGCTCTAGAGACCGACAATGTGTGTCTCGTACCTAAGTGTACTTAGGTTACCATATACTTAATATTAATACTAAGGGTATTATATTAAGTAATCGTCACCATCACATTAAACGCATATGTATGTTTATATAAGTCGATTTATAGTCGACATAGTGTTAGTTCCGTAGGACGCTCGTGCATAAATAATTAATGCAGTAACACACATAATCACATGCACGTATCCACACACAAACACACAAGTTATAATCGACCAAATCCAAGCCCGAGGAATTCCTCAGGACAACCCGGATCAAACCCCTTTACATACCGTTCACCTCAGACCTAGGATGCGCAGTGTAGTCCACTAAGCTCGTCGAGCGCGCACGTCTGGAATGTGATCTAAACATACGAAGAACGCTAAGTGTCAATCCTCCTGACAAAATGATTCGGTATTTCCGAATAACGTCAGTAACCACGGTATTTCATCCCCGGATTTCAACTGTTAATAGTTAAGGTATTGTTATCCTTAAAAACTCTTTACTCGTAGTATGTATTAATATTCGGTTTAACAAAGACGTCAGTTTTTATTTGAACGTCGTGGTTAACGTTTTCAAATGTAGGAATTGTATTTTCCAATCCTGTAGTATTTATAAGCGTTACGCTTAATACAAATTCGTTCGTTCTCATATGTTTAATTCTATTGTTACATCGTCGCAGCAGGGTATGTGTTATAACCTATAGTTGCATGCATGGCTATTGTTTATAACCTATGGTTGCATGCATCCCATGCAACGTTATTTTATAATACATGATAGATTATTATTCCTTAATATACCTCATATTATTCAACTTCCCATTTATGTAACAAGTTGTATTCATTTAAAACCTTATGACTTTATAGTATATAATTATACTCATAAGTTAAAATTCATTATTTACTATTATATGGTTTGTAAACCATAATATATATGCATGTTATTGCGCCGGTTTACATATATGTATATATACATTGATTTCTTAATGAAATATGAATCTTTATATTATGTACATGTTTATTCCTTATCCAAGGTTTATTTAACCATCCAAAAATCATATATTAACCATAGTATTTTATGTCATTGTATACTATAGTTTATATCCTCATTTATAATATATATATATATGCATGCACTAGCATGCTGATTTTAATGAATTATACTTTTGACCACATAATATTATTTAGTGTTACACTTATATCATGATATCATGTAGTATGATATTTTATATGTCATTAGACTTTATAACATATAGTTTTAATAACTATTTTCATTACCGAAAATACCATATATATATATATAACACACTTGTACCTCTTTATTCTTATAATTTTCATTAGTTACAATATACCCACATAACTTATAACATGTTATAAATACCTTATTTTATAACATCAAAACTTTGTAGCATGACATAACCTATAGTTTTTGTAATATTTCTCCTTAATTACCGAAAAGGCATGTATTTAATATTTCATTTCCTTTCAAACCCCACACTTTCTAATTATTACAATTTCACCACTTATTTTATAACATACCATATTCATCATATATTATAACATTTAAATCATATAATATGTATATAATATGGTCTAAAATTTCCGAAAATACAAACAGACCCCAAGGTTCTGTTTTTCTTTGTTTTAATCCTTTAATTTTTCCATATTTACTTTTACCACAAATCCTATAATATTTATACATAACATATGTTATATCATCCAAACCTTATAATATTTATAACATATAGATTTTATGTGTTATTTTCTCATATTACAGAACAGACCATGGTCTGTTTGGTATATTTTTTTCCAGCAACATAATTTTCCTTATTTACACAATAGCCACATATATTATGCTAAGTTACATATATAGGTTATACTATATGGTTTTAATATTTATTATTCATATAACCTATAGTTTTTTGTTATTTATTTCAAACAGACCCCTTGCTGTTTTTAAATTCCTTTTCCGCCCCAAAACCTTTTCTTTATTTACATTTTGACCCCATCTTATATAATATACTTTCTATATGTAACATAACCATATATTATACACTTTTATTCATATATCCACTTATATAACTCCAAAAATTCCCGAATTTTATACTTAGGATATAAATCATCATATTAACCAATCTACACCTAAACTTTTTGGTAATTGCATTTTAAACCCCAAAGTTTTATAAATTCAACATTTCACCTATAATGTTAATATAAGTTCCTAAATTAATTATTTATGACACTAAATTTGGTAAAACCTCCTAATATGGTCTATATTGACCCATTGACTTTCAGTTTGACCAGAAGTTTGTATAATTACGGTTTGACCCCCATAATTTTCATAAATTACATTTTTGTCTCAAAACTTTATTAAATTTTATATAATTCATAAAATAAAGTTTTAATGCTTAGTTTTCGGTTATTACTTTTAGTTAGCCCCTAAAATCATTTTAATTACAGAAAACCCCCTAAATAATTCGGTAATGTTTAATTATCATGTTAAATTCATTTTAAACTTAATAAACATAAATTAAATGGCCTAAAAATACATGGCCTTATTACAACAATTAGCATATAATAAACTTACATATAAATGTCTCAAATGACATATTTCATTTACGGCTTATATTACCCATGCCCCCATATTTTTATAAATTATGTTTTTCACCCCTATTTTATTTCCTTGACCTTATAGGTCATTAATACACCAAACTAACCAACCAAAAATGTTATTAAATATTTTAATCCATAGTTAAGTCTTATAATGCCCATAAATCCCACGGCTAGTATATACATGTAATAAAATTCCATAAAAACCATATTATAATATAAGGTAAGGTTTCTCACCTAGCTTTTGATTTTCCAAGCCACCAAGCACTCCAAACAGCCTCTAAACCTCTCGGCCTATTTTTTATACAAGGTTTAATTAGTTTTTGAAGTGTTAATGAAATAAGCTTAGTATATACATCATTAAGGTAATAATAGTCACTTTGGTAGTATTTATTTTTGGACTGTTTTCCTACGGTTTGTGCATGGAGCTTCCATGGATTTTTCCAGCAGCATTTCATGCAAGAACAAGGACATATATTAGCCATGTAAGCAAGGTTATTATAGGTTGGTTTAGGCTAGGAAAAATCATAGTATTTACCTTGTTTTAAAGCTGTTTTAAGTGGCTATTCTCGCCTGCTTTTAGTGAGAAACATCAAGTGTTAAAACCACTACTTATAACAACACATATACCCGGTAAAACAAGGAGGAAATGGCATATTTTTGCCTTACCGAAACATGGTACAACAAGAGATTTTTGCTTAGACCTGATCCTTCACCAAGCTGGGTTTATCCTTTGATTTTTGCATGAAGAAAGCAAAGAATAAGCTGGGGAAAAACTGGAAGAAAACCGGAAATAGAGAAGGAGTACTAAGCTAGTTTTCATGCACATTTTACCTTAGGAACTTGTTAGAACAAGCTCTCCTTTCTTCCCTTAACTCCAGCCGAAAACCCTCCTCACTTTACACACCAACACATCCTATTTTGCTGTATGAAAATCAGAATAAATAAGTCCATTGAAGAGAGGAGGAAGAGAGGAGAAGATTGATCATAAGCTTGCCATGGGAGCTTACCTAAACCTTGAGATAGCAGCCATGGAAGTTGGTGAGCAGCTCACGGTTTGGAGACATCAAGGAGAGGTTTGGAGCTGCTACGGTGAGAAGAAGAAAGGTGAATGAGAAAGGAGAAATAAAAACCGGTTATAATGGGTGGTAGGTCATTAGGTTGGTCAACACATGTGATGACTCATAATTAGATATTTTGGATGCTTTGCCAAAGCTGAAGCAAGCCATAAACACACGGCAATGATCAGATAAGGTTGTTTAATTTTTAAATGGTAAAAGTGCACTAAACTTACTTTAATAAAGTATAAGTGGTGAGTCGCATTTAATTGGAAATGGGGACGGCTACATGTTTAGTTATGAGCCTTAAACTGGCGGAATATATTAGGCAAGGTCAAGGGAACATATTGACCCTAGACTAGATTAAGAGGTTAAATGTTATTTTTGCACTATTTGGTTACTATTCACAAACCAATGCACATATTTCTGATTTTATTGAAAAACTTTGAATTAGGCATTTTAATGTGGCACATTATGTCACATTTGTATATTTAAGGGTATTCAAGACCCTAAAATCAAATAAAACTCATTTTGGAGACAATCTCACAAAAATGTGCTTTAAGAAAGCTTAGTGCACATTTTGTGTTCTAGTGAGTTCCTGAGCTTGGTTTCCCTTGGAAATGGTTTTAATGTGTTCATGTATGAGTTATAAGTCTTAGGTCAAAATTTTAGGTCAAACGGATTTCGTTTGGGCATATAATCACCCTAAAAGGTCAAAGGGTGCAATTCTTGCTTTCTGTTAAACCTTGTTGTGTTTAATTTATTTTTAAGGCATGTTTAGGCCTTAATTTAATTGATTAGATGTTTAATCAATGTTTTATTAGTTAGGGGTATTTCAAGTAAACTTAGATTTTGGTATTTTTTTACATAAACAGATGTGTAACACTTGTAATAACACTATTTTTTGTATTCAAGCTAATTTCAAGCTGTGAAGGTTCCAAGGAGTCAATTTTTGGCCTCCTAGCTCTCTTCCACTTGTGGTTATGTTTCCCCTTGGATTTTTTTCCCTTTTTGTTTTTGTTATGGCCGAGGAATAAACTTATGTGGGAATTCTGAGTTCGAACCAGAAGATCAAAGGAAAAGAGTAAGTTAGGGTTTCAAAAAAAATGGGTATCGGAACCTACAGAAGATAGACAAGGTAAGAACATTGAAGGATGACCATTTTTTCTTACCTTCTTCGTTTTGATTTTGTACCAAACAAAGCCCCACTAGTTTCTTCTTTGTTTTCCTCCTTAAATCCAGGGTTTCCAGCGCTCGTAAGGGGAGGGAAAGTAGAAGTAAGACTAGATTCCAATTCGGTTCCAACTCAGAATAAAACGAAGGAAAACATGGAAGAAACTACCCCTTACCTTGAGATCCGGCGTGAACATAAGAGAAGAGGAAGGAGATGTATGTTCCTTGTCACCGGCGAGAGTCACCAGGGAAGGAGGCGGCCATTTACAAAATTTGAAAGAGACTAGATGCAAGAATAGAATAAAGAGAGAAGAGGTTAAAGGAGGCGACAGAGCTTGCTAGCTAGTTTAGGTTTGTATACAGAAGAAGTTGAACAAAGAGAGAATGGAGAAGAGGCGATGAGGATGAAGGGAGGTGCGGCGTCTGTATGTTCTTATCACCAGTTAGGGTTTCAGAGGATAGAAGAGATGAAGAGAAAGAAAGGCGCCAAGCAACATGTTCCTTGTTCGAGTTAGGGTTGCAAGGGAAATGAGATGGGGAGGGGCGCCGAGCTTAGGACCCCTTATCTCTCTCTTTTTTTGTTATTGGATTGGGTCTGGCTCCAAGAGAAATGTGGGCCCGGCTGGTCCATTCGGCCAGCTGGCCTTTAATTAGCCTAATTTATCCTCTTAACTTGCTAGTTTGAACTCTATTAAATGTTATTTTTTTAAAATAAATTCCCAAGCTTCTTCATATTAATTTTTTTGTGATATTGTTTCATACAATATCATATACTACATGTTACACAAACTTATTATTCAATTTCTATCTTTAATAGTACCTTTTAATTCATACCTTTTATGTGATGACATGTGTCACATTGTTATGCCAACTTTATTTTGTGTAAATATAATCAAGGTTTCATAAATCCTTAATAAATTAAGACTCTTAGACTTAATTAATTATATAATTTGGTTTTAATAAGTACGTAATTAAGCCTTAGTTATTTTATAAGTCTCAGGGATATTTCATGCTTATACCGCAGTACCTCGAAATGTTATACAAGACCAACCTAGAAACTGCTACAAACCTCCCAATCTCCCTTGATCCACCATATCCTTTCACCAAATGCTTCATCGCGTTTGGTGCTCTTGTAATGGGATTCATGTCAGGTTGTAGACCCCTTATAGGTAATGATGGCTTGTCATCTGAAGGGGTATTATGGAGGTGTCTTGCTGTCTACGAGAGATAGCGCTAGAATGTTGGGCAAGACATAAGTTTGATGAAGAGGTAGTCAATTTAACTGCCCTGTCCTTATTTTAGTGTTGTTGTTGATGCAAGTATTATAATCATTGTTTGAAAGTATGCAGATCAAGTGTCATGATAATACCTCAAGCTTTGTTGAGGGTTTCAATGCGACACTGACTTTCCATAGAACTAAGTCAATTCACTCTCTACTTGAAGGTAATCAAATGAATACAAGTGTGCATCTGTTTATTGTATCATTACGTTGTCTGATTTAGTGTGATTGTTTTTTATAGGTATCCAAAGTCAACTAATGGTGAAGCACTGTGAGAGGCAAGAAGCGTCATAGAATTAGGATATAAATTGGGTGTGCGTTGGGATTGTGAAGAAGGTGACATCTTTATAAAAGCACGAGAAAACCAGATGTTGCATTGCTAGGCCATCAGGGAGAAAGAACTATGAGGTATTAAATCCAGTGCTCAGTTGGCGGTTGATCTTGAGAAGGCCGAATGCACTTGTGGTAGGTGGTAGCATACAAGCATACCCTGTAGACATGCCATTAAAGTGATAAGGTTGTTTAGAGGTCAACTACTAGAGCATGTGAGCCACTACTACTCGATTAGAATCTATAAAGAGTCATATGAGTACAACATCCAACCTGTCCCCTCTGCTGAGTTCTAGCCGACACAAACTGAAGGAGATCCAATTATCCAGCACCCA
Organism: Limonium bicolor; assembly: GCA_023374045.1. NCBI lineage: Eukaryota > Viridiplantae > Streptophyta > Magnoliopsida > Caryophyllales > Plumbaginaceae > Limonium > Limonium bicolor. The sequence goes on along the minus strand of CM041777.1, from coordinate 129,268,293 downwards.
ATAATGAAGAGAGGAATTATGAGACAACCAAGAAACATAAGGCAAGAAGAAAATGAAAAGCGGAATAGAGAGTGGGCAAACAACAAGTGCACGAAATGTGGTGTTATGGTCATAACAAGAGAACATGCAAGGGTAGGCTGACAACGAGAGGAAAAAAAGGCCTGTTGCAGAGCAAGAAAAAGAGAGACACCATTATGCTACTATGGGACAATCATCTCAGGATGGTGACCCATCTTCATGTCCAGAAAATCCAAGAAAGAAACAACGAACCAGAAGTAGAGAGGTGGTTCCACTTCAGGTGTGGGTTTATAGCTTAGTTAGTTTACCTGGGTTAGTTTTATTTTTAGTTGTGTAGTTTGTGTTGTTTAGTTTTTGTTAGCAGTGTTTTGATACTTATGATGATCTGTTAAGTGGCTATTTATGTGGATAGATCTATGCAGAGTAGTAGTCTGTTTAGTGGTCTTTTTTTGCCGGTTTACGTGGACAGATATGTGCAAAGTTATGGTCTGTTTGATGGTTGTTTTTTTCGGTTTATGTGGATAGATCAGATAGTATGTTGCAGTTACTACTTCATTTTTGTCTAACGGTTAGATGTGACAACTATGCACATGCAAATAGAAGTGTAAACAGTAGTGTAATGATGTTTTTAGCATTAATATATATGAGGTACATCAAATTTTATGAATAAAAATTCCAGTGGTAACTACAACTATATCCCACAGAAACATCTTATTCATGCTTTATCTCATCTCTTATTTAATTTCATTCTTTATTTCCTCCCTCATGATGTTAATAAGATATGCATCAACTGCCAAGCTCTCTTGATGTGGAGCTTCAGAACGAGCAGAGACAATAGTAGAAGTAGATGCTATCATGGTTGAGTATGATTTGGTGTAACTAGTGTGCCTTACCCTGAATAAAGCGAGTGTCAATCCTACATCACCGGTGCCCACCACTTGAAGATATCACAAGCCCAGTATTTGTAGTAAACCCTTCCAACCGAAGTGCCCTTGCAGGAGAGGGTAACGTTGGATGGGACTCCACATATGCAATGGATTGTTTGAAACATTTCATTTATTGCAGTTGTAAACATGGTCATGGCTTTAGTATGGTGTTTGTGCTCTGTTTATATGAAAAAAAGGTCTTCATATAGGTAAAAAAAAGTTGCTGGACTCAAACTCGTCGTTTGAATTCAAAGCTAGCTGTTACTAGACCGGTGAAACGGGTTATCCGTTCGGGTTTCGGGTCATATCTTTTTGGGTCATTATCCGTTCGGGTCATTAAACTTTTGGGTCATTCGGGTTCGGATCAAATCGGGCTCAGGTTGTAATAGTGTAAGATAGAAACGGGTTTCGGTTATTTCGGGTCATGATTAATTTTTTTTAAAAAAATTATTAAATAAATAGATACCTAATTTCTATAAGTGTATACTACATATAGATTACTAAAAAGTCAATATAATGTCTATTCTGAATTTCATTTGTATATACTAAGTTTGAATCAAGTTTTTAGTCATATTTATTTGGGTCATTTAGGTTTGGGATAATTTGAGGTTACTATTATTTCATGTTGTAACACCCCTACCGTTAATACACTGCTTACCGTCCAATCTCCTTACACATCAGATACACGCAGCGGATACATACTTACATACAATGGGTGATACAATGCCGTTAGTCACCCACGTGACTAACAAGGCTACTACTTCTACATATAGCATCGGTCTGATGGACCGGAATCCCGAGTACTACATCTCTACAACACATACACCATTTACTAAACAAATGCTACAATCTTCGTTCAATACAATTCTCCAAGTTCAATACAATATAATCCACATACCGAGTTTACTAGGATCCTTGTACAAGTATAATACCTCTTCCAAGTTCATACATACTCGCTAAGAGACTACTTACTACCCATTCCTCACAACTACTTACTTTCTAGATACGAGGGTGTGCCGCCGGTCTCTTACCTTGACCACATCCGCTTCGGGTACCTGCACACTAAAAACGTTCCCCCTAGGGGGTCACCTTTCGCTGCGCATGATAACCGCATACCCCGCGTACTAGTGAGGGTACGCCGACCACTTGGTCGAATACATGCAGTTCATTTTCATTCAAACATACATGCATACATGCTCTTATACACAATACAATAATACTTACGCAAGGCATACATACATACACTTCATTACATACAAGGAATACAATATAACCATCCAATACATACTTACCTTCTTCCGAATGCACATACTCATTACATACACCGTATACAATACTTGTTAGCTTCATTGGTCCACCCGGGTTAATCGGGTGGAGATTACTCTTTTACTCGTTACTCCATACATGCGCATACATACTCATACTCATACTCATACTCTTACATACTTGCTTACTTTCTCTTACTCATGTTAAGTCGTCGGGACCTCCGGCCCGGGGAACTACTCGGTCCCACCACCGGGATTTACTTGACTCACCAATCCGGGATGCTACCCATTTAAGGGATTTGGGCCACGGACCAGTTTAAGAGTCAGGAATCGGATCCAACCTCTTGTGTCTCCTCATCCTCACGTGTGGCCGAAGCTATATCGGACTTCTACTCATTCCAGTTTACTCACTTAAGTTAGGAGTTAGGTAGTTAGGAATTAGCAGAAGTCATTCGTACGAGCCACATACACAATTACAATGCTCAATACTCATTTATACAAGATACAATACAATACTTAAGTACAATACAAGATTCGAATACCATTCATCATCATTCATAAATTTCATGAATTATACAAACTAGTGTTCAAGACAATAAATATCGAGAACAACATAAGTCAAGCACAGGTAAGTGCAATATAGTCCGATTCATGCATATCTTATTTATGATCAAATAAGCACACAAATCGGGGTAACCAGATTAGGATACAGGGCATGAAGAAATCATACCTTTCACCGTTGATTTGCTTTATCGGGTATTCCCTTGTTCCCTTGGTTCACTCTTGTTCCTCGATTCTTATTCTCGAACCAATGACTACATGTCAAATGGTTCATCAATCTAAGCATTACATTACACTACATATTTACTACTCCCGCACCTACCCCGTTGTCCCGTCATTTAGGTTTAACGTAATGTTCTTATACTCACTACTTTCTTAAACTTGTTTTCTTTCTCACATACTCACTTCCTTACCATTATTATACATTAATGGTGTGTTACCAAAATCCCATATATCTATGTACATACACATATTTACATACATACATACCTATGATTACTATACATTTTTTTTTTCTCGACCGACCCACCCTGGGTCGGACCCATGGGTCGGTCGGGTGCAGAGACTTCGATTACAGAAAATTCCGACCCGACCGACCCAGCCAGGGTCGGTCCATTGGGTCGGTCCGTTACAGAAGCAATCCAACTAACAATTTCCACTCGACCGACCCAGGCAGGGTCGGTCACCTGGGTCGGTCGGATGCAGATGCATTTCCGACTAAAAATTTCTACTCGACCGACCCAGGCAGGGTCGGTCCCCTGGGTCGGTCGGATGTAGAAGCTTCCGAGATTGCAGATTTTCGGGTCGACCGACCCTGCTAGGGTCGGTCCTAGGGTCGGTCCAGCCCAGTACCTATTTTAATTACTCATTTTGAACTCCACATTTACTTCAATTCACACCCAATCTTTTCCTACTCATTTCCATATGTTTCCTACATGTTTAAATACTAATTATATCCTCTAATTCACCTTAGTTCATCCATCAAATTCATTACTAAATCCATCAATCAACTTTCACAATTTTCCTCACTTCTCTTCCAACACATGTAACAGTTTTTGTTTTACTTATGCTACAGATTTTTAAGCCCAATCCTACCATCCAATACTTCTTCAACCAATGTCACTCCTAGCATCCCAAATACCTCCTCTTACCATGCCAATTCATTTCCAAGCAATTGCACCATCTATACCCAAGTCCAACATTCATTTTACCAAGTCTTACACTCTAGTTCTTCCTAGTTTCTCTAAGGCATTCCTAGCACCCTTTACTACAGATTTTGCATCCTTATATCCTCACACTATATTTACCATCCCATGGTTACTAAATCTCCTTACTCAACCCAAGGCATACCTTGGTTCTCCCATTCACAAAGTCATTCTTGAATACATAATTCCTACCAAAATTTCGCCATAGTCTCCCCTATAATTTTACACTCTCAACACAATGTTTCCTCACACATTAACATCATCTCACCTGTTTATACACAACAACAAATACACAACTCTCATATACCCATAACAACACTAAATCACTCTTAACAATTCCTGCACTTAACATCTCATTCCCAACCTGTTTGTAACAGTTTTTAAAATTGTTGTTAAAGCTTCAAAATACTTATATTCTCCTACACATTACACTACTAATACATTACCATTTACAATACATATTTTCATTCCCAAAAATCTGTTACATTATACATATATACAAGGCTACACAAATGAGTTTAATTACCTTGTTTTCTCTTTCCAGTTTTCTTTCTCCTCCTCTTCTTCCTTCCTCTCTTTCTCCACCGGTTATTGCACTTCAACAATCTTACACTACAGCCCATATACATACACATTTCAATATGCCAACTAACCCTAACCATTATTTAAAGTTTAATGTAGGTTTTAGGGTTTAGAATTTCCATTACCTTGCAAGAGTGTAGGTAATACTTGGAATGGTTCAAGAACAATCTTTCAACCCCTTCAAAATGCCAAAATCGGCTATAGAACAAGAGAACCAAACAAGGGTTTAGCTAGATTTTCGTTTTGCCCTTAAAGGCAAGAAAAAGATGGAGTTTCAAGAAGATTTTTACCTCAATGGAACAGGAGAAGAAGGTGGTTCTAATGGTGGTCTTGAAGCTCCAAATGGGACATACCCATAAAAACGAAAGTTCTCCTTTTTGATTTTTGAAAAGATAGGAATGTTGCTCTTGATGAGAGGATTCCAATGATGTAGTTTTTATAATTTTTGGAAGAGGTTAAAGGGGGTTACAAGAGGAGAGAAGAGAGGTTTTGTGTGGTTTTGTTTATTTCACCATGGATGTCGCATGGAAGAAGGAGAAGAGAATAGAGAGTGAGTGAGGGAGGCTGTGTACGTGAGGAGAGAAATGAGAGATAGGAGAGAGAGAATGTGAGAGTGTGGGGTAATAAAGTAAGGTGAGATTTTACTTTATTGTTTTTGTTTTTTGTAAATAAGAGGGAGTTAGTGAGTGTGTGAGAGAGGGGAATAGGGGGGGCCGGCTGGCACCACACACACACACACAACTTCACTTTTTATTTTAAAAGTGGACACATAAGTTTGGTCTATTTATGTTTCTACCCCACAACTTCCCGTTTTTGACAGTTTTTACTAATTTCTCGTTTTATTGATTTTATTGGTTCTAAAGCTTCACTAATATTTATTAATGATTACTTAGTTGACCAAAATTGTTACGAGTCTATTTGACCCGCTTAAAGTCACGTTTTCCCGGTTACCTCGAAAAACGCGCTTTAAGGTTCGTTAGTGATTTTAATTCGTTTTAAGGATCCGTTTTCTTCGGGAGTCGTTCCCGTATATTATTTAGGCCTTGTTAAGCCTTTAGAATCCATATAATACTCTAACCGAGGTCTCATACCTCCTATGGTTATTTAACGCTTATTTAGCGTTTTCTGCTTTTTAAGAGTTTATTTATTCTTTTGGATTTATTTTTCCTTACTAGTATTAATTAGGTACCATTAGGCCCTTAAATACTTATTGGATTTATTTTGAATCCCTATATTTAAGTTCGGGGTATTTCAATCTACCCCCTTAAGAACTTTGTCCTCAAAGTTGTTCGAGGTTATTGGTTTACAATGCCTACTCATTCTTACGTGTCTAATACCAAAGCCATACCTTCTTCCTCCTTACAATTCCCAAATCCATTACTCAGGGTCTCTACATACCATACCATACCATACCATACCAATGTACTATAATTACTCCAATCCGCGCTACTACTAACTATCCGGTTCCTCATTACAAAGTTCATACATACATACAGTGCAAAGCTATTCCCAAGCAATGCAATACACATTCCAATCCCGCAGGCGCTCAGGTCATCTAGACACGGGACTCCTCTATGTCCCGCTGCCCTTAGGATAATACAACATACTACCTTACTATCTTCTTCGGTACCCACTTCTAGCACATCCTCATTCTCCATACTAAAGGAAATTCTTTCACCACTACCAATTAAAAATTTCTAAAACATACAACTCCAAATTCCAATTTATATTCATTGCTTCTATCCTATGTGTGATTCTTGTGACCACTTGAGGGGAGCTTCAAGAATCATTCGACCCTGATGTGATCAGCATCAGTGTTGAACTATCTTTCCACTCCAATTTGTGTTCGGTTTCCCTTGATCTGATCAGGACCAAGTTTGACTTCCCACGTCAGTTTCAACAAGCAAATAATTTGGTTTTTTTCATTTTCTATCTTTTTACTCTTCTAGTCGTGATTACGAATTCATACATCTCCAAAGGATGGAATTCAGTCCATCAATCATCCTCACTCTACTTCCAAATACTTGCTTCAAGATTCAATACATAAATACTCATTTCATCGACTGTTACTACTTCCATTCACTACTCTCCTTCATCTCAAATATTCTAGCTAAGGACTACAGTACTTATGAAATTCAATTGTTCTCAATTCACTTCAAATGACGTACTTACGAATACACTACTCATGGCTACACTCCTTTACTACTCTTAATCAATTCGTACTACTTCTTTAAGGGTTACAATACTTGTGGAGCTCCGTCCACTACTCATTACTCTTCTTTACCAATACTCTTACACTGGTGTTACAAAATGGGTATATTCACCCTATGGTATTTGTATGTCTAATGCCTAGTTACCAAAATTACAATATGAATGAGTACTTATGTTTATTTAACATAGTATCAATCATCAATTTGGTTCTCATTTGTGCTATGCACATTATGGTTTATGTGTTTTATTCACAAAACTTACATTAAGCGGTTTTCGCTCTACCCCCCTTAAAAGGGATTACGCCCACGTAATCTACCATATGTTATTATTATTAAACATTGGTTTAATCAGTTTGGGCAAGCTGAAGCGTTAGCTTCATTACGGTATACTATATAATGTGCTCTGGTCAACAGGGTCTTAACCATACCCATGGTTTAGTCTTTGCACCAAGAATTCCTATATGAGTTTATTTAACTCATAATTAATTCGGTTCTAGCCTAACCGGCTTCAAGGCATTAATAGCCATTTGCTATACTTACTAGGTATATTATCTCCTAGCTAAGACCCACTAGCTTCTGCTGCGCGACCCTGATAACTCGGGTTATTCACCCTTTATGTTATCCTTAATGTGCTATACATCACCTTCTACTCCGTCGATTATGGGAATAAGGTTTACTAAACAAATGCGGTATTCTTTTACCGTGTTTGAACTCAACGAGTTTAAGATTTATGACCCGCTCTCTGGTAATCTACTGTACATGCTATTTATGCTTCCACGATTATTCATTAAGTTCCTCCGACTTATTGTCGGGCGAGGTTAAGTCACTACTCAGTTGTAGTGCTTCCTCTGTTGTCAATAGCTTCTGAATTATACCAGTTCTTCTGGTTCAGTACAAGTGTCCTTTACTTGTATGACCTTGCATTTTCTATGCGTCGGTCCTTGTGACTTTCTTAAGTCTCTTTTCACTCTTTATTCCGCTGGAATTCACATCTTATGATTGTTAGTGTGTTTACACTCTTCGTGCTCCTTTGGCCTTAGGCCGCACGGTCTGTTGCTAAGCTTGCTTAATTGGCTTGTGCCATGTTTGTGGTGAAAAGAAGGGTTTACTACAGTTTACATTCTCCATATCCCTAGCCATCCCATTAGGTCATTAACTGCACAAGTGCAATGCCAAAACACCCAGTCATACAGAGTGCAGAGGCGTAAACGCTTGGCAGTAAGTCACTTATGTGATAGGGAAGAATATTTTTGTTTGTCTTCTCATACTTATACTCCGTGTTATTATCTGTTACTTCCTCATAGCGGTCGCCTGTTGCGCACCGTATTCTTACTCATTGTACAACATTGTTTTTACTGTTTCTGTTACTGTGGTAGTTCCTCTTTATTTATTGCCATTATCATTGGCACCATTTCCTTATGGTGAACATACACTAGGAGGTTCCTAGTTCATATGTATGACGGTTGTCGTAGTATACCGCAATGCTATTATCTTCCCATTGTAGGGATGTTTTATTTCAATTTAGGTTTCATGTGTAGGTTATCTTACCTCACATTACTTCCCCGTTCATGATATAGTTTGCCAAATAACTTGGTTGACCGAGGATGAGGTAATTCATCGGGTTATAAGCTCTCTCGAGCGTTAGTCATATGTGGTGTTCAACGTGTATTCACATTGATTGTTTTAACAATTACTGTCCTCTCAAAGCTGAGCATTAGTTACAGGCTCTAGCTGTGTAGTTCCACTTGTATACATGTCACCGGGACATCCCAAGAACTCTAGGGGTTTTCTGGTCCCGTTCTCTAATTGAAGAGTATTTCATCACTGGTAGGTGAAAGTTCTTGTTGAGGGGTTGTCTCCACTCATAGGTCTCATGACGAGGTTTATCATGTTGGTGTTTATACAACGGTTCACCACATGCTTGGGTGCATACGGAGTATGCTTGCTCCTTAAATCGTGATGGTTTGGAAATCTCATTTCCTTATTCCATCGTCTCTTGGCAACATCTACAAGTGTATGCTTTACTGTTATGATGGATGGAAGCCTTTCCTGAGGGTCCGCATCATTACCGCATTGATGATCTTTGGTCAACAAGAGGTGTTCTTCCTCTGGTTTTTGTAGTGTCCAAATGTGGACTAGGCCATCGTTGGCATTATCATGATTCATATGCCTCTGTGGTACCATCGCTACAGAAGGCATGACAGTAATTAAGAACTCCGTCAACTGTATACTAGACTGATGCTCTAGTGACAGTGACGCTGAGTTGGCCATTACTACAAGCCACTCATGAAGTTGAGTTTGAATTGATGGTCCAGTTGTTGATTTCTTGTCGTATGAGGCAATACCTCTTGCAAGTCTTGTTAACAAATGGTGCCGGTTTTGCAACCGTTTAAGTTTATATAACGTATTTGGTTTACGGCTTCTGAGCCTTATTGCTGCAAGCTGTGCTCTTTGCAAGTTGCTTATACATGTTTCCACTCCATGTATACCCCATAGGTTGGAGGTGTTGCTGGGCTCCGTGGCAAGTCGTGCCATCACGCTTCCGTTCATAGGAGACCCTTTTAGGCAATCTGGTGTTATCTTGTGCCTTTTTATGGTTGAGGGTATTTCCTGTTAAGTGAAATCCCTTCGGTGTTCTAACCGAATGTTCATTCCAGCTCCTGAGCTCATATCATGATGCTTTGTTCTTCTGTTATTAACTCAGACACCCTTCAAGGATTGCTCCTGGGTGTTGTTGGGTTATGCCGTTTCATCCAGCTAATGTTTGTGATGTGTTATTACCATACCACCTTGTGGTATTGTATTCGAGTATCTCTTTCTGGGTTAGTACGTCTCCCGTTCTTGGTGGAATGTCTGTACTTGCTCCTAGTGCTTGAGACTAGGTTTAAATATCCTCTCCGATGATGGATTGTGCTTCGTAGTAATCTTGTGATTGCTCTTGGGAGTTCTGTCCCGTTTGTTGAGCATTGTGGTGTTCACGTTAGGCAACTGCCTTACTGTGTTTGGGCTGGGTATACTTCCCAGCTATCACGTATTTGTTTGGTGTCCTCGAGACATATCCAATGTCTATACTTACTAGTCTGTGCTTTTTGCACTTCCTAGTCTTCATTCCTTATCTTCAGATGGATTCTCTGAGTTCCTTACACTTGTTCCTTAACTGAGTTTCCTTCTCCTTGATTGTCTGTGGTGTCCAGTTGTTCTGGTTACAATTTACTCGTGGTCCGTAGAACGGAGTTGACTACTTCCCGTGTTTCGTACACTACATGTATACATACGTGGGGTACCATGTTGATACGTTACCACTTACCTAACTATATGTCAGGCCCGCAAGCTCCTTCGGATTGCGGTTGTCCCACATCCCGTAATTGGGTACACTCGTAGTGTTCGTCACACGCCTAGGTGAAGTATTCTATTGTCAACTCTTCTTGTATCATTCTTTGATACTCACCGTAATTCTGTTGGTTTGGTTTTAAATTCCAAGGTTTAAAAGAAAGGTTATGGTTTGAAAGGAAAATCTGGGTTTACAATAGTGGTTCGGTGTTAAAAGAAGTCTCTCATGGCATAGCCATGCTTGAGGTCTTGACCAAGTCTAGCTTCTCGCAGACTGGTATGTTCTAAATACAGTGGTCGGGCCGTTAGGCCTTTCCAAGGTTCCATTCCTTCAGTGTCAGGATTTGTGATCCAGTAATTGCTTCATTGTAGTCATGGTACATTACTATGTACCTGTGGTGTGTTAGAGTTCCTTTACGTATCTCGGTCCTTACTGCACTTGCCGTGGCAAGTGCGTGGTACTGGTGGTTTTTGGGTAATCCTATACCAATCTTGGTATGGTTTCTGCTTGTATTTGATAGTCTTGTTGACTCTTCCCTTGATTTTATTAATTTATGATTGGGATACTCGATCCTTTGGGTTGCTTCTCAATGATCTGGACATGGCTGTCGTAGATCCGGGTACTTCTCCAATCCCTGGAGATTCCCTTTGATTTGGTTTAGTGTTATTCCTCGTTGCCCGTTCCCACACATTTGTTGTGGTTATTGAGCCTTAGCTTGTTTAGGCACTACTCTTGTAGTCCTATCGAATTATATCTCATGGTTGTTCTTGTAGTTGTCTGAGCTATATTGGCCAGGTATTGCAACCTTTATGGCGCTATATTATTGGAGTTAACCACTCCCGACTCTGTCCTTAGTCAGTTGGTATACCATTGGTGGTATTATCTAGCTACTGCTGTCCCGCAGACTTGTGTCTCGGGTTCCATTACTGCTCCTTTTCCATTTTGTTGCACAGTTAGTGCTTCTTTTCCTGTTGCTGGTTGTCTAGCCAGGTTTCGCGACTGCTAAGCACGTCGCCCCATGCTGTTGTAAGTTATAGCCTCCTTGTGGTTGAGGTACTCTTTCCACCGCCTTTAAGTGCGGGTATTGTTGTCCAACCGGGGTCCATCTCCGGTCTTCCATTTCTTGGAATCTACGATATGTCAGGTTCTTTCCTCTTGTAGGAGTAACTCATTACTGCCAGATCGGGCTTTCCCGAGTATGAGAGGGCTTTCCTTCTCTCTGGCGTACTTTCCCAAGTTATACCAAGGGATTGTGGAGGGCGGGTCTGGTATTGTAGGTATCCGGTACTCACCGGGAGTTCCTATCTAGCACATCTCTAATGCTAACACTCAGCCCTTTGCCCTTTGCTTCTAATTCCTAACTCGGTATTTCCTAAACTCGGTATTTCCAGTCATCAGAGCGATACTTCGCTCTGATACCACTTTTTGTAACACCCCTACCGTTAATACACTGCTTACCGTCCAATCTCCTTACACATCAGATACACGCAGCGGATACATACTTACATACAATGGGTGATACAATGCCGTTAGTCACCCACGTGACTAACAAGGCTACTACTTCTACATACAGCATCGGTCTGATGGACCGGAATCCCGAGTACTACATCTCTACAACACATACACCATTTACTAAACAAATGCTACAATCTTCGTTCAATACAATTCTCCAAGTTCAATACAATATAATCCACATACCGAGTTTACTAGGATCCTTGTACAAGTATAATACCTCTTCCAAGTTCATACATACTCGCTAAGAGACTACTTACTACCCATTCCTCACAACTACTTACTTTCTAGATACGAGGGTGTGCCGCCGGTCTCTTACCTTGACCACATCCGCTTCGGGTACCTGCACACTAAAAACGTTCCCCCTAGGGGGTCACCTTTCGCTGCGCATGATAACCGCATACCCCGCGTACTAGTGAGGGTACGCCGACCACTTGGTCGAATACATGCAGTTCATTTTCTTTCAAACATACATGCATACATGCTCTTATACACAATACAATAATACTTACGCAAGGCATACATACATACACTTCATTACATACAAGGAATACAATATAACCATCCAATACATACTTACCTTCTTCCGAATGCACATACTCATTACATACACCGTATACAATACTTGTTAGCTTCATTGGTCCACCCGGGTTAATCGGGTGGAGATTACTCTTTTACTCGTTACTCCATACATACGCATACATACTCATACATACTCATACTCATACTCATACTCTTACATACTTGCTTACTTTCTCTTACTCATGTTAAGTCGTCGGGACCTCCGGCCCGGGGAACTACTCGGTCCCACCACCGGGATTTACTTGACTCACCAATCCGGGATGCTACCCATTTAAGGGATTTGGGCCGCGGACCAGTTTAAGAGTCAGGAATCGGATCCAACCTCTTGTGTCTCCTCATCCTCACGCGTGGCCGAAGCTATATCGGACTTCTACTCATTCCAGTTTACTCACTTAAGTTAGGAGTTAGGTAGTTAGGAATTAGCAGAAGTCATTCGTACAAGCCACATACACAATTACAATGCTCAATACTCATTTATACAAGATACAATACAATACTTAAGTACAATACAAGATTCGAATACCATTCATCATCATTCATAAATTTCATGAATTATACAAACTAGTGTTCAAGACAATAAATATCGAGAACAACATAAGTCAAGCACAGGTAAGTGCAATATAGTCCGATTCATGCATTATCTTATTTAGGTGATCAAATAAGCACACAAATCGGGGTAACCAGATTAGGATACAGGGCATGAAGAAATCATACCTTTCACCGTTGATTTGCTTTATCGGGTATTCCCTTGTTCCCTTGGTTCACTCTTGTTCCTCGATTCTTATTCTCGAACCAATGACTACATGTCAAATGGTTCAATCAATACTAAGCATTACATTACATACATATTTACTACTCCCGTACCTACCCCGTTGTCCCGTCATTTAGGTTTAACGTAATGTTCTTATACTCACTACTTTCTTAAACTTGTTTTCTTTCTCACATACTCACTTCCTAACCATTATTATTACATTAATGGTGTGTTACCAAAATCCCATATATCTATGTACATACACATATTTACATACATACATACCTATGATTACTATACATTTTTTTTTGTTTTGACTCGACCGACCCACCCTGGGTCGGACCCATGGGTCGGTCGGGTGCAGAGACTTCGATTACAGAAAATTCCGGCCCGACCGACCCAGCCAGGGTCGGTCCATTGGGTCGGTCCGTTACAGAAGCAATCCAACTAACAATTTCCACTCGACCGACCCAGGCAGGGTCGGTCCCCTGGGTCGGTCGGATGCAGAAGCATTTCCGACTAAAAATTTCTACTTGACCGACCCAGGCAGGGTCAGTCCCCTGGGTCGGTCGGATGCAGAAGCTTCCGAGATTCAGATTTTCGGGTCGACCGACCCTGCTAGGGTCGGTCCAGCCCAGTACCTATTTTAATTACTCATTTTGAACTCCACATTTACTTCAATTCACACCCAATCTTTTCCTACTCATTTCCACATGTTTCCTACATGTTTAAATACTAATTATATCCTCTAATTCACCTTAGTTCATCCATCAAATTCATTACTAAATCCATCAATCAACTTTCACAATTTTCCTCACTTCTCTTCCAACACATGTAACAGTTTTTGTTTTACTTATGCTACAGATTTTTAAGCCCAATCCTACCCTCCAATACTTCCTCAACCAATGTCACTCCTAGCATCCCAAATACCTCCTCTTACCATGCCAATTCATTTCCAAGCAATTGCACCATCTATACCCAAGTCCAACATTCATTTTACCAAGTCTTACACTCTAGTTCTTCCTAGTTTCTCTAAGGCATTCCTAGCACCCTTTACTACAGATTTTGCATCCTTATATCCTCACACTATTTTACCATCCCATGGTTACTAAATCTCCTTACTCAACCCAAGGCATACCTTGGTTCTCCCATTCACCAAGTCATTCTTGAATACATAATTCCTACCAAAATTTCGCCATAGTCTCCCCTATAATTTTACACTCTCACACAATGTTTCCTCACACATTAACATCATCTCACCTGTTTATACACAACAACATACCAACTCTCATATACCCATAACAACACTAAATCACTCTTAACAATTCCTGCACTTAACATCTCATTCCCAACCTGTTTTGTACAGAGTTTTTAAAACTGTTGTTAAAGCTTCAAAATACTTATATTCTCCTACACATTACACTACTAATACATTACCATTTACAATACATATTTTCATTCCCAAAAATCTGTTACATTATACATATATACAAGGCTACACAAATGAGTTTAATTACCTTGTTTTCTCCTTCCAGTTTTCTTTCTCCTCCTTTCTTCTTCCTTCCTCTCTTTCTCCACCGGTTATTGCACTTCAACAATCTTACACTACAGCCCATATACATACACATTTCAATATGCCAACTAACCCTAACCATTCTTTAAAGTTTCATGTAGGTTTTAGGGTTTAGAATTTCCATTACCTTACAAGAGTGTAGGTAATGCTTGGAATGGTTCAAGAATAATCTTTCAACCCCTTCAAAATGCCAAAATCGGCTATAGAACAAGAGAACCAAACAAGGGTTTAGCTAGATTTTCGTTTTGCCCTTAAAGGCAAGAAAAAGATGGAGTTTCAAGAAGATTTTTACCTCAATGGAACAAGGAGAAGAAGGTGGTTCTAATGGTGGTCTTGAAGCTCCAAATGGGACATACAAAACGAAAGTTCTCCTTTTTGATTTTTGAAAAGATATGAATGTTGCTCTTGATGAGAGGATTCCAATGATGTAGTTTTTATAATTTTTGGAAGAGGTTAAAGGGGGTTACAAGAGGAGAGAAGAGAGGTTTTGTGTGGTTTTGTTTATTTCACCATGGATGTCGCATGGAAGAAGGAGAAGAGAATAGAGAGTGAGTGAGGGAGGCTGTGTACGTGAGGAGAGAAATGAGAGATAGGAGAGAGAGAATGTGAGAGTGTGGGGTAATAAAGTAATGAGAGTTTACTTTATTGTTTTTGTTTTTGTAAATAAGAGGGAGTTAGTGAGTGTGTGAGAGAGGGGAATAGGGGGGCCGGCTGGCACCACACACACACACACACACAACTTCACTTTTTATTTTAAAAGTGGACACATAAGTTTGGTCTATTTATGTTTCTACCCCACAACTTCCCGTTTTTGACAGTTTTTACTAATTTCTCGTTTTATTGATTTTATTGGTTCTAAAGCTTCACTAATATTATTAATGATTATTTAGTTGACCAAAATTGTTACGAGTCTATTTGACCCGCTTAAAGTCATGTTTTCCCGGTTACCTCGAAAAACGCGCTTTAAGGTTCGTTAGTGATTTTAATCCGTTTTAAGGATCCGTTTTCTTCGGGAGTCGTTCCCGTATAATATTTAGGCCTTGTTAAGCCTTTAGAATCCATATAATACTCTAACCGAGGTCTCATACCTCCTATGGTTATTTAACGCTTATTTAGCGTTTTCCGCTTTTTAAGAGTTTATTTATTCTTTTGGATTTATTTTTCCTTACTAGTATTAATTAGGTACCATTAGGCCCTTAAATACGTATTGGATTAATTTTGAATCCCTATATTTAAGTTCGGGGTATTTCACATGTTATCCGAGTTTGGATAATTTTTAAGTATTATTATTTTGGGTCATTTTGGGTTCAGGTCAGTTTCGGGATATAAATTTTTTGGGTCATTTCGGGTTTGGGTCATTTAGGCTTTACCCAATTGGGTTTCGAGTTTATTATTTTAATAATTTCGGGTTTTAGTCGGGTTTTGAGTTCGGATAAAACAGACGGGTTTTTAGGTTGGGTTAAATTTTGACAGCTCTAGCCGTTACAGCAGCTTAATAGGAAAATAGGGGCATTTTATGAACTACAAACTTAAACGGTGGCATTTTCTAAACTATAAAACTTAAACAGTGGCATACTGTTAACTTAAAAACAAAAAAGGGTAACTTCGGTCAGGGGCATAATGGTCATTGTCCAGAGAGGGTTAACGGCGAATTTAACATTTGTCATCTAGAAGTGGCATATTGTGAATTTCAAAACCAAATCGTGGCATATTAGGGATAGGTTTTGAAAAAGGGTATATCGTGAATTGTGAAACATTTTAGTGACATATAGTGAATTTTCCCTAAAATTAAATAGCTTGTTGATAAATTGTTGTAAATGTAATATTGTATATCTATATGAAGGTATATTAGAAGATTATTTTGAATGAAATAAAAAATAAAGATTTCTGATTATGATACAATTATTAGTAACTAATATTTTGTTACTATAAATGTTATAATTGTCTTTGATAGTTTAATATGGGAACCTGACCATTCTACAATTATTAGTTTTTTAGTTTTTGGTACTGTGCTAGATAAACACAATTTTGCGTATTAGGTGTTGAGGGTTTAGGTTTTTCTTTTTTGGGTGGGGTGGTTACACAGTCATACTTTAGAGTTTGATTGTAAGGTTAGACTCTAACTTTTAGACAGTCGTATTAATCTTCTTGACAACGTTAATAGTCCTATGATTATTTTACCTTTCACTTTTACGTGATAAAGTTATAGTATATAATTTTACAGTATAACTTATTCAAACTCTAAATGAACTTTTATTTGGATAAGTAAAACCACTTCCAAAGAGTGGAGGGTGAGAGGTGTGGTGGTGGATGGTGGCACGGTGATATGGCAAAAGTGAGGGGAGAAGGGTTTAGTGATTATGTTGTCTTCATCATCTCCGTATGCGAGGTCAAAAGGGATGGCGTTCACCTCGCACTTTGTCAATTACCAAGTCTGTGCTCCCGGGTAATGGCCTAGTAGAACATAGGTCCACGTTATTCATGTAATAAGAGCCCGCAGTCCATATTGTCTCTAGAGTCCATTTCATAGAGTATATATACATGTAGAAACCAATGTTTGGAATCATTAGACAGACATCTGAATACAACAATGATTTGAGATATTTTTCCATTTTAGATCTAGATTTGTGCTCCTTCTTTAGTCGATAGCATCCATGCCTTCATCGGGTGCTTCTACTGGTGGAAATGTAGATTCTACATCTACAACAATAACAACACAAAGTAACCAATCTTTCTTATCAACTGCGACAAACTTAGTCAAGATAACCCAATCAAATTTTCGTTTGTGGAAAGGTATGTTGCTTCCATTTCTTAAGGGCAATGACCTCTACAAATTCCTTGATGGATCTTACCCATGTCCTCCAGAGGGAATCGGTGGAGTTCCCAATTCAGCCTATTACAAATGGAAACAGCAGGACAATTGATAGTTCATGCTTTATTTATCTCCTTATTTGAATCAATTGCCAGCCACGTAAATCATATAGAAACCTCAGCCGATGTATGGAATGGATTACATGCTTCTTTTTTTCTGCCAAACTATGGCACATTTGGGTCAATTACATTTCAACTTGCTAGTATCAAGGAAATAAGATGAAGACATCACTGCTTATTTTAACCGTGCTAAGAATCTTGCATCTTCTCTGGCGATGATAGGACATAAGGTTACTAATATTGAGTTTTAGTCTTATGTTCTTAGGAGGATCTAAGGAATATGACTCAATGGTTACTAATATAATCACTCGCTCAGAAACATGTATTCTTACACTGATCTATAACTTTCTCCTTCTCTATGAAGATATCCTGAAGCAGTCTCACACTAAGATGACAGAAGGTGTTTGTATTAATACCACTGAGGCTCATTTAACTGGGGGAAAGACTAGATCATGTCATATCAAGGAAGAGGCAGGGTTTATCTTCTACATACAATAATTCTAGATCTTCCTCAAACTCTTTTGGGGGGATAGAACGATCTAGTAACTCATCAGGTCGTGACCGTGACCTGACATTCTTTAATAGGCAACAAGACACACACCCAGTTTGTCAAGTCTATCAAAAGAGAGGCCATGTTGAGGTTATTTGTTTTCATCGACTTAACCAGATCTATCAGACTTCTTCCTCTACTTCTTTTGCTGCTAATGCTACAGAATCTACACCTAATACTGAATAGCTTCCTGAATCGTAGCCACTCACCATTTCACTGGGAACATGGCTTGCTTAAATCTAGGTAGCTCATATTTAATAGGTCATGACACAGTCAACCTTGGGGATGGCTCTATTTTGCCCATAACTCATCAGGGATCAGGTTCTCTTTCTCACCTTTCTGGTGACCTCATCCTCAAACATATTTATCCAATTATGAAGAGACAACTGTACTTATTTTGAATTCTTTACTAATTAATTTGTCTTAAAGGATCTCACAACTCAGAGTGTTTTACTTCAAGGTACAGTTAAAGATGGGGTTTATGTCCTTCCTTATCTACCTCAACATGAAGCTCACTCCACGAGACTTATGTTGGGATCCAGAGTTAGTTTTACAGTTTTGCATCATAGATTGGGTCATCCCTCTTTATCTACAAATAAAATCCTTAGTGATTATTTTTTACCTTCACTTACTACTAAGTTTAGTGGTTTTTTTAATTCTTGTTGTCAAGGCAAACATCAAGCCTTTCTTATTATCTCAGAGATTTTGTTTCATCCATCTAGATGTTTAGGGACTGCCTTTATCACATTTATGGATGGTTACAAGTATTTATTGTTGAGTGTGGATGATTTTTGAAGTTTATTTGACTTTTTCCCATGGCTGCTAGGTCACATGTTTATGTTCTGTTTGAGCTATTCTTGAAAATGGTTAGCAATCATTTCAACACTCAGGTAAAGAGTGTACAAACAGATATAGTGGGTGCATTCCTAGCTCTCACTCCTCTGACTAATTCCTATGGAATACAACATTGTTTCTCCTGCCCTTATTCACATCAACAAAATAGGGCCGTGGAGATCAAAAATCGCTACATTCTTGACAAGGCCTTGACTCTCTTACGTCACTATGGCTTACCATTCAAGTTTTGGTCTTATGCAGTTCTTATTGCAGTCTTTCCCAACAACAAAACTCATACTAAGCCTCTAGCCTTTAAAAATCCTTTTGAAGCCCTCTTTTGCACACAGCCAGATTACAACATTCTTAGAGTTTTCAGTTGTGCTTGTTGACCTAACCTAAGACCACACAACAAAATATAAGCTTGACTTTAGATCTCTACAATGCGTGTTCTTAGGTTATTCCCCTAAACACCTTGGCTACATCTATTCTTGCCCTCAAAATCAGAAAACATACATAACAAGGGATGTCATTTTTAATGAATCCTCTATTCCCCTTGCATCTCACTGTACCACTAAGCCACATCTTCTCCCTACGCCAACCTCCACTATAATGTCCCTTCTCATACCAAATACTAAGGCCACACCTCCACCACAAATTCCAACTCCTCAAACCTCTACATCTACTTCAGCCCAACTCTATCTCATGAACCTTCGTCATCAAATACATCATCCTTCACAAACCAAAATGTCTTTAATGGCCTCTCACCAGCCACTAATTCAAACCCCATAGAATCCACCACATCCTCATCAACCACTACATCTCATTCCCCTACTACCTTCTTCATCCTATGATAACTAGAACAAGAGATAACATTCATCAACCCTTAATCATATGACACTCTCCCTTGGTATAATTAGACCACATTACATGAGAGTGATGATGTTTCCATCTTGATGAACCAACATTTACACAAGCAAAGAGGTTTCCAGAATGGCAGGATGTGATTCAAAGAGAGTATGATGCCTTAATTCAAACTAAACCATGGGATTTAGTTCTTTATGTTCCAGGAACATATATCTTGGGGGTTAAATGGATTTGAAAACAAAGCCCAAGGATGATGGCACAGTGGAAAGGAGGAAAGCTAGGTTGGTGGCTCAAGGGTTCAAACAAACAGAGGGGGCTGATTACTTTGATACCTATAGCCACATGGTTAAGATAACCACTATAAGGAATGTTCTATCTATTGTTGTATCTTCTTAGTGGCCTATACAACAGCTAGATATTCAAAATGCATTCTTAAATGAGTAATTGAGGACGATGTCTTTTTCAAACAACCTTATAGATTTATTAACCCTAAATACCCTCATCATGTTTGTAAACTAAAGAAAGCCCTACATGGGCTGAAACGGTCTCCAAGCGCATGGTTTTCTACCCTAAGCTCCTATCTGCTTGAATTGGGGTTTAATTCCTCTATTCTTCTTAGTTCATCTTTCATCAAGGCAAGATAGAGTTTACATATTAGTCTATGTTGATGATATACTCCTTGTCGGGTCTTCTACCCTATTACTCTCTCAACTTAAACAATGGCTCATGAGCAAATTTCATGTCAAGGACCTAGAAAATCTACACTATTTTATGGGGATCTCAATTTTCGTTCATCTCATGGCCTACTCCTAAATCGGAAGAAATACATCATTGGTATCCTCCAAAATCAAACATGTTACAAGCTCAACCTATCCCTACTCCCACGACTCCTACTTTCTCTCTTGCCAACTCTGATTCAGCATTCTTTTCTGATGCTACCAAATACAGGAGCATAGTGGGTTCCCTACAATACCTTGCCTTTATCGGACCCAACATTCAGCTTGCAGTGAACCAAGTTTGTCAATACATGCATAAGCCACAAGAGGTACATTGAACAACGATGAAACGAATTCTTTGTTACTTGAATAACATAAGAGCTCTGGGTGTGTTTTGCCTTGCTTCTCCTCGCGGATCTTTCACCATTTTTGCTGACTCGGACTGGGCTGGCTTTGTCATCAATAGGAGATCCACCATCGGCTTTTGCGTGTTCTTTGGCTAGCATATGATTTCCTGAAGTTCAAAGAAACAAAGAACAGTGGCAAAGTCATTAATAGAGGCAAAGTTTTGAGCCCTAGCCACAGCAATTGTCGAATCTCTTTGGATTCTTCAGTTGCTTCGAGATTTAGGGCAAATACAGACATATCCCTGTACTACGCTATGCGACAACATAGGAGCTACATACCTTGATAAAAGCCCATTATTTCATAATCAGATGAAGCATGTGGAGGTAGATTTTCATTTCATTAGATAGATGGTGACTCAAGGTATTTTGCGTGTGGTTCATGTCTTCTTCGAGGACCAACTTGCCAATATTTTAACAAAGGCATTATAGACCATTGTCTTTTCTCAACTTTGGTCCAAACTACCTCTTACAAGTAGTTTGAACCACGGGAGGATAATGGCCCCATTGAATATAGCCTCACATTTATTCATGTAATAAGAGCTCACGATCCATATTATCTCTAGAGTCCCTTACATTGAGTATATATATGTAGAAACCGATGTCTGGAACCATTAGACAGACATCTGAATACAACAATGATTTGAGATACTTTACAAATATAAATATCAATTACCAAGAGGACGGTGATTCTTGTTATATAGTTTGACAGCCAACTTCAAGCATGAAAAAGGAGAGTTCTCACTTCTCTGATCTAATGACACAGCAGCATGAAGGGGTCCAAAAGATAAGGGTGCACTGCAGGTTTGTTCTGTTTGTCATGGTTGTCCACATTCTTTCATCTAAAAGATGGAAATAAATACGTATCACGCTTCTCCTATATAAGAATCCCAAAATTGTGTGGTTATCCATCCTTATATGCTTATTGAATAACCATGGTCTCCTTGTTGGTAAAGAATAAAGGGAATTTTCACCAAATATCATTGAGTTTTTGCTTAATTCACGTATACCACTATGTTTTAAAATTACACAGGATAAAATGGAGTTTTCACTTATTTCACCAGATAACACTCTGTCGCATATTCTGTTAACTTCTTTGTTATTTTCCTGAAAAATGACAAAAAATACTCCTATTATTAATTAATTGTCTCACAATGAATTGTCATATTGATAAATTCCATAAGATACCACTTTAGTTTAACTGATAATAGGGCAGTTTAGTCTTTTTTTCTAGGGATATTAACGAAAATGTTAATGAAATATGTGACAAAGTGTTATCTGATGAAATAAATAAATATCCGGTGTTATCCTATGTAATATTAGAAACACAGTAGTATATCATGAATTAAACAAAAACTGAATGGTATTTGGTGAAATTAAAACACGTAAGAAACCTGAAATCATCTATAATATAGAGTAGGGCCGGAGTGACAGCCGTGCAGATGGTAAGGCCATATATAATATAACTACTTTATTCACTAATGTAAGCAGAGCACCAGTGGTCCAGTGGTAGAATAGTACCCTGCCACGGTACAGACACTGGTTCGATTCCCGCCTGGTGCAAATTTCAGTTTTGATTACCGCTCAGAAGAAGAGTCAGAACATCAGTTCCGCCATTGATGTCACATAGCGGGTAGGAAATTACTACTAGTACATCTTTTACGTTTCTCAACACAAGAATAGCCATCTAAATATTTATTATTCCTTAAACAGCAGGCGTTTTACGCAATTACATCAAATTCTTTGGCAGAGGCAGAATATCGATAATAAGTCATATATTTTTTAAATAAGGACCAGCTCGAGTAATGCACACATGTAAGCCACGACCACTAGTAAAGTAAACGTTTACAGATACACATATCACACAGTTCCACCATTTTGGTAAAGGAATACCAATGTTCATTCCCTATTGGGTTTTAATCCCTGTTTACAACAACATTGATAGTAACAACCACAAGACTTCAAGATGAAGATTGAAGCCTCTCAAAATCTCCATATTATAACAACTTAGCCCAGCTTTGCTGACTACCATCAATCAACCATATGCAAAACCCACAATTCAGATAATAATCAAAACTTATCAACTTCAATCCCATCTCTGAGGACCTCATAAGCCTCTCTGCTTCGTGCCTTCTTCATTCCAGCTGTAACATAGACCTTTGAACCATCGGTCGAAATGCAGGTGACTTTTACCCATATCAACACTTTGGTCTTCATCCCTTCTATATCTACCATCTTGCCCTTCTCAAGGTATCCAGTCACAGTGGTGGAGAATCTCAACACGGATGAATCCTTGTAGCCCACTTCACAGATTTGGGGGACAAAAACTGTCAGCTTTTTAGTTCTCTCATCAAACTCGTAATGGGTAGCATTACGGGGAAAGATGCCCACCGCAATGTCATACTCCTTCAGCAGCTCCTGCAGTGGCTTTTGCATTTTACCTGTGAAAATTCATTTTTCAAAAAGAAGAGAGCATCTAGAATTTAGGGGGCTAAATGATAAATGGAGAAGAAATGTTATTTCTAGTAATGCCTTCTGCTTGTGACATGAAAGACATAGATTTACCTACAGGGAACGGATATATCATTATAGGCACTGGGTGTGAAGAAAGAGAATGAGAAAAGATCCTATAACAAGGCATTCGTTTTTAGACAAGCCATATCTGTAATATATTTGTGGGAAGAAATTTTGTCAAACCCCCCTCCTCTCTTTCACGCTTTATGTTTACTAGGTAAGTGTATACTAAAGATCTCCATGAGGTTACATCATATCGTCACATCTGTCCAGCTAAGATACAGCTTAAGTTGTATGACCAGTCAAGTAAAAACACACGGTGTTGGTAATGATACACAGTGAGGCAATGGATGCAAGTTCTATGAATCATTATAGAACAACAGAAGTACATAGAATTCATACTAGTAAAACCTTCACTTGGCCTGCATTCAGGCAGCAAGTCATATAGACAATCAGGGAGATTATTTAGAGGGATAAC
Source organism: Limonium bicolor (assembly GCA_023374045.1). Lineage (NCBI taxonomy): Eukaryota > Viridiplantae > Streptophyta > Magnoliopsida > Caryophyllales > Plumbaginaceae > Limonium > Limonium bicolor. The sequence goes on along the minus strand of CM041777.1, from coordinate 129,244,486 downwards.
TAACCCCGGACTTTATTAACTAGCCATTTAGCTCCATCTCCAACGCTGCTTGACAATGACTGGTCGAAAACAGAAACAACTGTCATTTAGCAAAGACTTCCAATGTCAAGAAAAAAAATCTACAAAACCTTACAATTGTGTGCACATAAGCTCTGTTACGGAATACAGGCACAATGCAAGTAGCTATTAAAGGTACACTACAAACTGCAAACCACACAGGAGAAACATAGACACATAAATCAGCAAAACTGACGACAGAGGTGTGTTCACAAGAAGATTGAGACTATATGACAAGCACCCCCAGATCATTTGAGAAGGAAGATGCTGCGGGACTCCTTAAAAAATTGTGACGCTGACCTGTCAAGCCCAACCTAGCCATTAAACCATTCACATATATACTCCTTAATATTAGCGCAACAGAAGTAGTGAGGCAGAAGACCCACCCTCCATACTTTAATCCACCAGCTCTTTGACAAATTCAAATTGAATTCTTGAATATATTAATAAAATATGATGGATGCGCCTTGGTACGAGTACATCAGTATGGGTTACCGTGAGCAAAAGTACGAGCTCTTAGGTCACGTTTATGGAACGGACGTCAGTATGTTCCAATACACAAACAGATCGTAACTAAACTAAACTTGTCATGTTTCAAAAATAATAAAAACACAGAACTTTCAAACTTATAAATTATATGTTTGGAATCCTAAAAGAAACTTCAATATTAAAAAAAGAAAGATATATAATTAAACAGGCCCCTGTACGGCTGGACCTACCGAACGATCGATTGAAACCTGGAAAACAAAACTACAACGACTACCTTCTAATCACATTCGTCAATAACTCTAGACCAATTCAGCACCAAGAGAGTGAAACCAACTTCCGTCGACAATTGTGGAGATTAGGCAATCCAAATGGATATGTCCAAAATAGCTCTTTGGGTCGTAACACATTCACACGAACCGCAAAACCCTATTTTTCTAACCGCCTCAATTGTCTAAAAAGATAGATGTTTATTCATGTGTTTTGAACAGAAGCAGCAAAGATCAACAATCACTTGAGATTCTTAGGGAGAGAGGCCTTACATTGATGTCGTCCCCAACAGAATCGAGCTGCTTGTTGGTCTTCTGGCCGATCCAGTATGATCCGACCTTGTTCAGAATCTGATCCATCTTTTCTTCAGCGGATCTTAAGCAATGCGAAAAAACTGAAAGTTTTGTTTGTCCCGACCAGCTATCGCCTATACCGGGAAGGGGGGAGGGAAACCGAGAAAAAAGTGGGTAGAGAGACGACGAGAAGAAGAGGAAGAGGAAGGGAAAGAAAGAGAAAGACGAAGACGGTCGTTTTAGACTTGCATACGAGAAAGGCAGTGGCCACCAGTTGATAAGCGCCGACACGAGGTGCAGTATAATGTCATTCGGTCTCATCTTTTTTTTTTGTCATGAAATCCGCCTATAAATAAGTTCTAAAATGTCTATGATTTGTATTTAACTTAAATTACGTCCCCACAAAACGCTTTTCTAATAATTTATATTTTAATAAGAAGTGATGCATTTGAATTGTATGAAAAAGCCACATGAATCCATTATATATTTCATAAAGTTTGTAATGTAATTTACAGAGGTAAATCAACAATTAAATCGAAGAATCTAGACTCGAAATAAGTTGTAGACTTAGGAAAATCTTCTACGAACCTGCAAGGTTGGATGCGCCCACTGGATTAATAGATAGAAGTTAGTATATTTTTTTTATCAATTTTTGAGTCAGAATTCTATATAAACACATCTAGTTATGGTTCCTCAATTTATTGTCTTTCAAATACACTACACACTCAAACCCATTTCAAAGGTTAACGAGGGAGGGTGGTAGGTGATGTAGAAAAGAACGTGCTTAACACGCGCGGGAGTGAAAAGGGGTTTAGGGTTTCTTCATGGCGATGTTCGGTATCGGAATTCCCAGGGAGCGATGAGGGTGACTGAGGAGGACGATTGTTTCTGTCCATCTGCAGTTTTGATTCACTAGGGCCGCATCTCGTGGACTGGTTCGTTTCTTGTTGTCTCGATTTTGTTTATCTGTGTTTGGGTTTCTTGTGCTTCGGTTGGAAATGGGGGATAGTGTCGTGGAAGAGCAAGCGACAAAGAAAAGGAAGGCGGGTGATTGTGCTACTGAGATGGATTGCCAGATCGATGAGGCTGCTGTCCAGAGTGTCCAGTTGGAACCGCAGGGTTTGTCCTTTACGGACGTGGTTTCGGGACGTAAGGTTCAAGAACGTGAGGAATCGGATGATGATCTTGGAGATATATCAGAGGATGAAGATGAGTGTGTAGATGAGGATGACCCAAGGTGCCCGACGATCACACTCTCGAAAGAACAGAAGCGTAATTACCGGCGGCCGTGGAGAAATGCAGTTATAGTTAAACTACTGGGGAAGAATATTCCTATGAACGTTCTGTATGATAGGCTCAGGAATCGCTGGAATCTGAGAGGGGATTTCAAGATGGAAGACATATCGAATGGCTTCTACAGAATCGTCTTCTCCAACTCTGAGGATTTGAAGTTTGTGCTCATAGAGGGTCCATGGCCTATCATGGATCACTACTTGACGATTCGACGGTGGAGGCCTAATTTCAACCCCAATTCTGAGGCGTTGTCTGGCTTGGAGGTACTGGTGCGGTTTCCGGAGTTGCCAAGCGAGTATTATAATGTGGAATTCTTGACGTTGTTGGGATCAAGAGTTGGTAAGGTCAAAAGAGTGGATATGACTCCATCGCTGTTCGGGAAGGCAAGATTGGCACGAGTAGCGGTGGAGGTTGATCTAACAAAACCTCTTTTGGCCAAATATCGGTTTAGGCGGAAGATAATGAAGATCGAGTACGAGGGTTTGCACCTCGTTTGTTTCCAATGTGGGTGTTATGGTCATAAAGAACCTGACTGCCTGTTCAGTAAGAGTGATCAAAGTGTGAATCAAGAAGATGGGGTGAAACTGGTTCCTGAAAGTGAAAATTTGGAACTTACGCATGTCAATGAGGAGTACGGGGAGTGGATGATTCCGAAGAAGAAAAAGACGGCAAAGCCCGTACGTATTTCCTCTAATCAGTCCAAGAACCCTAGTTTGCTAGTAGCCAGTGGCGCACAACCTTCCTCAAAAGTCAGAAGTGATGTTAAGGGTGGAGTATCTCGTGAGAGTTCTGGCCCAGATAATAGGAAGGTCTCAGCGGAGCGGGTTCACTACCCTAGGCAAAGAGGGCAGCTGGGATCTTCGAGCTCGAGGAAGCAGTTTCAGATTGACACAATGATGGATAGTCGTGCCCTGGAAGATCTGCCACATGTGGGTATCAGGCAGGGAGAAACTATTAATGCTGAGATTAATACAAATTCTGTTGGGGGTGGTCGACCTCCGGATCAGGCTGGGATCGCAAAGGATAATCCCTTATTATCTGGGGTGTAAGTATTCCTCCTTTGTCTCTGTTAGTTTATATGACTTCAACAAACAAAATTTTGTTCTGGAATGTGAGGGGTGCTTTGAAGCCTAGTTTCCATCGCACCTTAAGAGATTTGGTTCGCATGAAAATCCAGATATTTTAGTTATATTAGAACCCAGAGTTAGTGGTTTAATTGCTGATAGTGTTTGCTCAAAAATAGGTTTTGATGGTGTGTTTAGAGAGGAAGCTGATGGTTTTAGTGGGGGGATTTGGATATTATGGAAAAGTAATGTCAGACTCTCTGTTTTGTGTCATGATTGTCAGTATGTTCATTGCTTGGTACTTATTGATGATGTGAAGATGTTTTTTACTGCAATATATGCTAGACCTAACCAGAGCATGAGAAAGTCACTTTGGAGTCAATTGAAGGTCATGTGATTCTCATAATCTCTCTGAATTGAACTGGTTATTGGGGGGTGATTTTAATGCCACTTTGTCTCCTCTTGATAGGAATAAATCTAGTAGGAATAATTTTGGCATAGACAAGGACTTTTTGGGTTGGTTCCATGACCTTAATCTTATAGAATCTCCTATGTTTGGAAATAACTTTACTTGGTCTAATGGTTCTCACAGTGCCCGCATTGATAAGGTAATCTCTAATTTGTGCTGGAGAATGACTTTTCCTGATGCTAGTGCAGAGATTTTACCTAGGGTTGCCTCAGATCATAGCCCCATCTTGTTGTCTCTGAATCTTTCTTCTTGTGATAGAAATAGACAGAAGCCATTCATGTTTTTAGCAGCCTGGACTACCCACCCGGGGTTTAGATCCTCAATCTATGATAATTGGGATAGTAAGCTTGATTTTCATGATGCCATTGATAGTCTCAGCCATTTTCTTAAGGGGTGGAACAGGAATGTCTTTGGTCACATTGTCTTAAGTAAAAACAGGATTTTGGCCAGGTTGAGGGGTATTCAAAAAGCAATTGATCTGGGCAGAAGGGATCACCTTAGGGGTCTTGAGAGAAAACTTTTAAATGAACTAGAAGTTTGGCAGGTTAGAGAAGAGACTTTGTGGTTCCAAAAATCTAGGGACAACTGGATTTCTTTGGGTGATAAGAACACGTCCTATTTTCACAGAAAAACCATCATTAGAAGGAGCAGGAATAGGATTCACAAATTGTTAGGTTCTGATGGGACTTGGATTTCTGGGGATGCGAACTTGGGTTTTCTACTAAAAGATCACTTTATGCGTCATTTTAGTGGGTGTGATACCAGTAGCTTTTCCTTAGAAGGGCATGAGTTTGATGTGATCAGTAAGGAGGAGTGTGATTCTTTGGGTAGACAGGTGGGGTTAAAAGAAATCTGGACTGCCCTTAAGGGGATGAAGTCTTTCAAAGCTCCTGGGAAAGATGGTTTTCCCGCTGGCTTTTATAAACTTTTCTGGGATCTTGTTGATCCAGGTCTTTTTGATTTTATTGCTTCTGCTTACTCTACTTGCTCTTTTGATCCCAAGATTAATGAAACAATTATTACTGTGATTCCAAAGACTGAGTCTCCTACTGAGGTTAAGCATTTCAGACCTATTTCCTTGTGCCAGATTCAGTACAAAATTCTTGCTAAGACTATAGCTAATAGGCTGAAACCGTTCATGTCTAAGTGGGTTTCTGAAAGTCAAGCTAGTTTTGTCCCGGGTAGAAGTATCCATGATAATATTATGCTGGTCCAAGAGGCTGTCTATTGCATGGAAAACACTAAAGATAGGAATGGATATATTGCTATGAAAATTGACCTAGCTAAAGCGTATGATTTTATGTCTTGGAGGTTTATAATTGATACTCTTGATTGTTTAGGTCTTCCTCTGGGTTTCAGAAACTTAATTATTAACTGCATTACCATGGTTTCATTCCAAGTTAGTTGGAATGGTAATTTATCTAGTTCCTTTACTGCTGGTAGGGGTCTAAGACAGGGTGATCCGTTGTCTCCCTTTATTATTGTTCTTTGTATGGAGAGATTATCCCAACTTATTCAGACTCAAGTTGATAGGAAGTTTTGGAAACCTCTCTGTCTTGGCAGGAAAAATAACATTATTTCACATGTTTTCTTTGCTGATGATCTAGTTTTGTTTGGGGTTGCTACTCCTGCCCAAGTTAGGATTATGTGTGATTGTCTAGCAGAATTTTGTAATGCTTCTGGCCAGGTGGTTAGTTTTGAGAAATCTGTTGTTCTTATATCCAGAAATGTTGGGAGTGAAAGGGAACAGATTATTCGTTCTGAGGCTGGTATGCCTACTACTAGGAGTTTTGGTAGATACTTGGGTGTATATCTGCAGCAAGGTAGAAGATCTAATCAGGGATAGAATCTGATGCTAGCTAGGATTAGAGATAGGTTGTCTGGTTGGAAAAGGAGCTCCCTTTCCATGGCAGGTAGAATATGCCTAGTCAAGAGCGCAGTGTCTTCCATCCCAATTCATACTTTTCAATACCAGGTTCTCCCAAACTCAGTGTGTAGCAAGATTGATAAATGTGTAGAGACTTCATTTGGGGTCACGATTCGGATAGCAAGAATTTTCATGATATAGGATGGGACAAGTTTTGTAAACCTAAGGATAGAGGGAGTCTTGGGCTAAGAAAGATGAAGGAGATGAACCGGGCTTGTTTTGGCAAGGCAGTTTGGAACCTAATGTGTAAACCTACTAATCTTTGTCAGAAAGTCCTTCTTAGGAAATACTCAAAGGTTGATTCTAGAAGAGGTTCCATCAATTGGAGAAACATTCAGAAATGTTCTGATGTTGTTGAATTAGGTGCACGGTGGGTAGTTGGCAATGGCCAAACAGTTAAATTTTGGGTAGATGAGTGGGTTATTTCTCCTAATTTGTTGGTAGTAGCATCTAAGGAAATCCCTAAGGAGTTGCTAGATGAGAAGGTTGCTGATTATTGGCTTAGTGACGGTGGCTGGAGATGGGATAAAATCTCTGAATTTTTGTCTGATGCATATCATACTAGTTTGAGCAGTGTGTTTGTGTTTCCTGATGGGGTCAATGATTATGTGACTTGGAAACCAGAAGCTAGTGGTACCTATACTGTTAAAACTGCTTATAGACTTCTTATTGATAGAGATAATCCTAATGCTGGTAGTGATAAGCTCTCTGAAATATGTAGTAAGATTTGGAAGCTTAAAATTCAGGAGAGGGTTAAACTGTTTTTGTGGAGGTTATGTCAAGGGAAACTAATGACAAACTCTAGGAGGTTTAGCATGGGTTTCTCTGATAATTATTGCTGTCATGTATGCGGAAAAGAGGAAACTATATTACATGTTTTAAGGGATTGTGAGGTGGCTAGGCGTATCTGGAATAAGTTAGTTAGCTCTAGTAATAAGAATCTGTTTTACATTCTTAGTCTTGATGATTGGCTCTCGACTTACATTGGTAAGAATGGTGGTTTTCTGATGCAAGATAAATTAAATGCTTTGTTTCCTATCATGTGCCATTTATTCTGGAATTGGCGAAATGCTAACGTTTTTGGTAGAGATAAAAGAATCTGGTTACAGCTGAAAGCTGTAACGGTGGCTATGTTTCAAAATAAAAGAGCCTGGGGAATGAGAAAGCTGCTGGATTTTGAAATCAGAAGTGTGCTTATTGATAAGCCGGCAAATGTCAGGGAAATAAACTCTTGGATACCACCTAATGCTGGTTTCATGAAACTAAATATTGATGGGGCCTTTTCTAACTCATCTGATTGTGCTTCTGCTGCAGGAATATGTAGAGACCATAGAGGCTGCTGGATATTCGGATATGTTGCGGCCTTTGGAAGGAAAGATGCTCTACATGCAGAAGTTATGGCTCTTCTCTTTGCAGTTAGGCTAATTCGAATAAGGAGACTCAAAAATGTTGTTATTTGTAGTGATACTAGCTTAACTGTCGATTTGTTTGTGAGCTGTCCAGAAAATTACCCTTATAGGTCCATTATTAGTGAATGTAGAAAGGCTAAACATGAGGGTTTGGTTTTTGAGGTTGTGTTTTCACCTAGATCTTGTAATAGGGCTGCTGATGCTTTAGCCAAGTCAGGCTTATGCCTACAACCAGGTGTGAGAGAGCTTGAGAATGCTCCTGAGTGTATTTCATCCTTCATGGATGAGGATTGTTCGCTGATTATTAAATAGAAAGTGGGCTGATTGCCCCTGTTTTCGACAAAAAAAAGTTAACGAGGGAGAGATGAAACAGTTGACACCCCGCAAGCTTGAAGCCGCATTGGAATTGGATGACGTTGGAGCTGTCCTAGAGTCCATATTCTCTTTGATTTCCTAACATTTTACTTATGCTTTTATGGATTCAATTGTTGCAACGTTCTAGTAGATATATTTTAGCTTCCCGAGTGTGGATGAAACTCTTGAACTTCATTTCTTGATTTCTAGAATTTTTGTTTCACAACTCCCCGACCTAATTTGCAATAAGTATAATTTCCTGGTTAATTTGTGCTTTAGTATCCTGATCACATATTAAAATTTCTTTTGTAGATCTTTGGCAACATGTCATGCTAAGATGAAGATCCAGACATAGGAAGTTAAACAATTAATCTAGACGTATGATTTTATATAGGTTATTTGTCTCTAATTGACACTGGTGCTCATTATTGTTGGATTAAAATAGTATGGGTTTGATTAAAGTGTGTTATCGGATTCGTAGAATTGGATTAGTTAATTGAATTAATGTTTTTTACTAATATATTGCATGATTAGGGGGTGTGAAAAACAATAGAATTCGAAAGAGTGGATAACTAACCTAGAAGGTGTATAATCCATCTAAATTCACCCATTGTTATATGTTAGAGTGTAATCTGTGTTGTAGGTTTAGATTATCTCTTTTGTGTGTTGAGTTGTTATAAGGTGAAATTATGAACAAGCAAGGAGACACAAGGATTTACGTGGTTCGATCTTGAATGATTTAGTCCACGGGGGTTGACAAAGGTTCTTAGTATGATTGGGAGAATACAAGTGAGAATGGAGAGTATTAATGTGAGTGTGTCAAATATTTGGGGCATTGATTGTTGTTTAATAGGGAGAGAGGTACATGAGCCAACGTGCTGGTCGGGTTGGTGACATAGGCTACCTTTCACGTGGAATAGGACATACGTCACCCGAGACGGACCTGTTAGAAACAAAGGTTATTTCCCTTGCCTAGTTGCCCACTAATCTTGAAAAGGACACATCAATCTTAAGGTATATAATGTGTCAAAGAGATGTGCGAGTGGTAATGACGGGTTGTACGACAAGAATGATGGAACAGAATGTCGTGCCACACGTGCTAGGTCATGAGTACTCTTATGTGGAAGAGCCGGGTTGCTGCCACTAGGAGTTGGCTAGGGAGTTTGACCGGGATTTCTGCAGAGGAAAGCCGATTGGTTCTGGCCGCTGACGTCGAGCTTCACTTCCGCTCCAGGGCCGAGGTTTATGATGGGAAACCCGGCTTCCAAGACTCGATATGCTTGGTGGTCGGCTATCTCATTACCTGGTTGTTGGCTTCTCCTAAGATACTTCAAAAAACATGCTTAATTATCTTGATAACATGGTCAAGGTGAACTTAATTACACCATACCAACACTATTTCTGACATTTGATTCTTTAGTTTTAGTTAATAGTACTTGCCGCAATCGACTAGTACAATGCCAAACAACCGTAAATTTAGGTTAGTTAATCTAGATTTACCTTGTCAAGTTTTTCGTTCTTCTATTAGCTGTCATACTATGTAATAAAGCACTGGATCAAAAAATTATTGAAAACGCAATCTAAAAAGCCGCTAAAAAATAGTTCTACAAATAGTGATAAAAACAAATCATAAACACGCCGAAGCGTGTGATGCTAGCATGATCGATAATGCACCAGGGTTGTGCATATAAGATGTTATAATCCACCTCGATATGAGAAATGAACATGTTCTTCCTATTAGATAAAGGAGCTGTAATATCGTAAAGATGGAAGATAGTAGACCCTTGAAAAAGGTGTCGAGCCCTTGAAAAAGGAGTTATAAACTTTGATGGAAAATAGTAGACCCTTGAAAAAGGTGTCTAGCCCTTGGAAAAGGAGCTATAAACTTGCAAAGGAAATGATGATAAATAGTACACCATGTTAAATTATGTGTATCCCTTGAAAGAGGATCTAAAATCTCGAGGAGAGCATAATGTGAACATGCGAATTTCTGGGAATTAGTATTCGAAGAAAATCTTGAGAATGATTTTCTCTAAAGGTCTTATGTTTTTATATGATTAATGGTGACTCAGAAGAACCATCTAAACCATAATCGAATGATATCAAGTCAAAAGTCATAAAACTTTATATATCATATATCAAATGAGCCAAGGGTATGGCATAAGCCACTAAGAGGACATCTATGTGGAAATTAATTCAAATACTTGAGAGTGCATTATTTGTCTACACTAGGCTCATGTATATGAGTTTTGTAAAGTCATGTTGATAATACATGACTAGTAAAAGGATACTCTGCTTATGCAATTATCAAAAGACCTTGGGAGCAAATTGGATCATACCAATTTATCATCCGTTATATGATAGACAAAATGTGTGTGACTCAGGTAAAAAATCCACTATATATGTTATACTTGTGAATGATTTAATGGTAATATAAGACTTACTGTCTGGTAAGGTGATGATTCTTAGTAAACATATATCTCTATTGTTCTCCCTCTTCATCAACATTAAGATGATAGATGGTTGATGACATATTTATGGAATGAATGTTGGCATATATTCATATATGTGAAATTTAGGGGGAGAATCTTTAAGAGGTGATGTTTTTCTCCTTCTCTTTGGTTTTTGTTCCACAGGGTATTTTCGAGCAAGATTTTAATAAGGCAACATATCAAATTATTTCCTTATAAGGAGAGTGTTATGATATTTATTGTGGAACTACCATTAGCATTCAACGAAGCTCACTATAGTGGCAAATTCAATAAAATCATGTCAAATTGATTGCTTTATGTGAAACGGGAAGAGGACGTACGTGGTTCAAACTAGCCATTTATCATCTACTAAGTTCTTATGGTTTTCAGTCTAGAGACGTCAACGGTGATATATGAAGATAATGCTGCCCACATTGCACAAATAAGAGAATGATACATTAAAGGAGATCGAACCAAGCATATATCACCAAAATTATTCTCATCTCATCAACTTCAGACTAAGGGTATTCTTGATGTTCGCTATAATCGGTCCGATGAGAATCTAGTCGATTTGTTCACCAAGTCACTTCCTACAAGAGTTTTTAGAAGTTTGTTTGTGATATTGATATGTGACACCGAAGAGACATTTTGTTAAATTGAGAGGGAGAATGACATTTAAATTGTACTCTTTTCCTTTACCATGGTTTATGTCCCAATGAGTTTTTCCTAGCAAGGTTTTTAATGAGGCAGTATGTTGTACAACCAAGGGGAGTGTTATAATTAACCCTATTAGTGGATGTACATCCACACATCCTTTGGTCTACCTTGGACCTTGCGTCTATGTAACTTTCATAAACTCCCTAAACTCTTTGTTGGAAGACCTTTGATATTTTGCTTTCTTACCACTCAAAATTCCGGTAATGGTTGATATTGTGTACTATATAAGGATATACAATGGAATGAAAATGAGTATGCCTATTATGGTCTACCGTGTTTTCTATACTCTTTCTTATTCTCTCAATATTATAACAATCTTATACATTTATTTGTTATTTGTTAACGTGATATTAAAAGTCAATTTTTGAAATTGTTAAAATAGACATATTTTATATTTTAGTTAAATAATCTACGTCTATTTTTTTATTAACTTTTAGTAATAGATGAAACTAAACATAATTTATTATTTATAATTTTCTTTAAAAATTATCTATAGATTTGTGACTGATATAATATTGAGAGATGAGAGTGAGGGAATATAGGAGGCAATGAAGAAGGAAATAGACATCGGTCTTGTATTCCATTATATGTTCTTATACAATACACAATATCAACCTTTGAGTGGTAGAAATACAAAATATCAAAGGTCTCTAATAAGTGTTTGGGAGGTTATGAAAGTTTCATAAATGAAGGGTCTAGGATAGACCAAAAGACATGTGGATGTACATCCACTAAATAGGGTGATTTACAACACGCCCTCTTGGATGTACAACCTATTATACTGCCTTGTTAAAAACCTCTCTAGAAAAAACCCATTAGGACAAAAACCATGGTCAAGGAAAAGAGTACAGTTTAAAATGCCTCTCTCCCCCTCAATTTAACAAAATGTCTCTTTGATGTTGCATACCAATATCATGAAAAAGCTCCTTAAAAATCTTGTAGGAAGTGACTTGGTAAATAAATAAGCTAGACTATCATCAGACGGAATCTTGTGAACATCAAGAATACCCTTCGTCTGAAGTTGATGGGTTCAGAAGAATTTTGGTGATATATACTTGGTTCGATCGCCTTTAATGTGTCCTCCCCTTATTAGTGCAATGCAGGCATCATTATCTTCATATATCATCGTTGGCGTCTCTAGATCAGGCTGAAAACCACAAGTACTTAAAAAATGATAGATGATTGATCTGAACCATGCACATCCTCTACCCATTTTTTATAACGCAACCAATTCAACATGATTTGATCGAAGTTGCCACAATAGTCTTCTTGTTGAACGCCAAGAAATGGAAGTTCCACAATAAATATCATAACACTCTTCTTCATAAGGAAATATTGTGATATGTTGGCTTATTAAAACTTTGCTTGGAAAAATCCTATGGGACAAAAACTAAAGCGAAGGAGAAAACATAACCACTTAAAGATTCTCCCCCTGAATTTGACATATGCGAATGTATGCCAACATTCATTCCATAAATATGTCATCAATCATCATCATCTTAACGCTGATAAAGAGGGAGAACAATGGTGAAATATGTTTGGCGAGAAACATCACCTTACGAGATGGTATGTTTTATATCACCATTAAATCATTCACAAGTATAGCATATATAGTGGATTCTTGACCTGAGCTTTACACATTTATTTTGTAGCATATAAAAGATAATAAATTTGTGTGATCCAATTTTCTCCCAAGGTCTATTTGATAATCGCATAAGAGGAAAATCTTTTTACTAGTCATGCATTATCATATAACTTTACTTAACTCATATACATGAGCCCAGTGCAAACAAATAACGCACTCTCATGTATTTGAACTTAATATCCACATATATGCTTGATAAGTGGTGAAATAGTGAAATACCCCTACTTAATTAAATATGGATTAAACATATAATCAATTAAATTAAGGCCTAAACATGCCTTAAAAGTAAATTTAACACAACAAAGTTTAACAGAAAGCAAGAATTACACCCTTTGAGATTTTAGGGTGATTAAATATCCAAACGAACTCCGTTTGACCTAAAATTTTAACCTGAGCATTATAACACATAAATTAAAACCGTTTCCAAGAGAAACCAAGCTCAGAAACTCATTAGAACACAAAATGTGCACTAAGCTTTCTTAAAGCACATTTTTGGTGAGATTGTCTCTAAAATGAGTTTTGTTTGATTTTAGGGTCTTAAATACCCTTAAATAATTAAAAATTATTTATACATATAATTAATTACATTAAGGCCTAAACAATTAAGCATATAAAACCTTATGGCGTAAGGTTTAAATTAAGGGGAATGTGTTACATTATTATGAGCATGTAATAACTTGTGAACGAACGAACAATTAAATTAAGTCCGTGACATATTAATACAGTCGCGTATATATATATATATATATATATATATATACGTGTAGGAAAATACATATACACAACGTTACAATATTACAACGTTGTATATATAAGTAATAACGTCGCATAGGTACAAATAACTAAACCGCGACAAAATAAAATGGTCGTATACATATATACGTATACAAAAAATGGCATGTATATTACATATACAAGTAACAACGCGACTCGATAAAAATAGTCGCGTATATATACATAACTGATAACGCGACATAATAACGTAGTCGTCTATATATATATGTATACAAAAATAGACACGTCATAATAATATAGTCGTATATATATATGTACATGAACGAAGATAGACAAGTATATATAATGATACAAAAAAAAGAGAGTGAAACGTGCTCTTGCCGAGACTCGAACTCGGTACCACTGGCCTCTCCAGTGAATGCCTTAACCGGTCGAGCTGTGCTCATATTCAGTACCAAATCACACATCTAAGCATATGAAACTACTAAACTGAACATAAGAAAATGTGCAACACGTGAATGCTGCTTTCACCTCCTTGATCAGCGCACGCCCAACACAATTTCCCCTGGTTCTATTTTTCTTTCATCAGTACAAGGCACAAAATTGCTCCACCTGCACAACATTTCCCTCGACTGTGTAATTCGAACAGCACCAGCTTTCTTCAGTTATCAGTGCACACCAGATGCTGTTTCCTTTTGAGCAGTGCATGCCCAAATTCTCGGTTAACAACAGCACCAAACACCAAGCAACTTTTCCTTATTCCCATGGGGCTCTAACTTCCTCATTCCTTCCCAGCAACGAGACTGAACATACCCCTCCCATAAAGCACTTGCGCCCCACTAGCGACCAGGTTTGCATGCTTCTGAAACTCCACGTCATTAACCTCTCCTCTTCTGCACTATTCTTGAGCACCCTCCCTTCTTTTCACATCAGACACTAACTCCTTTGTGCTTTCCTTGTTCCCCAACTTGAACCCACTATCAGTGGTAACTGAAACCCAAAAACGGGAACTCATTCCTTCTTGTCCCACACTATCCAACCTGAACAGGTAGCACATTCCCTCTTCTCATTCCAGTTCAGGAGTGACAGCAACAACAAACAGTTTTGAACTACGCTTGTACACAAACCAGCTCATGAGCTCTTCAGTGATGCACTGGATCAACCCCAAATAAGCCAACCACAACAGAAGGTGAAATGATGAAAGAAGAAACCAACTGAAATGGTAATATACAGCCCATTTTCCCCTTCCTTTTTCCTGCGCAATATACTTCCTCTTCCTCATCGAGTCCTGCCCACCATCTCATTCTACCCCTGCTCTTTTACTTTCTTTCCTGTCACAGCGATAACAAAGAACAACGGCACAAGTTAAACCAGCACAGGGGTGCAGAGAATTCTCCAAACAAAGACCAGCTCCTCCTCTGCACACTGGCATGCCCACGTTACTGCATGTCTAGAGCTTCCTTCCCTACCTTGCTGATTTATCCTTGCGTGGAGGTAAGCCCAAGCCTGTAGGGCTGAGTCTCTGCCTCATCTGAATCCTTTCTTGCTTGACCGAGACCCACTCCTGAATCACCCCTGCTTCATTGTTTCTGTTAAAAAAAAATAGTCATACTTATTCTTGAGTCTTTCCTTGTGAAGCAGTGAACTCCAGGCTCTGTAGATTCTTTTCCCTTGCATGCCCGAGACTGGTAGACTGTTGGCATTAAGAACTTGGATGAACACCAGTCCATACAGCAAGGTGATGCACTGAGAATTTCCCAGGGAAAACCACTTCATCTCTTCTCGAATACCAGCACAAGGTGATACAGCAAACTTGTCTTCTTCACTTCTGGGTCTTTTCTTTTTCCCTCTGTTCAGTTTTGTTCAAACTGTAGCATAAACCAGTAGCTCGTGCTTGGTAGTATGAATAAGGTATTGGTTATCTGGGCATCTAACCGACAAGTATTAAAGAGCTAAGAAAAGAAACCTTGAGTGACGAATTGGAGAAGTCTCGGAGAACTCCTTACAAAAAAAAAACTAAAGAAAACAGCACATAAACTGACAACAGGATTCTGTGACAAAGGGTTCTGTTTACTAAATGCCTAGATGTATTATAGATGTGGTACTGGGTTAATAATACACTTGTAACAGTGTTGGGGCACCTGTCTAAATTATCAATGCGAGGGAGTGCTTAAAAGGGAAAGGAAAAACCAGCCTGATGCACTAAGAAAGGATGAGTAGACTGAACTAGTGTTGCAGTTTTTTAGTTTCGTCTGGTTTCAGTTTGGTTGTATCAGTGACACTATCAAGTTGTCTTGTAATTGGAAATCTCAATGACACACCTAACCATCGTGAGTAAATGAGATGAGAGGAAATGAAAGTCAAATTATGAACAAAAGAAAGAGAAAGTAGAGGTTATATCAGTTGCTTGATCCAGGTTGTGTTCTTTTGTTTCAGTTTGACAGTTAATATGTAAAGAACTTATCAGAGAAGTGTTCCCTGCTACCTTGGGTTGTTTTAAGGATAAAACCATGATAAAACATGTAATTAAGAAGCTAAGCAACGTGGGGGAACTAGAAATCAGATTAGAGGGCAAAAAGAAAACAATAGAAGATAACACATCAATTCTAGATTTCAGTTTTAGGATAATGTAAATTTAGTAGCAGTAACCATATTTCTTGGGTTTAGTTTTGGGTTAAAAAACAACTAGAACACTTAGTTAGTAAGTGAGTACTATGGATGAATTGAAAGACAGACTAGTGACCAACAGAAAAGAATCAGAAGAGAGGTGATTCAGCTATACGTTTCAGTTTCATCAGTTTGGCCAGTTTTAGAATTTGACAGTTGAAGTAGCTTGTACAATGCTGTTTGGGGTTGTTTTCGAGTGCAACCTGGTGCGAGGATACTTAACTAAGTAGGAGGAACTTTGGAACAGATTTAAAAGACAGATTGAGAATCTAAATCAATGACTGAAGAGGGGTACATAGATTGAATGTTTCAGTTTTCTACAACACTTACCGGTTCTGTACAAGAGATTTTCAGAGGGGTTGTCCATGTTGTCTTGGGATGGTATTGTGTTTAAAACCTAGCTAACACACTTAGCTCAGTGGGTTAAGACTTAGGGGAAAGATTAGAACTCAGTTTAATTAACTAGAAGCATGAATAGAGAGGAATATGCGGAGGTTGTTTTCAGGTTCTCTATAATTGGCACCCCTGGTATAATAGTGTTACAGAAGTTTGAAGAGTGTTACAGAGGGTTAGAAATGAACCTAAAACGTTGCTAACTGGGTGAACTAGGCTGGTATATACATTTGGAAGGTAGGGAGTTAGTTTAACATACTGAAAGAAGAAGCAAGAAGAAACATCCAAATTCAGTGTTTCAATTTTCTTTCCTGAAACCTGTGCTCTCTATGTAATCCCATTACAGAGGGCTTACAAGGGTTGTATTAAATGGTAAATGATCCTAGAACTTAACTAATACACTCATGTAAGATACAAGCACTTTAGGGGAAGATTAGAGGCTAGAATAATGCACCACCAGAAAGAACCAAACAGAAACACAACTTCTGTTTTAGTTTTGTTTTTCTTTCTGTAACCGGGTCACTGTACAACTGAAACACTAATGGCATGAGAGTTTTATACTAACTATTATTAAACCTAAAACCCAGCCATTTCACTTAAGTGAATCTGTAGGAATTTGGGATGGGATTAGAAACTGATAATCAAACTGCAAGGGGAGGAATGGAGGAGCATATCACTGATTATGGATTCAGTTTTAGTTAGTTGTTGTTTCTGTATAATTGAGTACAGTAGTCGGGTGAGTGTTTAGGTGGGATGATTTTGGTTTAAAGCATGGTTAATACCCATAACTAATTGGGTAAATACTGTGGGAATGAAGTGAACCTCAGTTGAACTAGCTAGGAATAAGAACCAAGAAGAAATGTGTAGTTGTTGTTTCAGATTTAAATACTGTTGTGGCTTCTGTATAACTGTGTTACAAGGGTATTATAAGGGTGATTCTAGTTTAATAATGAACCCAAATAATTGCTAATAAATATAGCTGGGTTAGCGAAACGTGTTGAGAAGGTTAAACATCAATCACTACATTAAAAGTGAAATTAGATAAGGTATTACATGGGAATTGTGTTTCAGATTTGGAAACTGTTGGGGTTCTGTATAAATAGGTTTTAGGGGGGTATTTTAAAGAATATATTATTATGATAATTGCTAACCTATCTAGCTAAGGTGGGAATACACCCTAGGCGAATTAAGATCCTTCTTGATTAAACTTGTTACATGTTGGTGCTTGGAATACTCTAAAACATTACCTAGAGGGAAGGACTTAGTTAACGTGTGAGTTGACAATGTGAATGTCCTAGGGGTAAGATAAACCTAAGGTTAATACTTGGGAAGTCTCTAAGGGTTAACATATCATTTTGGTGTGATAAATAAACCCTGGATGAAAAATAACAAGTGTGTAATGTAAGGTTTCATACTCCATTGTAAACCAAATATTAACTCTGAGAAGGGAGGAAATAATGCCGGATGAGATTAGAAGCAAGTAGAGCATCCGGCCACTTTGGCCGGATGAGATTAGAAGCACGAAGAGCATCCGGCCGCTTTGGCCGGATAAGATTAAAGGCTAGTAGAGCATCCGGTCGCCCTCGCCGGATGAGAATAGGATGTAGGCAAAGCAAAACGTCACCTGACCGGCCGCTTGTGGTCGGTCAGAGATACTCAAAGGGGGGGTAGAATTGTACTTAAGCATGTAAGATACGGGCGGGCACCGAAGGGGCCAGGCCCAAAAAACTATAAATAAGGGTGTACCCCCATAAAGTAAGACACGCGATATTTGGCAATAAAACTCAGATTCAACTCTAGCGGAAGCTCCCTTCTCTCTCTTTACTTTCACGAAACTCTGTGTCTGGAACCAGGTAAGGTAGGATGGGAGACTAGACCGAGTCGCACATGAATAGATGTAGTGTCGCGTAGGAATCGAATCCAGTTGTATTAGAATAAGGGAACTGTTTCATTTGGCGCCGTCTGTGGGAAACGAACAGCAAGAAGCAACCACGAGACCACCTAGAAGCAGGGGAGTAATCTACGACGAATCATAGTGGAAATCCTAAAGTAACTAACGACGTTTTTTGCAGGATCAAAACACGAAAGATGGCTCCGAGGTCAAAGAAAGCACTAAGGAAGGTTACCGAAGAGAACGATCGCTCGAACAACCACTCCGAAGGAAGAATGAGTTCGGAATTGCCAGAGGCCATCTCCAAAAAAGACCTTGAAGACATGCTGAAAGGATTAGTTAGATCTATTGACGAAAAGATCGTAGAAGGAAACGAAACCTTGCAGCAGGAATTAATGCAAAGGGATGAAGAATACCAAAGAAAATGGGACGAGATGACGGAAGCAATTGAGCAGCTGAAAAACAAAGACTCCAAAGGAAGCAATGGGGAAGAAAGTAAGGATAGAAAGCGCGATTCAGTTGCTGACGAGGAAGAGATGGAGGAGGATGATCAAATAGATATGAGCTTATATCCCTTCTCAGAACGGATAAGAAAGGCGAAACTCCCCCACACTTCGTCGCCCCGACAATTGAGAAGTATGACGGGACTGGAGATCCTGCTCAGCATATCAAGAAATTCATGTTCGCCATGAACACTCAGGGAATCAGCTCCCTCGCCCTCTGCAATCTGTTCCCTGGAACGCTTTCAAAGAGAGCATTGGGATGGATCTCCACAAGGCCACCGCAGTCCATCTCGAGCTTCAAACAATTGACTGAAGACTTCCAGCAGTACTTTGCTGCAAGTAAAAGAGTTAAAAAAGAAACAATAGAGCTGATGGATATCAAACAGCGAAAAGGAGAAACTGTGAAAGAATATAGCGAGCGTTTCCATAAAAGGTCGCGGAGATCGATGATGTTGATGAGAAGATTTTGATCAAAGCCTTTGGAAACGGCCTAGCCCAGCCTCGATTAGCTGGAAAAATTGCGACAAAGGCACCAAAGACTCATGGAGAATTAGCTGAAATGATCCATGATTTCTTGAAATCTGAGATAGCAGAGAACAAAGCTAAAGAGCTGGCCGATAGCTTCAAGGCTACAGGGGCACCAGAGAAGAGGAAGGACTCGGGGGAAATGCCGGAAGAGGAGGCTCAAGGTACAAGCCATATTACGGCAAGATGATCGCCGGATCTTCCTCTCAGGGGTCACAGCACCAAGGAGCAAAGACTGTTGTCTATATTGACCCAGGGAAATATGCCGCTGCGGTAAGAGAGGGTTACCTTCCTCCGCCAAGGAAGCCGCCGCAGGGAGAAATCCCGGTTGCATTCTGCAAATTCCATGGAAATCGCAGTCATCGGACTGTAAACTGTGCTACCCTGGCCAAAGAGCTCCGAACCATTGAGGAAAACAAGAGGAAGGGAAAGCAACAGGCCGGAATGCAAAGGCAGTATGGAGGTCAACAGAGCAACGACCAGAATGTATCGCAAAGGCGGCAGGAGGAGGAAGTTCATCCCAGGCTTAACCCAGGGAAATCAGTGGGTATGATAACAGGTCTGTAAGGAAATTAGAGCAAAGGACTTCTCAAGAAGCAGGGATAGTCATAAATTGTTTCCTTAAAAAGTTAATGCATATAAGAATGAATTGTGAAAATCCAGCTACGAAATAAAAAGAATAGAAATCTCATTTTCGCGCGTTTTCGTTTACAATGCATATTTATTCCATATTCTGTTTACAGCAAAAACCCTCTTTTCTGAAAAGGAGAAAGAAGGCTAACAAAACTTTCTTTAAGAAAACTCACAGGGCTGTTTTCGGAGGTAGGGCCACTAACTCCTAGCGAAAGGAAAAGACACATTCACCAGGTGCATCAGGAGCTCCCAGAAAGGAAGGTTGCCAAGAAAGAAGGCTTTCCTCCAATTTTCTTCTCCGACGAAGATGAAGATGGAGTCCTATACCCACACAATGATCCACTTGTCATACGTGCACAAGTAAACGATCGAATGATGGAGGGAATTCTAATTGATAGTGGGGCCGGAGCAAATGTTATATCTGCCGAAGCAGTTAAAAAGCTGGAAGTGCCTGAGGACCAGATCAAGCCTTATTCGGCGGTCCTGGGAGGATTTGTGGGAGGTGTCTCTACCACATCTTCCGGCAGTATAAGCTTCACAGTAACCTTAGGCCAAGGAGATGAAAGGAGAACAGAGAGGCTCACAGCTTTTATCGTGCCGGGTCTTTCTGGATATAACATGTACCTCGGAAGACCGGGGATCAACGCTTTCAAGGCCATCCACAGCACTCATCACTTAAAACTAAAGTACTTAACCTCGAGTGGGAAGGTAGTCACGATAAGAGGAAGCCAAAAGATGGCCCGAATGTGTGAAGTCCGCATCATGGACAACCTTCCTAATGAACAGGTGGTTAAAACTGTGGGATCAGACAAGGAGTTCAAGGGAAAGTTACTTTCCTCCTCACGATTGGACCAGGAAGAGGGAGAATGTCAAACAACCCAAGACCCCCCTAAAGAGGTACATTTAAAAACTGACCCTTCTAAATTTTTTAAAATAGGAACTGCGTTTAACAGTGGGGAGCAAACTCACTTAATGAGGTTCCTGGAAAAAAGAAGGGCAACATTTGCTTGGAGCACAGACGAGATGCCTGGTATAGACCCAAGCGTTATCCGGCATGAGCTCAGGGTAGACCCAAAGCACCCGGCAGTCCGACAGAGGAAAAGAGTAATAGGGGAAGAAAGAGATTCAGCCGCACGAGCCGAGGTCCAAAAGCTCCTAAAAGCCGGATTCATCAGGGAAGTAGCTTACCCGCGATGGTTAGCTAATGTTGTCATGGTGAAAAAGGCAAATGGAAAATGGAGAATGTGTGTAGATTTCACAGATTTAAATAAGGCATGTCCTAAGGATTTCTATCCTCTGCCGTCAATAGATAGATTGGTGGTCTCGACTGCCCAGAGTTCTGTGTTAAGTTTTCTAGATGCTTTCTCCGGCTATAACCAAATAAAAATGAAAGAAGAGGATTCGGAAAAAACTTCCTTCATTACTTCAGCCGGAACATTTTGTTACAAGGTGATGCCTTTTGGCCTAAAGAATGCAGGGGCTACTTTTCAGCGAATGATCGACAAAGTGTTTTGTCAGCAAATTGCCCGAAATGTGGAAGCTTATGTCGATGACATAGTTGTGAAAAGCCCGTCAAAGGAACAACACATGAAGGATTTGGAAGAAACATTTGACACTCTGGATAAATACCAAATTAAGCTAAATCCAGAAAAGTGTGTGTTCGGGGTAACCAAGGGGAAATTTCTTGGCTTCATAGTGGGGCAACGAGGTATTGAGGTTGATCCGGAAAAAAGTCAGGCAATTCTCGACCTTTCTCCACCAAGAAATATCAAAGATGTTCAAGCTTTGAACGGCAGGCTCACAGCATTAAGCAGATTCTGCTCTAAGCTACAGGAAAAATCAATCCCATTCTTCAACATTCTAAGGAAGAACAGTAAATTCGAATGGGGACAAGAGTGTATAGAGGCATTTGAGAAGATCAAAGAAATGCTTCGGGATTTACCTAAATTAGGTGTACCTGCTCCAGGACAGGATCTATACCTTTATCTATCCGCAACAGATTGGGCGGTTGCAGCTGTCTTAATCATGGAAGAGAAAAAGGAGATACCAGTCTACTATACGGGCAAAATCTTGAGCCCAACAGAAGGACGGTACACTAATATAGAAAAAGTCTTGTTCGCACTGGTAGTGGCATCAAGAAAGCTACGACCCTACTTTCAGTCGCACCGAATCTTTGTCAGGACAAATTGGCCGCTCAAGCAAATCGCGAACAATCCAAATGCCTCCGGCCGGATGGTAAGCTGGACAGTAGAACTGACACAATATGAAATACATTTCATGCCCAGAACGGCGATCAAAGCTCAGGCCTTAGCAGATTTCATAACAGAAACAAGTTTCGCAAAAAATAGGGAACAAACTCAGAACCCATATGTCATCTTGGTCGATGGAGCTCGATGCAAAAATGGAGCAGGAGCCGGAATAGTGGTGCAAGCGCCGGATGGGCAAAGCTTGAATTACGCCTTCCGACTGAACTTTGACGTCACTAATAATGAAGCCGAATACGAAGCTCTTATCCAGGGTTTGGAAGTAGCCACAGCCCTAGGGGCGACAGAGTTAGAGGTATATTCGGACTCTATGTTGGTAACGAGACAAAGTGACAACATCTACGAAGTTAAAGAAGAAAAACTATGGAGATACTTGCTAAAAGTCCAAGAGCTAAAGGCGAATTTCCAAAAATGCGAGTTAAAACATCTTCCTCGTGAAGAGAATGTCGAAGCTGATGCTTTGGCCAAGCTGGCAAGTATGGCCGAAAGGGTACCCAATGAAATATGGCTGGAAGTCAGAAATTCCCCAAGTATAGAAGGAGCTCAGGTGTTGGTGGTAGGGTCAGATGATCAAGGAGAATCTTGGATGACTCCGATTATAGATTACATACGGTATGGAAAACTGCCGGAAGAAGAAAAGGAGGCCAGGATAGTAAAAAGGCGGGCTGCATCATTCTTTATTGAGGATAACCAGCTGTATAAACGCTCTTTCGCAAGACCGGCTCTGAAATGTGTTACCATGGCTGAAGGGCAGAGTTAGTAAGAGAGATACATGGTGGACTCTGTGGAAATCACCAAGGAGAAAGAGCCACAACTCACAAAATCTTAAGACATGGGTACTTTTGGCCAAAGATGAGATGCTGTAGGGAATATATACAAAGATGCCGCAAGTGTCAAGAGCATGGAAATAGGATACACACTCCTCCGGCGGAGCAAAAATCTATTCTATGTCCAATTCCTTTTGCTATGTGGGGGTTGGACATTGTGGGTCCATTCCCGGAAGCCTCACCAGGGAGGTTCAAATTTATCTATGTAGCCATCGACTACTTCACAAAGTGGGTTGAGGCAATGCCTACTATCTCCATCACAGCTAGGAAATCGCAAGAATTCATTTGGAAATATGTGGTGTGCAGGTTTGGCATACCAAAAGCCATAATAACCGATAACGGAACACAGTTCAATTGTGACAGCTTCCGAGAATTTTGTGAAGAATGGAAGATTGACTTAAGATTTGCATCGGTGGCACATCCTCAGGCGAATGGGCAGGTTGAGAATGCAAACGGCCAGATAGTAAAGGCAATAAAAAGAAAACTCGATACAAAAAAGGGGAAATGGGCGGAATTGCTGCCCCAGGTCCTATGGTCATACCGAACAACAGAAAGAGGACCAACAGGGGAAACGCCTTACAGATTGACGTATGGTTTGGAAGCCGCTATCCCGGCAGAAATTGTGGTACCATCCATAAGGTGGGAATCATATGACGAAGAAACCAACAGTCAGGGAATACAGGACCATCTTGATCTCCTTGAGGAAACCAGGGCAGCCGCCGCAGTAAAAATGGCAAGGGATAAATCTAAGGTAGAAAGGTATTTCAATAGAAGGGTAAAAGAGCGAAGTTTTGCCCCAGGAGAATTAGTTCTCCGAGAGGTTAAGCAACCAAAAAAGCTGGAACCCCAATGGGAAGGACCATATGTTGTACACCAGAAGACGGACGGGCTTCTTACCGCCTGAAAAATAGTGAAGGATACGAATTGCCTCACTCCTGGCATGCTGAATGCCTAAAAAAGTTTTATGTGTAAAAACATTTCTTGTAAAAGCAATAAAATGAGGTATTCTTTTGAAGGAAGTTTTTTGAAATATCTATCCGGCCAACGAGCCGCACACCGGCCAACGAGCGCAGGCTATCATGCCTTGAAAGAAAAAGAAAGCACCCGCCAACGAGCGGCAGGCTATCATGCCTTGAAAGAAAAAGAAAGCACCCGCCAACGAGCGGCAGGCTATCATGCCTTGAAAGAAAAAGAAAGCACCCGCCAACGAGCGGCAGGCTATCATGCCTTGAAAGAAAAAGAAAGCACCGCCAACGAGCCGCAGCAGCAGGCCAACGCCAGCTATCATGCCTTGAAAGAAAAAGAAAGCACCCGCCAACGAGCGGCAGGCTATCATGCCTTGAAAGAAAAAGAAAGCACCCGCCAACGAGCGGCAGGCTATCATGCCTTGAAAGAAAAAGAAAGCACCCGCCAACGAGCGGCAGGCTATCATGCCTTGAAAGAAAAAGAAAGCACCCGCCAACGAGCGGCAGGCTATCATGCCTTGAAAGAAAAAGAAAGCACCGCCAACGAGCGCAGCACGGCCAACGAGCCAGGCTATCATGCCTTGAAAGAAAAAGAAAGCACCCGCCAACGAGCGGCAGGCTATCATGCCTTGAAAGAAAAAGAAAGCACCCGCCAACGAGCGGCAGGCTATCATGCCTTGAAAGAAAAAGAAAGCACCCGCCAACGAGCGGCAGGCTATCATGCCTTGAAAGAAAAAGAAAGCACCCGCCAACGAGCGGCAGGCTATCATGCCTTGAAAGAAAAAGAAAGCACCCCCAACGAGCCAGGCTATCATGCCTTGAAAGAAAAAGAAACACCCGCCAACGAGCGGCAGGCTATCATGCCTTGAAAAAAAGAAAGCACTGGCCAACGAGCCGCAGGCGATCACGCCTTGGAAGGATAATATTCGGCCAATATATTGAAAGCTGAAACAAAACTGATTAACAAGCTGCAGGGTGATACAGCTAAAAACCATAGAGAACCAGCCGGAGCAAAGTCCAAAGCAAAGCATCACCCGGCGGTGTAATTTACATAGGATAACTGCACATGCATCATTTTAAAAGGTAAAGGACAGGGGGAAAGAAACATCGCGGCAAATAAAAAAAACTTCCGGCTCAGAGGAAGTTGCTCCGGCAGACAAATAACTAAAATGATAAGATACAACTTGTATTTCTCCCAAAATTATGGGGTCGAGTCAACTGCAACATAGAATTGTGCGGCAGAAACAAAAATACATGTCATAATGAGAACTTCTCTAAAAAAAAAAACAACACCTCTATTCTACACATTCTACTGCCTTTGAAGTCTCTTTTTCAGCAGCTTCTTCTCCAGTGGTTAGTAGTCTATCGCCGCTTCCTGCTACACTCCCGGAAGACTTAGATCTTCTGGCAAGATGCTGCATCCCTCCGGCGGATGGTAGGATATTGCTTCCGGCAGGAAGGAATGAGGCCTCGCCAGCACCAAAGCATGTTCTCCGGGACTGCGGCAGAATCTCTCAAGCTCTGAGAAGAAGTTGGATTTCTGAGCAACAGCTTTGAATTCCAACTTATTATAGGTCATCATCCAATAATTCTCCTTTCTCGAGAGAGTGATCTGAGACGATCTGCTGGCAGATGTCAACCAACCGGCGGCACTGAGAAGCAAAAGACTCCTTTAGGTGGGCATTAATGGTGCCTTGCTTCTGTATCTCTTCCTGAGACTGCCGGGAGAATGTTCTAAGCCTGGTCACTTCAGATTCAAGAGTCAGGACTTGAGCACGGTATTTGTCACGTTCAGAATTGGCAACTGACAACTCCCCCTTGGCACGAGATATCCGTCCGCTCAACTGAGTGACGTGCTTCAACAAATTGGCAGCACTCATGCCTGGCCGGAACAAAAAAGAATAAGGTAATGAAAGAGCTAAAAGAAGGGAAAAAGTTAAAGGCCCGGAAGTTTACCATGTCCTAATGGCTCAGTACTCTCCGCGTGAGAGCGGGACTTGGCTTCCTCTAGCTCCCTCACCCTCTCCTCCAGCCTCGCTTTCTCTCCAATGAGGATGGTCTTTTCTGCATCAAGAGCCTTTTTCTCTTTTTCTACAAGAGAATAATCCTGGAGCAGAGACTGCCTCTCTTGATCAAAAGAAGATCTTGATTGCTCCTCCAGCGCAGCTTTTTCTTCCAGCAAGCGGTCCTGCTCTTGCATAAGCTTCTCTTTTTCGTTCACAAGAGTTTCGTTCTCCCGCTTAAGAGTTTGATTCTCTAGCCCGAGCTCTTCAGCCTCCTGCTTGAAAGATTGGCCCTGCTGGTGGAAAAAGGCCTTCTCTGCCTGAAGATTATTCACCTCGCTCCGAAGGCTGTTTACTTCGTTCCGGTGTGCAGAAACAGTCTGATCCGGCGAGGAGTCCAGGTTAAACAGCGATCAAATTGGCAAAGCTATATTTAATAGGGCACAAGAGACGATTTTATACCTCTACCAACGTACTATCAGCCTCTTTGATCCGGCTCCTCAGAGTGAAATTCTCTTCCCGAATTTTCTTCAGCTGCGCTTCATACTCATCACGCTGACGCTCGCACTCACGCCGAGACAACTGCAGGTCTTTGCTAATCGCCTCGGTCCTATCCTTCGCCTTACGGTCGATCTCATACTCGACCTGGTCGATGTAAGCGTCATGGGAAGAGCGGGTCAGCTTCAGCTCCTCCTCAACTCTATTGGCCCGGCTTTCCTCGTAGCGAAGGCTGGACTGGAGGTTGCTAAAGTGAACTTCAACACTTTGGGCCATGGACATCACCTAAAAAAAAAACAGCAAAACAGCGCATAAATTCAGAAAATCCAAAACACAAACAAGAAGAGGAACATAAGTGATGTGGATATCTACCTGAAAGATTCCCCCCCACATCATGTCGAACGCTTCTTCGGCTGGGATGGAATGCCGCATGATGGCGTCTGCTCCCCCATCCCCGGTCCGCAGCCTGTTCTTGGTAGCAGTGAAGTTCGCCGGAGGAGCAAAGATCCCGTCTGGATGGCCGGATCTCTTGATTGCCTCCTTCCAGATGGAGGAATACTTCGCAGCATCACAGTTTAGCAAGGGAAGAGGCTGCCCGCGATGATAGAACCACCCTTCCTTTTGGGAAGGGCCGGTGTAAGACTCCCGAGTAGGAGGAGGAGGTGAGGGGAGGATGAAGCTAATTGATCTTCCCTCTGCTCATTCTGGGGCTCTCTCTGCTCATTCTGGGGCTCAGAACCCTCCGGCATAGGACCCTCCGGCGCAGAGGAGGCCAGGTAATCTTCCCTTTGCTTACTTCGAAGCTCAGGGTCCTCCGGCACTGGCCGATACCCCTTTGCAATTTCTCTTGCTGCTTCCACGGCCGCAGCAACGTCGACGTAAATTGACCCTGAAGCTTCACGGTCGCCGGAGGTTTGTTTTTCTTCTAGCTCTGTGGCCTTGGGCTTTGACGTAGTTTTCTTTTTTAGCTTTTTTCTGGCAGGAGCAGCAGGAGCCGCTGTAATGACGAAACGTAGTTAGGACCAAAGGGAGCAAAGTACTGAAACTAAGAAAAGTAAAAGGGTAGAAGAAAGCGTCAAGACAGCCGAAACCTTCTTTAGCCGAAGGGCTGACGTGAGGACCTGTGGCCCCCAAGGTATTTTCTTGAGCTGGATCTGAGGAAAAGTAACTCGTCAAGTCAGGAAATTGCTCGCAAATGGGGGTCGGATGACCGGACTCCCGCCCCGGGCGGAAACCAAGGTCCAAACCCGAACCAGGGGTAAGTGGAAGAAAGACACGCTGCCCAGATTTGGGGCTTACGTGCCATGTACCTGGCAATCCAGCATCAGCACGTTCAGGAGACTCAAGCCGCTTCTTTTTCTTCAAATTACCGGCTTGGCCACCTTCAGCCTCTCGTCTGGAACGCTTTGCCGGAGTAGCATCCTCCACCAAAAGCTGCTCAGCCGTATCAATGGCCGCATCCAGCGTGTCGTAGTAATCAACTTTCTCGCCCCCACACTTGTAGGTGACAAAGTTCCAGTTATGGAAAGGACCAATTTTGTCCCCCTTCTGGAAGAAATCTGCGGCAAAACACCCAAACAATAAGGAAACCAGAAAAGAAGCGACGGAATAAAAAGAAAGAAGGGAGCTTACTATGAAATGTCTTCAGAGACAAGCGTTCTTTCGTGAAGAACGCCTCCACGGTCGGCAGTTTCTTGTTTACTTCCCTAAGGGCCTTCGCAATAGGAATTTCAGCCGGAGGAACCTCGGGGCTGACTAACTGACCTTTTCCGGCCTCAGCAGCGTATGGGATGCCCAGCACTCTGCCGGAAGGAGGAACGACGACGAACCACCGCGACCCCCACTCGTGAGCCTTTCTGTAGTCAAAAAGAGAGTACCCACTCTTCGCAATAAGGGTTAGGCTCTCAGGGTCCTTCCTAACCGAGAAAAATCGAACGAAATCGGTACCCTCCGGCCGAATCTTGATATCGTCGCAGATAGAGGCAAAAGCGTGGAGGTGTGCAATGGCTTTAGGATGGAGATGGGCAAGGGAGCAGCAACGACGAGAAGGAACCCTAGCACGAAGGGGTGTGGGGGAATGGTCAGACCAGATCGAAAGAAGTCGGCATAAACGACATACCCACGACCAAAATCGTCGTTAGGGTGAGATTCAGAGGATGGTAAAAAAATTTTTGTGCCGAGTGGAGCTTCAACCCCCTCGAGACAATTACAGAGGGAGGAGTAGTTGAGGGAAGAGGGAAAAGGTTGGCGCCCAGAACGGAAGGGTCTTATCGGCTTCAGATACGAAGGGCGAAAGCCGTTGGAGGATTGGGAGCCTTGAATCGCTCCGATGGCGGAGGGGAATTTAGCAGCAAGCTTGCTCTGTTTAGAAGAAGAAGAAGCCATTGATGAGTTGAGCACGATTTGGAGCGACGACGGCAGGAAGGCAAAGGAAAAGAAGTTGAGAGAGCAGCTAGTGGAGGAAAGAGAAGAAGACTTGGAATGTCGGGCTTTAAGGGAAGTTTTCTCCCGCTCAAATAAATACATATATATATGCGAACAAAAGTAACCTTTTTTAACAGGGGAAGAGAAAAGGTCGCACGCTTCTTAAAGACGCTACCGACGTCCAGTCGAAAGAACGACTGCACATTCTACATCGGTAACAAGCGGAAAATTCGAAAGAAGAATACACTGAGGCACGAGCTGCGCACATGACCAACATAAAGTTCCTTTTCTCCGCATAGGGAGAAAAAAACTTGTGGGACTGAGATAAGGAAGCAACAAAGCTGGAAGCGATCAAAGAAGGGGCAGGGCCCCAGAACTGGCCACAGGCAGTCGCAAAATTATCCACCAAAGCACGAGGCACAGAAGTTCTATTTTTTCTTCTCCAAGATTCAGAAAAAAAGAACTTGTGGGACTGATGAGAAGGGAGAAATAATGCCGGATGAGATTAGAAGCAAGTAGAGCATCCGGCCACTTTGGCCGGATGGGATTAGAAGCACGAAGAGCATCCGGCCGCTTTGGCCGGATAAGATTAAAGGCTAGTAGAGCATCCGATCGCCCTCGCCGGATGAGAATAGGATGTAGGCAAAGCAAAACGTCACCTGACCGGCCGCTTGTGGTCGGTCAGAGATACTCAAGAGGGGGTAGAATTGTACTTAAGCATGTAAGATACGGGCGGGCACCGAAGGGGCCAGGCCCAAAAAACTATAAATAAGGGTGTACCCCCATAAAGTAAGACACGCGATATTTGGCAATAAAACTCAGATTCAACTCTAGCGGAAGCTCCCTTCTCTCTCTTTACTTTCACGAAACTCTGTGTCTGGAACCAGGTAAGGTAGGATGGGAGACTAGACCGAGTCGCACATGAATAGATGTAGTGTCGCGTAGGAATCGAATCCAGTTGTATTAGAATAAGGGAACTGTTTCAAACTCACACTACGAGTAAGGAGTTTTTAAAGATAACGATACCGTAACTAATAACAGTTGAAATCCGGGGATGTAATACCGGGGTTACTAACGTTATTCGGAAATACCGAGTCATAATGTCATGTGGATTGACACTTAGCGTTCTTCGTATTGCTAGATCGCCATTCAGACATGCGCGCTCGATAGCCTTAGCGGTCTACACTGTGCAACCTTGGACACGGTGTACGGTATGTAAAGGGGTTTGATCCGGGTTGTCCTGAGGAATTCCTCGGGCTCGGATTTGTTTGATAAATAACTTGTGTGGATGTATGTATGTGATTATGTGTGTGATGGATAACTGTGTTTGCTGCATTATTTATTTATGCATGAACGTCCTACGGGACTAATACTACGTCGACTATAGATCGACTTACATAAAACTACATATGCGAGACGTGTGATTGGAATTACCGTTGTCTGACCTAATACACTAAGTATTACAAGTATGTAGTTATAACCTAAGTAAAACACTTAGGAACGGGACATGACATTGTCAATCCCTAGAGCTTCGACTCGAACATAAATACTACCTAGAATCATTCTAGGCATGCGTAAGACCCACAGGGCAGCCAACAAAATAAGTGATGTTCTCCATAACTGTAACTGACTACCTAACTAATGAAGTTAACAGTGGAGTGCGAATGAATGTGATGATGTACCTTAATCCAGACAGTCACTGGCTGCTGGTCGCGCGTAGAGATCTCTTGGGTTATCCCGTAACGGGTTTACCCTAGTTAATCCTGAACGAACCTAGATAGATCGTCAGGCGGAGTGTGCTACCGTTGGCACCAGGCCTTTGACCACCTAAATGGACGCCTTTACAAAGGCAAAGTGAAATAGTCCTGGAGTCTTCGGATGATCAGGGCAGTGAACACCTTGTGTGTACGTGGGACTACTGTCCAAGTGAGTATATTTCGGGTTGTCCTAATTGACGCCCGATAGTGCTAACCAAATCAAGTGATATGTGAGGGCCCGGGGGGCCGAGTGTTGTAATACGTGAAGATGTTAACATACGACGTATGATTTATCAATGCTATTGTATTGTATGATGTGTGACTGTGCTGCGTATATTTATAAATGACTGTTTGGATTGGATTGATGGTTATATAATCATGTATGTTGTTACAATATTTATTATGTCTGTAAAATGGTAAAGCATGAAATCAATCTAATATCAAGATGGTTAAAAATGACAAATGACCAATAGGGTCCAGGCCCGGCATACTCAGCGTCTATCGCTGAGACTACACTTATTGTGCAGGTTGTTGATCTTCGTTGAAGCCGAAGTGCGGGAGCAGGGTAGCTAGGGTTACTTTAATTATTGCGTAAGAAATTTATTTGTATAAGGATTTCAGTCTGTGGGTGTATGACGGGACGGTTGTATCCATGTGGGATTTGGGTAGATGCTCACTTGTCGAATGTTATGGATGTGGACTTAGTATGATGTATAGGGGATATCTCATTGTCACAGCTGTAACACCCCAACTCCAAATACAATGATTGTCGCCCTAAGTCCATCTCATTCATTAACAACGCAGCGGAAAAGTTCTACTAAATTGGTGTTTCCGCCGTTAGTCACCCACATGACTAACTAGGCCTATTCTTTTACAAGTCACGGTCTGACTAACCGGATAATTACTCAAGCATCTATACTATACAATTCATAAACCACAACTTATACCGAGTATCTCATATCCTAATACATCATACTAACATCTCATCAATTTACTAAACGAGTGTACATGCACAACTCGTATAACAAATGTAAAAGCAACCCGTAGTACTCTACCCGCTCCTACTCTCAGGTTGAGTCCTCGTCTGGTACCCACCTGCAAAGTTTAAATCACAGGCCCAAAGGGGCTCAGTATATTGCTGGTACAAAAAACGTGCAGCCTACAGGCTAGCAGGGTTACACACGACTACTTTGTCGTGTACATGCAATTGTTTATTCATACAAATAATAATAAGAAGTACGATAACAAACAACACATTTATGTGAAACATTCACAGCTCAAATAAATCGAACGTCGTAATGGGCGCCCATTAATGATTAAATCAGATTCCTAACTCCTGAAGCCTGAGAATTGTTTAGTTCTCGTGTTCGACCATACCTTATAAGTGCCAACCGCTCTCTTAATAGAACTGGTTGTTCTCTAACTGAATTGTTTATTTTTGTCGGGTCAAAGTAACCCTAGTCAATGAGTTATTAGCTCCATTAAATTAATAAACATTAATTCTTAAGTTATGAGGGGTGTAGGCTTGACCCTCCCGCACCTCCTGAATTTGCCTCCCACCTCGAACTGTTCACTCGAGCTGGTCGGGTCAGTTTATCGACCCTAGGCGACAAGTCGTAGACGAGCCATATGCGGAAGACAGATCTGATACAGATGCCGACCTCCTAACCTAAACATGCATGACCGGAGTTAGTCCCGGATTCCTCTCAAGTTCCAGTTAGTTGAAGTCTCAATGACAATTTGTTAGCTAAACCTCTCTTGGTATTAACCAACTAACAATAGGGGGTAATTATGACCTTATACAATTGTTTATTAAACAAAGTTAATGAACAAGCTCTGAATCAAGTAATGTTAGTGTGCAATGGACACAAAATAACAATACAGTAGATCGGTTTCATGCTTAATCTTGGTTAGTCGTATCACAATAACACATAGCACACAAACCGAGGTAGACTCCGTTAGCAAACAAGCTACAAGAATCCCATACCGTACACCGGAGATTGGCTAGCTCTTTATCCCACGCCCGCCTAATTCGCCGAACGCCTCCGACTATCTAGATCTGTAACCAGAACTAGTATTAGTATCCTATGTCTTAGAACTAATTGGGTTCTCTTTTCAACTTAAACCTCTTCCTAGGTTAACCCGGGTATAATAGTATACCGTTAAACGGGTTTGTTCATTTAGGAGCGTTTTTAAACTCAATTCCAATTCATTAACATACTAACGTCGTTAGCAGTTATTTAGTTGCACGGTTAGCAACTTTAGACTTATACGGACCTTGTATTAGGTTTTCGTATTTTTCACTATTCATCCGTATTTCTCTATTCATTTATACGGTCTCGTATTCTACTATTCATTTATACGGCCTCGTATTTTACTATTCGCCGTATTTCACTATTCACGTATACATCTCGTATCTTACTGTTCACGTATACGTCTCATATTTTACTGTTCACGTATATGTATTTACTATATGTAACACCCCAACTACAAATAACACACTTAACAATACTTTGCAGCGGAAATCACAACTCACAACATAACTCAACTCTTTGGTGTTACACGCCGTTAGCCACCTACGTGGCTAACAAGGCTAACATACATACATCGTACCGGTCTGATGGACTAAACTCCCGAGCAACTACACATTAATCTCGTTCCATGCCCAACATTCATTATACACTTACATTACAACTGTACCGAGTATCTTCCAAATAACGCCGATACAATTTCGGACTTACTACACCTACAGCACATCCACAATTTTCATGACTACCCACATACAATTAACTACCCCGTCCTACTCTCAAACGGCCTCCAGTTCCTTGTACCTGAAACAGGAAAGAGAAGAAAAGGGTGGCCCCCAAGGGGCTCAGCACCTTTGCTGGTATGGTAATCCCGCAGCCCGCATGCTACCGGGCCATGCACAACTAATTGTCGTCTTAGCATGCGACTGATTTCATTTAAACAAACACAACTACACACATACTTCATGCTTGAAAGCAAACATCCATTAGTAGAACACAAACACAAGATTAGCACACACAACATAACCATATACTTCACTTGATAACATACACACAACTTAATTCCATTCTTCTTAGGGAACATAAACTTTACTTAGGGAGTGCCGGGGTGATATAAGCCCGAGCACAACATACATACATTTTCTTTACTTAGGTATGGCGGCCTCATATAGGACCGATCACACCTTGCACAAATTCCCCCTAGCTCCAATAATGATGAGGTAGGTAAGCCTTGGTTAAGCGTGTGGGTGGTTGTAATTCAAGGAGGAAAAACAACCGTAACATAATAAAGAGGGAGTCGAAGCGAACTTAGGCATCAACACCCTACCAACATTAAACATGATTTCCCTCTAACCCGATTGGAAGTTGGGTAGGTAAGCTTTGGCTAAGCTAGTGGGAGGTCGAAATCCAATGAAGGAAAGCAACCCTTAACATAACAGGTGTAACACCCCCAAACACTGGCCTAGGAGTTAGGGGTATTACACGCCGCGTATTATTACATAATAACGCAAGGCTCTAATAAACAGACTTAAACAGGTAATCAAATAAGGCCCAAACGAAATACTTAGATAAAGTATAACTGAAATGATGTCGTAACATCCCGAAAGTCATTACAGAACCCACCAAACAGATGTCAAAAGCGGAAGCTTAACAAAATATGCCCAAAGGCTCAAATTCAAATACAAAGGTCTCAAAAGAAGCTAAATACAAAGCAGCTAAACTCCAGAAGCAGAGGGGAGACGATCCTCGCTAATCAATCTGCAAAAGCGTTAGAAGTAGGGGGATGAGCACACAACTATGCCCAGTAGATGACCAACTTCATCAACCAGCATGCTCAAAACATTTACAGAATATTGACAAATCAGAAGGAGTCAAGAATCCACAAATATGTCAGAAACCAGAAACAGAAGTCCATTCATTAAGGGACTAAACAGAGCAGAAGCAGACAGAAGCGGAAAAACAGAGTGGGACACTAGCGATCACAGCATACAGACAGAATGAGCAACCAGCTCGTGAACAGAACGAGGAAACCTCACTCGTAAACAGAACAGGTGTAAACACCCGTGAACAGAACGGGGAACGTCACCCGTGAACAGAAGGATCCTACATAGCGCGCTACGAGACAGCGTAACCAGCCATCCAAAGGCTCAGACACAGAGATAACTAGGTCCCAAAAAAGAAGCTTAAATACAGATAAGCATATGTGCACCAAAGGCACCAGAAAGCACATAGATGGCTTGGAAATCAGAAGGGGAATCCAACCCCGCAAACGGAAGTCAAAACGGAGCTCGAACGAGCAAGTTAAGGTCAAAACAGTACCCTGTCCGAACTTGTGTCCGGACATCAATGTTCGGACACAAGTCGAGACTCAGAAGGCGAAATCAGACAGATGTCCGAACTTGTGTCCGGACATCAAAGTTCGGACACAAGTCGAACCTTAAAACAGAAGAAGAGTCAGAGGTGTCCGAACATCCAAGTTCGGACGGATGTTCGGACATCCTTCGGAAAACAGAACGTGGAGAGTCCGAACTTGTGTCCGGACATCAGACGTTCGGACACAAGTCGCCAAAATCAGAGAATGCAGAAGGCTGTGTCCGAACTTCAAAGCTCGGACGGAAGTTCGGACACAGCAAAGATTTCAGAGAATAAAAGCGCAACAGGGTATGTCCGAACGTCAAAGCTCGGACAGACGTTCGGACATACCGAAAACTCAGAAAAACAGAAGCGAATTCAACACGAACAGTGGCACAAAAGCAATCTAAATCAACACACACATTTACAAAACAACCTTGGGGGTTTAATCCGTTGAAATGGCATTAAAACAGGCACAAGTCACACACAAACACGAGGCAATCATTGAATTAATTGTAGAATCTGAACTCCCCAAGGCTGAACACACGGATCGAATCCGAAAGCCACCTACCTCGAATATCAGCAGACGAAAACCCAAAATCTGAAGCAATAGAACCCAGCCAACGCAGACCACGCAAACACCGAACTGTAGACTGAAAGCGCAATTCCAAACTCTGAACAAAAGCAATCGCAGAACAAATCCCTAATCAGAAAACAGAGAACCCACAACCCCGGAACTGCCACTGATAAACGCAATTCAAATCCTTACCTGAATCCGACGGCGGAAACACAGACGAGCCACAGCAGAAGAAATTGATCGGGACAGAGAAGCCAACGCTGAACTACAATCAGATTGCAGAGGCAAAATTAGAAGGAGGAATTTCCTAAGACCTAAACCTCAAAACTGAATTGTATTAACCATATACAATTCGCAAACCTGATCGCAACGGAGAAGATGAGGCAGACGCAGAATTCACCAGCAGCACCGCACAACAAACGAATCAGCAACGCACACGCAGGAAAGGAGAAATGCTCTGAAGAACAAGAGAGAGAAGGGAGAAAGGAAGGCTTAACGTCTTGAGAACTGATCGGGAAAATTAGAAAAAGAGAGCGTGGTGAGGAATGTGGTTAGAAGACTGGATAATTTAAGAGGGAAAGATTAAGTAAATAGGAAGAGAAATATTGTGAGATTAGTCTCACCAGAAAATAAAACAGATGGGGAAAAGACCTCCTTGTCCCCGACTTCTTTAATAAAGACTTCCATATCCTAAATTCAGAATGAACCAACTTAACGAGCCATAGCAACGAAATAAAATATAACCAAATCTTGGGTTATAACATCACCTCCCCCTTAAAAGAATTTCGTCCTCGAAATTAAAACATACCTACTGCTCGAAAAGGGCGGGAAACTTAGAGCGCACTTCACTTTCGACCTCCCAGGTCGCCTCTTCCTCTGACTGACCCGACCACTGCACCTTCACCAAGGGCATGGTCTTGCTCCTAAGCTTACGAACATCTCGGGCTAGAATCCTCGAAGGAACTGCCTCGAACGTGAAGTCCTCCCTCAACTGAAGCGGACTGAAGTCGATCACATGAGATGGGTCCGGAATATACTTCCTCAGCATAGAAACGTGGAACACACTGTGCACTGCTGCTAAAGACGGAGGCAGAGCCAAACGATAGGCAACCGGTCCGATCCTCTCTAGGATCTCAAAAGGACCCACAAAACGAGGGCTAAGCTTGCCTCTCTTCCCAAAACGAACGACTCCTCGAACTGGGGAAACCTTCAAATACACATGGTCGCCCACCTCAAGCTCTAGAGGTCGTCTCCTCTGATCGGCGTAGCTCTTCTGACGACTCTGAGCCACAAGCAAGCGCTCTCTAATC
Organism: Limonium bicolor; assembly: GCA_023374045.1. Lineage (NCBI taxonomy): Eukaryota > Viridiplantae > Streptophyta > Magnoliopsida > Caryophyllales > Plumbaginaceae > Limonium > Limonium bicolor. Next base: position 129,207,680 of record CM041777.1, on the reverse strand, counting down.
GACTGGATCTTGCCCACAGCATCCTGAACCATGTCTGGACCAATCACAGCTCTCTCCTTCAGATCATCCCAACAGATGGGTGATCTGCACCTCCTGCCATACAAGGCCTCGAACGGTGCCATCCCAATACTGGTCTGAAAGCTATTATTGTACGCGAACTCTATCAGTGCCACGTGCTGATCCCAGCTGCCCCCAAAATCCAACACACATGCTCTGAGCATGTCCTCAAGGACCTGATTCGTCCTCTCTGTCTGCCTGTCTGACTGAGGATGATAAGCTGAACTGAAGGACAACTTCGTCCCCAAAGCCTGATGCAAACTCTGCCAGAATCTGGACACAAACCTCGGATCTCTGTCAGACACAATCGAAGCAGGAACCCCATGTAGACGCACAATCTCATCCATGTACAACTGGGCTAAACGGTGCAAACTGAAGGTCTTCCTGACTGGTAGGAAGTGAGCACTCTTCGTGAGCCGGTCCACAATGACCCAAACTGCATCAAAACCCCTCGGAGTCTTAGGCAGTCCCATAACAAAGTCCATACCGACGCTCTCCCACTTCCACTCCGGAACGGGAAGAGGCTGAAGCAAACCAGCTGGTCTCTGATGCTCGGCCTTGACCTGCTGACAGGTCCGACATCTGGATACAAAGTCAGAAATGTCCCTCTTCATGTTGCTCCACCAAAATGTCTCACGTAGATCCCGGTACATCTTCACCCCGCCTGGGTGTACCAAGTAAGGAGCTCCATGAGCCTCCTACATGATCTCACGTCTCAAAGCATCGTCAGCAGGCACACAGACGCGGTCTCGTAACCTCAGACAGCCATCCTCTGCAACTCTGAATTCAGACTCCTGACCAGCAGCAATCTCATCTCTGATCTTACGCAAACTGACATCAAGCTCCTGACTGGCCTTGATCCTGTCGATCAAGGTAGGCTGAATCTGTAACGCTGCTAAAATCCCAGACCTCTCTGGACGGACGACCCAGATACCCATGCGCTGCAACTCCAGAGCAGACCTCTGCACACCAGACAAAGCACAGACGGTCCCAGACGGACCCCTCCTACTGAGCGCATCAGCCACAACGTTCGCTCTACCAGGATGGTAGAGGATCTCCAGATCATAATCGTGCAGTAACTCCAGCCACCTCCTCTGCCTCAAGTTCAACTCCTTCTGAGTGAACAGATACTTGAGGCTCTTGTGGTCCGTATAAACTTTGCACGCTGCTCCATACAGATAGTGCCTCCAAATCTTCAGAGCAAACACCACAGCAGCTAACTCCAGGTCGTGGGTCGGATAGTTTCTTCTCATATGGCTTAAGCTGACGAGAGCCATATGCAACCACCTTCCCCCCTGCATCAGAACACACCCAAGTCCCCTATGGGACGCATCACAGAAAACCTCCAGACCCTCGGTCCCCTCCGGAAGAGTCAAGATCGGCGCAGTAGTCAACCTCTTCTTCAGCTCCAGAAAACACTGCTCACAGGCATCGCTCCACTCGAACTTCACATCCTTCTGAAGCAGACGAGTCAACGGAATCACCAACTTGGAGAAGCCCTCCACAAACTTGCGGTAATAGCCCGCCAATCCAAGGAAACTACGAACATCCCCAACATTAGTAGGCCTGGCCCACTCAGTAATAGCTCGAATCTTCTCCGGATCCACGGAGATACCATCCTTAGAGACCACATGTCCCAAGAATACCACCTGATCCAACCAGAACTCACACTTCTTCAGCTTCGCGTACAACTCGTTCTCCCTCAGAGTCTGGAGAACGGTCCTCAAATGCTCCTCGTGCTCCTCAGCACTCTTGGAATACACCAAGATGTCATCAATAAACACCACAACGAACTGGTCCAAAAACGGCTTGAACACCCGGTTCATCATGTCCATAAATACAGAAGGCGCATTCGTCAGACCGAATGGCATCACTAGGAACTCGTAGTGTCCATAACGAGTCCTGAAAGCGGACTTAGGCACATCGTCTGCCTTAATCCTCAGCTGATGATATCCCGACCTTAGATCGATCTTCGAAAACACCTTAGCTCCCGCTAACTGGTCGAACAAGTCATCTATGCGCGGGAGAGGATACCTATTCTTAATGGTAACCTTGTTGAGCTCCCTGTAGTCAATGCACAGCCGCATGCTACCGTCCTTCTTCTTTACAAGCAACACTGGCGCTCCCCAAGGCGACACACTCGGGCGAATGAAGCCCTTATCCAGCAGCTCCTGTAACTGGACCTTCAACTCCTTAAGCTCCGCAGGCGCCATCCGGTATGGGGCCTTCGAAATCAGCTGAGTCTCAGGTGCGAGTTCGATCGAGAACTCCACCTCTCTAACAGGGGGAAGCCCAGGTACGTCATCCTGGAACACATCTGGGAAGTCTCTGACTACTGGAATCTCCTCCAACTTCGCATCCTTGCGAACCTCAGGGATGTAGCACAGATATCCCTGGCATCCTTTCCTCAGAAAGCGGAACGCCTGCATCGCTGATATGACTGGCGGTGAGCACGGGAGTCCATTCCCTGCTACAATCAAACGGGGCTGGCCCGGCTCCTCAAACGTGACTCTCGAAGCGGCACAATCAATATGGGCATGGTGCGCAGCAAGCCAATCCATGCCCAGAATCACATCAAAAGAAGTCATCTCCATCGGGATGAGGTTAGCACACAGAGTCCTATCTCTGACTAACACAGGACTATCTTTGCAAACAAAATTCAACAACATAGAAGAGTCCCTAACTAATGGACTATGCACACACAACTCAACACCCAGAGGCACCACAGGCAAACCGAGCTCACCCACTAACTCAGCAGAAATAAAAGAGTGGGTGGCTCCAGAGTCAAACAAACAGAAAACAGAACGAGATGACAGCTGGAGAATACCTGTGACAACTCTGTCAGTCGATCGGTCTCTCTCTCCAGCCATCGCGTACACTCTGGCCTGGCCCTGGGGCTTCCTCTGCTCAGCCCGGTCTCGATCTCTGGACCCTGAAGCAGTCTCAACGGCTCTACCTCCAGAACTACCTCTGCTCCTCTCAGCCTGAGGGCAATCAGCAATCCTATGCTCCAAGGACCCACACTTGAAGCAGGCTCCAGACTTCCTGTAGCAGTCCTGGCCTCTATGGAACTTGCCGCAGACCCGGCACTTCGGAGCGGGAGCTGATGCAGATGAACCACCTCTATCTCGTGCGCGGTCTCCAGAGCGGTCTCCAGCTCGGTCTCCAGTAGACTGCTTCTTCTGAGAAGCAGACTGATCCCTCCTATCACTGTCATCGGACCTCTGCTTCCTCTTCTGGTCCTTCCCTCCAGACTGACGACTCTCAGTCCCTCTACCAACAGGGCGACATCAGCTACGTCCCTGAAGGTCTTGTGACGCAGCGGCGTCACAGCAGAACGGATGTCTGGCCTCAAGCCACTCTCAAACTTCCTGGCCTTCCTATGCTCGTCAGGCTCAGGTGCAAACTTAGATAGGCTGATAAACTTCCGGACATACTCCTCCACACTCATATCCCGACCCTGGCGTAGTCGGTTATACTCCAAGATGCGCTGATCCTTGTAGACGTCGGGGTAGAACTGTTTGTTGAACTCCCCAGTGAACTGCTCCCACGTCCATGGCTGTGGGAACTTCCCCATCACTGACCTCCACCACTCCTTGGCTTCGGCCTTGAACAGAAAGGTGGCGAAGTCGACCTTCTGCTCCTCCTCAGAGCCCATCACCCGCAGCAAATCCTCCACCTCTGACAGCCAGTGGCTGGCCACCTGGGGGTCTCCTGCCCCATCAAACGACGGCGGCTTCAGCTTCATGAACTCCTGAAGCGCCTTCACGTTCCTCCCTCCAGCATCCGCCCCAGCGGGGCCTGCTCCGCCAGCTGGTCCTCCTCCGGCTGGACCGCCCCCTGCAGCCATGGTCTGCATGAGCTGCGCCATGAACTGCTGAACAGCATCAGCCACATTCCCTGGAGGGTTATTAGCTCTTCTTGGCGGCATTCTAAAAGTCCAACAGCAGGCAGTTAAACTCAGACACTAACACTGACATTTCTGACTGACTGGCTAACTTAAAATCCCAGCAGATTAGAACTCAGAGCTCTGATACCACTAAATGTAACACCCCCAAACACTGGCCTAGGAGTTAGGGGTATTACACGCCGCGTATTATTACATAATAACGCAAGGCTCTAATAAACAGACTTAAACAGGTAATCAAATAAGGCCCAAACGAAATACTTAGATAAAGTATAACTGAAATGATATCGTAACATCCCGAAAGTCATTACAGAACCCACCAAACAGATGTCAAAAGCGGAAGCTTAACAAAATATGCCCAAAGGCTCAAATTCAAATACAAAGGTCTCAAAAGAAGCTAAATACAAAGCAGCTAAACTCCAGAAGCAGAGGGGAGACGATCCTCGCTAATCAATCTGCAAAAGCGTTAGAAGTAGGGGGATGAGCACACAACTATGCCCAGTAGATGTCCAACTTCATCAACCAGCATGCTCAAAACATTTACAGAATATTGACAAATCAGAAGGAGTCAAGAATCCACAAATATGTCAGAAACCAGAAACAGAAGTCCATTCATTAAGGGACTAAACAGAGCAGAAGCAGACAGAAGCGGAAAAACAGAGTGGGACAGTAGCGATCACAGCATACAGACAGAACGAGCAACCAGCTCGTGAACAGAACGAGGAAACCTCACTCGTAAACAGAACAGGTGTAAACACCCGTGAACAGAATGGGGAACGTCACCCGTGAACAGAAGGATCCTACATAGCGCGCTACGAGACAGCGTAACCAGCCATCCAAAGGCTCAGACACAGAGATAACTAGGTCCCAAAACAGAAGCTTAAATACAGATAAGCATATGTGCACCAAAGGCACCAGAAAGCACATAGATGGCTTGGAAATCAGAAGGGGAATCCAACCCCGCAAACGGAAGTCAAAACGGAGCTCGAACGAGCAAGTTAAGGTCAAAACAGTACCCTGTCCGAACTTGTGTCCGGACATCAATGTTCGGACACAAGTCGAGACTCAGAAGGCGAAATCAGACAGATGTCCGAACTTGTGTCCGGACATCAAAGTTCGGACACAAGTCGAACCTTAAAACAGAAGAAGAGTCAGAGGTGTCCGAACATCCAAGTTCGGACGGATGTTCGGACATCCTTCGGAAAACAGAACGTGGAGAGTCCGAACTTGTGTCCGGACATCAGACGTTCGGACACAAGTCGAAGCCAAAATCAGAGAATGCAGAAGGCTGTGTCCGAACTTCAAAGCTCGGACGGAAGTTCGGACACAGCGAATTTCAGAGAATAAAAGCGCAACAGGGTATGTCCGAACGTCAATGCTCGGACAGACGTTCGGACATACCGAAAACTCAGAAAAACAGAAGCGAATTCAACACGAACAGTGGCACAAAAGCAATCTAAATCAACACACATTTACAAAACAACCTTGGGGTTTAATCCGTTGAAATGGCATTAAAACAGGCACAAGTCACACACAAACACGAGGCAATCATTGAATTAATTGTAGAATCTGAACTCCCCAAGGCTGAACACACGGATCGAATCCGAAAGCCACCTACCTCGAATATCAGCAGACGAAAACCCAAAATCTGAAGCAATAGAACCCAGCCAACGCAGACCACGCAAACACCGAACTGTAGACTGAAAGCGCAATTCCAAACTCTGAACAAAAGCAATCGCAGAACAAATCCCTAATCAGAAAACAGAGAACCCACAACCACCCGGAACTGCCACTGATAAACGCAATTCAAATCCTTACCTGAATCCGACGGCGGAAACACAGACGAGCCACAGCAGAAGAAATTGATCGGGACAGAGAAGCCAACGCTGAACTACAATCAGATTGCAGAGGCAAAATTAGAAGGAGGAATTTCCTAAGACCTAAACCTCAAACTGAATTGTATTAACCATATACAATTCGCAAACCTGATTGCAACGGAGAAGATGAGGCAGACGCAGAATTCACCAGAAGCACCGCACAACAAACGAATCAGCAACGCACACGCAGGAAAGGAGAAATGCTCTGAAGAACAAGAGAGAGAAGGGAGAAAGGAAGGCTCAACGTCTTGAGAACTGATCGGGAAAATTAGAAAAAGAGAGCGTGGTGAGGAACGTGGTTAGAAGACTGGATAATTTAAGAGGGAAAGATTAAGTAAATAGGAAGAGAAATATTGTGAGATTAGTCTCACCAGAAAATAAAACAGATGGGGAAAAGACCTCCTTGTCCCCGGCTTCTTTAATAAAGACTTCCATATCCTAAATTCAGAATGAACCAACTTAACGAGCCATAGCAACGAAATACAATATAACCAAATCTTGGGTTATAACAACAGGATGGGAGTTAATTCACATATATATATCAACTCCCAAACAACACGCGCGACCGGAACGACCGGATTCCTCACCATACATAACATATACTTATTAGTTAAAGGTTCCTTTATGGAACTTATCACATACTTACATCACATAGTTTTACTAACCACGTTAAACACATAAGGGAAATCGTATCACATTTCAAACAACACGGATAACAGTATCCAATAACAACAACATACTAAACAAGTCACATACATCACACTTACTCACAACATACACTAACACATGGATAGCCGTAGTTAGAACGTTCCCGTGGGTTGGGACGTTTATTCCAAATACCGATCTCTTATGTGAACCTAAAGTCGGTTAACTATTATTTAACACATAATTAAGGTTAAACGGTATCAGAATTAATTACGCCACAATAATGAATTACTATAAACTCATTTCATGCTTTATCTGGCAAGGTGGCAAACACACAGAAAAGCACATTGGCATACAAGCCGCTGTAATCCGGTAGGACACAGGTTGCAAGAAAACCATACCTTACACCATGGGTTACTCTGCCGTGTTCCCGAGGGTTCACTCCAACGTGTCATCTCACGCTCCCCGGATAGTTTTTGAACAACAGGTAATATTTAAAATGTTTTATTAACGACAAAGTCTTACGGTATGTAAGCTTCTATTACTTCCGTACTTACCCCGTTACTCCCTTAGGGTGTACTTAATGTTCTTATACTCTCAACTTGCTTGGTTACTTTTACACTTGTTTTCATACTCATATACTTACTTTGTTACCTTTATTATTTCAATTGTAGTGTACTACCACATATATTGCATATATGTGTATAGGCATATATATATATATATATATATATACATATGATTGTTATAATCATATAGTAAAAAAAATTTTTTTTTTACTCGACCGGACTTGCGACCGACCTTGCAAGTCCGGTCCATTCCAGTAGCTACGAGTACGGGAAATTTTCTGGCTCGACCGAACTTGCAAGTCCGGTCGCAAGTCCGGTCGATTCCAGAAGGTTTCTAACGGGAGAATTTTCTGGTCCGACCGAACTTGCATGTCCGGTCGCAAGTCCGGTCGATTCCAGAAGGTTTCCTGTCTTTGTAAATCTGGGCTCGACCGAACTTGCAAGTCCGGTCGCAAGTCCGGTCCGGCCCAGTACTTCAGTTTTTAAAATCTGTTTTCAGTCCTCTCTTTTACCCATTACTTCCCCAATCTTCCTACACTTAATTCCACATATTTTAACACTACTTAGGCCCTCAAAACTGCCTTGGTTCATCCCCCAAATACCATACTCATTTCTAAATCCATATACACAATTTTTCCTCACTCCCTTCAACACGTGTAACAGTTTTTGTTACTTTTATGCTATAGATTTTATAACTCAATCCTCACTCTCCAATTACCAATCCATGGTCATTACCCATCTCTACTAATCCCAATACATACCTTGGTTCTCCGATTCACCAAGTCACTCTTTAATGCACAGTTCCTACCAAAATTTTGCCATAGCTCACCTATAATTCTTACTTATCCACACATATCTTTTCTCATCAGCTTCATCCCTATTCTAGCCAAACCACAAGGGTTCTAACAGCACATAACAATCCTCAAATTCCATCAACAACAGCATAATCACCATAAACTCCACAACCACAATATCAATCTCAAACTTAAAACATTTGGCTCTTAAGGCCCTCAACTCAACTATTAATTCACACACCTCTCCAACACCAACTAAACACATTACAACATAGATTTTAATTCACAATTTGGGTTCATTAATTTGTTTACCCATCCCAAACACTTAAACAATTATAGACAAGGTTTAAGGTGAATTTCTTACCTTAATTTCACAAGTCTCTCCAAAATTCTCCTCTTGCTCCTCATCTCCTCAAAATCGGTCAAGAGGGAATGGAGTTTCAAAACTCCATCCCAACATTCAAGAAACCCAAAATACATCCCATTAATTATCTAAACCCTTAGGAATCTCAATTCAACAAAAAGGGCTTAGAGTACAAGCTAGGGTTTTACCATTGGAGATTTTTGAGAGGGGTTCTCACCCTTGAATCAAGAAGGGAATTATTCCACCATTGGAGGGTTGAAATGGAGCTCAAAACCAAGAAGAAAAACAAGGTAAGAGAGAGAGAAAAATCGGCTACCATAGGAGGAAGAACAAAAACGAGTTTTTCAATGAGATTTTTACCTTGTTTGAAAGAGGAGGCTCCAAGCTACACATTGGTGCTATTTTCTCTTCAAATGGGGAAAACCCGTGGAGATGAACTTCACCATTTTCGGATTTTGAAAAGAGAGGAGGATAGAGAATGATGAGGAGATGAAGAATATGTAATTATTTTCTCATTTGGAGTGGTGTAGCACCTTGGGCAAGCTTGAGAAGGAGGAGAAGCCATGGAAGGAGCTCAAAATCGGCTCCAGCAGAAGAGAGGGGGAAGAAGTCGCAAGGAAGGAGGAAAGAGAAAAAGGAAAGAGAGAAATGAGAGGAGAGAGAGGGAGAGAGGGGTATAAGTGGTCCCTCTATTTTTTTGCTTTTGACTTAATTAATTAGTTAACTAGTCTTGTGTGAGTGGGCTGTTTACATAAATAAAACCGGCCCACTAATGTATACACGCTGGAGCGTTTTTCGTTTTTAACAGAAAACGCTCGTTTATTTACCCGGTTTAGCACTATTCACTAACCGGGATCGTTTTCCGGAAATTTTCTCATTCCTTTACTTTTAATGGTTGTTAAACTCCCATAAATGTTTAATTATAGTTATATGATCGAATATTATTTTTACGGGGTCATTTAACTGTTTAAAGTCACGTTTTCCTCGAAAAACGCGCTTTAAAACTCCGTTAGCGTTTAAACGCATTGTTTGGATCCCTTTTCTTCGGGAATTTTTCCCATTTGTTCTTAGTGTGTAGTTAAGGTATAAAATTAAAATTATAACCCTAATGAAGGTCATATACCTCCTAAAATAATTAAAAACGCGTTTTCACGTTTTGTGACTTTTACGCATTTTCTTTTTCTCTTTTGGTTTTTATTTCTTCACGAATGATCTTAAGGACTTAGTTAGCCTTAGAAAATCATAATTACATAATTAATTAGCACATTAAGGTTTGGGGTATTTCACTATACGTATTTACTATTTGTGTATACGTATTTACTATTCGTGTATACGTATTTACTATTAATCTATATGTATTTACTATTCATGTATACAGGTACTATTCACATATACGAGTATTTTTCATGTATACCAAAATTTACGTATACGTCCGTATGATACTTCGTATCAATACATATTTATTTCTTTTTCCAATGTAACTTGTATTTTCCTTAAAATACATTAAGTATTGGTTTCTCCTATACTCATTAAATTACGGGTATACCCCTCGTATACCTTAAGTTATATACGGGTCTCGTTTAACCCCGTCTTAACTCTGTTTCTTTTACAACTTGTTTCTAAATTCTTTATTTAATTTCCTTAACCTTCTAAACACATAAAAATGTGTTATTTACATTACTTACCCAAAGTTTTCTCTTAATCTCTATTTTACTCATAATAAGTTCTAAACTTGTTATTTTTATTTCTAATTTCTTCCAAAGTCTTTCTTAATTAATTTCTTTTATACTTTTGGACAATTACCAAAATATACCCAAGTTTGACCAGTCTTTTATGGTCAAACCCCCTAACTTTCCATTATATACAATATTACCCCTAAAGTTAATTTAACTTAACTTTTTATTCCTTTATCCTTTTAATATCTAATCTTTTGCTAAAAATTTTATTCTAGCTCCTCGAAACATTTCACAAACTGATATTGACCAAGTTTACCACGTTTGACCACATTTGACCAGGGATATTACCATTTTACCCTTGTGGTCTTTTCTTTTATCCTAACTCATTTATTAACCAATTTAGCTCCAACTAATTTCTAATTTTCGTAATTAATTTTCCTACAGATTTTTGAACATCAAAAATCATTTTAAACATCTCTAAATCACAAGATTTAATTATCTAATGTTGTAGTATGTATATACTATCTTTTATTAACTTTAAATATACCAAAAACCTTATAAATTCTAGTAATACTTATAAACTCTTTTAAATTGTAAACTTATTCTACAATTATTTTCTCATCACTTAAACTCTCAAAATTCATATTAACTCATATATATTTTCGGCCTTGATATTATGTAACCAAAACTTCTCAAATTTTACATATTACTCTTAATTATACTAATTCCTTCAATTTAACTTAGTTAGATAATTTTTCTAACTCATATATAACCTCCTAATTTTCGGCCACCATATAAATTATAGTATATGAATTTTTCTTGCATATTATGATAGCTTATATTGAAGGTTATATCTTAAGGGTTATAAATCTAACTTTAGATTTATAAGATAATAACATTTAAGGTGTCAAAAATTAAATCTAACACCTAATAAATTCGGCAATAATAAACAAGGTAAACAATAGGTTAGATCATAGATAGATCAACAATTAGAACCTTGAAATAGGTAGTTGTAGGATTTACCTTGTATATTAACCATTAGCTTAATATTTAAGCTTGATTTCCTTAGAAATTTTGACAGCAATTTGCTAGAGAAATTGGCTCCAAAATCATAGAATAATATGAATAATAAAGAGGGTTAGTAACCCTAGGCACTCGTCCTTGATGAAAATGAAAGAACAAAGAGTTTCCAAGAAGGCAATGTTTTACCTCGAGAATCAAAGGCACTTCTTCGTGGTTTTTCCTGAGAATCTGGGGGCTCATGAGCTATGGTTGTAAAGCTCTTCGGAAGAGGATTCCAACGAGCTATCAAGCTTGTTATTTGGACTTAATATGAGAAAGTTATGATCTGTGCAAGACAAGGTGTTCTTTAAGGTTCTAATCCAAGAACATTGAAGTTTTTGTGATATTTCTTCAAAGAGAGGAGGAGCTACGAATTTGGGAGCTCTCATAATGACAGGTAAGTGTCTGATTAATGATTTACTCAGGGGACAAGGTGATAAGGCAATCAAGGAAAGTCATGGTAGGTGTAAAGTAAGCAAAATTGAATTTTAACACCTTTAATGACTCATCATGAAGTAGGCAGCCTTAGTCACGATTTTGTCTGATTTTTTTTTGTTTCTTCCTTATATTTATGTAATATTAGATGTATTAATCTCGTTCATAAGGACTTATACCATGTGTTAGGTATGTTACATAGCCAAAAATGCCTTAAAACACCATTTTATGCGCTTCAGGGTTCACATTGATTATGCAATTTGTTTTGGCTAGTTTAAATGTGTCCTTAATATATTTAAAACCTTTAGAAACTTTGTTCATGAAATATCATGTTGCTCATTCCAATTTAAACCAAGTCGTTTAGTGGTTTCTCCTTGACTTTCGTCAGTTTAGTACCTGTTTACTGTGGGCTTTGTATACTTAATTTGTGTGTATACGCAATGGCTCCTATTACCATTTAATTGTTTTTCCCTTATTTCTTTATGGTATTTAGGCTCATTAGCCTTTTTGTTCCATGTATACATGCTTAAAGCACATTTTCTTTCTTTAAAGCACATTTTTGTGCTCCAAGGTGCGTTTTCGGTTTAAACGCTAATTCTGCTTAATGCGTATTACTAACCTTAGGGGTATTTCATAATTGAAATCTCTTGGGAACTTATTGGTAGTTCCCTAATTTATTTGTGCTCCTTAAAACACCTTTTGCTCTAATTGTTCTTAAAGCATGTTTTGGTGTAAATTGTTGTTTAACACTTCTTCTAATGTTTCTAAGGCACGTTATATCCTTAGTATATCCTAATTAAATATTTCATTAATATATTAAGGTTTGGGGTATTTCAATCTACCCCCTTAAAAGAACTTTGTCCCCAAAGTTCCTATGTATCTATATCTCTTAGAACACAAAGGTAACTTCATACTAAAAGATCATATAGATCACTCAGTATCTGTATAGGCATTCTGACTCATAAGTTCTGCCATATATATATATTTACCATACTTACCACACAACATATCTTTTGTATGTTTTAGTAATCGAAATACTCTTTGTATATTCTTTGATGCATACTCCTCATGTAACCGGTCCGAAGACAAAAAGCACATACGACCACGCCTTCATGGGCGAGACTTAGTAAAGAAAATACTTGTCAACTCCAATTCCACTTTATGCTACTGCATCTCCTCTTAACGTGGTTAATTATGACCACTTGTAGAGAGTTTCAGGAATCATCCGACCCTGATGTGATCAGCATCAGTGTTGAACTATCCTTTCGCCCCAATTTGTGTTCAGTTTTCCTTGATCTGGCCAAGATCAAGTTCTACCTCCCACGTCAACTTCAAACAACCAAGTAATTATTCATGTAGCATTTTATATCTTTTAGTCCTTCTAGTCATAATCATAAATCAACACATCTCCAAATTATGGAACTCAGTCCATCAGTCATTCTTAATTCACCTCTCAACAATTACTTAGAGAATTTAATTTCTACTAGGTTCTACATCGGTCTCATACCGATTCATACCTCATAACATTACCATATTTGATCTCATATCAATACATATCGTAGGGGTTTTAATTCCCCTGGAGTTTCTACTCCTCTTTTCTTGAATTCTTGCACCGAAGTTAATGAGGTTAGCCTCTAATACCTCTGGTATTCGCATCTAATTGTGCGTAATAACCACAACCACATAAGAATTAATACATGTGTTTATATAACATACGTATCAAACATCACAACTAATTGTATTGTGCTATGCACACTGTAGGTTACATACTCAATACGTGAAACATACGCTAAGCGATTGTGCGCTCTACCCCCCTTAAAATGGATTACGCCCATGTAATCAACATTATATCTTCCTTGAACATAGGTTCAAGATGTTTAGGTGTCATGGAGCATCCTAGCTTCCACGTAGTCTATCTCACATTATGATTGGGTCAGAGGATCTTCACCATGGTAATGGCTTAGTCTCTGTATGAAGGATTCTTATTGGTGTTTATACCAATTTTACAATTGTGTTCCAGTGTGGCCTCTAAGGCTCCAAAGTATTTGGTAGATAAGTCGTATATTTTATTCGACTGGAATATGTGAGACACATCCTTCCTTCTTCTCTTTTGTTAGGTATATCAAACCTTTAAGATACGGTCCACTAGCTTCTGCTGCGTGACTCTGTTAATCTTGGGCTTAGTTTGCCCTTCCTATCCTCTTCAATATGTTTTACAGCCCCTTTGTATCCTTATAACTTAGGAATAAAGGTCTCTTAATGGACGCGTGGTATCTTTATCTATACACGGTCTCAATGAGTTATAGCTTGTCTATCCACTTCTCTGGAGATCTGATGTTCATGCTTTTATTACGTCTTTCAGCGTCTGATTTGTTTCCTACTAACTAACCCTTAGTCCGAGATTCCTGTGTATTCTGGACTTACTGTTTAGTGCTTATTGCTCTTTACAGTTTCCTCGAAAGTCTTGAGACATATAAACTGTTCGTACTTAGTAATCAGTGCTCCTCACACTTCATAACTCTTAATTGTTTCCTCCTGGAATGAGTTCTGACTCTTTTAATCTCATTGGTTTAGCTGAGTTGTTCCTCCTCAAGTGTTCACGGTAAATTGCTGTTCTGGTGTGAGTTTGCATCGCTGACTGCCATATGGAGTCGACTACTTCTCGTGTTTCTTACACTACTCGTTTACATATATGGGGTACCTTACTGATATATTGCTACTTACCCGACTAAATTATAATTAAGTCTATCAGGCCCACAAGCTCCTTTGGAGTGTGGTCATCCCACATCTCGTTTAAGTACACTCGTAGTGTTCGTCACACGCTTAGTTACAGCTAATTTGTGAAGTATTCTATTGTCGATCTCTTCTTTCATCATTCCATGATAACACACATGTCGTTCTTCTTGAACTTAACCAAGGAATATCCATCTACCGGGTTCATAACTGCATTATACCTTCTGTATTTAGTACGGACTCGATCCTTTAGTAATTTGAGGTTTCTTTCCTTAGAGCTTCTTATCTCATTTCTCATGTCGATCCACTAGGAATGCACTTCCAGTCCCTTACGGAATGGACTGTGTGCTTCCTGTGAAATCTTTCATCACATGGTCCAGACTATTGGCGTTACTGCACAGTCTGTCTCCCATTTCATCACCTTACTTACATCGGGTTTTTAATTCATAAATCTGATTGCTTTTGTGTCAATATTTGATGGCTTATATATAGTGGTTGCTTTGCTGTGCACCGTAACTTAATCTACCTGAAGGTATTATTCTCCGGCCTCCACTACCAAAGTAGCTTTAGCTGTCTTATATTGCCCATTGGTGGCACAATTCTTCAATTGTTGACTTCAACGTCTTGTCTTATTTTCAATCCCTTTCATGGTGTAAACACACTGGGAGTTCTCTAATTTTGGTGTTTGGCGGTTACCGTATCGTGTTGTAAAATGGTTATCTCTTAATATGAAGGTGTTCTGCTTCAATCTCAGGTTCGTAAGTAGGCTAATTTCTCTCACATTCTTTCATCCTTTATGATGTTATTTACCATGTAATTTAACCGGTTACTGAAGAAGTCATCCGTTGAATCACAAGCTCTTTTGAGCGTTGGTCACTTGACGTGCCATACTGCTCACTCACAATGTTTATCTCTGACGATTGCTGATTCTTAAATCCTGGGTGTTGGATATGAGGTCTGTCTCTGCAGCCTTCCATATTATTTATGTGTAACTGGAATGTTCTAAGGTAATTTCAAGGTCTACGGTTCCCATTCTCCAATAGAGAGTATTCAATCTCTAAGAAGTGAAAGCCCTTTTTGAGGGGTTTATTCCCACTCATGGCCTCACAACAAGGAGAGGTATCCCCACCCTAAAAGGAATGGTTCGTTCTCCACCCCTGTCAATAGCACTATCTCAACATTCTCATTGGTGCCCTTTCCTGGCAATTCTTCCTCAATTTAGTATAGGTTTTCATAACCACTCGTATGTACGAGTTGTAGTTCATTCATGGCCTAGATAAGCCTTTTATGCTTTCCTGTGCCTCGAGCTCTGATGTATTTAACATCCTTGGCTCGTAGGCCCTTAATGCTTGATTAGTCTCAAGTGATAGCCGGTTCGGTTCACTGTTGTATTCTTAATCATCTGTAGGTTATCCACGTATTCTCTTGTTCTCTGAACTCTGTCAATGTTGGGTCACATCATTGGATGTTATTGGGTTTCACAATAAGTTGTTGTATCTCGCTTCCTGCTGTGGAAGTTCGCTTAGGTAATCCGATGTTAATCAGTGTCTGTGACAATACTTCGCTCTCATAGATTGCGTCTTTTAGCAATTAAGATTAGTTTTCATTAGGCCTCTGCCTTCCGGTGTCTAAGTCGGATATTTACCCTGGCTATCATGTGCTGCCATGTCAATACTTTGTTCAACTTTCGTTGACTACGCCACCCGTTAATGACTAATCATACTTGGGTGTTAATGAGTTAGGCAAGCAATACTAACCATCGTTTATGGGTCTTTTTCTGTCAACTATACCAACTCTATGGTGTAGTCCTTTTGAGGTTCTCTCTTTTGATTGCACGTCTTTGATCCTAGGTAGGTCATTGCTTAAATTTGTTTTCTCTGATTCTTTTCTGGGTTTATCAACATCTTCAATGAAGAGTGCTGTTAATGGTATTATTCTGGAGTTCATCCCGTTTTTATTGAAAGTTGTTGTGTCCTCCATCTTCATTGTATGTCGTAATACCTTCCTTGTAGGTTATTACTTACATCTGGTCTTCTCACATTGTTGAGTAATCTCTTCGGTTCTTCCACTCAAGGTTAGGCTTGGTTTTGGGTTGATGTTCTTACCTGTAGTGTCGGTTGTCTGTTGCTGATGCTCACGTCGTTTAGTTTCTTGACCAAGTCCAGCTCCCTGCTGACTGGTGTATTGATTTAGTTGTCATGGTCAGGCCGTCAGGCCCTCCCGATATTTCGCTCTTCAGTCTTAAGGATTTGTAATCCGGTGTTAATATGTATTATATCCGTGGTTTTTACCATTTGGTCTTCACGGCTTCCCGTAAAGCTTCATTGTGCGGCACTTGCCAAGGCAAGTGCGCCATGCAAGATGGGCTATCGGTACTGTGTACGTCGGCAATGGTACATTCTCCTAAACTCCATGTAGGTGGTAGTCCATGAGACTCCTTCTTTGCCCTTTTTGGCTTTGGTTAATTGATTATCTGGGCAGCTTCCTGACTGCTTTTGATTGTATAGTTACTTATCAGGGTATTCCTCTTTCTGAGGGACCCTTTTTCTTTCTTTCGCCTTGGTTCTCACTCTCATTTCCACACCTTCGTCGAGGTTATCGAGTATTGACTCTGCTTAGGCACTACGTCGTAGTCCTATCTTGGAGTATGACTTGCATATGCATTCGTAGTCGTCTGGCTATTGCAGTTAGGTCTTTGCAACCCCTTTTTTTGTAGGTTCGGAGTTACCCGCTTCATAATTGACTTTTAGGTAGTCCCTATGCTCTTGCGCGGTATTATCCCACTGTTATTGCTCCCTTGGACTGTTGTCCGGTGTTTCTGTCACTTCTCTTGTCCTCTTATTGCACTCGTAGTGCTTTCTTCTTCTTAGGTATGGCGGGGTTATATCGACTGCGTAGCATGTCGACCCAAGTTGCCGGTAATTATTATTCTCTCATTGGTAAGATTCCGTTGGTAGCGCCTGTTTCAACGTTGCGCTCCAATTAGGACCTTCAAGTCTTGAAAGACTATTGCATAACGAGGTGCTTCTCGTATTGCATAATGCTAAGTAATTGCCAGATCGGGTTTTCCCGAGTAAGAGAAGGCTTGTCATCTCTCTGGCGTTCATTTCTGGTATCTTAGAACCAGGGGCGCGGAGGGCGGGTCAGGTATTAGATATCCGATACACATCGGGAATCCTAACTAACGCACCTCTCGCACTAATACTCAACCCTTATCCCAAAGTCTACTATTCCTAACTCGGTAATTCCTAAGCTCGGTAATTTCCAGTCATCAGAGCGTAACTACGCTCTGATACCACTTTTTGTAACACCCCATCTCCAATTACAATGATCGTCGCCCTAAGTCCATCTCGTTCATTAACAACGCAGCGGAAAAGTTCTACTAAATTGGTGTTACCGCCGTTAGTCACCCACGTGACTAACTAGGCCTATTCTCTTACAAGTCACGGTCTGACTAACCGGATAATTACTCGAGCATCTATACATACAATCATAAACCACAACTTATACCGAGTATCTCATATCCTAATACATCATACTAACATCTCATCAATTACTAAACGAGTGTACATGCACAACTCGTGTAACAAATGTAAAAGCAACCCGAAGTACTCTACCCGCTCCTACTCTCAGGTTGAGTCCTCGTCTGGTACCTACCTGCAAAGTTTAAATCACAGGCCCCAAGGGGCTCAACATATTGCTGGTACAGAAAACGTGCAGCCCACAAGCTAGCAGGGTTACACACGACTACTTTGTCGTATACATGCAATTGTTTATTCATACAAATAATAATAAGAAGTACGATAACAAACAACACATTTATGTGAAACATTCACAGCTCAAATAAATCGAACGTCGTAATGGACGCCCATTAATGAGTAAGTTAGATTCCTAACTCCTGAGGCCTGAGAATTGTTTAGTTCTCGTGTTTGACCATACCTTATAAGTGTCAACCGTTCTCTTAATAGAACTGGTTGTTCTCTAACTGAATTGTTTATTTTTGTCGGGTCAAGGTAACCCTAGCCAATGAGTTATTAGCTCCATTGGGTTAATAAACATTAATTCTTAAGTTATGAGGGGTGTAGGCTTGACCCTCCCGCCCTCCTGAATTTGCCTCCCACCTCGAACTGTTCACTCGAGCTGGTCGGGTCTGTTTGTCGACCCTAGGCGACAAGTCGTAGACGAGCCATATGCGGAAGACAGATCTGATACAGATGCCGACCTCCTAACCTAAACATGCATGACCGGAGTCAGTCCCGGATTCCTCTCAAGTTCCAGTTAGTTGAAGTCTCATTGACAATTGTTAGTTAAACCTCTCTCGGTATTAACCAACTAACAAGGGTATTATAACCTTATACAATTGTTACTAAACATAGTTAATGAACAAGCTCTGAATCAAGTCGTGTTAGTGTGCAATGGACACAAATAACAATACAGTAATCGGTTTCATGCTTAATCTTGGTTCGTATCACAATAACACATAGCACACAAACCGAGGTAGACCCCGTTAGCAAACAAGCTACAAGAATCCCATACCGTACACCGGAGATTGGCTAGCTCTTAATCCCACGTTCGCCTAATCCGCCGAACGCCTCCGACTATCTAGATCTGTAACCAGAACTAGTATTAGTATCCTGTGTCTTAGAACTAATTGGTTCTCTTTTCAACTTAAACCTCTTCCTAGGTTAACCCGGGTATAATAGTATACCGTTAAACGGGTTCGTTCATTTAGGAGCGTTTTCAATCAATTCTAATTCATTAACATACTAACGTCGTTAGCAGTTATTTAGTTGCACAGTTAGCAACTTTAGACTTATACGGACCTTGTATTAGGTTTTCGTATTTTTCACTATTCATCTATTTCACTATTCATTTATACGGTCTCGTATTCTACTATTCATTTATACGGCCTCGTATTTTACTATTCACCGTATTTCACTATTCATTACGTCTCGTATTTTACTGTTCACGTATACGTCGTATTTACTATTCATGTATACGTATTTACTATTCATGTATACGTATTTACTATTCATGTATACGTATTTACTATTCATGTATACGTATTTACTATTCATGTATACGTACTATTCATGTATACGGTATTTTCCATTCATGTATACCAAAATTTACGTATACGTCCGTATGATACTCCGTATCATACGTATTTATTTCTTTTTCCAATGTAACTTGTATTTTCATTAAAATACTTAAGTATTGATTTCTCCTATACTTATTAAATTACGGGTATACCCCTCGTATACCTTAAGTTATATACGGGTCTCGTTTAACCCCGTCTTAACTCTGTTTCTTTTACAACTTGTTTCTAAATTCTTTATTTAATTTCCTTAACCTTCTAAACACATAAAAATGTGTTATTTACATTACTTACCCATAGTTTTCTCTTAATCTCTATTTTACTCATAATAAGTTCTAAACTTGTTATTTTTATTTCTAATTTCTTCCAAAGTCTTTCTTAATTAATTTCTTTTATACTTTTGGTCAATTACCAAAATTACCCAAGTTTGACCAGTCTTTTATGGTCAAACCCCCTAACTTTCCATTATTTACAATATTACCCCTAAAGTTAATTTAACTTAACTTTTTTTCCTTTATCCTTTTAATATCTAATCTTTTGCTAAAATTTTATTCTAGCTCCTCTAAACATTTCACAAACTGTCATTGACCAAGTTTGACCAGTTTGACCACGTTTGACCAGGGAAATTACCATTTTACCCTTGTGGTCTTTTCTTTTATCCTAACTCATTTATTAACCAATTTAACTCTAATTAATTTCTAATTTTCGTAACTAATTTTCCTACAGATTTTTGAACATCAAAAATCATTTTAAATCTCTAAATCACCAGATTTAATTATCTAATGTTAGTATATATATACCATCTTTTATTAACCTTAAATATACCAAAAACCTTATAAATTCCTTATAAACTTATAAACTCTTTATAAATTGTAAACTTAATTCTACAATTATTTTCTCATCACTAAACTCTCAAAAATTCATATTACTCATATATATTTTCGGCCTTGATTTAGTACCAAAACTTCTCAAATTTTACATATTACTCTTAATTATACTAATTCCTTTAATTTAACTAAGTTAGATAATTTTTCTAACTCATATATAACCCCTAATTTTCGGCCATATAAATTATAGTATATGAATTTTTCTTGTATATTATGATAGCTTATATTGAAGCTTATATCATAAGGAGTATAAATCTAACTTTAGATTTATAAATATAACATTTAAGGTGTCAAAAATTAAATCTAACACCTATAATTCGGAATAATAAACAAGAACAATAGTTAGATCATATATAGATCAACAATTAGAACCTTGAAATAGGTAGTTGTAGGATTTACCTTGTATATTAACCATTAGCTTAATATTTAAGCTTGATTTCCTTAGAAATTTTGACAGCAATTTGCTAGAGAAATTGGCTCCAAAATCATAGAATAAGATGAAGAATAAGAAGGGTTAGTAACCCTAGGCACTCGGCCTTGATGAAAATGAAGAAGAGTTTCCAAGAAGGCAATGTTTTACCTCGAGAATCAAAGGCACTTCTTCGTGGTTTTTCCTGAGAATCTGGGGGCTCATGAGCTATGGTTGTAAAGCTCTTCGAAAGAGGATTCCAACGAGCTATCAAGCTTGTTATTTGGACTTAATATGAGAAAGTTATGATTGTGCAAGACAATGTTTCTTTAAGGTTCTAATCAAGAACATTGAAGTTTTTGTGTGTTTCTTCAAAGAGAGGAGCTACGAATTTGGGAGCTCTGATATGACAGGTAAGTGTCTGATTAATGATTTACTCAGGGGACAAGGTGATAAGGCAATCAAGTAAAGTCATGGTAGTGTAAAGTAAGCAAAATTGAATTTTAACACCTTTAATGACTCATCATGAAGTGGCAGCCTTAGTCACGATTTTGTCTGATTTTTTTGTTTCTTCCTTATATTTATGTAATATTAGATGCATTAAACTCGTTCATAAGGACTTATACCATGTGTTAGGTATGTTACATAGCCAAAAATGCCTTAAAACACCATTTTATGTGCTTCTGGGTTCACATTGATTATGCAATTTTTTTGGCTAGTTTAAATGTGTCCTTAATATATTTACAACCTTTAGAAACTTTTTCATGAAATCATGTTGCTCATTCCAATTTAAACCAAGTCGTTTAGTGGTTTCTCCTTGACTTTCGTCAGTTTAGTACCTGTTTACTGTGGGCTTTGTATACTTAATTTGTGTGTATACGCAATGGCTCCTATTACCATTTAATTGTTGTTCCCTTATTTCTTTATGGTATTTAGGCTCATTAGCCTTTTCGTTCCATGTATACATGCTTAAAGCACATTTTTTTTTCTTTAAAGCACATTTTTGTGCTCTAAGGTGCGTTTTCGGTTTAAACGCTAATTCCTTAATGCGTATTACTAATCTTAGGTATTTCACATTGAAATCTCTTGGGAACTTATTGGTAGTTCCCTAATTTATTTGTGCTCCTTAAAACACCTTTTGCTCTAATTGTTCTTAAAGCATGTTTTGGTGTAAATTGTTGTTTAACACTTCTTCTAATGTTTCTAAGGCACGTTCTAGCCTTATTATATCCTAATTATATAGTTCATTAATATATTAAGGTTTGGGAAATTTCAACAGCGGTTTAGTAGTGTTGTTGTTTTAGTGTTGGATTTAGTTTCTGCTTCGTTACTCGCATGTGCGAGTAATGGCAGGTGACACCCGAGTGAGTTTTAATGTTGTTGTTTATTCTTCCGCTGTAAGACGTTTTATTTTTCTGTTAACGTGAGTGACTATTACGTGTTTGTTTGAGAGGGGTGTTACAAAAGTGGTATCAGAGCGGAGTACCGCTCTGATGACGAGATACTAGGTTAAGACAGTGAGCTTAGGACTTGGAAAATACGGGAACCGTTTTTGAGGTACGAAACATCTTTACTTTAATGGAATTATGTGTTAGCAAAGCCTTTGGCTTGCAAGTGTTAGCCCTTGAGGCGCACAAACAAGTTGATTGTGATATGACGTGTTATCGAGAAGACGAACGGTAATACCAAAGTCTAGTGGTGGTGTGAGTCAAGAAGCTGGCCAAGGGCATAATGGCTCGGGAATATTATCCCTGTTACGGACCGGCTGAGGGCTCAGCCAGGAAGAGACACACAAACGTTATGAGTACATTGGCGACAGTGCACTTTCATGTGGAAGTCCAGTACGGACTACTGCCGACAGTACCCCTCCCGCCACGACCCAATGAGTATAATACAGCTGGGAAATATAAACCCCGAATATAGGGAAGAGGGCTACCAAGCCCAACAGACCGTCTAAACGCTTTCGCACCGAATGAATAACTCCTACTCCTGCAACATTAATAAAAGCTCAATATCATACCTCCCTTAACGACCAAGCGTGGTAGCAATAGGCACCGCCAGAGGCGAGCACCGCTACTACCGTAACGTCGTGGAAAGGATCACCTAAGAGATCAGGGCAAGCGGACCGGGAGCACCTGGAACTCCGCGAGGCTGTCGCCCGTAATGGGGACCCTTAACCACCATACCATTGTATCGTAATACCAAACAGTAAAAAAAGAGATTATAGTGAGAACGTGGGAAAAGATTTTGTAAGTATACAGTCCGGTTATGTTCAAATTCCAATCCTAATCTTGTGTGCACACAATACCGTGATGCTAGAACCTTGTCGTGACGGCACCTGTGGAGAAACAAATTCCGAGTGTTTATGCCATTATAAATACAATGTGAGGGAGGATTTGGTTATTTTAATGACAATGTGGTTAGGAGAAAAATTTTCCAATCCAAATACCGCCTTTTTCATGAACAGTCATTCTAACGGTACTTAAGCAACCAATGCGACAGTAAGACAATAAGTCTTAGACCGACAACCCTACTTGCATGGCGCGCTTGCCACTGCAAGCGCTGATTTAAACAAGGTACCAATAATTCCGTCTACCCCGCGCACTTGCCACTGCAAGTGCTACAAACAACTACGACTGCAGTTACCACTGCTATTGTCGTTACAAACGAATTCTGTAAACTGTGTAGACCAGTGGTACAACGCCATGACTACCAATAATCACCAAACAATTGTACAACTCTAATATAAACTAAAGAACTACAATTGTTGCAATAAACTGCTAAGATACAAGGCTTACAACCTTTGAAGGACCCGATGAGTCCGACTAACGCAATAAAAAGGGCACACCAGCCCATAACAGATTATAACTAGTAAACAAAATGAATTAAATGACACCGGCTTAAGAGCCAAGATAACATAATTTAATTATCAAACCATTTAATGGCTGAATTGGAAGTGGAAGGTAAAACTTGATTCCCGGGGATCAAGGGAAACCAACCACAAATTGGGGTGGAAGGTTAGTTCAACACTGGTGCTGATCACACCAGGGTTGGATGACTCCTGAGACTCTTCACAAGTTGCCACAATTAATTACAGTCAGGATAAACAAAACTGCAGTATACTAGTTACAAACAACTAGCAACAATTTAGCAATAAGATATTAAATAAGGAAACTTGTGACTAACAGTTTACGTTGTATATATTAAATCATACAAAATAAAATTATGGATGGAATACGATCGCATAACATACAGTACCGACAAAACACGCTACCAGTATACGCCAACTTGTGGTGAACACCAGGGAATTAGTAAAACGTATCAGTCCACAGATGGACCAAAAGTGAAAAGAACAATTGTATCGTAATACGACTACTACCAATATCAATCGCAACAATGAACGCGAATCAACACTTAACGCATGAATAATTACCACCCCTGAGCACTACCTTTACCAAGGAGTGTTATGTACGGTTATGTACACTTAAAAACGAACAAACGTCAAGATTAAGTTTTATGTGTATTATCAAGATCATACTGATTATGAGACAAGTTCTAAGTAGAAGAATGGCTACTGCCATTGGCGTTCTGCCATGTAAAAATGATAAGTATCAACATGTGTTAAAGACATGTCGTTTACTATTGTGACGTCTGTCAGTAATGAATGAACGTGTAAATTAAAATAATGGCAAACAACTAAATCGATATTACAAAACACTCAAACCAAATGCTAAATAGCGTAAGTAAGCAAGTACCTAATGTACAAATAAAGGGCATGAACCCAGGAGACCGGGAACACTGACTCCGATTACCTTTCGAGGTATATTACTAACATAACAATGTCTACGTTAATATAATGAAGTAAGGGAGCTACAGTACATACCGTAAGCAATGTGAATAACAATGATGATTAAATAACAGGCGCCAAATCGCGCACTTGAAATATAAATAACTGCAGTTACAAATAACTAGCACTAAACAATAAGTAACAACAAAGACGTTGCTTACTAGCCGAATACCAGAAGTATATACCAGCATTCAATGCTAATCACTAATAGTGATAAACGTTTAGTCCTAACGGACAAACATAATCTTGTGAGAAATGGCATACCCTTTGTGGATGCAGTACCGCCAATGAGAATGGTTGGAAAGTGAAGAGCCGAGTTGCTCAAGAAGTCACGCAATCTACAATACACCCAATTAAACGGAACAAGGAACAAATATGAATACCCAAGTATGAGAACGTACCCTACGCCGTATCGGAAATTATAGATGAGATGTGATAATGATTAAACCTGGAGGACAAGATTATGTATAGCACTCAAGGAGATTGAGATATGAGACCTGATGTTGCTAACTCAGCACGAATACTACATGAACGGATTGCAGCCATACAAACGAACCAACATTTAACGTATAACTGATTAACAACCAAGTGCTACCTTTAGAGAGAAATGTATTACTAAGGACATGAGTCTAGGGAACAAAAATAATGTTTTCAACCACTTTACCACCATACTACTAGAACACTAACACCTACGACAAGATAATCGACAATGCGAACCAATTAACATCGAACTACAATAAGGACATCCATCAAAAAGGAGATTGACAATAGAATACTTCACAATAGCCGTATGACGGACGCTACCAGTTTACTAAACGAGACATGGGATGACCGCACTCCGATAGGAGCATGTGGGCCTGACAGACTTATTTATAAGTTAGTCGGGTAAGTAGTAATGTATCAGTACGGTACCCCATGCATGTAGACAAGTAGTGTTAGGAACACGAGAAGTAGTCAACTCCGTACTACGGACAGTGATCCAAATCACATCGAAGATGGACGAGAAGAGCCGCAGTTAACCAACGGGCTAGAGGAACCAGAAACCTTCAACACAGAGTAACAGACGGTACACCGTGGACGCAAGGAGACCATTCGAAGACGACGACGCTGATAACAGAAACAGGAAATCCACTGTATGGACGAATAATATGTAGAACCTTTATAAGGATCAGGCAAGTTCTTGCAATCCAGAGGAATCTACCAAATAATGTGAACATTAACGCGTGACTACGCAAGAACAAAAGACAAAGCTAGTATACTAGCAGATGCTTTTAACAAGAACATAAACGTTATGATAACTAACAAACCGTCGAATTGACTGAAATATGGTGCGCGCGGAAGTGACCAGCAGGAACAGCCATCAATGATGAATACGTGGGCGAACCTAGACAAGTAAAACTCGCAGAGAATAATGTGAAATGGAAGATAAAGTTGTAGAACTCTAATACGAGCACAATATATAGATTCCCCTGGCAGAAAGCAGGAAGAACCATACGAACGTCGATGCTAACCCAAAACACGGGAAGATATAATATATATCAACACAAAGCAAGTATCCAACAACTACAGCAGTGTGTTACTCCTGAACAAAACCACCGGGAGACACGGATGACAACCTTTATCTAAGTGAACATCAAGGCTAGTACGTATCAGTATTAGAAAGACAAGTGCAAGAGCACTAAGTACTAACAATAGTCAATATCACATTGCACCTCAAGCTAGAAAAATCAGTGACAGAAGATACGTGCATGTATGCTAGTATTCCTAACGATGGGATATACGACAACAGAAAAAGGCAAACTGAGCCTATGTTCATCAGTCTGCACCTCTGTACGGAGCGAGTGGGCCCGGGAGGACTAAAATCGTACCCGTCTCTCTGATATGAGAATAATCTACTCCAATGGTGAAAGACGCCACATAAGATTTAGAGAACTCTATGACAGCCAAGTATCCAGCGCTCCTTGCTGAGCGACTGTTGTATACTTGTGGGGTACGGGGGCGCAACCCTTTTTAAGGGGGGTAGAGCCTCTTGGCGGTGCACATGTTTGCACTGAATTTTGTTGTTTCGTATGCGGGGCATACAGTAGTTTGTTGGTATGTTTGTTGGTATGCGGGGCATACGAGGTTTGATTGTTTGTGTGTTTCGTATGCGGGGCATACAGTGAATTGGTGGTATACGGGGCAATACGTTGTTTTGTTGGTGTTGTATGGTACGCGGGGCATACGTTGTTGATTTGTTTGTGTGTGATGTGCACTTGTATGTATGAATCTTATGAAATACTTGTTTGGAATGATGTGTATACATCCATGGGTGTAGTACCTTTTTATGACGTTTATGATATATATAATTGTATTACCTTGTAGATTGATTTCATATGGTATCGCCTAGATACGAAATGAATCATTAGATACAGAATGTGGAATGATGATATGGTATGGACACCTCAGGGAGGTTGTCAGGGTTGGTAGAACTGATAGGAAATGATGGTGCTGATGGATCGCATACATCCATATGTTTGAACTAACACCACAAATGATGGCTATGTGCGGTATTAGCACAACACGATGTGTGTAAATGATATATCACATATACATTATGGGATCATATGGGTATTTATTAACACACCTATTTGAATAAAGCGACTTCGGGACGAAGTTTTTAAGGGGGGTAGATTGAAATACACCTACTTAATTAAATATGGATGTAACACCCCAACTACAACCATACACTTAACAACGAAATAGCAGCGGAAAACTTAACTCTTCACATTACTTAACTCAATGGTGTTACACGCCGTTAACCACCCACGTGGCTAACAAGGCTAATATATATACATTGTATCGGTCTGATGGACTAGATTCCCGAGCAACTACACATTACTATCCCTTTCCATTAACAACAACCAATATACATATACAATCCAACTACACCGAGTATTTACAAACTAATGCCGATAACAATTTCGGTCTTACTACACCTACAATACATTCACAATTTAAACGGCTTCCCATGTACAAACAACTACCCCGTCCTACTCTCGAACGGCTTCCAGTTCCTTGTACCTGAAATAGGAAGGAAAAGAAAGGGTGTCCCCCTAGGGGGCTCGGCACCTTTGCTGGTATGGTAATCCCGCAGCCCGCATGCTACCGGGCCACGCACAACTAATTGTCGTCTAAGCATGTGGTTGATTATATTTAAATCATGCGTGTAAACTATAAACACACAACATATTACATACCCACAACAATGGGGCTCAACAAAACATTCAACACATCTATACTCATTAGAACACTCATTGTGTCCTTTAACCCTAGAGGGTTTCTCCTCTATTGGAGCTATTTCCTTAAGAGACGACACTTACCCACTAGTTGGGTTATTCTCCAAAACCTCTTATAATAAACTGGGACTCATATCCATGATCCACATACTTCACACAACAACCTACACCGCATATTGACATCCATCTTACATAAAATCGCAATAAGAATTGCAGCACATCATCAACACATAACATAACGGGAACGGTTCTCTTTAGGAACCCTCCCAAACATAATTAGTTCACTTGGAGAGCCTAGAGAATGTTGCCAAACACATGCTAAGCTCGTTACATAACTCATTACCGTCCTGTTAAATGAACGAATAACTTAATCCCAAGGTGCGTCGGATATAGTGATCCAAGCACACCGAACAAACATAGTATGCCCCTGTGGCCCGACGTGAGTCAGTAAAATAGCTTTGGTTAAGCTAAAGGGAAGATTGGAACCCAAATGGGAAAACAACCATAACATACAAAGAGAATCGAACCGGTTATGACATCGACTCCCATACTCACACGTGTGGCCGGAACAGACCGAACTCCTCACTCCCCGGTTAGCACTTGTTAGAAGTCTCATTATTGGACTTAGTACATTAATTCACACTTAGGTGGTTAGGTCTAGTTAGACACACACAAGGGTACTGAACATATTAACACACACAAACAAACACATAACTAACTCACGCATAGCCGTGGTTAGAACATTCCTTAGGTTGGAAACGTTATTACCGGATACCGTTCTCTTACGTTTACCTAATAATGGTTAACTAGCCTTTTATACGCATTCGAGGTTACCGGTATCGGTACGCAAACACACAACAACAACAACGACTGTAAACTCGTTTCAAGATTTATCTTATAACATGGCACACATATAGAAAACACATTGGCATACAAGCCGGTGTAATCCGGTAGGACACAGGTTGCAAGAAAACCATACCTATCACCACGGTCCACTATATTGTGTCCTCCTAGGTTCCTCGAACAAATCTCGTACAACTGGTAAAATCACAATTACTTTCATTAACATTGGGGTAACATGATTGCTTAACGTCTAGTGTGCCCATAGTTAACCCCGTCATCCCGTTATACGTAGTTTTACTCTTATGATCTTAAGTTCACAACTCTCACATCAAACCTAACACTTGTTTTCACATTTTAAGGCCTTTACATGTCACCAAACAAGGCCTAAACATCACCTAAAACCATTACCATTCAATCCCCCATGATTAGAAGCCTTTAAAACACATTTTACAACATTTTTGCCCTGGTCCGGGACTTGGTCCGGACCCAAGGTCCCGGACCATCACTGATTTGTACTCTCGGCCTTATTTTGCTTGTGGTCCGGGACTTGGTCCTGGACCTAGGTCCCGGACCAATGTCAACTTCTACTCTCGGCATGTTTTTAAGGGTGGTCCGGGTACCTATACAAGGGCTAGGTCCCGGACCATGTTAGTAAGTTGTTAAAACATCATTTTTCAACCCCAAATCAAGCCTTAAACCTTACCTAATCTTTCCACATGTTTCCTACATGTTTAAACACCCTAAATCATGCACTAAACCTTCCTAAATCATCACTAACTTGTTACCCAATTTCTTACAACAATTCCTAACACTTATAACATTTTTCCTTAGATTTCTAAGTGGTATTATATGCCTTCCATCACAACTAACCAAAGTGTTGTCTCTCAAACATTACCACTACTCCCAAAAGCATTCTTTCTCACTAGCACCTCCATTACACAACTCCTTCTATTTCCACAAGTTTACACTTAGACCTTCACAAGGCATTATTTTTCCTTTGTTTACCACAACTTGAACAAGACTTACCACTTCACACAACATGTCTTTGGTGTGTATAAAACACCTATTTGATTTCTAAATCCTCCAAGATTATGCCCAAGGCATCTTAACACTTAAGAACACCTTAATTCACATCCTTTCACCATCTTAACACTTAACAATTTCCTAGTACCTTCTAGGTCATAAAATCTCATTACAACACATAAACCCCTTTGTTTATCAACTAAATTTTGCCATAGCTTCTCTTGTATATTCTCACACCCAAACACTTAGGTTTTCACCTTTTAACAATCAAGAACACTTGATCACTTAATACACATTCCTTATACACAAACATATTGTTTTTCATCCTTTAACCATCAAAGACATTCTTCTTCACAAAGAATGTTCTTTACACACATCTAAACCTTTAAACTACACTACATCACAATATAGTGCATAAACTTAAAGTGCTTGGCACTTAGGCCCTTAAATAGCATGGCTCTTAGGCCCTTAAATTGCATAAACCTTAAACACTGAATTTCCCACATTATATTTGCCTTTGACCTGCGAATACATACAACAACATAAGTGCCTTTTAATAGCCACCTTGTGGATAGTTTTCTACCTCATTTCCCATTGGCTCTTTAGGTTGTTTTACAAGGCAATATAAACTCATTTTCTTAAGGCATAAAACTACATTAAGAGAGGTCATTTACCTCTTTGTTTCCCAAGCTTTCTCACTTGTTTTCTCTTGTTTTTCCTGACTGAAAATCGGCAAGGGGCTTTTATCACTTGTCAATCTTCTAACCAATACACATATAAGGGTAATGAGCATTAAGTTTAATACTTAAACTCATAATTAAACCCTGGATTTACATAAGTGTCTTAGAACACTAAAATTTGATGATTACCTTTGGAGTTTGAAAGAGAGCTTGGTTAAGTAGAAAGATAGGACTCCTCCTAGTCCCTTGAAGATTGAATTAAGCTAAGAAGAGAGCAAAACAAGGCACCATTGTAAGGTGAATTTTCGGCTATACACAAAAATGATGGGAACTTGGATTTTCTTTGATTTTCCTTACCTTGAAGCAAAAGAGAATGACAAGGCATGAAAATATGAGCTCAAGCTCCTTTAATGGTGAATCTTCATAGCACCAAAATGTAGTTCTTGAAGATTTGAAAAGATATGAATGAAGAGCTTGCTCCAACTAACACAAATATGGTCTTAGATTTTGATTTGGGGTATGGAGTTGGATTTGGCAAGAGTTTGAAGTTGGAGAAGTGTTCTTGCTGTAGATTGAACTGTTTAGAGCAGGAGAAAGAAGAGGGATACAGTGGAGGAAGAAGGGAAATGAAGAAAGTGAGGTGAGAGAATGAAAAAGGTAAGATATTTACTTATAAAAGCAAATAGTCTTTTTACTTTATTTCTTTTTCTTTTCTTTAGTTGGCTGGCCATGTGTGATGACTCACACCATTAAAACCGTGCCCCCTTACATATTAGGGATATTTATGGTCTTTGTTGACCAAATAATTGACTTATGTTGACTTAAGTCAAAACTAGCACTATTTGAGCACTATTCATAAACTAAGGCACATATTTGTGAAATTTTTGATTTCCCATTGATTTAGACTTCCTAATGTGATACTAAGTAGTACACATGTTGATTAAAGAGTAATGATGGACATTTAGCCACTCAAAACTCATTTACAAGACAATTTTTCAAAAATGTGCTTTAAGACTCCTTAAAGCACATTTTGTGTTTTAACTTGTTTTCAAGCTTGGTTTTCTTTAGTAATTGATTTTAAATGTTTATTAACATATATATAAGGTCTTGGTAAGCTTATTAGGTCTTAAACAAACTTATCCCAAGCTTAGAGCACATTTTCGCCCAGATTGGCTTTAAGGTATTTATTTGTGTTTTGTTTAGTTTAATTGTCTACCAAAGTCTCCTAAGGACTTAATTAGCCTTATTTAATCATAATTTAATGTTATAAAGTCTTGGTAGGCTCTTTGGGTCCTAACCAAGTTCACTCCAAGCTTAGGGCATGTTTTTGCTCAAACTGTGTCTTAGTGCTTTATTGTGTTTTACTATGGTTTAAATTGTTCACTGATGTTTCTAAGGCACTTTTTAGCCTTTAAATACCATATTTTAACATTTAAACAACATAACACGGTTTGGGGTATTTCAATCTACCCCCCTTAAAAGAACTTCGTCCTCGAAGTTCACATTTCCCACGCCTCATTGGATTAGAATACTGGAATTACTTGCAAAATAAAACTTCCATAACTAACATACTTTACATCACAACCTCGAACTTAACGGTCCGGGCAATATATCCACATCCATACATAACATAACATAACATAACATACTTACATGATAACCTCGGACTCAACGGTCCGGGTATCTTAACAACATTTACACTTACATGACAACCCTCAGACTCTTAGGTCTGGGTAACATAACAACATTTAGACTCATAGGTCTAGGTAACATAACAATTTTCGTAACTCAACCACATTAGGACTCAAGGTCAAAATAATATTTATTACACCTACCACATAACATGTCTTAGCATGTATAGCAATCAAAATACCTTTTTATATACATTGTTATCCCGCAGATTCCTTTGGGAGGTCAAATCAATCACTTAAGTATAAGAAATTTCTTTATTTAAAGTATCTATCGAAGGTTTTGAAAATACCAATTGAAAATCCTTTTGAAAACGCAATACAACTCTAAGTCCAACTTATGCTCTTTGCTTCTTTTCTTAGCCTGGTTATTTGTGACCACTTAAAGGGAGCTTCAAGAATCATCCAACCCTAATGTGATTAGCCTCAGTGTTGAACTATCCTTCCACCCCAATTTGTGTTCGGCTTCCCTTGATCACATGCAAATCAAGTTCCACCTCCCACTTCATTTTCAAGCATCAAATAATACACCCATTTCCAATTTTCTATCTTTTTTTTGTCAATCTAGTCATAATCATTACATCTCCAAAGGATAGAACTCCGTCTATCAGTTATCTCCATTCACTTTAATCCAGTTACCTAGGGAATCTTATTCTCACTAGGTTCTATGTCGGTTTCATACCCTTTCATGAATAACTATATTACATATATACATATATTTTATCAAAATACAACACACGGTTTTACATTTAGCATTATACGAACACATACTGTTGGGGTTTTAGCTCCCCGAGAGTTTCTCTACTCCCAAATACTTGTACTAACACACAACAACTAACTAAGTAGTCACACTTATCACAATGGTATTTCGCATCTCCTGTGCAAAATTACCATAATTAAACCATGAATGAATGCGTATGTTTCTGTAACACACGCACCAATCATCCAAATAAATTATTTTGTGCTATGCACAACATAGTTCACGTACACTTGTACGGTAAAACACATTAAGCGGTTTTACGCTCTACCCCCCTTAAAAGGGATTACGCCCACGTAATCAACCACTGAATATTGGTTTAAAATGTTCTACCGTCGTGAAGTGTTTTAATCTTCCACGCGGTCTGTTATACAATGTGTTCTGGTTAGAGGATCTTAACCATATCGGCGGTTTAGTCCCTAAACCAAGAATTCTCATTGGAGTTTGCTTTAACTCTTAACTGGTTTCGGTTCTGGCTTGTGAGGCTTCTAGGCATTAATAATTAGCCATTCACTCATGTTCACTATGCACATTCGGTATCTGAAGCATGGGTTCACTGGCCTCTGCTGCGCAACTCTAATAACTTTAGAGCTTAGCTTGCGCCGTTCGTTATTCTTACCGTATTGTATATCTTCCATTTATCACATTTATCTTGGTAATAATGGTTTCTCAACCGACGCGTGGTATCTTTTACCGTGAGTGAATTCGGTGAGTTACAAACTTTTTATCCACTTCTCTGACAATTACTGTGTATACAGCTATGTATTTCACAATGATTGACTTAATTTCTTCCGACTTACTGTCGGTTGAGGTTGAGCTACTACCTAATGTGTAGTGCTCTCTCGGTTATTTCCCACACTTAAGGTATATTCCATACCGATATTTGGTATCCCGTGTTACTGCAGTCACTTATTGCTAATCACACCTCCACATTTGGTTCTGTACAAGTATTCTTTCATTGGTACGACCTTGCATTTCCTATGCACTGGTCATTATAACATTATTCTTCCACAATTAACATTTCCCCAAATCCTAGCTACCCCACTCGATCATTACTGCGCAAGTGCAATACCAAAACACTCAGTCATACAGAGTGCAGAGGCGTAAACCCTTTGCAGTAAATCTCTTATGCGATTCGCAATGGAATTCACATTGTGCTTCACTGAGATTCTTATCTCATAATACTGGGTACTGGCTTACTGCCTGATTCATTTGTTAACACTTACCGTTGTATCTCCACTGAGTCTAACTCATAACTCGGCTTATTCGCCATTTTATCATTTAACAATACTTATACAACGGTCGCTTACTGCGCACCGTATCCTTACTCAT
Source organism: Limonium bicolor (assembly GCA_023374045.1). Taxonomy (NCBI): domain Eukaryota; kingdom Viridiplantae; phylum Streptophyta; class Magnoliopsida; order Caryophyllales; family Plumbaginaceae; genus Limonium; species Limonium bicolor. The sequence continues at coordinate 129,173,719 of CM041777.1, read as the reverse complement.
TATACAACATCAACTTACACTGCATCCGCTATTATATTAGCTTCCGCCATTACACTGTGTTTCGCCACTTATTTGTCTGATTGCTGAATACGCTATTCCTCGAGTCTTTATGCTCCTCGAGCGAACCATTACTTTGTTACTCTCACTCGAGTTACAAACCGGCGTTACTCAGCTCGGTGCTTCACATTACACACATATGCTAGCAAGATAGTTGCTCTCCCGCAATAACAACATGGTCAATCCTTTATTGAACTTGGTTCACATAACTACCGCTCCTGCGGTCCCACAATATCGAGAGGTATCCCCACTCTTAATGCAGTGGTTCGTTCTCCACTCTATTCACTTATACAACATAAACTTCTGCAATCGATCAAATTTACATAACACATTTTGTTTATGGCTTATGAGCATTACCGCCTCGAGCTATGCTCATTGTAGGCTGTTCACACACCTTTACTTCTCTGTACAACATTACATGGTTAGAGGTAGTATTGGGCTCCATGACAAGGTCGTTGCATCACACTTCCTTTCATGGGATGCCCCTTAGGAATGTCAGTCTGCCTCCTGACGACTTATGTTTAAACTGAGTGTTAGTTTCAACCTTTGCATTTATGTCACGTTATTTCATTCAATGATTGTTGATCCAAACACCCCTCAAGGATTGCTCCCGGGTGTTACTAAGTTATGCCATTACCTCTGGCTTGCACTTATTGGTACATCAAATAAACTATGCCGCTTTGCGTTCTTAGCCAGGTTTACTATCCTCTTCTGTGAAGATCGATATCCCCTGGTAATCCAAGTGATCATTCCGGGAGTTTCATCCCGTTCATTGCACGTTAACATGTCCATATCAGGCATCTGCCTTACCATGTATGGGCTGGGTCACTGTTCCAGCTATCATGTTCATCCCTGAGGATCCTTAAGACACATGCAATGTCTTTACATAACAGTCCGTGCACTTCGCACTTCTTGACTCTTATACATTTCCTTGAAATGAATTCACTAATTCCTTTAGTCTTGTTAACTTAACTGGGTTCTTTTACTTCAACCATTCGTGGTAATCCTTAGCTCTTGCTTGACTTTTACTGCTGACCGTAGTATGGAGTCGACTACTTCCCGTGTTTCGGACTCTACTCGTATACATATGTGGGGTACCCTACTGATACATTGCTACTTACCCGACAAACCCATAAGAAGGTCTGCCAGGCCCACAAGCTCCTATCGGAGTGCGGTCATCCCACATTTCATTTTCGTACACTCGTAGTGTCTGTCACATGCCTAGGTGAAGTACTCTGTTGTCAACTCCCTTATATCATCCTATGATAATATGCATTCCGTGCTTCCCGAACTTAATCAAGGGAAAGTCTCTCCACTGTTGTATTATTTAGAACCCGCTCCATTCTCCCCGGGTTGTTACCCTTGGGTCTACCGGTTTGGTTTAAAAGAAGGTTAGAAATAAGTATAGGTTTAAAAGAAAATTTTGTTTTGAAAGAAAAGAGTTTGAAAGAAAAATTCTCGTGGTTTCACAACGTCTTCTTGCCTTAACCAAGTCTAGCTTCTTGCTGACTGGTGTATTTCCAATTACAAAGGTTAGGCTGTTAAGCCCTTCCACAGTTATGATGATCTCACTTAACTCCGTGGTACTACACTAAGTACTTGTTGTTGTTAAAAATTTCCCGAATAGCCCTGTTATAGCAGCACTTGCCATGGCAAGTGCGCCATGCTAACTGGCTATTGGTTAAACACACTCTGGTTGCGGTGTTGTTCTGACCCGCACTGTTATCAGTGGCCTTGTTGGCCCTTACTTGACCTTACAGTCTTGACATTAAATCCTCTGGATGACTTCTCACTGTCTTCACATAATAATCATTAACTAGGGTGTTTCCCATCCCTGGGAGACCCCTTTTTACATAGTATTGTATCTTCTTCGTAGCCCGTTCCACACATTTGTCGTGGTTACTGTGACTTGTCTCTTGTTTGGGTACTACGTTGTAGTTCCTTAGTCGGTTGGTATACCATTGGTGTATTATTTAACAACTGTGGTCCCATAGACACTCGTCCCGGGTTCCATTTCTTCACTTCTTGCCTGTTGCACGGTTGGTGCGTTGCAAGCTGGTTGTTCTCGACTGCTCGGCATGTCGACCCAGGTTGCCGGAAATTCCACTCTTCGCTATGAAATGCGGTTAAAATTGTTTAGAAGGAACCGTCTCCGGGATTCCCACTTTTCGGGATCTACCGTATGACAAGTTCTCCGTACTCACAGTGGTACTTAATAACAGCCAGATCAGGTATTCCCGAGTAAGAGAGGACTTCCATCTCTCTAGCGTTGTTTCCAAGTTATAAAATAGGGACTGTGGAGGGTGGGATGGATATTGTAGGTTTCCAGTACACACTGGTAATTCCTAACTAGCGTATCTCTCACGCTATCACTCAACCCTTAACCCAAAGTACTAAAATCCTAACTCGGTACTTCCTAAGCTCGGTAATTCATTCATTAGAGTGATACTTCGCTCTAATACCACTTTTTTGTAACACCCCAACTACAACCATACACTTAACAACGAAATAGCAGCGGAAAACTTAACTCTTCACATTACTTAACTCAATGGTGTTACACGCCGTTAACCACCCATGTGGCTAACAAGGCTAATACATATACATTGTATCGGTCTGATGGACTAGATTCCCGAGCAACTACACATTACTATCCCTTTCCATTAACAACAACCAATATACATATACAATCCAACTGTACCGAGTATTTACAAACTAATGCCGATAACAATTTCGGTCTTACTACACCTACAATACATTCACAATTTAAACGGCTTCCCATGTACAAACAACTACCCCGTCCTACTCTCGAACGGCTTCCAGCTCCTTGTACCTGAAATAGGAAGGAAAAGAAAGGGTGGCCCCCCAGGGGGCTCAGCACCTTTGCTGGTATGGTGATCCCGCAGCCCGCATGCTACCGGGCCACGCACAACTAATTGTCGTCTAAGCATGCGGTTGATTATATTTAAATCATGCGTGTAAACTATAAACACACAGCACATTACATACCCACAACAATGGGGCTCAACAAAACAGTCAACACATCTATACTCATTAGAACACCCATTGTGTCCTTTAACCCTAGAGGGTTTCTCCTCTATTGGAGCTATTTCCTTAATAGACGACACTTACCCACTAGTCGGGTTATTCTCCAAAACGTCTTATAATAAACTGGGACTCATATCCATGATCCACATACTTCACACAACAACCTACACCGCATATTGACATCCATCTTACATAAAATCGCAATAAGAATTGCAGCACATCATCAACACATAACATAACAGGAACGGTTCTCTTTAGGAACCCTCCCAAACATAATTAGTTCACTTGGAGATCCTAGAGAATGTTGCCAAACTCATGCTAAGCTCGTTACATAACTCATTACCGTCCTGTTAAATGAACGAATAACTTAATCCCAAGGTGCGTCGGATATAGTGATCCAAGCACACCGAACAAACATAGTATGCCCCTGTGGCCCGACGTGAGTCAGTAAAATAGCTTTGGTTAAGCTAAAGGGAAGATTGGAACCCAAATGGGAAAACAACCATAACATACAAAGAGAATCGAACCGGTTATGACATCGACTCCCATACTCACATGCGTGGCCGGAACAGACCGGACTCCTCACTCCCCGGTTAGCACTTGTTAGAAGTCTCATTATTGGACTTAGTACATTAATTCACACTTAGGTGGTTAAGTCTAGTTAGACACACACAAGGGTACTGAACATATTAACACTCACAAACAACACACATAACTAACTCACGCATAGCCGTGGTTAGATCGTTCCTTAGGTTGGAAACATTATTACCGGATAGCGTTCTCTTACGTTTACCTAATAATGGTTAACTAGCCTTTCATACACATTCGAGGTTACCGGTATCGGTACGCAAACACACAACAACAACAACGACTGTAAACTCGTTTCATGATTTATCTTATAACGTGGCAAACATACAGAAAACACATTGGCATACAAGCCGGTGTAATCTGGTAGGACACAGGTTGCAAGAAAACCATACCTGTCACCACGGTCCACTATATTGTGTCCTCCTAGGTTCCTCGAACAAATCTCGTACAACTGGTAAAATCACAATTACTTTCATTAACATTGGGGTAACATGATTGCTTAACGTCTAGTGTGCCCATAGTTAACCCCGTCATCCCGTTATACGTAGTTTTAGTCTTGTGATCTTAAGTTCACAACTCTCACATCAAACCTAACACTTGTTTTCACATTTTAAGGCCTTTACATGTCACCAAACAAGGCCTAAACATCACCTAAAACCATTACCATTCAACCCCCCACGATTAAAGCCTTTAAAACACATTTACAACTTTTGCCCTGGTCCGGGACTTGGTCCGGACCCAAGGTCCCAGACCATCACTGATTTGTACTCTCGGCCTTATTTTTTGTGGTCTGGGACTTGGTCCTGGACCTAGGTCCCGGACCAATGTCAACTTCTACTCTCGCATGTTTTAAGGGTGGTCCGGGTACCTATACAAGGGCTAGGTCCCGGACCATGTTAGTAAGTGTTAAAACATCATTTTTCAACCCCAAATCAAGCCTTAAACCTTACCTAATCATTCCATAATCTTTCCACATGTTTCCTACATGTTTAAACACCCTAAATCATGCACCAAACCTTCCTAAATCATCACTAACTTGTTACCCAATTTCTTACAACAGTTCCTAACACATAACATTTTTCCTTAGATTTCTAAGTGGTATAATATGCCTTCCATCACAACTAACCAACGTGTTGTCTCTCAAACATTACCACTACTCCCAAAAGCATTCTTTCTCACAAGCACCTCCATTACACAACTCCTTCTATTTCCACAAGTTTACACTTAGACCTTCACAAGGCATTATTTTTCCTTTGTTTACCACAACTTGAACAAGACTTACCACTTCACACAACATGTCTTTGGTGTGTATAAAACACCTATTTGATTTCTAAATCCTCCAAGACTATGCCCAAGGCATCTTAACACTTAAGAACACCTTAATTCACATCCTTTCACCATCTTAACACTTAACAATTTCCTAGTACCTTCTAGGTCAAAATCTCATTACAACACATAAACCCCTTTGTTATCAACTAAATTTTGCCATAGTTCTCTTGTATATTCTCACACCCAAACACTTAGGTTTTCACCTTTTAACAATCAAGAACACTTGATAACTTAATACACATTTATACACAAACATATTGTTTTTCATCCTTTAACCATCAAAGACATTCTTCTTCACAAAGAATGTTCTTTAACACACATCTAAACCTTTAAACTACACTACATCACAATATAGTGCATAAACTTAAATTGCTTGGCACTTAGGCCCTTAAATAGCAGGCTCTTAGGCCCTTAATTGCATAAACCTTAACACTGAATTTCCCACATTATATTGCCTTTGACTGCGAATACATACAACAACATAAGTGCCTTTTAATAGCCACCTTGTGGATAGTTTTCTACCTCATTTCCCATTGGCTCTTTAGGTTGTTTTACAAGGCAATATAAACTCATTTTCTTAAGGCATAAAACTACATTAAGAGAGGTCATTTACCTCTTTGTTTCCCAAGCTTTCTCACTTGTTTTCTCTTGTTATTCTTGATTGAAAATCGGCAAGGAGCTTTTATCACTTGTCAATCTTCTAACCAATACACATATAAGGGTAATGAGCATTAAGTTTAATACTTAAACTCATAATTAAACCCTAGATTTACATAAGTGTCTTAGAACACTAAAATTTGATGATTACCTTTGGAGTTTGAAAGAGAGCTTGGTTAAGTAGCAAGATAGGACTCCTCCTAGTCCCTTGAAGATTGAATTAAGCTAAGAAGAGAGCACAACAAGGCACCATTGTAAGGTGAATTTTCGGCTATACACAAAAATGATGGGAACTTGGATTTTCTTTGATTTTCCTTACCTTGAAGCAAAGGAGAATGACAAGGCATGAAAATATGAGCTCAAGCTCCTTCAATGGTGAATCTTCATAGCACCAAAATGGAGTTCTTGAAGATTTGAAAAGATAGGAATGAAGAGCTTGCTCCAACTAACACAAATATGGTCTTAGATTTTGATTTGGAGCATGGAGTTGGATTTGGCAAGAGTTTGAAGTTGGAGAAGTTTCTTGCTGTAGCTTGAACGGTTTGGAGCAGCAGGAAGAAGAGGGATACGGTGGAGGAAGAAGGGAAATGAAGAAAGTGAGGTGAGAGAATGAAAAAGGTAAGATATTTACTTATAAAAGCAAATAGTCTTTTTACTTTATTTCTTTTTCTTTTCTTTAGTTGGCTGGCCATGTGTGATGACTCACACCATTAAAACCGTGCCCCCTTACATATTAGGGATATTTATGGTCTTTGTTGACCAAATAATTGACTTATGTTGACTTAAGTCAAAACTAGCACTATTTGAGCACTATTCACAAACTAAGGCACATATTTGTGAAATTTTTGATTTCCCATTGATTTAGACTTCCTAATGTGATACTAAGTAGTACACATGATGATTAAAGAGTAATGATGGACATTTAGCCACTCAAAACTCATTTACAAGACAATTTTTCAAAAATGTGCTTTAAGACTCCTTAAAGCACATTTTATGTTTTAACTTGTTTTCAAGCTTGGTTTTCTTTAGTAATTGATTTTAAATGTTCATTAACATATAAATAAGGTCTTGGTAAGCTTATTAGGTCTTAACTAAACTTATCCCAAGCTTAGAGCACATTTTCGCCCATATTGGCTTTAAGGTATTTATTTGTGTTTTGTTTAGTTTAATTGTCTACCAAAGTCTCCTAAGGAATTAATTAGCCTTATTTAATCATAATTGAATGTTATAAAGTATTGGTAGGCTCTTTGGGTCCTAACCAAGTTCACTCCAAGCTTAGAGCATGTTTTTGCTCAAACTGTGTCTTAGTGCTTTATTGTGTTTTACTATGGTTTAAATTGTTCACTGATGTTTCTAAGGCACTTTTTAGCCTTTAAATACCATAGTTTAACATTTAAACAACATAACACGGTTTGGGGTATTTCAATGGATTAAACATATAATCAATTAAATTAAGGCCTAAACATGCCTTAAAAATAAATTTAACACAACAAAGTTTAACAAAAAGCAATAATTACACCCTTTGAGCTTTTAGGGTGATTAAATATCCAAACGAACTCCGTTTGACCTAAAATTTTAACCTGAGAATTATAACACATAAATGAACACATTAAAACTGTTTCCAAGGGAAACCAAGCTCAGAAACTCATTAGAACACAAAATGTGCACTAAGCTTTCTTAAAGCACATTTTTGGTGAGATTGTCTCTAAAATGAGTTTTGTTTGATTTTAGGGTCTTAAATACCCTTAAATAATTAAACATTATTTATACATATAATTAGTTACATTAGGGCCTAAACAATTAAGCATATAAAACCTTATGGCGTAAGGTTTAAATTAAGGGGAATGTGTTACAATATTATGAGCATGTAACAACTTGTGAATGAACGAACAATTAAATTAAGTACGGACATATATATGTCTGAAAACATGACAACATGACATATTAATACAGTTGCGTACATATATATATACGTGTACGAAAATACATATACACAACATTACAATATTACTACGTTGTATATATAACTAATAACATCGCATAGGTACAAATAACTAAACCGTGACAAAATAAAATGGTCGTATACATATATACGTATACAAAAAATGGCATGTATATTACATATACAAGTAACAACGCGACTCGATAAAAATAGTCGCGTATATATACATAACTGATAACGCGACATAATAACGTAGTCGTCTATATTATATATATATATGTATACAGAAATAGACACGACATAATAATATAGTCGTATATATATGTACATGCACGAAGATAGACAAGTATATATAATGATACAAAAAAAAGAGAGTGAAACGTGCTCTTGCCGAGACTCGAACTCGATACCACTGACCTCTCCAGTGAATGCCTTAACCGGTCGAGCTGTGCTCATATTCAGTACCAAATCACACATCTAAGCATATGAAACTACTAAACTGAACATAAGAAAATGTGCAACACGTGAATGCTGCTTTCACCTCCTTGATCAGCGCACGCCCAACACAATTTCCCCCTGGTTTCATTTTTCTTTCATCAGTACAAGGCACAAAATTGCTCCACCTGCACAACATTTCCCTCGACTGTGTAATTCGAACAGCACCAGCTTTCTTCAGTTATCAGTGCACACCAGATGTTGTTTCCTTTTGAGCAGTGCATGCCCAAATTCTCGGTTAACAATAGCACCAAACACCAAGCAGCTTTTCTTTATTCCCATGGGGCGCTAACTTCCTCATTCCTTCCTAGCAACGAGACTGAACATACCCCTCCCATAAAGTACTTGCGCCCCACTAGTGACCAGGTTTGCATGCTTCTGAAACTCCACGTCATTAACCTCTCCTATTCTGCACTATTCTTGAGCACCCTCCCTTCTTTTCACATCAGACACTAACTCCTTTGTGCTTTCCCTATTCCCCAACTTGAACCCACTATCAGTGGTAACTGAAACCCAAAAACGGGAACTCATTCCTTCTTGTCCCACGCTATCCAACCGGAACAGACAGCACATTCCCTCTTCTCGTTCCAGTTCAGGAGTGACAGCAACAACAAATAGTTTTGAACTACGCTTGTACACAAACCAACGCACGAGCTCTTCAGTGATGCACTGGATCAACCCCAAATAAGCCAACCACAACAGATGGTGAAATGATGAAAGAAGAAACCAACTGAAATGGTAATATACAGCCCATTTTCCCCTTCCTTTTTCTTGCGCAATATACTTCCTCTTCCTCATCGAGTCCTGCCCACCATCTCATTCTACCCCTACTCTTTTCCTTTCTTTCCTGTCACAGCGATAACAAAGAACAATGGCACAAGTTAAACCAGCACAGGGGTGCAGAGAATTCTCCAAACAAAGACCAGCTCCTCCTCTGCACACTGGCATGCCCACGTTACTGCATGTCTAGAGCTTCCTTCCCTACCTTGCTGATTTATCCTTGCGTGGAGCTAAGCCCAAGCCTGTAGGGCTGAGTCTCTGCCTCACCTGAATCCTTTCTTGCTTGACCGAGACCCACTCCTGAATCACCCCTGCTTCATTGTTTCTGTTAAAAAAAAACAGTCATACTTATTCTTGAGTCTTTCCTTGTGAAGCAGTGAACTCCAGGCTCTGTAGATTCTTTTCCCTTGCATGCCCGAGACTGGTAGACTGTTGGCATTAAGAACTTGGATGAACACCAGTCCACACAGCAAGGTGATGCACTGAGAATTTCCCAGGGAAACCCACTTCATCTCTTCTCGAATACCAGCACAAGGTGATACAACAAACTTGCCTTCTTCACTTCTGGGTCTTTTCTTTTTCCCTCTGTTCAGTTTTGTTCAAACTGTAACACAAACCAGTAGCTCGTGCTTGGTAGTATGAATAAGGTATTGGTTATCTGGGCATCTAACCGACAAGTATTAAAGAGCTAAGAAAAGAAACCCTGAGTAATGAATTGGAAAAGTCTCGGAGAACTCCTTACAAAAAATAACTAAAGAAAACGGCGCATAAACTGACAACAGGATTCTGTGACAAAGGGTTCTGTTTACTAAATGCCTAGATGTATTATAGATGTGGTACTCGGTTAATAATACACTTGTAACAGTGTTGGGGCACCTGTCTAAATTGTCAATGCGAGGGAGTGTTTAAAGGGAAAGGAAAAACCAGCCTGATGCACTAAGAAAGGAGGAGTAGACTGAACTAGTGTTTCAGTTTTTTTAGTTTCGTCTGGTTTCAGTTTGGTTGTATCAGTGACACTATCAAGTTGTCTTGTAATTGGAAATCTCAATGACACACCTAACCATCGTGAGTAAATGAGGTGAGAGGAAATGAAAGTCAAATTATGAACAAAAGAAAGAGAAAGTAGAGGTTATATCAGTTGCTTGATTCAGGTTGTGTTCTTTTGTTTCAGTTTGACAGTTAATATGTAAAGAACTTATCAGAGAGGTGTTCCCTGCTACCTTGGGTTGTTTTGAGGATAAAACCATGATAAAACATGTAACTAAGAAGCTAAGCAACGTGGGGGAACTAGAAATCATATTAGAGAGCAAAAAGAAAACTATAGAAGATAACACATCAATTCCAGATTTCAGTTTTAGGATAATGTAAATTTAGTAGCAGTAACCATATTTCTTAGGTTTAGTTTTAGGTTAAAACACAACTAGAACACTTAGTTAGTAAGTGAGTACTTTGGATGAATTGAAAGACAGACTAGTGACCAACAAAAAAGAAACAGAAGAGAGGTGATTCAGCTATACGTTTCAGCTTCATCAGTTTGGCTAGTTTTAGAATTTGACAGTTGCAGTAGCTTGTACAATGCCGTTTGGGGTTGTTTTCGAGTTCAACCTGGTGCTAGGGTACTTAACTAAGTAGGAGACACTTTGGAACATATTTAAAAGACATATTGAGAATCTAAATCAATGACTGAAGAGGAGTACATAGATTGAATGTTTTAGTTTTCTGCAACACTTACCGGTTCTGTACAAGAGATTTTCATAGGGGTTGTCCATGTTGTCTTGGGATGGTATTGTGTTTAAAACCTAGCTAACACACTTAGCTCAGTGGGTAAAGACTTAGCGGAAAGATTAGAACTCAGTTTAATTAACTAGAAGCAGGAATAGAGAGGAATATGAGGAGGTTGTTTTCAGGTTCTCTATAATTGGCAGCCCTGGTATAATAGTGTTACAGAAGTTTGAAGAGTGTTACAGAGGGTTAGAAATGAACCTAAAACGTTGCTAACTGGGTGAACTAGGCTGATATATACATTTGGAAGGTAGGGAGTTAGTTTAACATACTGAAAGAATAAGCAAGAAGAAACATCCAAATTTAGTATTTCAGTTTTATTTCCTGAAACCTGTGCTCTCTGTGTAACCCCATTACAGAGGGCTTACAAGGGTTGTATTAAATGGTAAATGATCCTAGAACTTAACTAATACACTCAAGTAAGATACAATCACTTTAGAGGAAGATTAGAGGCTAGAATAATGCACCACCAGAAAGAACCAAACAGAAACACAACTTCTGTTTTGGTTTTGTTTTTCTTTATGTAACCGAGTCACTGTACAACTGAAACACTAATGGCATGAGAGTTTTATACTGACTATTATTAAACCTAAAACCCAGCCATTTCACTTAAGTGAATCTGTAGGAATTTGGGATGGGATTAGAAACTGATAATCAAACTGTAAGGGGAGGAATGGAGGAGCATATCACTGATTGTGGATTCAGTTTTAGTTAGTTGTTGTTTCTGTATAATGGAGTACAGTAGTCGGGTGTGTGTTTATGTGGGATGATTTTGGTTTAAAGCATGGTTAATACCCATAACTAATTGGGTAAATACTGTGGGAAAGAAGTAAACCTCAGTTGAACTAACTAGGAACAAGAACCAAGAAGAAATGTGTAGTTGTTGTTTCAGATTTAAATACTGTTGTGGCTTCTGTATAACTGTGTTACAAGGGTATTATAAGGGTGATTCTAGTTTAATAATGAACCCAAATAATTGCTAATAAATATAGCTGGGTTAGCGAAACGTGTTAAGAAGGTTAAACATCAATCACTACATTAAAAGTGAAATTAGATAAGGTATTACATGGGAATTGTGTTTCAGATTTGGAAACTGTTGGGGTTCTGTATAAATAGGTTTTAGGGGGGTATTTTAAAGAATATATTATTATGACAATTGCTAACCTATCTAGCTAAAGTGGGAATACACCCTAGGCGAATTAAGATCCTTCTTGATTAAACTTGTTACATGTTGGTGCTTGGAATACTCTAAAACATTACCTAGAGGGAAGGACTTAGTTAACGTGTGAGTTGACAATGTGAATGTCCTAGGGGTAAGATAAACCTAAGGTTAATACTTGGGAAGTCTCTAAGGGTTAACATATGATTTTGGTGTGATAAATAAACCCTGGATGAAAAATAACTAGTGTGTAATGTAAGGTTTCATACTCCATTGTAAACCGAATATTAACTCACACTACGAGTAAGGAGTTTTTAAAGATAACGATACCGTAACTAACAACAGTTGAAATCCGGGGATGTAATACCGGGGTTACTGATGTTATTCGGAAATACCGAATCATAATGTCATGTGGATTGACACTTAGCGTTCTTCGTATTGCTAGATCGCCATTCAGGCATGCACGCTCGATAGCCTTAGCGGTCTACACTGCGCGACCTTGGACACGGTGTACGGTATGTAAAGGGGTTTGATCCGGGTTGTCCTGAGGAATTCCTCGGGCTCGGATTTGTTTGATAAATAACTTGTGTGGATGTATGTATGTGATTATGTGTGAGATGGATATCTGTGTTTACTGCATTATTTATTTATGCATGAACGTCCTACGGGACTAATACTACGTCGACTATAGATCGACTTATATAAAACTACATATGCGAGACGTGTGATTGGAATTACCGTTGCCTGACCTAATACGCTAAGTATTACAAGTATGTAGTTATAACCTAAGTAAAACACTTAGGAACGGGACACGACATTGTCGATCCCTAGAGCTTCGACTCGAACATAAATACTACCTAGAATCATTCTAGGCATGCGTAAGACCCACAGGGCAGCCAACAAAATAAGTGATGTTCTCCATAATTAAGACTGTAACTGACTACCTAACTAATGAAGTTAACAGTGGAGTGTGAATGAATGTGATGATGTACCTTAATCCAGACAGTCACTGGCTGCTGGTCGCGCGTAGAGATCTCTTGGGTTATCCCATAACGGGTTTACCCTAGTTAATCCTGAACGAACCCAGATAGATCGTCAAGCGGAGTGTGCTACCGTTGGCACCAGGCCTTTGGCCACCTAAATGGACGCCTTTACAAAGGCAAAGTGAAATAGTCCCGGAGTCTTCGGATGATCAGGGCAGTGAGCACCTTGTGTGTACGTGGGACTACTGTCCAAGTGAGTATATTTCGGGTTGTCCTAATTGACGCCCGATAGTGCTAACCAAATCAAGTGATATGTGAGGGCCCGGGGGGCCGAGTGTTGTAATACGTGAAGATGTTAACATACGACGTATGATTTATCAATGTTATTGTATTGTATGATGTGTGACTGTGCTGTGTATATTTATAAATGACTGTTTGGATTGGATGGATGGTTATATAATCATGTATGTTGTTACAATATTTATTATGTCTATAAAATGGTAAAGCATGAAATCAATCTAATATCAAGATGGTTAAAAATGACAAGTGACCAATAGGGTCCAGGCCCAGCATACTCAGCGTCTATCGCTGAGACTACACTTATTGTGCAGGTTGCTGATCTTCGTTGAAGCCGAAGTGCGGGAGCAGGGTAGCTAGGGTACTTTAATTATTGCGTAAGAAATTTATTTGTATAATGATTTCAGTCTGTGGGTGTATGACGGGACGGTTGTATCCATGTGGGATTTGGGTAGATGCTCACTTGTCGAATGTTATGGATGTGGACTTAGTATGATGTATAAGGGATATCTCGTTGTCACAGCGGTTTAATAGTGTTGTTGTTTTAGTGTTGGATTTAGTTTCTGCTTCGTTACTCGCATGGGCGAGTAGTGGCAGGTGACACCCGAGTGAGTTTTAATGTTGTTGTTTATTCTTCCGCTATAAGACGTTTTATTTTTCTGTTAACGTGAGTGACTATTACGTGTTTGTTTGAGAGGGGTGTTACATATAGTGCTATCTCAAGGTCTTTATTCACCGTCATTTTATTTGGTACATGACTTATTTCACCACTTTATGGAGTATTTTTGTGATTATAAGCCACTGGAATCGACCGACCTTGGGACCGACCTTGCCAAGGTCGGTCAAACTTAAAAATCTGTCATGTGCCCTCTCACAAAGAGTCCGACCGACCCCCGAGACCGACCCTGGCAAGGTCGGTCGGACGGAAATTTTACCCAGATTCATCTTTTTAAATGCTACATTTTGGGGCTTCCTTCCTAATTATTCAACACCCATGTTTCCAGCTTGAAAGAAGAGAGAGAGAGAGAGAGAGAGAGAGAGAGAGAGAGAGAGAGAGAGTGGCGAAAATAAGGGAAAAAAGAAGAGAAGAAAAGGAGGAAGAGGAGATTGAAGATTCTACCCCCATTGAAGCTTAGAAGCTCCTCTAATGGCTATTTCTCCCTTCTCCCTTTTCTTTCCTTTATTCATGGCTGAGTAGCTCCATTTGTATCCTAGGATGGGGCTTGACCCTATTTTTGCTCATTGAATGCTAGAAACCTAACTCATTTAATACTTTTGTTTTATTCCCTTCAATGTCAATTAATGCTTTAAATTGATCTCTTATTGCATTTATGGTGGTTTTATTCAATAGTTGAGCTTGAGTTTGGAACTAGACCAATAGGGGGATAAACCCTAACTTTTGATCTCTTGATTTTGGGAGTAAATTCTTGGGGCTATTGATTAAGAGTGTTTGCTTAACGCTACTTAGTGACTTAAACTTCCTTTAATTAAGGGGTTTGACTAATTAGGTAAGAATTGGATTTTCCATGATTTGGGGATTCATGAGTTGAGCTCTAATAGACAATGAGTTAATAAGTTATGGTTTTGAGATTCTTTGGGTGAATTAGGTTATTCCCCACTATCCTAGGGTACTCTTCCACCCATTTCCATCAAACAAACATTTTACTGTTTTATTACTTTTTCCTTTGACAAACAACCAAGCTTGCCTCCGGCTAAATCCCCGTTTACCATTTTCATTTACGTTTTACTAAAGTACCGAAGCTTGAGATTTAGAAACCAATTTCCTTGTGGATACGACACTTGTTATATTGCAACGAATTGAGTGCACTTGCCCGTTTAGCTAGGTTCAATTACCATGTTTGTAATTTTCCCAACAATGCCCTCTTAGTGGCTTATGCCATACTCTTGGCTCATTTAATATATTAATATATAAGATTTTGTGAGTTTATACCATCTGATTATGGTTTAGATAGGGATGGCAATGGGTCGGGTTTGGGTCGGGTGGACCATCACCCGTACCCGTCACCCAACTTCACCCGCTCCACCCATACCCGACCCATCACCCGTTATGTATCACCCATCACCTGTTTCACCCGTCACCCGCGGGTGAAGCGGGTGAACCCATTTATCCGTTTGTTTTTCTTTTTCCTTATTCGCCAGTTAGGTTTGCAAATTACTGGGTGGAGAGAAAATAGAGGCGCGCAACATGTATGTTCCATGTCACCAGTCAGGGTTGTGAAATTTGCTTCAGAGAAAAGAATGAAATATTGCACAGAACATGTACGTTCCATGTTTGCCGGTTTGGGTTGGAAACATTATCCTTAGTGAAGTGAGAAAATAGAGGCACAGAGCACTTATGTTCCATGTTTTCCAATTAGGGTTGCAATTACCTTCAGTGAAGAGAATTAAAAACTGCGCAGAGCATGTATGTTAGGGCTGTAAAATTATCGAGAGTGGTGAGAATAAAAAATGGCGCAGTCATGCAGAGCATGAATGTTCCTTGTTCACTAGTTAGGGTTGCGAAAATCGTGATTGAAGGAGAATGAATATTAAGTAACAACTTAACATATAATAATAATAATAATAATAATATAATAATAATAATAATAATAATAATAATAATAAAATAATAATATAAAATAATAATAATAATAATAATATAAATATGCGGGTGGGCGGGGGGTGACGGGTGAAAAATGTTCACCCATCACCCGACCCGCACCCGTTCCACCCATCACCCGTTTCTCACCCGTTTTTGGCGGGTTTTTTACCCAGTTTAGTGGGTCGGGTGACCAGGTGAAACGGGTACCCGCAGACCCATTGCCATCCCTAGGTTTAGATGGTCCTTCCAAGTCACTATTGATAATATCAAAACATAAGGCCTTTACAGAAAATCATTCTCAAGATTTTATTTGAATTACATTTTCTCAAGAATTTACATATTCACATAATGCTTTTATGCTCTCTTCAAGAGTTTATATCCTCTTTCAAGGGATACACATAATTTAACATGGTGTACTACTTATCATTAACTTTCTTTTGAAAGTTTATAGCTCCTTCTCCAAGGGCTAGACACCTTTTTCAAGGGTATATTATTTCCACCAAAGTTCATAGCTCCTTTTTAAAGGGCTTGACACCTTTTTCAAGGGTTTACTATCTTCCACCTTTACAATGTTACAACTCCTTTATCCATAGGAGGAACACATTCATTTCTCATATTGAGGTGGATTATAACATCTCATATGCACAACCCTGGTGTGTTATCATGCTAGCATCACACGCTGCGTGTTTATGATTTTTCTTTATCAACTATTGGAAGTCATATTCCGCACTTCCTTTACTCTTGGAATATATCATTTTGGCAGTTTCTAACCCTTTTCAAGGGTCTGAACTCCTCTTTCGAGGATTCAAATTTTGAAACTCCTCATTTTCCTTTTCCTTTTTCTTTTGTATCATTTTGGTATATCTATCCCCCTTTCAAGAGCCTGGACTCCTCTTTCGAGGGTCTGATAAGTGTGAAATATATATACGTTTAGGGCTTTATTCTCACAACAATTCATGTCATATTTCTCACTTATCATATGTTTTTCCTTATATTTATGTTTTGATATGAAATGATACATTTTATGTGTAAAATGTAGGAAAATATATTGGAAATGCATAGATTACTTCACAAGCTTCGAAACGCAACAAACAGGAAGCAAAACAAAGTTCGGATGAAGAATCTAGGCCCAAAACAAGTTGACACATCGACCTGTCCAAACATGAGTCCGGACTTGCATGTCCGAACGCAACTGTCAGAATTCGATAATACACATTTTTAAGAGATAAAAATCTTTATTTTTGATATAAAAGGCACCTAGGGTTAGAAAAACAAACACGCTTCATTCACGCCATACGGCTGCACCTCTCTCTTGGGGACTTTGGCCTCCTCTCTCTCACACCCACACCAACACCATTGTTAGCACTCCATATTTCTGGTAGAGGATAAATGCAGAGACACGAAACGATAGACGACGGAGCATAGATCTTCTAACAGAGTATCTTCTTCCCTTTTATCTAATATGTCATTATGTTATTCCTTTCTTGTTTTTGTTATTTTTAGAGTCATGTCTGAGTAGTTAGACTAGCTCCCTGGATTGGGGTAGCAAACCGGATCTTTATATTTATTTTGTAATCTTTTTACTGATTCAATATGCAATAATTTTGTTCCAGTTCTTCATGTGCTTTAATTCTCTGATCAATTATTAAAGCTATATTTGTAGTTTTCTAATCAAAATGCAGTGCTGAGATCAGTAAACAAGACATAGGAAATTAAACCAGATTTACGACTAGAAGCATTAATATGATTTGCCTATAGGTTAATCTGTCTCTAATAGGAATTAGTTATAAATCGATTGGTTAGAATTGACTCGGGCATGGTTTGCGGCTTGTTATTTCTACCGGTTAGGATTCGTTGTGCAGGGACCGGTCAACGGATTAATTAAGATTCCTGAGTTTATTGCAAAATTAGGGAAGAGTTTATTAATAGATTTATAAAGTGAAGGTTTATAGAATAATCTGGGGTGCTTCTTTAGATTTAAGAGTTTCAATCTTTATATCTTTATCTAGTTTATTTTTACTATTTTATTATTTTATGTTAATTTGTTAAGTCATTCTTTTTATTAAATTAAGCAAACCTAAAAAAGTGACGTTTCCTATTTTCTTGGTTTAGTTTAGTTTCTCAGTTAGTTAATAAATTGTCAATTAATTGAACGAGATCCCTGAGATCGACAACCCTCACTTATTTCACTATTCCATAAAATGATAGGTACACTGCCTAGATAGAGATAGTAACATATTTCTGCTACAGGGTCCAAACTCCTCTTTCGAGGGTTCAAATCTTTCTTTATTTTCATTTTCCTTTTATGTCATTTTGGCATATTCATCCCCCTTTCGAGGGACTAGACTCCTCTTTCGAGGGTTCTTTGGATCCCAAGGGTCGACCACGCCTCCAGCGTACTTGAGATTCACTTGCCATAGTGGTTGTCTCCCACGCTTCTTACCGAGGTGGAACATTCACAATTAGTATATATATGATTGTGTACTTTATTCATATCTATGAACGCATCAAGTAGTTGCAACATTTTGCAAATGAAGTATTCTTCGAACATCTAGTTCATTTTGCTTTTTCATGCATGAAATAATTCATAGTCCGTTACCATTTGGTTAAGGACATTCAAGTTAAAGACAACCACTCGCTAATTCGACATCTTATAAATTCATAAGCATCTATGAGACTCATACTTCCCAGGAGCATGGTTATAGCAACATTCATTATGTGCTTGATTTTGTAATCTTTTAACAAGGCACAAGTGATTATACTCATAAGACTTTGTGCCAAATATCAAAACTTATATCATTCTTCCCCTAAATTTGAGAATGCTTAAGAACTAAAGAAGTTCATTATTCTCAACTTTCCTTTTTGTAACCCTTTTGATATTTTTAATGGGGAAGGTATAGACACAAACCCAATTGTCTTATTTTTTTCTTTGCTCTACAAAATTAACAACTTAATATGGTCATTCTTAGCGGGAGTATAGGTGACTCAATACCACTATTCTTTCAACTTTAATCTCAAAATCACATGGATAATTTCATTATAGCTATATTTTTCTAAATCAATAACCCAATGAATACAATACTTCATGTAACCATTATTTGATGTATCAAACATCATATATATCTCAAAGGTCCACATGGTCATTTTTCTGGCCTTAATCAATCCATGATATTTCAAGGGGGTATAAAAATTCTCATCCACCTTCTTGTGAATGATCTCACTATATCTTATATGAACTATTGTCACCCGAGTAAGAACTTGGAAGTTCTTGATAATTTAGAAAACTAGTGATCCGACATCATTTTTCTCATGGTTGACCCATTTTTCTGTTTCATATAATTAATATTGTATTGTACACTAACCACATGTTAGTCACCCCCTTTTTCTTGGGCTTTATGGGATTGGATTCTATGCTATATCAACTTATATCACTTGACACATTTTGTGCTTGTTTTCCCATCAATATGAGCATACTTTATCATTAAAAAGTGCATATTCAGTGTTTATTCTCATTCTCTCAAGGATCATAATGAAGAGCTTTTAAAATTAAGGGCTCACAAGAGCAAGCTCTCATTCTTCATAGTCTCTTATAGACAATAGAGTTGCATATAAAACATTTTTAGTTGTGCATTATAGCACTATCGATAAAGTATGGCTCTTTTTCATTCAGTGACTTACAACACGCTCACGAATCTATTATAGATTGCAAAGATGGTTCAATGTACCATATTTTATTCCTTTAGAGTATCCATGAATAACCAATACCCAAAGCATGGTTATAAAATATGTCAAAATTCATGTACTCTAGTGCGTCTTTTGCACTTTATACACATGTATTAAGGATGACACCTTAACACTTTTTCATCAATAATGACATCATCTTAACAATATCCTTCAGAGATATGTGATGGTCTACCATGATGTCAATTGTAAACATTTTCCTTTTGTACATGGTCCAACCATGTACGGATGTACAATAGTCTATCATGGATAATAACATCTATTACAATCGACCTTTACAAGATAAAATGGTCATTTTCATAAGCTAATTCAAGCTTATTCCTATATCATCAATGATCTTATAGATAGATCTTGCCAAAATCAACCTCATGCTCGACTTCTTTCATATCATGCATGATACACATTAGCATTTCAAAGCTTGGGTTGGAAATTCAATGGGAAACTCTTTAATTTTCCCATAATAATCCTCAAATATAACTCCTCAATGGTTACTTGGGAGACCATGTAACTTATACCAAAGTTACTTTGTATGAAGTTATCTTTAACTCTTCAAAGTCTATCTAGCTCTTCAAGAGCTTTTACAATTGGTCCAATCTTATACCAAATGTTGGCCATTTTTAAACCATCCACCTCAAATACATAGTCTTGCATGAGGGGAAAATATTTAATCATTCTCAATTTTCAATGCAATTATCTTGCACGAGGGAGTATAAGGATCTTACAACTCTCAACCTCAAGAGCATAATTTCGCATGACGGAAATAGTACACTATAATTCTCAAACTTCAATGCTCGTATACGATTGAATAACATGATCCTTTTATTTTTCTTCCTCCAATGCACTCATCTTGTATGAGGATGTATACGAATCTTATAATCTTGAACCTCAAGTGCATTCGTTTTTCATGAGGAAGTATTATGATCTTGCCTCAAATGTAAGCATCTTGCATGAGGTACCATAATCATTAACCTCAAGCGCACCATCTTGCGTGGGGTTAATATTATAATTTACAATCTCCTTTGCACGAGGTAATATCACTTTTTTTTACTATCTCAAAAGATTGCCTCGTAAACGGTAATTCAAATCCATTCGTATGGAAATACTATTTTCAATCATAAAATAAAATAAATTTGAAGGGATGAATCATACCATAATGGGTGGTTCACTTTAAAAAAATGTATAACAATAAATAATGCTTTGAGAAAGTGATTATGCAAAAATTATTATACCACAAAACATATAATTCTTCAGCGATTAAACTAATAGTTTCAAAAACTATAACAATATATTGTCATTGAAGATATCGTTTTCCTTTAGCGCATTTTTCTTACTTTTCCTCAAAGTTTCTTTTATTCAATAAAGAAAAAAACCCACCCCGCGGAATCTCACAAAGCAATAATTTACCAATTTTCTTTCTTAAAAACGGTGAAACTTCATAAACAAAAGAAAAGAAGGATTTCTCCTTTGATTTAAAAACACATATACACGTTTATATAAGTTATTTTGAGTAGTGTCTGACTTACCTGCTTGTTAACATGATTATGCCGGTAAAAATTGATTAAACTTACTTACACCTTTTGTATTCGGCAAAGAATACATTAGAAGCGGCTTCAATATAAACTCTTCATCAACACAGATTCACAAAGTCACCAAAAACTCCTTCTGGAGATGCACGATAAGATCCTTGTTGTATTGTGGGTAACTTTAATACCCCGGATCTAAAAATGGCGATTTAATTACTCTAATAAAATTATTAAGGGCCTAATTGTTCCTAGAGAGTATGGGTAAAAAGATTAAAATCAAAAGAAAAGAGAAAACGCTTGAAAAGCGAAAAACGCTAAAATGCGCATTAAATGAAAATAAGAGATATATAATCTCGTGAGGGTCCGAGATGGATTCCTAAGGCTTAGTTAGGCCTAATTATTATACGGGAATGATTCTCGAAGAAAACGGATCCAAATAAAGGATTAAAACGCTAACGGAGTTTTAAGCACGTTTTTCGAGGAAAAACTGGAAACGTGACTTTAAGTGGTCAAACGGACCCGTAAAAATTATAGTTGATTAAATAACTATAATTAAGTATTAATGGAAGCTTAATAACCATTAAAATTAATTAAACGAGAAAATTCCGGAAAACGGACCCGGTAAGTGAATAGTGACGAAACCGGGAGACGAAACACGTTTAATTTGAAAAGACGAAAAACGACCCGGGCTATTAATTAATGTGGGCCGGTTCTAATTAATAAGTGTACACCCATTAATAGCTTGCTAGCTATTAAGTAATAACAAGACAAATAAATAAATAAGTAAAGTAAATAGTATAAAGCAAAAGTAAAATAAAGTACTCACCTTCTCCTTCTTCATTCACGAATTGCCCCAGCGTTTGAAACTCTTCTTCCTCCTCTGTAAATCGCGAGACCAAGCAGCACAACCCTCACCTTGTCCAACCTCCTTCTTGCTCATTTCTCAACCAAATCACACGAGATTTGTACCGTTGGACTCCTCTCGGTGAGAGCTTCGATCTCCACCCAACAAAGTTTCGATTCCTCCATTTCCATTTCCGTTGACGTTGGAGCTTTTGAAGATTGAAGAGTGATTCCAACCCTTCTTCTCCTTCCTTAGTGCCTTAAGGTATAAATAAGTAAGTATTTACACCATTTCAAGCTTATTCTACCATTTGTGAGACTTTTTCCCTCACGTTGGAAATTCCCCTCATTTCAGTCGGAACCGTGAGTTTTTGTGGGTGTTGGAAAACTTCTCCAATTGATTGCCAAGTCATCCATTTGGGTTCTCTAAGGTAAAATCTATATTAAACTTTGAAAACTAGCTCTTAAAATATATATTAGGTTTTGTAGAGGAAAAGTGAATTGATTGTTGTATGTGTGTTATGGGCGGTGGTTGTAGTTGGCAATCCGTAGCCCTTGTGTGGTGTGGAAAACAAGAGGAGAAAGAGGGAACAAGATAAAGAGGAAGAAGAGGAGTGAAAACTGAAAGTGAAACAAGGTAAAGAGCTTACCTTGCATTGGTTTTACTTCCTTGTGAAATTGACGTGGGTGTGGAATAAATAACTTTAAGCTTGTGTAGTCTTGGTACTACAATATTGATAGTTTAAAGAGAATGTTTTAATGTGTGTGAGTGTGTAATTAAACCTAGAAGTTAAGTTGTTTTACATATGTGAGCAAATGGGATTTTGTTGTGTTATATGTGTTTAAACCAAACAGGTGGGAGATGTGTGTTGTGAACTTTTGTAGTGTGGTGAAAATGCTTAGGGAAGTAAATAGGTGCTGTCAAAATTCACCTAGGATGGATAGTTTGAGTGTTCTGTTTTTAGGTAAGAAACTAGGTTGTTTAAGAAGGTTAAGTTGAGTGGTTAATGCTTTGAGAACTTAACAAGAAGAGGAGTGTGCTGGGAGCAAAATAATGTCATTTGAGTGTTAGCTATGGCATTAGAAAGTGAGGTTTGAATGGTGTAATAAAGGAACTGAAATCTGTTACAAGTCTTGTAACATAACAGAGAATAACTAGCCTTGTAAGTGTGTAAGAATCTAAGTAAAATTAACTATATTGGTGGGTGTACTTGGTGCTTGGTTTAAGGTGGTTTAGGTGGGTAATTAGATGCTAAAACATGTGGATTTTAGTTGGTGAAGATAGGTTAATCAATGGGCTAAGAGATAACCTGTAACAGAGTTAGGAAATGTCAATTCTGCAAAATCTGTAGCAGGGTCTGGGACTTAGGTCCAGGACCAAGTCCCGGACCACCCCTAAAATTACCCCCGAGAGTGCTCTGCTTGTTTGGTCCGGGACCTAACTCCATGCCCAAGTCCCGGACCATATACGATTTTCAGGCCGAGAGTTTGAACCATGGTTGGTCCGGGACTTAAGTCCCGTATGAAGTCCCGGACCAGACCAAAAATGTAACAATATGTGTTTTAAGTGGGGTTTAAGCTAGGGAATGGTTTGGTAATGATGTTACAATATGTTAAGGCCTTGTTAGGTCACATGTAAAGGCCCTAGGAAGTGTAAGAAAGTGTTAGAAGTGATTGAGAAGTGGGAACTCAAATTGACAAGAGCAAAACTGAGTTAATGGGATAACGGGGTAAATACGGGAATAGCATTTTATTATGTACCGTATGAGTTTAGTATTAACAATAATGTTTGAAACATTATCAGAGAGTCGTGCGTGACCCGAGCATGGTGAGATGACACGGTAAAAGTAAAACCCCGGTGAAAGGTATGATTTTCTCATGCCCCGTATGCTAACCGAGTTACTCTGATTTGTGTGTTTGTGTGCCGGCTTAATCAAGACTAAAGCATGAAATTGAACCATTGGTTGTTTATGTATGTCTTGATGTATATTGTATGAGATAAATGCTTGAATGCCGTGAGGTCTAACATAGTGTAAAGACCGACTCCTAATGAGTAACGTTTGGCTAGAGACCCTTAGATCGGGTCGATGCGTATGATAACGAAAACGTGCAAACACATAAACTATCGACTAAAGTACCACGATAACATAGTAATATGAACTCCCTAGAATGTGAGGAGATGAACGGGTTGAGTAAATACCCGATAACGGTTAGTAGACCTTATTGAATCAATCCACGAAATAAATATGAGTGGAGAGATAAATACCTCCATTGAGAGGATCGAAGTTAGTACAATGATGTGAAAATATAAGACGGTAAAAGAGACCTAAGGGGCTATGTAACTCCCTTGAGACACGGTCAACCTCCTATATGAGGATTTTACCCGGTATAAGAAAATAACCGTAAGTGTAAGTATTTGAAATGTATTGGTAACTCTTAAAACCTAAGACTAACCAAACTTGAGTAATGTTCCAAAGTCATTAGAAACATCGAGAGAGATGCTTCTAGACTAACACATAATATTATTATAACTCCAAGAGAGGAGTGTACGGGAACGTGAGTAGTCCGAGAGTAGTCGGACCTATGTAAAAGAGATAGGAACTAAGAGAGAGTTCCGAGAGCTAGTTGAACCTTCCCACCATGCTAGGCCCAGAGTAGGGTCGAAACCGGGGAAGTAAGACTATGCTCGAGAGCCATGAGTTTTGGCTTGAGTATGTATTAAGAGTAACAAGCGTGACGTAGGAGACCTGTAGTGTCTCGAGAATCTACAAGAGCTTGAGTATAATAACCCGAGAGCGTGGGTAAGATAAAGAGTATAATAACCCGAGAGCGTGGGTGAGATAATGAGTATAATAACCCAAGAGAATGGGCGAGTATAGAATGAGTATCCCAAGAGTATGGGAGTGTATAAAAATAAGTAACCCGAGAGAGCGGGCAAGTTATTGAATGAGTAACCAAGGCAAGTGAGGTATAACCCTCAAGGCCTAAGAGTAAAATAATACAACTAACAACCTTGCTATGTTAGTTAGGAATTGTGTTCCATGATTGGATGTAGATTCCTTGTGTAATATACATATATATTGTATTGCTGTGATGCATGTTGTTTGATTAAAAATGAACTCCATGTATATCCGACCAAAGGTAGTCGGCGTACCGCGGTTAGCACGCGGTATATGCGAATTTCATATGCAGCTTTAAGCTGAGCCCCTAAGGGCATCGTTTTTATTCGCAGGTACACCAGAGACGAGACCGTTCGAGTGTAGGACGGGGTCGGTGATTAGCATGGGTGGTTAGAATTATTTGCTTATGTTTTGAAAGAGGTGTAAGACCGTGTATGTTGTCGGCATCCATATAATGTAGACTCGGTATAGTAAAGAGATGATTTGAGTAAGTGTTTGTATTGTGTACTCGGTTGTTCCAGTCCATCAGACCGTTACTGTATGAGAGTTAGGCCTGGTTAGCCACGAGGGTGGCTAACGGCGTTGTATCACCCTCTGTTGTTGTAGAATTCCGCTGCGAGTTTAATGGTGAATTGTAACAGTTTAAGAGGTAATGACGAGTTTAGCAGTTGGGGTGTTACAGTAACAAGCTTCCTTGATTAGTTTCAATTGAGTTATGATTCTTGCTTTGGTGATGAACTTTGTATAACACCAATGAATAACTAAACTCAAGATCTTTGTTGATGATGTATGGTAGAGAGAATAATATATTTTAGTAGAGTCTATCGTGCTGATAACGTGATATAATATTGAGAGATGAGAGTGAGGGAATATAGGAGACAATGAAGGAGGAAATACACATTTGTCTTGTATTCCATTATATGTTATGATATAGTACACAATATCAACCTTTGAGTGGTAGAAATACAAAATATTAATGGTCTCTAATAAGAGTCTAGGAGATTACGAAAGTTTCACAGATGAAAGGTCTAGGATAGACCAAAAGACATGTGGATGTACATCCACTAAATAGGGTGATTTACAACAGTGACTGCATATTTCATCATGTAGCAGTGTGAACTAGACCTAGCAAAGGTGACCCGAACCAGAAAAACCGAACCGATCCAACCCGATCCGAACCTGATTTTGACCCGAATAGTGTGACCCGAAAATCCAAACCGAACCAAACCAAAACCGAATCAAACCGAAATTTGGTAAACCCTAATCCACCCGAACCGAATCAACCCGAACTGAATCGACCTGAACCGAGTCCACCCGAATGCTTTGTTAAATCTAAATCTACTATAGTTGTTCCAACCATACAAATAATCTTGAAACCAAAAACACATAATGAAGATTTAGACATCCAATAAGTGTTCATTGCTCACAAATGATATATATAATATTGGACATCTTCAATCTTCAAGCATCTCAAGCCTTATGTATTAAAACATTTATAACTGTGTTGTTTCGCTCCCCACACATAGATGTTTTGCTATAAACTATAAATGTTTTACTTTAAAATGTTTTATAATACTATTTTAATGTGTATCATTATGATTTTATACTACTCTACTAATTTTGATTTTAATAAAGTTAGGTTTTTTTACGTTTAGGACAAGAGGCTTGGGAATGGTTCAAAATGTTGATGAAGTTTAATTATAAAACCTCAACTTTTCAGTTGAGACATTTACTAACCAAGATTGATGTGTATATGCCTAAAGAAAATTACGTAATAAAATGAGGAAAATTAATTTTCTTAATGGTAGATTATTGTGAAGTGTGGGATAGACTAGCATTTTAGAGGATAAATAATCTCTGCCAGATTATTTCATCTACCTCGACAACATAACCTAAAATGTTTTATAAGACAGAGTAATGCGATCATTACTATTTTATATTACTCTATATTTTTATAAACTTAGGTTTCTTTATGTTTCGGACTTAGGAATGGTTTGAATGTTGATGGATGGGCGTAGGCGCATGATGCTTGTGCGAGACGATGATGGATGGGTGCAGGCGCGTGATACTTGCGCGAGGTGATGAGCGCGGGGTGTGATGGGCGCAGGACGACGGGAGACACGGTGTGGGCGTGGACGGGGTAGACTGGGCGTCGTGTGCCAAATATTGACCACTAATTCAGAAAAAAATTAATTTATACTTGGTCGATACATTTAATAAATGTATAGTTAAAAATTCATGTACAAAAAATTGTCATCCAATTTGGTTTTGTCCAACCAATTCACAGTTGTAGTCTTGATCAAGAGTGACACTATATTAAAAGAATTTGGAGTCGCATATGAAAATAGATACAAGTTACAAAGGTTGCTTGAAATTTGTACTTTAAAATTTTTGTCAATCAAACCTAACCTGGATAAGTCACCCAAATTTGACCTATAACTCGAAAAAACCAAATAACGCAGAGGATAACCCGAACCGAAAGCACCCAAACCCGAACTCAACCAAACCGAAGTTCCCCGAATCTAATTTAATCCAGATGGACCTGACCCGATCCGAACCGAATAATAAATATCTACAAATAGACCCGAACTCGAACCAACCTAAACCAAACTCGAACCAACCTAAACCGAACTCGAACCGATTCACCCGAATTGCCACGTTTATAAACCGCAAAAACGAGACGTGTATTTAAAAACAGTATCACTGGACCAGTATGCGTTAGCGGTTAGTTTTAAGTTTAGCATGAACACCCATTACAGAAACCAGCTTACTAACACGCTAACTTCACAGTTCACTCATCGATTGTGGTAGTGGACGACTCTCTCCCCCGTTTTCTGCGGCCACTCCCGCAATCTTAGGTGAAGGAAGAAAGAATTCGTCTTGACATTCTAATGGTGAGTCCAAGGCTTCGAGGTTTTGCGCGGTGGGTGAAATGGACACGGAAGGAACTAGCAGTTGCAGCGATCGGTGCTGTGGTGATCATCTTCTCGTTCTGCTACCTATTTTCCCATATTCCATCTTTCAAAGACGCTTCTTCTCCTACTCCTCCCGACTTCGGTCTGGTCGACCTGACTCTCGTCAGAAATGCCAAGGCTAAAGGCGCATGTAAAGAACTAACCTTCGCTCATATAGGAATAGAGAAATTAAGCGCAGATCTTAGTGTTTTGTTAGCTCCCTTTCTGATCTTCATATGTGGCTTTACTCGACAGTTTGTTTGGATGGTAGTTTGCCGGGTTACCATTTCCGGAAGGGTTTTGGTTCCGGATCCAGCAATTGGCTTCTTCACATTGAGGTTTGGATGATCGGATAGCCTGTTAATCTCTATTTCACTTAAACGGTTTGCCCCGTGCCTTGTTTGTTCATAATTGATGATCACGTGAAATTGGAACGTCTTCTGAATACGGATTAATGTGTGATTATCTTGCAGTTTGTCCCTGATGTTCTTCCTTTAGCTTTACCTGTTTTTTTTTTAATATAATTTTTTTATTTCACTAAACGTGGTAAACGCATAACTATTATGGTTAACTATCTACTCTTCCTTGTGTGCGTGTCTAGTTACAAAGTTGAGCTAGATTTGTTATTGCCTTTTGGGCTAGCTGCTTTTTGGAAATGCTAATCCACTACCTTGAACCCTCAGTCGTCACATGCTCGTGGTGAATGAAACGCCTATTGCATATTAACTTCATCCTTATCAGCATCCAATTTTATGATTCAACGTCACCTATAAAGTGTACAAAATTTTCTTAGTCATGCTCATTAATTGAACCAGAAAACTTTTTTGAATCAACAATTATATATAAACAAGTTAGACATAGAAAAACAATTCGACATCTAATTTGTTGAATGGTGGCCATTGAATCAGCGAGGCATATGCATGGGCCCTTTCTGCATCATAGCTCTTCACATATCTCACACCTGGACTTGCCATACTTTATTTTTTTGTACCTCCTGGTTCTTCTACATTGGTAATATGCCAGCTTCTCCAATTGTGGCCTGTAGTCTTGCATGGTCTATGCCCTGTGTTGTTTGCATGTATATCTTGAATGATTTCCTGTGAGTTGCTTCAGGTCAGTAAAGGTGCGGCGATGTATGAGTAGGAGAACAGTAAGTTGATGAGGGATGAGAGAAGTAACCCTTCACCTTTAGGTCTTCTCATGAAGCAATGCATTGATTAGTTTGGTGAAGAAAACAAAATGCAACTATTGAAATTCACGATTGAATTTATAATAGTGATAAATGTATGTGCAGGATATGAAGAAATCTGTAATAACTACTATGGCTGGCTAGTAGAGCATCGAACTATGAGTCTCAGGGATTTCAACTGGTTAGGTATTATTTGATAGCCCAGTGAAGCTTGAAGATTTAGAATCCTTGAGAATACCCAATTTTGGTTACTTCATGCTTTGATAAGCTAGTGTTCTGTTTCAAGGTCACTAAAATAAGCTATAGTGCTCTATCTTCATTGATTCCATATTTTGGGTTGTTGTATTGCGCTGAAGTAAAACCAATCCTGGCCACTATTTATTAGTTTAAAATTAGCCATACCAAAACTTAAACTTCTGTTGTACAGATTATTGTCATCCCATTTTTCACAAGTAGTCATTTTTTATGTGAATTCAACTATAAGGTGCTTAATTCCAACCACGGCGCTCAGTTTGAACCATGAATACTTGACTTTTTTTACTGGGGAGAAATATATACATTAGGGACTCAAGGTTTATTGAGTTTTCTTACTATAGATGAGTGACCTATGTGTGATGTTGTAAGATGTGGTAAACAGATGGAAAGCTCAACTCAAATAGATTTATCTAGTTATTGAATCAAATCCCTAGACCCATATAATCTTATTTTCTTAATATTTTGTAACTTTTCCAAAATCCAGGGTAGCTACTATATTCACTTTCCAGGGCTGGCAAGGCTATTGACAAACAAGTACTAAGCTTCTTTTTCTTTTGGTCTCTTTCAGCTGACCTTTTCATCGAAGCGGTTTGCCCTCACAGTAGACATATTATTTTCCTCTTACTTGTTATGATTCGCTGCATGCGTGTAGTTATTCTGGTAATATGAGCTGACCAAATGATTACAGACAATCTGACACATTTTTTTGCCTTATTTCACTGTGCTCTGTGGTTTCTGATTGCTGTCTATAATGGTGCTTAAGTTCCCACATGTGGGTAATGCTAGTTACTTGCTTTCTCATGTTGTGCAACATAGGGTGGAGGATGGTGTAATACTATAGCCTCATGTTCAGCACGCAAATTTACTGCTCTAGGTTCTTCTAACCATATGGAGAGTCAAGTTTTCTTTTCTGGAATTCTGAGTGATGACCCTACAAAAAACCCTGGTAATAACCATATCTTTTGTCTCTATTCCTCGAGTTCATATCTTGTTCGATGCCTATTCCAGTTCAGATCATAATAGCCTAGCTGCACATTAACTGGACGAACTGAATTTTGAGGTGAGTTTGCTTACGCAGTTCCCTGATAACTTTAAATAGAAGAACGCTGGTAATATCCTTGTCTGAGCATATTATCAGGTAGATACGAAATATAACCTTGCTAATTGGAAAATTATTTTTTGGATACAAGCTTTCTGCCGTGTTTTGATATTGCTATAAAATCTTAAATGTTCCATTTCCCCATATTGTTGAATTTCATGTTATGAGGAATATGAAAACTTTATTCCAGGTTGACTAGCCGTGCATCCTGTTAAATAATGTTAACGAGTGTCACGGCTAAATTCTTTTGCAAAAAATGATCATATATGTAACTATCATGTTCATGATGCTCTTCAGGTTGCATTGTACTGTTAAAATAGTGTAAGATAATGAGCTAGGTTTGGTTGTTTCAGATTTTTTCAACTGGAACAAAGTGAAAATACGTTATTGTGATGGTGCATCTCTTGCTGGGCATCCTGTTGGCGAGTTTCATGTGAGTTCTGCTATCTCGGTGTGATCACTTCAAGTCATCTGACCCTGTGACTTTTATTGGATTTCTTTTCATGTATGGTGGAATGGAATTGTATTTGTGCATATCAATAACTCATGTAGGATTTGTTGCAGAATGGAACTGAGTTATTTTTCAGAGGTCAGCTCATCTGGGAAGCTACAATGGATGAACTCTTGTCGATAGGAATGTCAAAAGCCAAAAAGGTGTGTCTGTTACTTTTTTTATATCATTGTACCTGAAACCAAAAATATAGCGTGTGACTAAGCAGAGTGGTTCTGGTAATAATACTGTTCAGATATATTAAAGTGGCATTTATTCCTAGATATGGTACTTAGTCTACCTGACTTGTAATTATACCGAGTCCCTCTTTGTGCACATCATCACTTACTATATGATCTGGTATATCTGGCTCGTCATGCAAACGAGTTGGATTTCCTTAGAGCCAGCAACTATTTACTTTAATTCAGTCAAGTTTATGCCACACCCTGTCATGGCTGGTATACTTTGATCTATGTAAAATGTACCATTATACTGCATGTTGACACCGCCATTCTTCTGCATGCAATGCCAAAAAATTCATACCATCATCTCTCGGACCAGCTTTCCATTGTTCCTCAGCTTTTATGCATTGACGTCTTGCCATAATGATCCAAGGGCCTCGTGTGGCATTTCCAAAGTAACCTATTCAATTATCATATCTCCCTTCTCACCTCTCAGGCCCAGAATTAGAGGCATAAACAAAACTCACACACACTTTCTCCAATTTCGCTATAGTGTAATCTAAATCGCTCTAGGGGATGGCTTATTAATTGGATGATGACCTTATACTAAGTTGGGTGCCAAAATACGATATTCAGGCCATATCTGGTAGCCATGATCGCACTCTGTTCCCATGTCTCAGGGGAAGCATCTTATAACTTTCTTAGCTTGACTGTCTTAGGTTTTGTTTCTCAATGGCATTAAAAACTTGTTCTTTTGGCTACCAGAATATTAACTTTCACATTGTTTTGGGGTTGGTTTAGCCCTCTCACATTGTGTTAAAGAAACTCATCAAGTGGGCAGGGGGTGATGAGAGACTTACCTCCCCCGTGATTGCTAAACTCCGAAGTCCTAAGTGCATCTCCCATTTAAAATTCCAAACTTACCATCCATTTTGAACGGCTACGTCATTCATGATTTTGTTTCAGACCTTGTGGTAATCTGTTATGGTTCTTGAAAGGCTTGCGTGTATTTCACTGCTTGACTTCCTCATCTCTCTTGATTTTGTTTCAGACCTTGTGGTAATCTGTTATGGTTCTAGAAAGGCTTGTGTGTATTTCACTGCTTGACTTCCTCATCACTCACCTTTGAACTGTGCTTCTCAGTTAACGTAGAATAAATAGGGAACTTTGTCTTCAAGTTTTGCTTCTATGTCATTTGTCTTGGAACAAATCGTGCCTCATCCTTCGATGTGCTCTTGTTTTTCCCTGCAGTTTCGGGACTCCTGAATTTCAGCATTCTGTATCTTTCAATTATTGTACTTATGGAACACCTCTAAGAAAGGAGTTCTTAATGCTGCATAACTCAAAACAAGGAGCAATGAGTTCACATCACCTGGCGAAATGTGGAACTTTTTCTGTATGAATTGTGTTTATTTGCATTAGTTGTTGGGTGTAGCCTGAATTCTAAGAACTTTTGTTGATAGTTTACTTCTCTCTCTATTGTAAGTTTTTCCTCCTCCATCATACCTTATGGTGTCATGTGGTAAAACTAGTGTTGATAGAGGATGGTACTTTATGTAGGTTTCAAATGTTGTGGTGCATTAATGAGTTTGCATAGATCTTATCCTTCGAAGATGATCATGTGAATCGTTGCATTGACTCTATCAGTTTCTACTTAAGAGATTCTACCTAACTAATGATTTCTAACAATAGATGCAGCCAGCGATTGGCCGAAAATTTCTTACCTTAAGCTATTTATGGCGCAGAATGAGAACGAAAAGAAGGTTGCTTTGATTTCTTAGTTGAAGGTGCCTATATTTCTCCTATTATTCATATTGAAGAAAAAAGACTGAGAGACTTATTAGGGTAGAAAATTGTTTCATACAGACCTCAAAGATATTAAAGTAACCATAGGGTGTCTAGTCTGCCTAGGAAATATATATATATATCTAATAAATAACCACCTTATTACTTTCTAGGCACCTAATAATTACTTCTATTTCCAACACTAATAACAAAGAGCATAAATAAACCAATTACTAGCTACATTTTCTATACATATTGTGACTGTTCAGTGAACATCATATTGAGCTTTGTTTATGCTTTATCAGTACTCACCCTGTTTGTAAGCTGTCTCTTAAATGTTACTGTCTATGTATTTGAAGGCTCTTCTTTCAGGATGCTCTGCTGGTGGGCTTGCAACCATGATACATTGTGACGATTTTCGTAAAATCATACCGAAGGGCGCTATTGTCAGGTGTCTTGCAGATGCGAGTTTTTTCCTTGATGTGTAAGTTTCTTGTGTGTATCAGTTCATTGACATTGAGACTACTGTCTATAAATAAGGGTTGTTTGTGTGTTTGGGGGATTGCGTATAGATTTTAGCTCAATCACAAAGGTACAAGTATTCCATACTTCTTGTCTGTCTCATTGTTCTTTATCAGAAAGTTTGTACTCCAATTTTTGACATGTTAAGCAAGTTCTAGGTGCTAGAACTCCAACCGTGATACTGGTCATCAGAAAAAACTCAAACCATGGCACTGAAAACAACACCACGCTTTTCTTATACCCGAATGCCTTGTATCCTTACAAACTTTATGACAAGCTATAAATCAGCAAAAGAACATAGAATCAGATGAGACCCATGCCGGTAAGGATAAGGTTACTGGCAGCCCACAATTTTTTTTTAATTTTTAATTTGGAT
Source organism: Limonium bicolor (assembly GCA_023374045.1). NCBI lineage: Eukaryota > Viridiplantae > Streptophyta > Magnoliopsida > Caryophyllales > Plumbaginaceae > Limonium > Limonium bicolor. Next base: position 129,140,144 of record CM041777.1, on the reverse strand, counting down.
TATTTGGTTAACCAAACTAGTTAGAATGAAAACCGAAAACCAAACCAAATAATAATTTGGATAACCGAAATTTAAAAAACGGTTACAAAATTTAGTTAAAGTTCCATTTTTTTTTTGTTCAGTTATTTCAATTAAAGGCCAAATATCCAACAAAATGCTCACCCTTATAAGGTTGGCTGAAGCCTGCCAATTTCATATACCGATGCTATACAGAGTATGTTTCGGGATCCCTAGTCTCCTAACTCGTACCTTGGATTGTTAGACACCCAAAAGCATCCAAAAAGGGGTAGATAGAGCCTACTAACAACAAAAGGTCATAAATCAAAAGTAACTATCTCTTTTGCGCATGTCCTTGCTACTTGGCTGGGGCACGATCAAGCTGCTGTCCAGTGGATGAGGTGTAGGTGGCTACCCTTTTTTGTGTGTTTCTTCATCAAATATGTATTTTCTTTCATCACTAATTTTGCTAGGAAGTTAACTTTTAAACGGGGAGTTTTTATTTTATTAAAAAGGAAAGAATATGAGAAGTTTGAATAAAACCATGACTGTAGACATAAGTACAGAGGGGGAGTTGCAGATTATTTATTCTAGAAACTTTATTTATTAGCTAGGAGACATTTTATTTATTTAGGCTAGTCTTACTTTGTTTGAATGGTTTATATTGTATTGGCGTAGGAAGTAAGCGGTTACATATGGGAATTAGGAGGAGCCTATTCTGTAACTGTAAATAGGAGGGGATTAATAGAGAAAAGGGTCATGGTAGAATCTGAATCTGAATTTGAATTAGAATTGTATTTTCGTCTTTGAGGATGGGCAGAGTTTTGTCTTTGTGGCTAAGGTTTCCCTTATAGTTTGTCTACTAAATTGTTGCTTTCGTGTGTCTATTGTTCCCTTTTATTCTTCTTTCTTCCCTCTCAATTTTACTCTCTAACATAATTTAACGCTGAAAGTAGTATCTTTCAAATTAATCATTTAACCAATTATGGAAGTAAGATTACCTGGATGAATAAAGAAGTGTGTAGATAAAATATTGTTAACTCCAAATCTAGAAAAGTCCAGTTGAACTCTCGCGCTTCCACTACCATGTATCTGTCCAGTATCAAGTTTTTTTCTTGCAGTGCTTCTAAACGATAGTAACAACTAAAAAAAAGTATGAGAGTATTTCTTACCAGATTTGCAAAAATCTAGAGGCCAAATTTTGTTAGTGCAGGGTCTACCTAGTTGATTGTGATTCTTTTCATGGTTATTATTAGGTTCTAACTAGTTTTTCAAAATCACTGTCTATATCAGGAAGGATGTCAGTGGAAGGCGAACCATGCGTTCTTTTTATCAGAATGTTGTTCATCTACAGGTTGGCTAGAATCACACTATTTCAGTAGAAATGCAAATGTTTGTGCATTAGAATTTAGGATACTTTAGTATGTTTATCTACTAATATCTATACTTGGTTCCTTTTGATATCTAATATTCTTTCTACCTTTCTTTCTGCTTCTTTACACTCTTGTTTACCGCCTTATAATTTTCTCTTCCTTTTCCCACATTTAGCTGCAATGTACCATTCGTTTGATCTGTTGGATATTTTAATGAATCCAAGAATTCCCAAATCCTAATGGATTGGATTACTCCTCTTTTTATGGTGTTTAGGGTGTAGCAAAATCTCTACCGGGGAATTGCATCACCCAAATGGATCCATCATTGGTAGGTCGTCTACTATTCCTTTTCCATTACCCAAACAATTATCAGCTTTTGTTTCCTACTAAAATGCTCTTTACTAAATTGATATTATTTAATTGCCTGGCACATTGAATATGGAAAGTGCCTTTTTCCAGAGCAAATTGTTAAGAGTATAAAGACTCCAATTTTTCTAGTCAATCCAGCCTATGATTTTTGGCAGGTAAGAATTAATGATTGCTAAAATGCTTGCCATCTTTCAGTTGGAGTTGTAATTGTTAGTATTACATTAATCCTTAAAACGGCAGATACAAAATGTTCTAGTGCCTGCTGCATCATCTCCCGATCACAAGTGGTTGAAATGCAGACTTAATATTAAGAATTGTGGTCCTCGCGAAATGGAAGTATTGCAAGGTAACAGATTTAAAGTATTGCATGTATTAAAGTCTTAGCATGGTTTTTTACTTTACAAAAGCTTAAACTGCTGGGATTTACTTGTTTTTACTAGTAATTTCCTGGGAAGTTGATCTCATTGCTAATATGTGGCCCATTATGTTCAAATGGTAGATATCCTTATATATATCCATATCATTGTATAAAAACATTATAGTTTTTATGAGCAACTCATTTCTCCCTATTGTTTCCAGAGTGTTATGATAAATATTGCTGGTTGCTCAAAAAATTAATGTCAAATAAGTTTAATCTTTCAATATGAGGCGCCCATGGAGCTGAACGCCATATCAGTAATACGCTGGTGGCTGCATTCTTATCTCAGGTTTTAGGAAATCCCTTTTGAAGGCAGTTGAAGCATTTCAGAAGCACGAAGATTGGGGATTGTTTATAAATTCATGTTTTATACACTGTCAGACATTTATGGAGACATGGCATGGTCCACATTCTCCAAAAATCAACAATAAGGTGAGTAAATCTATATTTGTTCTGATGTTTACATTTTAGATTAGTGCTCATCAATAGTATTATTTAGATCTAATGGATCAGGGGGACATTTTTCTTGTATCGTTCTGACATTGTTATCCAACGTTATAGGATCACTTCCTCTATGTACTCCATAATCTTTTTTAGCATTCTCGAGCCAAAAAGAAGTTCCCGATAATTCTGATCATCAATAACTTAAGTCAAATTAGATGTGTATTTGTTGACCATATTACGAATCTTTGCGGCTTGTACCAACTGTGAAAGTACTTCGGGCTCTGATAGTAGCAGCTCACGTGTGGAAATTTCTATCTTCTGCTTTAGTATCTCCATATATGCTGACGCAGTTTGTATCTCCTCGTGTCTTGTTATTTAGACAATTGCTGAATCAGTGGGCGATTGGTACTTCAGAGGGTCAGTGGTAAAGCATATTGATGGTCCTTTTCCCTCGAATCCGACTTGCTACAATTTGGACTTCTGAAGACCTCGATGAATCAGATTACTAGCTGCCGCTAATCCTTATTGATGCGCTCATAATTGTGTTATCAGACCTATAGTTGGTACAATTATCTCTATGACCTTGCAGTCTTTGTTGATAATTCTCCCAGCGTTACCTAAAGCTGCTGCAATACTTGTACATTCTCCCTTGAGAGTTAGACCAGCGGCTACAGTTACACTTGTTCATATCATGATGGAACCTCAATGGACCCTGGAATTGTGCTTCGTATACTTGTGATTAATAGTTGTTATAAACATACAATCATGCTCTTGGGAGTACTATACAAGAAAGAGAGTCCAGATCTGAACGTGTTTGTGTCATACTTTTTTGCTGCTGTGTAATTGTTCCGAGGTTTGATTGGGAACATAGGTGAAATTAAGGATGCGTTCAGCAGCATTTTATGCGCATTTTTTGACAACATAAATATACAGCACATGCTGTTTTAGATTCCTTTATTTATTTTTGCTGTTAACCTAAAACAGCATAAATGACAACATAAATGTCCGCAGTAAATGATACTTTTTCGTTTTCGTGCTTTCACTTCTGTTTCTTTACTCATTTCATAATGTAATTACTGTGACTATTGATTAAAAAAAAGAAATTTTTTACAAGTTACTTTATTTATTACAAATTACATAATGTTTTAAATAATTTATAAAAAATAATACTACATCTTTAGCCAAATTTACAAAAAGTCACATTTATAATACAAATCTATAATATATTATTTGTAATACCACGTAGATTAATAAAATTTAAAAAACGAATAAATATACACACTTGTTGATATATAAATTAAAATATTAAAATAGTATATAGAAATATGAATGCATATAAATTTATTAACATACAAAGTTACAAAAATATTATATATTATTAAAAGTTATAATTTCACTAAATAAATTCACAGAAAATTTGAAACGCTTTTTCTCTTTTTTTTACGTTTTTATATTTGTAAGAATTATAAAATTTAAATAATAAAAATATATTGTTTAGGAGTTACAAGTTTTGCTTAAATAATAGAATAAAAATTTATTGTTTGTGAATTTTTTTATTTATTTTTACTAACAAAATAAAGTTACGTAGTGTAATATAATAAATTATAATTGTAATACGAAAACGGTAAACGCACTACATATAACTAACTTAACCAAACATGTTGCATATATGCTGTACTGCCAAACAACAGTTTTCAAAACAGCTGCATTTATGCCAGCACATTCCTGCCAGTAAATATGCTGTATTTATGCCAGTGCATTTCTGCTGCCAAATATGCTACATTTATGCTGCCAAAACAGCCATGCCGAACAAAGCCTAAATGTTACATTAGTTAACAATTCTCTTGAATATAATCAGCCGTTGTTTCAGTAATCCTTCCTACTACCTTTGGACTTCTGTAGAAGTTTTGTCAATTGCTACTGTCCATGGGGTAAAGTGCAGTTAGGTGAAGATCTCATGTTAAACCCAGATGCCTATATTACCTCATTTGCCTGTTATATTGGCCAGTGGTTAACGGTGCTTCCTCACTACCTAAAAGAGAGTTAGCAGAAAGAGAACCGTTAAACGTCAAAATTCGAATATTGGTAGGACAGATTGCACTTGAACCTAATAATTGACTTGGTTTTCATCACTTCAAATAACCCGACCTGAGGCAAGAAAAAGGCTCTTACACTTGATTCCCTTTCGGTCTACTCTTTCTCAGCATAAAACACATTTTGGAGGCTGGTGCGAAAACTGGAATGAGAGTCTAGGTTATATATAGTAGAACCATAGAGAAATCTACCAATTCTTTGGATCTGAATCGTTACAAATAATTAAGAAAAATGTTTACGTAGATTAGGGGGAAAGAATGGAAGTAAAATGAAAAAAAGTTGATCAATCTTACAGAAATTGCAAAATTCTACACTCTGGTCTGTTCAAAGGCAACATACCTTTTTCAGTAGTATGTTTTCCACCCTATTTACTACAGCAACAAATTCCTTAAAGTTTCGTCAATTGTATCCGGAGTATCATCTACTTACATCAGTCAATCAATTGCAGTGGTTTACTGATCGAACCATTGACAAACGACAAAAATACTAAAAAAAAGACACAATAAGTTTGATAGCTTACTTTTTAGTGTCAGCTAGCTAGACTCACGAAGTGGGTCAACGTGTTTACCCAACCAACAAACAATGGAGATATTGATTTGTGACAGTTAGTAACTAGGTTCGGTGTAAGAATGCAAATGTGCTTTTCCATGCAACCAGCTTTCGTTATTTAAGTTAGTAGTATGTGAACAAAATTCACATGATTGTAGATATACCTAATCCACAAAAAGCACATGTTCTCTCCCCTTTAATTTTCTGATCAACATATAAAGCGCAAGATCTTTCTGTTTTGTTTGTTTGGCTGGAAAAGATGTAGGCTTTTTATTTAATAGAGTTGCAACTTGGTCGTCTCTCTCGAGTGTGTCTTTGTCGGTCCTTCATTTAATAGGTTTCCACCTAACCCATTTTTTTGCACAAAGCTGCTGCACTTTCGACGATCATAAAGCATGAGCAGAGGAGGCAAGTTATAATGATTTTATTCAATAGCGGAAAGCAAACGACTAGTTTTTTTTTGATAATTTGGGCATATAGCCATTATATTAAAATTAGAAACGGATGGGTTATGATCGGGCCTCATTAAAACCCCCCTAAGCAAAACCCAATGGGAAAAAGCATGGGGAGGAAAAAGAGTACCCACCACATCCAAATACAACCAATGGACTGGTCTAATTAATCCACCCAGTACAATAATTTTAGCACTATAAGCTACTCGCTCAAGAACCGCATAGCACACTCCTCATCCCTAGCAGCGAAAGAAAGACGTTCAGCCAACACACTCAGATCCCCGTACAAGCGAAAGGGCGACAACATCCACCAGAGTCAATAGTAATCCCATATCCTGCTATCTCTTTTTAGAGGATCCGCACGGCTACAATTCTTGCAGGCACAGTCGGTCTACTACACCCATCAATATCTGGCGTCCACCAATTGTGACATCAAAAAGACCCAATTCATCCTCATGCCCATCCCAAATAAAATAACCTCTCTAATAGGCCTGCACAACGGTTACTGATGTTGCGCCTCATGCCTCTTCATTTGTGACTGAATTTGATTAACAATGTTAGCCTTTGTGAGGCTAGGATTAGGGACAGTGCAACCCATTTGCAATAACAAATCTACACATTCTTCCGCTTCCCTTTCTGGATTAATAATTTTTCCTCTTTCATCTCGCGCTGGTAATTCCATACTAGGCCTGGTCACCTGCGGAGATTCGTCAAAAAAATTTTCAGGGATGATTACATCATCATCATCCTTCCCCACATCTCCTCTTTGCGCCTGAGAGGAAATTAAATCCTCTGCTTGACATGGGTATGTGGAGATCCGGTCCTGACTTTTTTCCACGTGGGCCTGGTCCCCTTCCCCACCAATTTTAAAGACAGGTGCCGCTTCACTCCGGATGGGCCCTGCTTCGCCCCCAACATGCCGCGCTTGAGAGGGAGGTATGTTGACATCAACAGCCATTTTCCTTTTCTCCCATTTAATATCCACCTGCTTCCCACTGACAGTAGTGGCATATGTCTGCAGTAGTGAGCCCACGCGCACATCCCTTCCTTCGGCGCTTTTGACCACGCCACCCGCCATCTGCTCGAGTTCCTCAACTGTCTCTCCACCTTTTGTATCTTCTCGAGGCTTTTCAGTCTCTGTAATCAAACCTTTCTCCTCCATAGATAAATTCCCTGACACATTATTAGAATAAGTAGATTGGGAGTTGTGCACCACTGCATGCTTTGAAGTTGCAGATGTACTCAATACTTGTTCTTGTTCCGTGAATTCACCTTCCCCTTCCATAACGTTTTGCATTCGGTCAGTATTTGAATTTTGTTGACCAACAGACTTGCTAGTGTCTACTTCCACCATCTGGATGATACTTTCTAAATGATCCGAATTCTTAGATTGAAACATTTGTTCGCTGGATTCAACAATACTAACTGGGAACTTCTGCTCATCAACCTTCACCGTAATTTTCCAATTTATAAATTGGAGCGTTGACGTTTCGACTTGAATTCTAATCTCAGCATTATCCAAAAACTGACTATCTTCATCCTGGATTTCAATAACCTCGCCCACGGTTTGGGCTATCTTACGAACATTTGTTATGTTCCATGCGTGTAGCGGAATACCTCGGATAACCACCCAAGTACGCCTCTTTTCTACCTGATCTGAGGTATTCCAACGATGAATTCTTACGCCTTCCAAATCTTTGCCTTTTTTACTGTATGGTCGAACACGGCTTCTGCCTCCTTTATTGAATTGAACATCATAAGGAACTTCCTTCGCGAGAACGCAAGTAAGCCTCCTAAGTTTGGCCATTGATTGCGCAAAAAGACCAAGGCTTCAGCTGGGGACTTCTCTTCTTGTAAGTTGATAACAGCGCATCTTTTCAGACCGGCTTTCATCACTTTATCAGGTTTGATATTAAGGGATAACCTCGATGTAACGTGGCCTTTTTCTTCACGGGGTCCTTGATCAAACTTCTCATATCGCTCTCCTGACTTCTTCCCTTTGCTTTGCCGTTGATATGAGTCTACCTTTTGCATGGTGGCTCTATTCTCCTTTTTGCCTTGGAACTCCATCCTAGCCCAGAGATTGCTTCCATTGATATTCCAGCCCCTAATACCTTCGATCAGTCGTCTAGCTTCATGCACATGTGGCACATCCACGAATGCACATGCATTACGGTTGAACCTCCTAGCTTTTCTGCTAATGTAAAGTCTTGTCCAGTTGGCAAACTTTCTTACTATCTTGCCCAAGTGATACTCAGAAACATCTCTGTCCACATTATCTATAAACACTGTAGTTTGAATCTTTTGGGATGTTGAAGATGTTCTTTCTCGGTAACTTCTATCCTTATCATGTCTGTCATTCCACAGCTTCTTGTTACCCGACCTTGCAGATTTTCCCCGGTTGTGGTTTCTCCCTCGAGGGACTCCCCACCTCATTGGCTGGTGACGTGATGGTTAACGACATGCTTGGTTACTTACTCTGTTCAACGTCGGATTGATGAAACTGCCCATCGACCTTTCCGGTTTCGCATTCCGATCGGCGCGGCTAGCTGAGACTTGACTCGTCGTAACACTCTTCCTTTGCGTCCATGAGAGCAAAACCAGGATCAGTTCCAGCATCGCTGAGCCTACCTGTCTCGTCGACTTCTGGATGCAAGGTGCTCTACGGGAAGAGAACGAAATATGTAGCAAACGACTAGTATACACAACATATTGTAGCTTTTTCTCAACATAGCAAAAATCTCTAGTGCGGCCGCAACCTTAATCACTTCAATACAAGCATAAATGCACAGAGCTAGTCTCCCCTTTGAGATTTCTTGCCGTATTTGTGTCCTTACCCTTAAAATTATTCTTAACAATTTGCATAGACATATCTTCTGCAGCGTATCCAACGTAGATAACCTATTCTTCGTAGTCATCAACCCAACAAACCTTGTTCTGGGGATAACAACATTAGTCCGGATCATTGATTTCCCTCCAAGAGCATTTTAGATTTCAATAAACGAAATATTAAATTCTTGGATTATTGATAATGTCGTCAGTAGTTCTTCTTTGTACAGAACTTGATTACACTTAAGCTCTACTGACTGTACTAACTACTAATTTAACTCTACGAACAGAAGGACTAGGCTTATATAATACAGACTCACAACGGTACTATTCCTATGCTACCAACCTGACTATTGCATTACAAGTCCTCATATATTAGCAGAGAATACAAGGGAACAATACCACATATATGTAACATGTATAAAACATATGTATTCTAACAGTCCCCCTCAAGACGAAGGGTATGAGGACAAACTCAAGTCTTGAAATCATCTGGTGACGAATCATATGATTTGTTCCTTTCTAAGATGACCCCTGTATGCTGGTAAAAATCCTTGTAATCTCTTGTTGTACCTTGCTTAGTCAGGATGTCGGCCAATTGGTGTTTTCCTGATATATGCTGTAAACTGATGAGCCCTTCTTGAATTTTTTCCCTTATTAGGTGACAATCTAGGTCGATATGTTTCGTCCTTTCATGGAAAGAGGGTTCTGTGCAATGAAAATTGCTGCCTTGTTATCACAACTAATCTGAATAGGTGTTATCTCCTTTATGTCGAGCTCTTGAGCAAGTCTCAAAATCCATGTAAGTTCAGTAGTTACCCTCCTTATTGATCTATACTAAGATTCAGCTATTGACAAGGAGACTGTTTGTTGTTTCTTCCACTTTCAACTGATTGGTGTGCCTCCTAGAAGTACTATGTATCCACTAATCGAGCGTCTTGTCATTGAGCAGCTTGTCTAGTCTGCATCGTAGTAGGCTGTTAGCTTCAGATCTAAAGTGTTGAAAATGACTCCTTGTTTGAGGCTGCTCTAGATGTATAGGAGCAGATAAAGTGCGGCCTTGTAGTGTAAGCCAAATCTTCCCTAGTGTTAATCAGGATGTTTATCCTCCTAATTAACCTAGGGATCTTCATGAAGTTATTCTTGAGATTTCTCAAGTTTAATTCCTGTAGGTAATGGAACTGAAACAGTAGGGCTATTAGTAGGTAAAAACTCATCTAAGAGGTCCTGAGCATACTTACCTTGATGTAAGATAATGCCTCTGTCGGTGTGCAAGAACTCCATGCTTAGGAAATAATTTAATCTTTCTAGGTCCTTTATTTTGAACTCAGTGTCTAGTGCAGTCTTTATTCTTTTGACTTCTGTCATGTCATTCCCAGTAGCAAGCATGTCATCAACATAGATGCCTAAGAAAGTTCTTGACTACCCATTATACTTAATGAATAATGTGTAGTCATTTTTTTATTATGTATATCCGTGACAATGAAGAAAGTTTCTTATTTTCTCATACCAACTTCTAGATGCCTGTTTTAGTCCATAAATGGACTTGTGTAATTTACATACCTTATTTCTTTAGAGGTTTTTCATACCATCAGGAATTTCCTTGTACATCTCTTCATTAAGATCACCATGTAAAAAGGCATTGTTTTTGTCTAGTTGGGGAATATTCCATCCTCTTTTTACTGCAATAATTACCAACATTCAAACAGTGGTCATCTTGACCACTGATGAGAATGTCTCCCAATAATTCTCTCAATGCTTATGGTTGTACCTTTTAGCAACCAAACAAGCTTTATATCTCTCTAAAGTTCCATCTGTTTTTAGTTTTATTTTGAAGACCCACTTACAACCCACTATGTGTTTGCCCTTAGGAGTATCAACAATACTGTAACACCCCAACAGTAATCTCCACACTTAACCAACAAACGCAGCGGCAAACACAACTTAACCATTTACCAAAAGGGCGGTGTTACACGCCGTTCGCCACCCACGTGGCTAACAAGGCTGTTACTTACAATGTATCGGTCTGATTACAAGAATTCCGAGCATAATTACAACCTTCAAAATTACTTACCCAAAAAGAATCACAATATACCGAGTGTTAATGTACAAAAATCACCAATCTATTCCTACATCCACCAAACTATACAACCTCGAGTGTACAAGCACTACTCGGGTTCAGTATTCAAAAATATCAAAAGTATTCCCTTGAGCTCCGGGCTATAACCACTCAGCTTCCTCGATCATTCTCCTGAAAAATAATATGTGCCCCAAAGGGGGTCAGCAACCCTTGGCTGGCATGGTTAACGTGCAGCCCGCTGACTACCGGGATACACGCAACTATTTGTCATGATAACATGGCATTGATTTTAACATACATCATACATATTACATAGCAAGAAATATTGCATAACCATAACAACACGTACATAGTGAGAATACTTCACTTTAGAAAACAAACAACTTAGTTAGTCAACATAGAAAGCCTAGAGAATGACTTCATCCTCATGTTAAGTTCGTCACATAACTCGCTACCGTTCTGTTAGTCGAACGAGTAACTTAACTTAAAGATGAGTCGGATATAGTGACCCGAGCACACCGCACATATTTCCCCCTAGCCCGAGTGGAAGTCAGGTAGGTAAGCTTTGGCTAAGCTAGTGGGAGGTTGAAGTCCAAAAAGGAAAACAACCCTAACATAAGGAGAGAGCCGAATCTGATTCAGATATCGACCCTCGTACATACACGCGTGACCGGAACGACCGAATTCCTCACCCCCCCCCCCCCGCGGTTAGCACTTGTTAGTAGTCCCATTGTTGGAACTTAACACAATCAAGCACAAATAAGTATTTGAGTCCAGCTAGATACATGAGGGAAATGGGATACACATTAACAACACACACCACAACTAGCTCATACATAGCCAAGGTTAGAACATTCCTTAAGTTGAAACGTTAAACCAGGTACCGCTCTCTTACGTATCCTAGATTGGTCAACTAACGGGTTAGTACGTATTCGAGGTTAACAGTACCGGTACACATACGCCACAATCATAACAATGATCGTAAACTCATTTCATGATTTAATCTTACAAGGTCATAAACATATAGAAAAATAAACAACACACAAGCTGGTGTAAACCGGTAGGCAACAGACTGCAAGAAAACCATACCTTGGTCCTTGTTGTGTACGAATCCCACCGAAGGTAGTTCCTATACATGGTTAATAAGGCCGGTTAATTAACTTACTTAACTTCCGATTTACTAAACATTTTACATGTTTATATGACATGTTTTATGCTTAAACTTACACTTGATTGTCTTTGTTATACCCACTAGGGTTTACTACCTAAGCCACACTCTGTTTGTTTTTTTTTATAGATTTTGGGTTGACCGACCCACCGACCGACCCAACCAACTAGGTCGGTCCATTCCAGTAACTCTCGGTTTGAAAATTTCACTTCGACCGACCCACGTCCGACCCAGGTCCACTGGGTCGGTCCATTCCAGAAACTTTGCCGTCTTTTAAAACTCACCCGACCGACCCAACACTATTCCGACCGACCCATAGCCCTCTGGGTCGGTCCATTCCAGAAACATTTTTGTTCTTCGTTTTTAGCCCGACCGACCCACCGACCGACCCAACCCCCTGGGTTGGTCCATTCTAGAAACACTCCCGTCATCTTATTACAGTCCGACCGACCCAGCCAGGGTCGGTCCCCTGGGTCGGTCGGCTCCAGAGTCTTCCCAAAAATTTCCTAACTTGCTCCAAACTTCTCCTCAATCCTCTTAATGTGTCCTAACACCCTTAGGCACTCTAAAACCTTCATAAATCATCCACCAAATGCATTTACAAGTTTATTTCTAAGTTCCTCAAATACTCCCTCAGTTCCTTTCTACATTCTTAACTCTTGTAATGCTTTTCCATAGGTCTTCTAAGTGGTATTTCATCCCTAGCATAACAACTAACCCTAGTGTTTCCTCCCACCATTTTAACCTTCCTAAATGCATCATTTTCATCTTAAGGTTCACTCCTTTACTCTTCTCACAGCCTCCTAGTTTCCAACTGATTTTGTTCTCCAATTTCCTCTCAAAGTACCTAGTAGTTCTCTAGTTTGTCCCCACTTAGAAATGTACCTAAACCATTAAATTTCTAGACAAATTTCGACATGATCTCCCCATAATTTTAGCATGTTCCCACACATTTTTTTTAACCCATCAAAAGCACTCCAACCATTAATTCACCCAAGGCACTAAGCCACACTTAAATTCATCATTTCCAACAACAATAACACCCAATGTACATAAACCTTAAAAGCTTGGCTCTTAGGCCCTTAATCAACATCAAATTAAACACTGAATTTCCTCATATTATTAGCAACACCTGCATTTCACTCAACATTTATATTCGCACCAAAATAAAACACAAAGTCCTTAAAACACCACATAAGCTTAAGGTAAGTTATTTACCTTGGATTTCTTTCAACTTTCCCTCCTCCTTACTTCTTGTTCCACAACTGATTTCCAATGGGGTTATTTGCTACACTAATGACCAAATACCATGAATGGTAATGAGCACCAAGGAATTAAATAAAGCTCTTGCAACAACCCTAAAACAAGAGGGTGTTTAATTTTTGAAATGAAGAGACTTTACCTTCTACTTTACAAAGGGCTGTTTGGGAATAAGAATGGGCAAGCTCCAGCACTTAATGAGGCTTCAAATAAGCTAAAATGAAGAGCAAAATGGAGCTCAAAACAGAGGCAAAACCGGTCAAGAAGAATGGAGAAATGAGTGAGCTTTTGAGCTGGTCTTACCTTAAACCATCAAAGGGGTTTATTAGCTTCAAGAATGGGTGGTTTCCTCTTCAAAATGAGCTACACCCATGGAAGTCAAATGTGGAGTTTGCAGATTTTGAAAGGTACAAAATGATCTCCAAAGCAAGGTGAGTATTTTGGTGTAACAATTTCTTGATTTGGAGCTTGTATAGTGGTAGAATGAGCAAGGGCAAGGTGGTGCTGTTTGGGGACCTAGCAAATCGCCATTGAAGAAGAACAAGGAGCAGAGAGAGAGAGAGAGCTGGGAAAGGGGGAAAATCGGAAGAAGGAAAGAAATAGATGAAAGAGAAAAATAAAGGGGTAAGTTGTACTTGTTACTTTATTGTTTTGTCTTCTAACTAATAGAGTAGAGTAGTTAAAACAAGAGAGGGAGGAGGCAAAACGTGAGCTGCCTCACACAAGGGAAACAATCAGATTTATTTTTTTGTAAAAGTAGAGAGGAGGTGGCACATGGTCATTTAGCAGATAACACCCGTGATTCCCGAACTGACAGTATTTAGCAGTCCGGGTCCGGTTTCCGGATTTTGTTTTATTTATTTTTAATGGTCCTAGACCTTGACTAATGTTTAATTATAGTCTTATGATTGACTATAAATTTTTTTATTAGTCCATTAAACCCGTTTAAAATCACATTTCCCGGGTTTCTCGAAAAATGTGCTTTAAAGCTCGTTTTGAGTTTTTAATCGACTATTTGGATCCGTTTCCTTTGGGAATTTTTCCCACATGTTCCTAATGACTAAATAGGTCATAGGAATCCATTTAGGACCCTAGTTAAGGTTATATACTTACTATGGTTACATAACAAGCGTTTTCACGTTTTGTGACTTTTATGCATTTTCTTTTTTTTTCTTTTTGGTTTTTTATTTCTTCACCAATATTCTTAAGGACTTATTAGCCTTAAAATATCACAATTGCATACTTAATTAGCATATTAAGGTTTGGGGTATTTCAATCTACCCCCTTGAAAGAACTTTGTCCCCAAAGTTCACACTTCCCACGCATCTTAAGTATTAGAACACGGGGATTACTTCTAAAACAACACTTCCATAACAAACATACTTTACATAACATCGGACTCAAGGTCCCCATAATAAAACATCACTTAGACTCAAAGGTCTATAACATAACAACATAGACATGTATTTCAATACATGTCGTACATACATACCCGAAACGGCTCTACCCCCCTTAAAATAGGGGTACGCCCCGTACCCTATGCATACAAATACTAAGAAGTAAACAACGACGGGTACTTCACCCTCATTTTCTCTTCCAGCTCCCAAGTGGCCTCCTCGACTTCCTGGTTAGACCAGAGAACCTTCACCAGTCTTACAGACTTATGGCGAGTGTCTCGAGTCTTAGTGTCCAGAATCTGTACGGGAGTCTCCACTGATCGCATGGTCGGCTCTAAGGTTAGCCTTTCGGGCCGAAGCACATGAGACGGGTGAGGCATATATTTCTTCAACTGGGACACTTGAAATACATCATGTACCTTGCCCAGCTCAACAAGTAAATCAAGCCTGTAAGCTATCGGGCCTATCCGCTCCGTCACAACAAAAGGCCCCACATATTTCAGGCTCAACTTGCCTTTCTGGCCAAAACGAAACACACCCTTCATGGGGGATACTCTAAGAAATACCTGATCGCCCACGGTGAACTCCAGGTCATGTCTGCGCACATCGGCGTATGCTTTCTGCCTATCCTGAGCTGCCTTCATGTTAGCCCGGATTTGGCGTACTTCTGCTTATACTTGCTCTAAATACTCAGGTCCTATAATGACCGTCTCACTCGACTCATCCCAGCATAATGGCGTGCGGCATGGTCTACCGTACAAAGCTTGGAAGGGAGACATCTTGATCGAAGCATGGTAACTGTTGTTGTAGCTGAACTCGATCAGATGTAACTTATCAATCCAGCTGGTCTGGAAGTCAAGTGCACATGCTCGTAACATGTCCTCAAGTGTCTGTATGGTGCGCTCACTCTGACCATCTGTCTGTGGGTGGAACGCTGTACTCAACTTCAGTTCGGTACCAAGCGATTCCCTTGTAGTTCTCCAGTACCTCGAGAGGAATCTGGTATCCCTATCAGACACGATAGTCTTCGGTACCCCATGATGCCGTATAATCTCACGGTCGAAGAGCTCTGCTAGCTTCGCCACTTTCCAAGTGTCCTTCATCGGGATGAATCGGGCTACCTTGGTCAGTCGGTCAACAACGACCCATATCATATTCAAGCCTCCCAGAGTAGGCGGAAGCCCAACAACGAAGTCCATGGAAATATCATGGAACTTCCACTCAGGAACGGGCATCGGCTGTACCATACCACCAGGACGACGGTGCTCAAACTTGACCTTCTGACAAGTGAGACACCTAACAACATAGTCTGTCACATCTTTCTTCATACCGGTCCACCAGAAATATCTCTTCATACTTTTGTACATCTTTGAAGCTCCGGGGTGAATGGAAGTAGAAGAACAGTGTGATTCACTCAGTATGCGCTCCTTCAGGTCAGCGCTACTTTGTGGAATACAAAGTCGGCCATTCAGCCTGATCAGGTCATCATCATGAAGTCGGAAATCATACTTCTGGCTCTCGAATGTGTCGTCAACGAGCTTCTGTCTGATCTCTTGCATGTACTGATCGGACATCTGAGCACTCCGCACTTCATCAACCAAGCTAGAGTGAGAGATTAGCGAATGGAGAGAGTGTACTCGGTGACTCAATGCATCAACTACCACATTTGCCTTACCTTCCTTGCACTGAAGGTTAATATCATAATCATTAAGGAATTCAACCCATCTTCTTTGCCTCATGTTCAACTCCTTCTGAGTGAACAGGTATTTCAAACTCTCGTGATCTGAATAAATCGTCACATTCATTCCATACAAATGGTGTCGCCATATCTTCAAGGCGAAGACAATGGCACCCAATTCTAAATCATGTGTAGAATAGTTTTCTTCATGTCGCTTCAACTGTCGGGAGGCGTAGGCCACAACCTCACTGTGTTGCATCAAAATACAGCCCATACCTTTACCTGATGCGTCGCAGTACACCTCAAAACCATCAGTACCATCTGGTATCGTTAGAACTGGTGCAGAAGTCAAAGCATCCTTGAGGCTCTGGAATGAGCTCTCACAGTCAGCTGTCCACTCAAATGGTGCATCCTTCTTCATTAAGGATGTCAACGGTTTCGAAACACTGGAAAAATTCTTTACAAACCTCCGATAATACCCTACCAGACCGAGGAAGCTTCGTATGTCGGTAACCGTCTTCGGTCTAGGCCAGGTGCACACAACATCAATCTTGGCCGGATCTACTGTGATCCCGGCCTCAGAAATGACATGAACAAGAAAAGAGACTTGGTCTAGCCAAAATTCACACTTCGAGAACTTCGCATATAGCTGGTTCTCTCTCAATGTCTGCAATACACTCCTCAGGTGATCTTCATGCTCAACCTTGGACTTTGAATAAATAAGAATATCATCAATGAAGACAACCACTGACTTGTCCAACTGATATCGAAACAAACGATTCATCAAGTCCATAAACTTCGCCGGTGCTTAGATAACCCAAACGGCATGATCGTGAATTCATAGTGCCCATATCTGGTTCGGAATGCGGTCTTCTCAATATCACTGTCCCTAATAGCAATCTGATGGTAACCCGATCGCAGGTCGATCTTAGAGAACACAGATGCACCTTTCAGCTGGTCAAACAAATCATCGATACGCGGCAATGGGTAACGGTTCTTCACCGTAACTGCATTCAGCTCTCGGTAATCGATGCAGAGGAGGAGACTACCATCCTTCTTCTTCACAAAGAGGACTGGTGCTTCCCATGGAGATACGCTCGGGCGTACGAATCCCTTGTCGAGTAGGTCTCGCAGCTGTTCCTTGAGCTCTGTCATCTCAGCTGGAGCCATACGGTAGGGCACCTTCGCTATCAGTCCGGTGCCCGGTACCAAATCAATCTCAAACTCAACTGCCCGTGTTGGCGGCATGCCTGGGAGTTCCTTAGAAAAGACATCAGGAAACTCCGACACAACCGTACATCTGGGCTAAACTCTGGATCTCTCTCTATGTCCTGGACATAGCAGAGGTATACATCATTCTTCCTTCTGATTTCACGATACATGGCCATGGCGGAGATGATCTGTGTCGAAGGCTCCCTGGGCCTCTGGCGGTATGAAATGGTAACCCCAAATGGACTCCGAAGAAGCAGACGGTGCTCGGCACATACAATTCGACCCTTGTACCGCTCCAACCAATTCATCCCCACAATCACATCAAATCCAAGCCCCTCGAACTCTATCAAGTCGATCGGGAACTCTTCATTCTTAATTTGGACGGTGGTATCTCGGTAATAACGGGTGCATCTGATCCGCTCCTTAGACAGGAGAGTGACTAGTCAGGCATCTCCTCTGCGTCTAACCCCAGTCTCCTCGCAAATGAGAGTGAGACAAACGTATGTGAGGCTCCAGAGTCGAACAGGATCGACGCATCCACGCCATTCACTGGGAAGGTACCGGTGAGGATAGTGCCGCTTCTGCCGGCCTCTGCCTCTGTACACACACTCAGTGTACCTTCCGTTCCGAGTGTAGTGCCTAATTTGTTTCAGAAACTTCATAAGTATAACGGTAATAACACGGGTGGTTCACTCAAGAAATCATCACTGTTTTATTCATAAACTCATCCTTTACACCATGGGTGGTATTACATTTAACAACATCACTTAACACCTAGGATACTTAGTACATCACATGCCCAACATACAACTAACTTCACGGATTACATGAGTACACATGGCTTCAAAATTGTCTAAAGGTTAAGTTCAAACGTCCAGGTTTCATGTGGGTGGCATTAATTACTGTCGGAGGCGCCGTATTCAGTTTGATCTTCTTGATACCATGATACAACATCCTCGACTGCCCACCCATGATTAACACATCTCCTGACTTCAACACCAACTTCTTTGCGAGGTTTGCACTCTTCTGCTCGCCGTAAATAAACTCAGCGGTATCACCTATGGACCAAGACACCACGAGTACTCCCTTACTAAGAGACTCGGGTGTTTCGTCCTTATCTTGGTGTAAACCCAGTCTTCCACCCTTTTCGTAGAAGTTTACAATGCATAAATCCGCCTTGATACTTGGAATTGGTTCTGATTCAACTTGCTGAGCAATTCCCACGGTGTGGTTAACAACCGCAAGGAACTCCTCAGGTATACTCAGTATGGTCGCTTGATAAGTGTCCAAATGAGCATGTTTTATGGGTGTATTTCATATATTATATTAGCACTTTTCTTGCTCATTTCTCCACTTTGGTTAGTTTTCCTCTAGTTTATGTTTTATTGGTTATCTTATAGAATTATTGGTTAAACATGAGGAAAACCAAGCTAGGAGCAAAGTAGACGAAGAGACGAACCAGGCTGGTCCGGACACTGGTTCGGACACATCAGTATACCCGTCCGTGGCATGTCCGGGTAAATTTGGCCGGACAAGATGAAGATAGAAGTGTGTTCCGTGGCACGTCCGAGGAGATTTGGCCGGACAAGATCGAAGCGTCCGAATGAGCATGGTCCGGACAGTGGTTTGGACGCGCCAATTTGAAGAATCTGTCCGTGGAAATAAGGGCGGACACAAAACAAGGACAGAAGCTCTGTCTGTGGAAATAAGAGCGGACACCAAACAATGACAAAGTTATGTCCATGGAATTTTAACCGGACAAGAGATAAGATGTCCGTGGATATTTGGCCGGACAGAAAATAGAGCATGCCCTGTCCGTGGATAAATGACCGGACAACTAATAGAGGTGCAACCCAGATCCAGAATAATTGAACGCGCCAACCGTCTTTCTCATTTTTCCTGCGGCGCCTGCAAACATATCTATCTACTCCATCGTCAATATCAGGCGCCGGCACACTCCTTAAATTACTCACGTGTGTTCCAGCCTGTCTTCAGCCTGTCTTCTTCCTCCTCCTTTCTTCTATAAAACACACGCTCCTTCTGCTCAAATAAATCATCCCTTCCTAAATCCAAAGTTTCACCACCGTTCATCAAACCACGACCATCGACCACAACATAAACCACACCTACGATCCATTCCATCGTCTTATCCCCCACTTCTCCATTTTATTTTCATTCTTCATTTCACCACGAAGCAGAACCAGTATAAAAAGAAGAGAAGAAAAGGAGCTGGAGCATAAGCGAGTCGCAGTCCCGTCTCCTCCGGCAGTCTCCAAAATAATGGCTATCTCTGCTTTCTTTTTATTTCTGTTAATGTCTGAGTGATTTTTATTCATATCCTAGGATGGGGTTTAACCCCAAATAATTCAGACTTATTATTAATACCAAGTTTGCTTATAAATATTTGTTTTGTCTCTCTAAATTATTAAATGCTTAAGAACTGATCATTTTTACGCATTTACGGTTTCTCTTATTTCAATGATTTTGTAAATCTGAGAATAGACCACAAAGAAAGACAAACGTTAGATATTATCTCCTTGATTAGCAGATAAAATCCATCGCTGTTATTAAAAGAATTCTTGCTTAATGCTAATTAATGATTTTAGACTTTTTCTGATTGTAAAAAGTCTATTGAATTAATTAAGAGTTGTCCTTATCTATGATTTAGAAAGGCCACAAGATAAATTCTTAAACAGACAAATAGAGCAAATTAGGATTATAATTAATCTCTGTACTTAAATAAATATTTATTACCTGTCTCACTTATTAAACTTGTTTTAATTCCTTTCAACAAATATTGTTAAATGCTTTACGCGACAAACTACTACATTTTTATGGTAACTATCAACACATGATTTTGAGATAGTCAAAGTACCACAAAGGAATAAACCTTGGTATTTACACTCCGGATTGAGCAGGAAAATACTGAGGCTATGACTAAGAGTTCATAACTGACACTTATTAACTCTATAGACAATAAATAATTGAGACATGGTTATGAATTTGTTTAAGTAATTTAGACAATTCCCCCGCTATCCTAGGATACCTTTTTCCATACACATCAATTAATTTACTTTATTTTACTATGTTTATTATTTTGCACTAATCCTAAAACAAATCAAGCTTGCCTCCGGCTAAACCCCCAATTTACATTTTATGCACTTTTATTTATCTTCTTGTACATTTACTAACTTGATAATTAATTAGATAGTTGCGAAGTCTCTGTGGATACGACCTTGTTGTACTACAATGATTGGGTTCACTGCTCATAAGTAGCAAGATAGTTTAACTACTATTTTGCTCAACATCGCTCCATCTTCAGCTCGTGTATCCTGATATGACATGGTATAAGGGTTCCAATCCTTGCCCATGCACATCATCTTTAAATTTATCTTCGCTCCACTTGGGTATTCGGGTGTGTAGAAACCTCCAGAAGCTGCTCCCAGCTCGTTGCATCGTCGAATGGTATGGATTTGTGCTTCGGGTGTTAGGTATCCTCTTAATAATATCATACCTGGTTGATAACCTGACACTGTTCTGTCGGATAGTCGGTGATGTCGATGGTGGTCTCTTCGGGGGTTGGTGTGGGTGGGATTGGATAACAAATATTGAAGGTTCCTAAGGTTTAGAATTGCCTAATTTAGGTGACTTCCACATTACGCTTTAACTCATCACTTACGTGGTTGTACTTTTAGACTCACTAACACACATGCATGAAATGCGGTATGCAATCACTTATTTCACTAAATGGTTTAAGTGGTACCTGGTCTGGATGAGGATCCTGGTGCCTCTGTCCGGTCCACCACATTCAGGACGGCCTTGCCGGATCCCGACCCCTTCCCCTTTTGGGAGTCAGGGTTCCCTTGCCCGGAGGATGGCTGATGAATAGCTTTCGGCCCCTCGGTAGTCGTGGCTGCCTTACCCTTCCATTGCCCCTTAGGCCTATAGCCATCGGGGTTCTGGTAGCACTCGAAGTCGCGGTGCCCTAGCTTCTTGCAGTAGCGACACTGCAAATCATTCCCCTTGTAGTCCTTGCCGGGGTGGTCACCGTTGCACCACTTGCAGAAGTAATGGCGCTCCGGTCTAGAGCCCGTAGTGGCTGCTATAACATTACACAATCAGTACACACTCCACAACTTAACAGCACACATCTAAATTCGATTTCAGAATCAGGTGATTACCCTTAAACGGTTGGGAGCGTAAGGGCTTAGCCGCATAGGCATAGGTGAGCTTCAGCGGCTCCTCAACGGTGGTGGACTGGGCTTGGCCTTTGCCACCCTGTTGCTGGCCTTTTTGGGACTAGGGGTAAGGCCTCTTCTTCTTTCCTCCCCCGTACCCCTGCGAGCTCTGGCCCTCGCTCGAAACTTTGCGCTTATGAGCATTCTCCTCGTCCCTCAGGCGGACGGTGATCTCTACCTTAGCAGCGGCATGATAGCACTCATGAGGTTCAAGGTGTTAGTCATGCCCCACACACATTTACACACTCACATATAACATAACTCATTCACACTTAGGCATTATTTTAAGATACCTGCAAGGTATTGTACTCGGCTGGCCCCATGCCGTAGCGTAGGCGGTGGCTTAGCCCGCTGTAGAAGCGATTAACTAAGACCCGGTTCGAGTAACCTAGGTTAGGTAGAAGATGAACAAGGTCGGTGAAGGCGGTGTAGCAGTCGTCCACTGACATCTTGTCTCCTTGTTTCAAGCTGTCGAGTTCCAGGCGCTTTGCCTCTTGCACATGTACTAGGTAGTGTGGAGGGTGATTTTTCGGTATGAGGGGGTCTATCTAAATATGGTCTGACTGAAAAGTCGAGACCCTAGAATCTACCATTCTGTAGAGGGTGAAAACCCGTTAATCTGGCATCCCTCAAATACCTACTAAATCGTTCGTCTTTCCCAGAAAGCATAAAGGGGAGTGCAAGTGTGCACTACACCCACTCTCAATGGGCTCCACGCGGACTTATGTCTCTATAAGGCGGAGATTGACTAGAGTCGCCACCTAGTTTGACCCAAATGAACTAGGAAGGAAGATCGGGTTCTAGGAACCGTTAATTGACTCTGAGATTGTTGCCTATGGATAGGATTTATCTGGTCATGTCAGAGATTCTGTATTGGGTTCGCACTGGGTTACACCCCTTGGAAGTGACAACGACCACAACTTCGGATTGGTGCCCGAGGAAACCTCGGTCTCCAATTGTCAGGATTGCCTTCTTTCAAAACCTTATTAAAGAGATTCATTTGAGAGCCAAGGATAGGATTAGGATGAGAAGAGAGTGGATGAGGCGAGCTTTTCTGCCAAGCTAGCGCTTAGAAGAGGGAATTGGGGTATTCGGATGAGTAAAGAATGAAGATTTGGGAAAAGTTTGAGGTTCAATGAATATACAAGACTTGGAGTATGACGGTTTGAAGTTTGGGGAAACCGAAGAAGGTTTTGAGTATTTTGAGAGGTATGAAGAACACCTTAGAGTGGGAAAGAGGGTTTTTTATTGAAATGGGGTCGCACCCTAGATGGGTTTCCTACGTACTCAACTCCCTGTTGAGATCAGACCTTACGTAGTTCACGATTTTAGGATTTTAGTAGTTTTGTGAAGGGTAATCGAGGGTTGGAAGTGCTCGGGGTTATTTGAGAGGTTAGTCTATGAGACACCCGGGTCTATGAGACATTTGAGGTGTTCATGTAGTGGAAGTAATGGGATATCAAAGTCTATGAGACGCTCGGGTCTGTAAGACGTTTGAATATTAAAATGGCAGAAGATGTTAAAGTGTTTGAGTCTGTGAGGCGCTGGGGCCTGTGAGACGTTTGTGGAGAAATTGCGATGTTTTGAGTCTGTGAGACACTCGAGCCTGTGAGACTTAGAAGTTTGAGAGAAGTTGGGATTTGAGAGATTATTTTAGTTTGGAGTTTTTTTGGAAAAAAGATTTGATTGTGAAGTGATTTGAGTCTAAAAGATGGTTTAAATGTATGAGACAATTTGAAGTTTGGGAAGAGATCCCGGGTTTTTCGAGTTCGTGGTTCTAATAGGGTTGAAGTTTTGGGATGTCGGGATTTGAAGTAAGGAGATGATGAGCTAAATTGTTTGAAGGAATGATTGTCAAAATTGTCTCTCTTAAAGTTTTTAAAACTGAAAAATCATTTTTTGTTGTAAAAGGGCGGATAATCCCGAGGGATTACCCTATGTACCCCATCGAACACGACACTTAATTAATGCTAAGTGCCGAGGCTCGAAAGATGAGGCAATGAATTTATGTCGAAAATAGGATTTAGAGAGAAACACCATGAATGAGATGTTCTCGGTCACACCCTAATAACGTCTCTAACTCCCGGGTTTTAAAACATCAAAAGCCGAAAATACCGAAATCGAGTGGAAGGGAGTTAGACGATTCTAAAATCCCGGCTGCGTCTAGGAAGGTCGTTACTTCCCTAGCACCCCGCCTTGTAAAAATCTAGGCTGCAATTAGGGGAGGTTTGTCACCCTAATGCCCCGCCTAAAGAGATCCAGACTGCGACAAGGGAGATTATGACCCCAGTGCCCCGCCTCGGATTTTTATTTTAGAAAGGCAGACAAGTAATGCCTAACCAGGAAGAAAGCGTTTTTTGAAGGTGTTAGACATCCCATGTTCCACGAAAACGGTTTAGTTTGAGTTTGAAAACTGAGTTAGAAAACTTTTGATGTTGTTCTAAATTCTCGGCAAAGAAACACTAATTTTGAGAAATGTTTTTAGGAGAAAACTTTCTGTATATGTGAGAAGAACTTTCTGCATTTGAGAAGAGTTTTCTATGATGTGAGAAGAGTTTTTCCTTTAAAATTCCACAAAATGGTTTCTTTGAAAATTTGATGAAATTTTAAATGAAAAGATTGTCCGAAACTTGAGAAAAGATATTTTTTTGGGATTTTTGGAGTCTGAACAGGATTTACAATGAGTTTGAATCGAATGCATTAAGTTTGAATTGGATTGGGCAGAATGAATTGAGTTTGAATTGAATTTTGGTTGGGGTTGGAAAACAAGGCGGGTCAAAGTTAAACTGAGTCAAAGTGGAATCGAGTCAAAGTTGGGTCAAGGTCAAACTTGGGCTGGTCAAAGCTTGGGTCATGGTCAAAGTTCGAGTCAAGGTCAAAGCTTGGGTCATGGTCAAAGGTGGAAGCTTGGGACTTGTTTGGGCCTTTGGGCCGAATTGGGCCTTATTTGGGCTTTTGGGCCGAATTGGGCCTTGGGCTAATGAGTTTTGCGCAAGTTTTGGTTTGGGCCAAAGTAGGTTGTGGGCTGGATTAGGATGTGGGCCGAGTGGGCTTCGGATTGGGCTTGGAAAATTTGGGAAAAAAATGATGAATCAAATTGGGATGAATTTTGAGAAAGTGTTTTTATTAATACATGTTATTATAATAAGATGTGGTTTGGGTCTAGGGATTACCCAGTTTATTAGGTGGGACCATGGCTCACCTAAATCTTAGGGTTCACCCTCTATCCTAAGGCTTGGTCCTAGAAGAATACTAACTAGGGCTTAATAATAATGATCGAAATACAAGAGAATGAAGTAAAATTTGTAACAAAATCAAATATACAAGATACACATGTATAATACAGGGATAAACTTTGAAAGCATAATCGAATAAAAAATGATAGATCAGGATTGGTAATAGCCACGAACCAAAGTCAAAGAAAAAGATTTATCCATCGTTATTGTAGATCTGACGGACATCAAATTCAAACATTAATCAGACCTAAGCTAAAATGCTGAAACCAGCTTGTTTAAATTCTGCTTATTGCTTTAAGGGCCCTTATTGTCATTAAGAATCCAAGTTAAACTTACAACACCTTTCTCTTCTTTTTATTTATCAAATCTAAAGGAATGAATAAAGAAACGGGACAAAACCAAAGAGTCGAGCAAAAGTATCCTACCGTTACTAAGCCAAGATTAGGACGAATTTAATCCATATGCATACTTATACCAATTGCTAGTTATCATGCTAGACTTTCATTTCACAGAAGGTAATTACCTATAAATAGGTGACTAAACAAAAAGAATGAAGAGCCAGCTATATACATTAGAATAACTCATCAAGACTTAAACTAAATGCCGGCTCGGACAATATACATCAAGCGAATCACACCACAGCACCTAAACACATACAACAATAATCCAGGAGGTTAACGAGGTCTAGAACATGTACCAGGGTGGAGATAACAGGATCTTCCTGTTGAAGTAAATGAGACAGGAAAAAAAAACGAACACACACATTATTATTGTCAGATCACAAGCTAAAGTTTGAAGTAAAATAGCCGAAATACAAGAATGATGTATACGAATGAAAATAATTAATTGATAAGGCTACGTCAGATAAGGGTCCTGTAAACACTCAGAAGTCATTTGCACAACGATATGCTGGAATTCACAAGTGCAGAGGGGTATCCTCTTTCAGACAACAGCCAGAGAGTCTCTCAGGTTACAAAAGGATGTACCAGGGGGCAAAGACCTCCTGCAAAACTAGTGTATAATCAGAACTAACATGTCATAAGGGGTTGTGAGCATATTTAGTGGATTAAACATTCGGAAGGAAATCTAAAAACCACAAGGAAAAAAAAAAGAGTAGCCAGGATGACGATTAACATTGATACCAACCGTGCACTCTCTACGCAATAGGAAAACAAACATGTTAGTAGCATAATGATGAAGCCATATCTGATAAGCGAATCAAAGGGGGAAAGCGCTTCGACTTCAATATATAGTATAGCATAGTAGGCTAATGTACACAAACACCACTCAACGTTGGGCAAACTCATAGAAGTTTCAGATCAGATTTGAGCACCATTTGAGCCAAATAGAATCCCACTCTCAGAAGAGTGGGTGTGGGGTCAGTTAATCAAAGAAATACATGAGCAGAAGAAACAAGCAATGATCTTAAGTATGACGGAAATAAAGCAACACCACGTGGAGGGTGTTCAGAGGGAACGTCTATACGAATATTCCACTGAAACAAAATTGAGAATGAAACAGGGTAAAACACGGAACCATTCTTGACAATGTCCATTCACCGGTTCATGAACTTTACACTAACACATCCAGATGTAACCCAAGATAAAATCAAAGTATGGGCTTAAACAAACACCTTAGCAGTTCTGAAGACCGATGAACCTATCGTAGGTTAAACCGGCTCGGAACCAACCAAATACCAATAAGGAGCAGAACTGATACGTAGTGCAGAACAGAAGCCTTGGAATCAGTTTTCGCAGTGGAGGCGGAACACCTCACGTTTTAGAAGGGCATACATGAACTTATAATGCAATTTTCTGCAACTCTCGAACCCGTAGATCCATTTTGAGGTCTGTATTCATTGGAGTGCGTATATTTAAACGGTGAAAGTACAAGTAAGCAGAAAAACAAGAAAACGTGTTCGATCTGCTTGCAACTTGCGGACCCAGAAATTCATAAGTTGACGTTTAGAATTTTAAAACAGTGGCAAAACAAAGCATGCTAGTTTAGAAGAGTTGAAGAAAGATGGGGCGAGTTTCAAAACGTGGGAGTTGGTGTTGACATCGGAGACTAATTTCCGGAAAACAAACCGACACTCTGTGCGCTTATTGGAGCCGCAATTTCTCAGGTTCATTTGATGAAATCGGAAAGGGAAAGCATAGTAGAGGAAGTAAAGAGACTCAGAGGCGGGGAAGAGATGAATTCGGGGAGGGTTTTACACACGCTCAAAAGTCACTCTCGCTTACCCGCTCTTCAAATTTCCCGTGGAGAAACTAAACGAGGATAAGAGCGGAGGACCGGGGAGGATTCTCGTGGTGGTTTGAGGTACAAGAAAGGCTTGGTTGAGGAGAAATTTCTGGCGTTCAATTTCGCAATTTCAAGGAGTGGATGTGAAGAATGTTACCGGCGAAGATGACGTTGAGGGTGGTAATTCACGGCGAAGGTGAAGAAAATGGCGACGGTTTCAGACAGGGGTGGGTGTTTCATGCGGGAAGTTGAAGGGAATAACTATCGGGAGTTGGTGGCTGATTCGAATCATCTCTGGCAACAGTAGGGTTTCTGGTTGTTATTTTATACTCCCTCCGTCCTGAATTGACCGTCCTGTTTGCTTTATGACACGTTTTTCCACTTCAATATTAAGCATATAAGATAAAATAATTTTATAAAACTAAATTTTGTAATATATAATTTATCATGTAAGGAATCATATGCAAAACTTTAATTTCCAAAATTAATTTATCTTATATGTTAAAAATTGAAGTCAAACGACATGTCCAAATAGTAAACAAGACGGTCAATTCAGGACGGAGGGAGTAATAATAGAAGTTGGGTTGCTGGGGACAAATGTTGGTCTAGGAATTATTTGGGCTGGGTTTGACCTCGGGTCAATACCAAGGCATGTTTGGGTCGGTTGAGAAAGAAAGTAAAAAAATGGAGCTAATATGCCAATCCCAAGTCTCGAACTCAGATTCTTGCCCCTCCATCAATATGCCTTGTCCAACTACCCCATAACAGAATTCAATATATGAAAGAGTTTAATCCAATAGAGACATGAAATCCTGAAATGTAAATAAAGAAGTACAAAACATAACAAGATACAAACGAATGCACTAGCACAATAATATGTACATGGAATAATGAAATAGTATTAGATATGGAAATAAAATACAGGCGAATATCCTAAAATTGAAAATTGAACTAGATATTTACGAGTAATGAAATAATCAAGTTACAAAATAAAACGAAATGAGAGGAAGATAATCGAATTAGCGACGAAACAAAACAAAATATAATAACATGAATAATAATAACGAAAATACACATAAAATGATAGAAATGATCCTATAGAATAATTAAGATAAGAGTAAACCCTAGAAGAAAGGATAAAATAAATGAATAACAAAATGAAAAATAAAAGATAACTCAATAAGTAAACAAATGAGCAATAATAAAATAAGTGAATAAAACAAAAGGGACGGGTTTTAAAACCGTATGATTGTTGGAAATTCATTTTCGAAAAATTGTTCTTTTACCAAATGCTTTGAAAAAGATTATAAAATGATTTTTTTTGGCACGCACGCTAATACATTTTTGAAAAAGAAAGGCAAAGACCCCCCTTATTTTATTTATTTTTTTGGAATTTGCTTTATGGGGTGAGAATTTTTGGTGTCTACAGGTAGTACTTGGCCCGTAGCAATGCCGTGTACTGCTCCCATCCAAAGTTCGGATCGGCCACCTTCTCGGCCCGCACAAGTTTCTAGCCAAGCCCTTCAAGTAAAATGTAGCAAGACGGACCTTGGCATCAGCTGGAACAGCCAAGGTCTCGTAGGCGGTCTCTAGCTCCGAGATATACGCCTCTAGTTTGGAAGGGTCGATCTCCCCATTGAAAGACGGGGGTCGTAGATCGGCCAACGCTTTCACCCAGTTGGTTTTGCGTGGTGGTAGTTGTGGTGGTGGTTCCGGCTGGTCTTGACCAACGGGCTGTTACTGCCCTTGCTGCACTGCAGCTACTATCTGTGGTACTACTTGAGCTAAGGCGGCCGCCACTGCTTTGGCCATCATCTGAGCGGTAGGGTTATCTCCCGTGTCTCCTGGACCGGGCCCTCCACGGCCTCGTCCATGTGGTCGCCCTGCCATCTGAACATACATGAGCGCACATTAGTATTGCGCTTACAAACTTATCGGGTCAAATGTTTATAACGTTCTTTGGACGACAAGGTTTAAATTTCCTAACTCGGTATATTCCTAAGCTTGGTAATCAGTAATCAGAGCGATACTTCGCTCTGATACCACTTTTTGTAACACCCCAACAGTAATCTCCACACTTAACCAACAAACGCAGCGACAAACACAACTTAACCATTTACCAAAAGGGCGGTGTTACACGCCGTTGGCCACCCACGTGGCTAACAAGGCTGTTACTTACAATGTATCGGTCTGATTACAAGAATTCCGAGCATAATTACAACCTTCAAAATTACTTACCCAAAAAGAATCACAATAACCGAGTGTTAATGTACAAAAATCACCAATCTATTCCTACATCCACCAAACTATACGACCTCGAGTGTACAAGCACTACTCGGGTTCAGTATTCAAAAATATCAAAAGTATTCCCTTGAGCTCCGGGCTATAACCACTCAGCTTCCTCGATCATTCACCTGAAAAATAATATGTGCCCCCAAAGGGGGTCAGTAACCCTTGGCTGGCATGGTTAACGTGCAGCCCACTGACTACCGGGATACACGCAACTATTTGTCATGATAACATGGCATTGATTTTAACATACATCATACATATTACATAGCAAGAAATATTGCATAACCATAACAACACATACATAGTGAGAATACTTCACTTTAGTAAACAACCAACTTAGTTAGTCAACATAGGAAGCCTAGAGAATGACTTCATCCTCATGTTAAGCTCGTCACATAACTCGTTACCGTTCTGTTAGTTGAACAAGTAACTTAACTTAAAGATGAGTCGGATATAGTGACCCGAGCACACCGCACATATTTCCCCCTAGCCCGAGTGGAAGTCAGGTAGGTAAGCTTTGGCTAAGCTAGTGGGAGGTTGAAGTCCAAAAAGGAAAACAACCCTAACATAAGGAGAGAGCCGAATCTGATTCAGATATCGACCCCCGTACATACACGCGTGACCGGAACGACCGGATTCCTCACCCCCCCCCCCCGGTTAGCACTTGTTAGTAGTCCCATTGTTGGAACTTAACACAATCAAGCACAAATAAGTATTTGAGTCCAGCTAGACACACGAGGGAAATGGGATACACATTAACAACACACACCACAACTAGCTCATACATAGCCAAGGTTAGAACGTTCCTTAAGTTGAAACGTTAAACCGGGTACCGCTCTCTTACGTATGCTAGATTGGTCAACTAACGGGTTAGTACGTATTCGAGGTTAACAGTACCGGTACACATACGCCACAATCATAACAATGACTGTAAACTCATTTCATGATTTAATCTTACAAGGTCATAAACACGCAGAAAAACAAACCACACACAAGCCGGTGTAAACCGGTAGGCAACAGACTGCAAGAAAACCATACCTTGGTCCTTGTTGTGTACGAATCCCACCGAAGGTAATTCCTATACATGGTTAATAAGGCCGGTTAATTAACTTACTTAACTTCCGATTTACTAAACATTTTACATGTTTATATGACATGTTTTATGCTTAAACTTACACTTGATTGTCTTTGTTATACCCACTACGGTTTACTACCTAAGCCACACTCTGTTTGTTTTTTTTTTATAGATTTTGGGTCGACCGACCCACCGACCGACCCAACCAACTGGGTCGGTCCATTCCAGTAACTCTCGGTTTGAAAATTCCACTTCGACCAACCCACGTCCGACCCAGGTCCACTGGGTCGGTCCATTCCAAAACTTTGCCGTCTTTTAAAACTCACCCGACCGACCCAACACTATTCTGACCGACCCATAGCCCTCTGGGTCGGTCCATTCTAGAAACATTTTTGTTCTTCGTTTGTAGCCCGACCGACCCACCGACCGACCCAACCCCCTGGGTCGGTCCATTCCAGAAACACTCCCGTCATCTTATTACAGTCTGACCGACCCAGCCAGGGTCGGTCCCCTGTGTCGGTCGGCTCCAGAATCTTCCCAAAAATTTCCCAACTTGCTCCAAACTTCTCCTCAAGCCTCTTAATGTGTCCTAACACCCTTAGGCACTCTAAAACCTTCATAAATCATCCACCAAATGCATTTACAAGTTTATTTCTAAGTTCCTCAAATACTCCCTCAGTTCCTTTCGACATTCTTAACTCTTGTAATGCTTTTCCATAGGTCTTCTAAGTGGTATTTCATCCCTAGCATAACAACTAACCCTAGTGTTTCCTCTTACCATTTTAACCTTCCTAAATGCATCCTTTTCATCTTGAGGTTCTCTCCTTTACTCTTCTCACAACCTCCTAGTTTCCAACTGATTTTGTTCTCCAATTTCCTCTCAAAGTACCTAGTAGTTCTCTAGTTTGTCCTCACTTAGAAATGTACCTAAACCATTAAATTTCTAGACAAATTTCGACATGATCTCCCCATAATTTTAGCATGTTCCCGCACATTTTTTTAACCCACCAAAAGCACTCCAACCATCAATTCACCCAAGGCACTAAACCACACTTAAATTCATCATTTCCAACAACAATAGCACCCAATGTACATAAACCTTAAAGCTTGGCTCTTAGGCCCTTAATCAACATCAAATTAAACACTGAATTTCCTCATATTATTAGCAACACCTGCATTTCACTCAACATTTATATTTGCACCAAAATAAAACACAAAGTCCTTAAAACACCACATAAGCTTAAGGTAAGTTATTTACCTTAGATTTCTTTCAACTTTCCCTCCACCTTACTTTTTGTTCCACAACCGATTTCCAATGGGGTTATTTGCTACACTAATTACCAAATACCATGAATGGTAATGAGCACCAAGGAATTAAATAAAGCTCTTGCAACAACCCTAAAACAAGAGGGTGTTTAATTTTTGAAATGAAGAGACTTTACCTTCTACTTTACAAAGGGCTGTTTGGGAATAAGGATGGGCAAGCTCCAGCACTTAATGAGGCTTCAAATAAGCTAAAATGAAGAGCAAAATGGAGCTCAAAAAAGAGGCAAAACCGGTCAAGAAGAATGGAGAAATGAGTGAGCTTTTGAGTTGTTCTTACCTTAAACCATCAAAGGGGTTTATTAGCTTCAAGAATGGGTGGTTTCCTCTTCAAAATGAGCTACACCCATGGAAGTCAAATGTGGAGTTTTCAGATTTTGAAAGGTACAAAATGATCTCCAAAGCAAGGTGAGTATTTTGGTGTAAAAATTTCTTGATTTGGAGCTTGTATGATGGTAGAATGAGCAAGGGCAAGGTGGTGCTGTTTGGGGACCTAGCAAATCGCCATTGAAGAAGAACAATGAGCAGAGAGAGAGAGAGAGAGAGAGCTGGGAAAGGGGGAAAAATCGGAAGAAGGAAAGAAATAGAGGAAAGAGAAAAATAAAGGGGTAAGTTGTACTTGTTACTTTATTATTTTGTCTTCTAGCTAATAGAGTAGAGTAGTTAAAACAAGAGAGGGAGGAGGCAAAACGTGAGCTGCCTCACACAAGGGAAAAATCAGATTTTTTTTGTTGTAAAAGTAGAGAGGAGGTGGCACATGGTCATTTAGCAGATAACACCCGTGATTCCCGAATTGTCAGTATTTAGCAGTCCGGGTCCGGTTTCCGGATTTGTTATATTTATTTTTAATGGTCCTAGACCTTGAATAATGTTTAATTATAGTCTTATGATTGACTATAAATTTTTTTATTAGTCCATTAAACCCGTTTAAAATCACATTTCCCGGGTTTCTCGAAAAACGTGCTTTAAAGCTCGTTTTACGTTTTTAATCCACTATTTGGATCCGTTTCCTTTGGGAATTTTTCCCACATGTTCCTAATGACTAAATATGTCCTAGGAATTCATTTAGGACCCTAGTTAAGGTTATATACTTACTATGGTTACATAACACACGTTTTCACGTTTTGTTACTTTTACGCATTTTCTTTTTTTTTTCTTTTTGGTTTTTTATTTCTTCACCAATATTCTTAAGGACTTAATTAGCCTTAAAATATCACAATTGCATACTTAATTAGCATATTAAGGTTTGGGGTATTTCAAATACTCCAAGTGTTATTCTGATGAAGGGCTTGTAGTTCTGTTTTCATAGCCTATTGCCACTATGGAATTTGGGCAGCAATCTTATAGGATCTTGGTTCACTAAGTTTTATGAATTTAGAGCAAAAGAGTAGGATCTAGGAGTTAGAGACTCAACACGGAGAGCATGGGCTGGCTTAATATCTGTCAAGTATTCAGGTAAATGGTTTATTGTTGTTTCTGTGCTTTTCATTCTTTCTTGAAAGATTTGTGTAAAAGTATCATCCTCTGGGATTTGAACCTCACTGAAAACATACTCACTAAGATATTCAGGAGTATGTATGTCTTTGGTTTATCTCCTCAAGGCATTATTTTAAGTGGTTTGAGGTTCACTTGTTGATTTTGATTGTTCTGGTGTGTTTAGGGGTTCATCTATTGATTCACTTTGTTCAAGAGTGGCCTGATCTGTTTCTATTTCACATTAATCAGAAGTGATTTGATCTAGGTGTGTCTATTGGGGTGAAGGTTTCTGTAGTTTTTTTTTCTGTTCTGAAAAGGAAAATCTTTCTCATGAAAAGTTACATCTCTGCTGATAATCACAGTTTGAGTTTCCAAGTCTAAAACTTTATACCCTTTTTTGTTATTAACGATTCTTAAGTATACTCATGCTGACCCTCTAGAATCAAATTTTCCTTTCTTTTCTGTATGTGTTCTATAACAAAGACAACCAAAGGTTTTCAGGATAGTGTAGTCTGGTTTTTCTTCATATATAACTTCATAGGGTGTTCTCCCTTCAATAGGCTTAAAGAGCAGCCTGTTTATTAGATATGTTGTATATTTTATACATTCACCCGAATACTATAAAGTTAAGTTGACATTAAAGAAGAGAGCACTTGCTGTTTCCAGCAAGTACTTGTGTTTTCTCTCTATAACTCCATTTTGTTGTGGAGAGTGTGCACAAGTTCTTGGATGGATTATACGATTCTCTCTGAAATATTTTATCCCCTCTTTGCTACTGCCCAATTATCACTCATAACCTTCTTGATTCTAGTATTGAATTGTATTTCTACCAGTTTGATGAAACATGTAAAGATATAAAAAGCATCAGACTTGTTTTTCAGCAAATGCACCTAAGTGCACCTGATGTAATCATCAACTAATGTCGGAAAGTAGCTATTTCTATCATATGTGGGAACCTTAAAAGGTCCCTAAACATCCACATGAAGCAATTCAAAACAATGTTTGGTTTTGATAGTGGAATCAGTAACCATTTTTCTAATTGCTCTTGCATGACAACAAATATCACAAGTAGCTTTATTATTAACATGTGTTTCCCTTGTTAATCCCAGACTATACAATTTGGCATATGAAACATGCCCAAGCCTGTAACGCCATAAAACTGCACTATTTTGATTCAATATAGAGGTAAAACATTTGACATCTCTATTAACAAGATACTAACTAGAATAAATTCTATCCAAACTATCATTGACCATAACATACAATCCATTCATTGAACTCCCAATAGCCAAATTTTTCCTTTCATCATGGTCCTGTAGATAACAAATAGATTCATGGAATATAACAGGCTTTCCAATTTGTTTTACCAACTTCTTCACTGATATTATATTGAATTTGAACCTCTCAACAAAAAGAACGTTTTCTGTAAAACAATTCTACCTAGTTTTACTTCTCCATGTTTCTTAACAAGTTGTACATGCCCATATGGCATGGCTATCCTATGGTTTTCATCTAAATCTTGCAAAATAGCAAACACTTCTTTGTTTCCACACATATGCTTTGTTGCGCCAGAATCAATTATCCGTGAATTTTCATCAACCAGTTTAGATAGGCTACTCAGGCACACAGAGCAGAAGAAAAGGGATTTAGGGTTTCCTGCGAAACTACAATAGTCTTCTTTGTTGTCCGCAGCTTGCCCCCTTTGCAGCAAAGCCTTTAGCTGTCCCACTTCTTCGATTGTTAGCCCTGCTCCTTTTGCCCCCTTTCTTCTGAATCTGAATCGTGAATAGTTGTTCTAACTACGGTGTTTGCTTGTTTTTTCCACCAGTCGGGGTAGCCCACCAATTTGAAGCAGTTCTCTTGATTATGTCTGAGTTTTTGACACTTGATGTACTATAAATTGTGTTTTTGGTCTTTAGTTTGATTCTTGAACCCTAACTGTTGATTAGGTCTCTTCGGTTGTTCCCGTCTAGCATTGAGAACTCTCTGGTCTTGGTCGATTGTCGTATTTCTTGAGCTTAATTCTTTTCTCTTTTCTCTTTTCCTCTTGGCACACCATAGAGTAAGCTTCCTCTATAGACGGGAGTGGATCTTTGAGCAGGACATTGGCGGTGATATGAGAATATTTGTCACTCAAAGCCAAAAGGAACTACATTAAATTTTCCGTTTCATGTTTAGTATGATATTCTTTCTTTGTGTCGCAGGTGCACGATGGCCTTTTTCGAGTGCTTCCAACTCATCTCACCATCGCCTCATCCTAGTGTAGTAATTGGAGACGTTGTCGACATTTTGCTTCATCTTGCTGAGCTCCTTCTTCAGGGAGTAAATTTGGGTGGTGTTCTCTTGCTCGTACCTTGAACAAAGCGATTTCCATGTGTCGTCGGCATTCGTAAAATATATCATCATCTCCTCGATTTCCTTGCTCAAACATTGACTCAGCTAAGAGACTATCATACTGTTGCACCGCTCCTAGCTCTAGAATTTGGGATCATCCCGCTCTGGCTGTTTCATCAACCCTTCAATGAAGACAAATTTGTTCTTCGCCTTAAGTGCGACCGTCATATTCTGTTTCCACCCCCCCCCAAACTCTCGCCTGGTTGATTGAAAAAAGTATACCTTAGCACCATGCCAAGATTATCATTTGAACTGAGAAAGAAGGGGTCGTTGGTGTTTACCCCAGCCGTCTTCACTTCCAACGTCGATGTTTCAACTTTCCCTTTGTCTCCCATGGTAATTCAGACTAAAGATTGAGAAAGAAGAATGAAATACAACAAGAGCGTAAATCACTGCTCTGATACCATTTTAGATTTCAATAAATGAAATCTTGAATTATTGATAATGTCATCAGCAGTTCTTCTTTGTACATACTTGATTACACTTAAGCTCTACTGACAGTAATAACTACTAACTTAACTCTACTAACAAAAGGACTAGGCTTATATAATACAGACTCACAATGATACTATTCCTATGCTAACAACCTGACTATTACATTACAAGTCCTAATATATTAGTAGAGAATACAAGGAAACAATAACATATATATGTAGCATGTATAAAACACATATAAATATATATATTATATGTATTCTAACAGAGCAACAGCTTGATGATGAAAAACATCACAATTAAAAACTTAGCTTAATTACCTCAAGCAGCAAGAGTAAAAGTACCCGTGAAACCGTTGCTAATAATCACTTCATCGCTTAGCTAAGGTTCAAAATCCTCTTCCAACACAATGAATCAGCTATTTTTATTATAATTATTTTACTGATATATACATTATGAAACAGTGATCATAAAATCTCTTAGAAATGTTCTAATTAAGAAAAAAAGTTAGAATAGTACAAGCAAATTTAAAGTATATAAAAAAGGGGAGGAATTGGATAAGGGTCAAGTAGTTTGGCCTTATCACTATTGAACATCATCTTTTGCTTCTAATTTGTTGGAGTTTGGGGTTGTTGCTTCTGTAATTAAATTTGTCGTTGTTTTGAGAGAAAGTGTTGGTGTTCGCTTAATCACTTGTTGTTTCATCTTTATTGTTGCTTTGTCGTTTCTCGTTTGCCTCCTCTTCTTTCACACGTTGCCTCTCCATCTACTATGTACACTATCTTTGTTAGCATATACAATTGCTAGAAGATTAGAACACTTGAGCGGAAAGCATGTATCTATCAATGGTGGAGGATTAAAGTTGGAGGAATTTAAGTGGAGAAATATATGACCTGGATTGGAGTAGATTTATGTGACTAGGACTGCTAAACATATATAGAGATGGGAGTATAATGATATATAGTAGATGAAGGAGGCTTTAGTAAAGATGTTACCATGTTTTAATTATGTTTCTACTTTTCCAAACTATAAAAAATAAATCTGCCCTGTTACGTGGTAACATCTCAACCGCCTAATGACTTTCAATCTTGTTACCATCAACTTGATTACTTTTTTTTGTTTTAATTTTTTTGTTAGTGAATGTCTTTTAACTTCGTTATGATCCGTCAAAAGATCAAGTTAATAATGTTAGAATATGTTAGAATTGGCATATTAGAGTTATACCTAACTTATTTTATTACCGTTTGTTTCCTGTTAGTTTCAGTTAGTAGTCACTTGACGTTTTTGTCTCAAAGGGTTAAAGATACACTTATGAGGTCTACAATCTTAGAGATAGTAGCGGATTTATTATCCTCTGCATCTTCTCTGCTGATCGAAGGCTTATTGTCATTTTCTTTCTAAGTTCTTTTCCTTCTGAATTCCCCGCACTTTGTCCTGATTTAGTGGACTGATTGAAGCAGGATTTTTTGGGTTTGTAACATGGTATCAGAGCAAGTGACCCAAAACTGCCAAGATTTTGCACCTTTTCCCCAATTTTGATTTCTTTTCTCTTTCGTCTTTGATGCTGCTACTCGTTCGATGTGGTGAAGATTTCACTCCTAGTTCCCAATTTTGATTTCTCTTCTCTTTCGTCTTTGACGCTGCTACTCGTTTAACGTTGCCAAGATTTTACACCTCATTCCCAACTTTGATTTACCTTCTCTTTTCTCTTCAATGCTGCTACCCGTTTAAGCCATGGCGAATGACAACGGGTTGCCGAAACATGGAAAGAAGAACCTAGAGAGTACAATAGTGGGTCAAACTCCGTCATTGAGGTTGGAGTTCCTTTATATCTGACGAGCTTAGGTCATCCAGGGTCAATGCTCAAAAAAATTTTGAGGGGCAAGGATTCTCATGTTAGAAAATGCAAATGACCATAGCCCTAGGTGCTAAAAATAAGTTAGGTTTTGTTAACCCGCACACTTAAGAAGCCGACAGAATGGAATCAAAAGGAGCAAGCTTGTTCCCGATGTAACCAGGTGGTGAAGTCATGGTAGCTAATGGGTTTAGAGAGAAATATTGCAGACAATTTTCTCTTTGCCCCATTCGCTACAGAGATCTGGAAGCAGTTATGCGCAAGGTTTGACGAATCTGATGCCACAAGAATATATGACTTGAAACACAAATTGGCCAACACCAATCAAGGAAGTGACACAATCTATGACTACTTCACAAAAAAAAGAAGTTGTGGGATGACATGGATTCCAGAGAAGCTCTTCCCTGCTGCAATTGCTAGTCGTGCACAAATGAGATTTCTGACAAACTTAAGGAATACATCAGAAAAAGGAGAGTGGTTAACTTCCTATGGGCTTAAATGACAGATTTGGTGTTGTTCGTGGCAATATT
This sequence comes from Limonium bicolor, assembly GCA_023374045.1. Lineage (NCBI taxonomy): Eukaryota > Viridiplantae > Streptophyta > Magnoliopsida > Caryophyllales > Plumbaginaceae > Limonium > Limonium bicolor. Next base: position 129,101,726 of record CM041777.1, on the reverse strand, counting down.
CTCATGTTGTCCCCTTTACCATATCCATCAAAAAAGTTATTCTTTATTATGATTTAAGAAGAGAGACAGAAACATCTCGCTGCTCCAAGCTCATTGCTAAACGAGAAATTGTTAGGGTAAACTATATACAAAAAGAATAAAATAATAAACTAAACCTACAACTCTACTACGGGTAGCAAATAAAACCCGGTCGGAGTATAGTGTAAATATATTACGACCGAGAGTATCGAACCCAAGGGACTTATAGAAAACTAGTCCTAATCCGAGCAAAAGCCTATTCTATAATAAAAAGGGGGAAAAGTAATTAACAAATAATTAACTAAAAATCCTAACTAAATAATAATTTGTCCTAGATTCGGAATTACATCAATCAAGTAACAATATGATCACACAATGAACTTCAAAACTCGAACTTAACCAACCAAGGAGAATGCGCCGGATATCCTTCCGGACACCAGATGCACGACACATTCAAAGACATTGAATGTGCCGGACACAGGAGACCCGGCAGTACACCCGGCACGTTCAAATTGTAAATACCACTTTCTTGCTTCGGATCTGATAACAAGAAACTCACTACCTATTAGCAAATCGAGCATATGTCATGCCACGAAATGAACAAGGTAATGGGGGAAGATGGGTTAATTCGTAATCTTTTATGTTAACTCTAAATCATAGATGAAAACATTAAAGATCATTAAGACTTCTCGACCAATTATACTCTTGGGCTTTTCTTCCTCAAGTAGACTTTGAAGAAAGAGAACAAAGTGGCCTACATCGTTCTCTTGCAAGAAGAACAAAGGCTTAATGAATGCTTGAATTATATTGAAATGATCATAGTGTTTACAAAGAAGGAATTCATCCCTAACCAAGAACAAGCAAGGAGTTCTACATCTCCATCCACTCAACTACAAGAAGAGAATACAAATGGGAGAAGGGAATGGTCATAGCCTTAACCCGACAGGATCTTTTTCTTCTTCGCGTGGATGGAACTGTAGAAACTTCCTTGGACACCAACAATGGAGTGGGGGCGGAATTGGGGTTGTGAGTGGAGTGTATATGGGTGTTGAAGTGTGTCAATTGATGTAGACTCTCGGCCTATTTATAGGGCTTCAAAATGTCATTTGCCGGGCGTCGTGCCGGATCACCAGTAGCCGGCACACGTGGAAAATGTGCCCAACTGTTAACGGTCGAAACCGTCAATTCCGCGCGAAACAGTGTATATGCCGGGTAGGATATACCCGGCATCACACCCAGCAATAGCCAAATCTCCAACGGTCAATAACTGCCATCGTTTGGTCAACCGTGGTGACTCTTCACTTATGCCGGATGGGATCTACCCGGCATCGTATCCGGCAAAGCTCCTTTTCCGATCTATGCTCATGCCGTGCAAGATTAATCCGGCATTGAGTCCGGCATCACTGATCTTTTGGCTAGAAAATCATCCCTTGCACAGAAAAACATATAAAAACATAAGACTAAACTAATAAACACTTTAATACCTAATATATCACAAATAACATATATATAACCTAATTTAGATAAATATAATACTAAATCTAGCACCTAAAATATGATAAGTTTGCGGCTTATCAAGGCCCTACACTTACCTTTTGCTAGTCCTCGAGCAAAACAAGATTCGAAAGGACTAATTACTTATGCACAAAACAGATAAACTCTAGAATGACAATTAGATAAATACTCTCAACTATTTGACTCTATTTCACAAGTATCACTTAATTATCCTCATTCCATCCGAAACATACTAATGGGTATAAAAGTAAGGAATTTTCAAAACCGATTAAAAGCTTTTAGGCTATTTTGCATAAGGGATTTTTTTTTGTACTCTCTCCTTTTTCCGGTTTCCATCATTCAGCTCTATTTTTCAAGAGTTTCTGAATGTGGCCAAGACACTCATCAATGGTTTTTATGGTTCAGCCCTATTTTCCAAGGGTTTCTGAATCAACCATGATTTTTTTGCACTGAGAACGGGGAATTTAGGAGAAAAACAAAAGGAAAAACTCTCGTTTCTTGCTTTTATTCTGAGGCACTTGTTGCAACCTCAAGGAATATAATGCTTTTCCTTTGGAAGAAGATTGTTTTTTTCTTTTTTTCTTTTCTTCTTCTTCTTTCTTTTTTTCACAAAAAAAACCCTTTTTAAGATTTTTACCCAAAAGATTTTTCACAATTTGGAAAGAAAAGAAACAAATACCCAGAAGTACATAAAGAAAAGAATTAGGAGAAAGATCATATACTCACGTTAATAAAGAGAATCAAAAAGTTGAAAACAGAAATCTACGAGTCATTAGAAAGCTTACCTCTTGAGAGAGCAAGCATTTATTCATTCCTAATCTCATCTTAATCAAAAACATGCAAAAAGCTTAGTAAAACATTGATAAAACTCACAACTTATGCATATTATAAATAAAAAAACTTTTTTTTAAGGGGGGGATCCCTGCCCTACACTTGGCAGGAACACTGTCCCCAGTGTTCGAAAAAAAAAGAAAATAAATAAAGAAAGACTGTAATAAAGAAAATTAAAAGTAATTAAGAAGAAAATGACTCCCCTGTGGTGCAAGAAGACTAGACGCGTGGGGGCTGCCCTACACTTAGCCTTTTGGCTACTTGGCCAAGTGATTAGAGATCTCGATAGAAACGAAGATCGATTTCGCATACTCCCGTTGATCAATTTAGTGTTGGAGACGAGAGTTGACCAAGTGGTCATGGTTGAGCAAAAAGTTGCTGCATTTGCAACTGCATTGACTTATGCTCCTTGCGAATGGTCGAGATTTCTTGTAATTTCCACTTCCTCACGCGTTCTAAATTCTTAGAATTTGGTGTACTAGATGTGTGGTCGTGCACTAACCACATGCGCCTACTGAGGAAGAGAGTTCTTGCCATTCGCCTATGGTTTTGATTCCATTTGTGAAGGGAGTGCGTTTGTTGGTTTCGTCGTTGCCTTAAGGAACGAAGAAATGTCCTCTTTGTCTCCTGATCGCTGTCAGATGAATCTTCATGAAGATTATGCGATCGAAGATGCATTCACATTATTTACTTAGGAGGAGTAACACACAATATTAGTTTAACAATGAAATATATATATAAAAGTTGTGAAACGAAAAGAAAAATAGATCATATTGAATATGCCGGACCGTATGCCGGGCATGAAGTATCCGGCATTGGACTTCCTCCTTTATGCCGGGTAGAATTTACCCGGCAAAAAGCCCGGCATGTTCAAACTCGAAAAAGAAAATTAAAAAAGGGAAAGAGAGAGGAAAGTTAACTTAAAAGAGTAAAGGGAAGAAATATTTACAAACAAATCAACAATTCGAAGAAAAAAAAATGTAAAATAAAAGTTGAGATTGAATGCCGGATTGTGTGCCGGGTGGGTCTTATCCGGCATAGGACTTCCTCCAACGTTGCCGGACATAGGAGACCCGGCAATGCACACGGCATCGCTCAACCTAGCGAACAAATTAAAACAATGAATAACAGAATAAGTAAATAAGAATTGTTGAATCTGCCGGGCACCGGTTACCTGGCATCCAACCCGGTATATTCAACCGAAAAAGAAAATTAATTTAAATGAGAGAATCAAAGAATCAAAGAATAAAGAATAAAGAATAGGGCGTTTTACCGAATTTAGGATTTGGACTAATTCCAAGTCCCCGGCAACGGCGCCAATTTGCTAAACGAGAAATTGTTAGGGTAAACTATATACAAAAAGAATAAAATAATAAACTAAACCTACAACTCTACTACGGGTAGCAAATAAAACCCGGTCGGAGTATAGTGTAAATATATTACGACCGAGAGTATCGAACCCAAGGGACTTATAGAAAACTAGTCATAATCCGGGCAAAAGCCTATTCTATAATAAAAAGGGGGGAAAAGTAATTAACAAATAATTAACTAAAAATCCTAACTAAATAATAATTTGTCCTAGATTCGGAATTACATCAATCAAGTAACAATATGATCACACAATGAACTTCAAAACTCGAACTTAACCAACCAACGAGAATGCGCCGGATATCCTTCCGGACACCAGATGCACTGCACATTCAAAGACGTTGAATGTGCCGGACACAGGAGACCCGACAGTACACCCGGCACGTTCAAATTGTAAATACCACTTTCTTGCTTCGGATCTGATAACAAGAAACTCACTACCTATTAGCAAATCGAGCATATGTCATGCCACGAAATGAACAAGGTAATGGGGGAAGATGGGTTAATTCGTAATCTTTTATGTTAACTCTAAATCATAGATGAAAACATTAAAGACCATTAAGACTTCTCAACCAATTATACTCTTGGGCTTTTCTTCCTCAAGTAGACTTTGAAGAAAGAGAACAAAGTGGCCTACATCGTTCTCCTGCAAGAAGAACAAAGGCTTAATGAATGCTTGAATTATATTGAAATGATCATAGTGTTTACAAAGAAGGAATTCATCCCTAACCAAGAACAAGCAAGGAGTTCTACATCTCCATCCACGCAACTACAAGAAGAGAATACAAATGGGAGAAGGGAATGGTCATAGCCTTAACCCGACAAGATCTTTTTCTTCTTCGCGTGGATGGAACTGTAGAAACTTCCTTGGACACCAACAATGGAGTGGGGCGGAATTGGGGTTGTGAGTGGAGTGTATATGGGTGTTGAAGTGTGTCCATTGATGTAGACTCTCGGCCTATTTATAGGGCTTTAAAATGTCGTTTGCCGGGCGTCGTGCCGGATCACCAGTAGCCGGCACACGTGGAAAATGTGCCCAACTATTAACGGTCGAAACCGTCAATTCCGCGCGAAACAGTGTATATGCCGGGTAGGATATACCCGGCATCACACCCGGCAATAGCCAAATCTCCAACGGTCAATAACTGCCATCGTTTGGTCAACCGTGGTGACTCTTCACTTATGCCGGATGGGATCTACCCGGCATCGTATCCGGCAAAGCTCCTTTTCCGATCTATGCTCATGCCGTGCAGGATTAATCCGGCATTGAGTCCGGCATCACTGATCTTTTGGCTAGAAAATCATCCCTTGCACAGAAAAACATATAAAAACATAAGACTAAACTAATAAACACTTTAATACCTAATATATCACAAATAATATATATATAACCTAATTTAGATAAATATAATACTAAATCTAGCACCTAAAATATGATAAGTTTGCGGCTTATCACTCATCAAAGATAAATTCTTTCTCCTTTCTAGCCGAACAAGGCAATAAGACTTTGTGAGAGCTCAAGGTGGAAACCCTAGACGCAACTCCCTTTAGTGTACTCACCATACAGAAGATAGAGGCTCCCTAAAGATTGGTTTTCCTCAAGGATAAATAATTCCTAAAGGAAAGAGAAGCAATGCGAATACCACTAGTTCTCAGGAGTATAAGGAAGAAAATCAAGACGACATCCCGAAATACCATTTTGGGGGTATTCTCCCTACAGAGCAAGTAACCCAGCTTCTTGATTACATAAGCAGATCCCGGCCCAATAACAACACTTCACAAGAATCATACACATCCAATTGTGGTTATTGGTAAATATTACGTCCCCCTTTCTTATTTAAGTTAGCATAGTCATCTTGCTTTGAATGCAAAGAAAGAAAAATGTTTCACTTTGTTTGATTGGATTTTTAATACTGGGCATCTGATTATATGTATGGTAATTTGGATCTCTTTGAGACTTATAGGGTTCTTGATCAATCACATACTATTGGGATGCTTGACGACCATCCACAGTTTGTAAGTATTATCGGACATATTATAATTAACCCTTTAATTTACTGAAGCATGTGTTGTTTGTTCCTTCTTTCAAGTTCAGTCTTATATGTAACCTCCCTTTTCCATAAACCCGATTATCACCAAAAACATCATATAATGTATACACCAATACAAGTATTTAAAGTGGAAGTATACAACCATATATTTAACCGAAAGAGATGTTACTGCCACCACGTGCCCAACACACGTGACAAGGCCTTCAAAAACCAAAAACCAGCGATCGTCCAAAAACGATGTGATAGGGATACTGTCTAACCAACCATATCAACTCTAACTACATTTGTGAGCAAAACAAAATTACACAGGGTAATAGGCCAACTATTACCTAGAAACCCAAAATAAAAGTCTACCTGGCCCATGCTTGATCTTTGCCGCCAACCTACACAACTGAAAGAAATAAAAACACTACTGGAGGGGTCATGTAATGACCCCAAAACCACCCTAATTCTGAGACCGCCACACACCGCGCGCTTATTACCTAAGACTCGCAAGGGTACACTATCGGAACCCCATCATTGAATGAATGCTCATATATTAATACATAAGGTTACAATAAGTCTTACAAATTACAAGCGGAAGCCAAATACTTAAAATACATAACAAATGACAAAATACAGATGAGCTCAAGCCAACATAACAAAATATGAAACCGAAGAGCCAAAACTATAAGCAAAAGCTGAATCTTCAACTAGGAGCTAAAATCTACAAATAAGACGGAAGATATGAGTGAGCAAACCATGGCTTAACAGGTGATAAGCTTCATCAACTGAGCATGCTCAAAACAGATACTGAACATACAAATATACTTATACGAAAGCTTAACAAAATCAGAATCAGAGATCTTATCGGAAGAAGACAGAAGCAGAAGCTTTATAAATCAGAAGCGTTCAGAAGACAAAAAGCACATAGCAGACCGTCAAAAACTGAACATAAACAGAGCAGACAAAAGCAGATCAAATTACAAAACAGAGGCGGGACCCTAGCTCACAGCACACACACACACACAGATAGGGTCATAGACCCAAGGATCGAAAGATCCATCAACAACGCAGAAATGGTTAGAAGACCAATGGGCCTGTCAACCCTAGAATAGAAATGGCCCAAAGACCAAAGAACCTGTTTGTCCCACAAAAACAGAATAACGTCTATGTAGCCTGCTACGGGTTAATCCAACCCAGTCAACCATAACTTAGAATGCATAGAAACTAGTTCTTAAAATAGATACTTAACAAATCAGAATAGAAGGTGTTACAAAACATAAACACCTGAGCACAAAAGCTTAACACAAAAATAAATGGAAACTATAGCTAAAAACTGAAGTCTTAAGCCAAGCTAGCAAAACACAAAAAGTCAAACCGAAATCATAAGCCAAAACACGCTTTCAGAGAAAATCAGAGATCAAAGGCATAAGGAAGGCTTTTGAAACAAAAATATACATAAACACATGCTAAAATATGTCAAAAAAGATAGTACATACTGAGAGGAATACAACACCACAAACGGGAGTCATACAGAGCTCAAACAAAAGAAGTTATGCGAAAACAGAGGGGTGTCTGGACATGTGTCCGGACTTACAAGTATAGACGCACACTTAGCACCAATTTAACACACGTGCGGGTCACAAGTCCCGACGTATGTCTAATTTGAAAACTAAGAAATGTCCGGACTTGTGTCCGACCCTACAGGTCCGGACAAAGTCCAAAAAACAACATATACATGTCCTCATACCCCGTATGGACTTACATGTTCGGACGAAAGTCTGGGCGCGTTGAAAAATGAAATATATAGCCGTTCAGCCGCCCTGTCTGGTATAAAGATCTGGACGCAGGGTCGGACACGGCCAAAACTGAAAACTAAAGCAAAATAATGGCGATAACCATAAGAATAAAATCCTATTACAATCACAGTAATCCTTCATACCAAAATAGCAAAATCAAAGCACTTCCCACGGGGTCTTAACCGAACGAAATCACAATTCGAAAACAAGTTAGATTCACACAAACTTAGTAAGAACATCCCCACTATCATAATCAGAGATGAAAACCAGACTCCCCGTGGGGGAACACACACTACCAAATCCGTCTACCACCTACCTCACATCCGACGTAAAGCACATATCTACCAACACCACACAATGCCCTCCTTGAAACTCCACTCGACACAATGAACGACAAACTGAATCATCCGGGAATCATAAGCAAAATCAGAAATAGAGAAGGGAACAAATTATGAACGAAACCAAAAAATTCATGAACCCAAACCTTGGAAGAACAACTAATTGACGAATGGAATTCTACAACGAACAACTCCAGCAATCAGACATAGGAAGAAGATTGGAGAAGAGGAGAATGGAAAAGGGAAGGAAGTTACTGGATGAAGAGCGGAGTGGGAGAAGAATGAATGTGAATTAGAAATGAGGAAGGAAATAATAAAAAATAAATAACTCCTTAATTAATAACAAAACGAAAAGGATATTTCTAACCTCCTTCCGTCTAACTTAGAATACAATGCCTTATAGGACATAGATCCACTAAATAAGATCAGAATATCATTTACCTCCCTTTGCGAAATCAAATCAAAAAATATAAAAAGAAAAAAAATATGGGTCACAACAGGTCAGCCCAGCTACTGAGTATGTCATCATGCAATCTTCCTAAACCCTCAGACTTAACTCAAGTATTTGCCAAGTGAGCATACAGGTTCATTTCATGCAAATCCCGATTTATAAATATATAACAATCATGCTTAAACATAATAATTAAACATAGCAACAAAACATATCATAAAACATAACAAGGCTTAACATCAGCAACACATTTATCATATTCAGGTTTCTCACATAAAGTTTAAAGTAATTCAGTCATTGTCAGTGCCATCTAGCAGCTGTTAGCTTAAGTTAGAGATCCTCAATTTTTCCATCACGTGTGTCCTCACATAATTTCACCCATGTCACGTATTAGGAAGTGACACATACCTTAATCTAAGGTGGGCCAACCTAGGCAGTGGCCCTCACCATGTCAACGAGCACATTAGCCTCGTTGAATCATACCATTATGAATCATACCAATATCTGAGAGGACTGGTTAGTCACCATCCACTCGATGCACCAAAATACGCGACCAAGAACCCCGTAGGTACTCTTGTTCCTGAACTACTATCATAGTTTCTCATTCTACCACGTTAGCCAAGTACTGATTAGGGTAGTCATACATGTAAAACATGGATGAGTTATCTCATAGTGTTAATGTCTTATCAAGCTCTTTCCAATTTCTTCCTAAGAGTCATTCTTAGGAAGGTATACCATAAACATCATAACAAAACTCTCCACCTCATAGTATTGTAACATCATGTTACGTTTCTTTCCAAGTTACTCAGTGGTAACACATTCTCTTAATGTATATATTTTTGTACCACATGTATCTCTATCCAGTTTAGCGGGTTAGAGTACTCAATTAGCTAATAACCCATTCTCATTAGATTAATCACAAGGATTTCATTGTGATAACATATCATATGGTAAAATCATTAGAGTTACCATCACAAATCAACATGCTATATGTAACTAACATAATATTGTGCAAAAATAATTAAACACCCAAATCATCTTGTCACACAACACATAATTATCCGGACCCGAGGTAACCTTCGGGCCATTCGGATCACACAACAGCATACCTGGAATATGTAACTTTATAATATGTCCTAACCATGAGTATACCATCATCCATGTCTTTCCATGAACGTCCTATTTGCTGAATCTTAGAGTATGAGGTAAACTTATTATTAATTTCTTATTACATTCCTCTTATAGTAACCCAACTCTTTCCTTACCAGTTCTACCAAATTAGTGGTAAAGAACTGGTTATTGTCATTACCGGAATCTTTCCATGAATATCGAACCTTAAGTTATGTTTTATAACTTAATCCGTGTGTGGCTGATTTAACTAGCCACAGACATTCTTCAATTGGATTTCGTTTAACTGGAGACGTATTTAATCTGGCCCAACTAAAAACCCAACTTATTTGAATGGAATAATCCTTTATCAATTATCAGTTTTCTTTATCTAACTCCACTTAGAAATTATATCGAATCTTTTTAAGTGATTAAAATTTCCCATTTACCGGTCCATGACACATACTCATACTTCGAGGTCATTCCCTAATTTAGTAATGTCATTTATTTTGTCTAAATCCTTAAGTATCATTTGTGTTGGTCTTTCTTAAATTTCATTATTTACTAAGTCTCGCTTAGTTTCCTCATGTTTATTTGCCTACAGGTTTCTCTTCCCTTCGGTCTAGATAACCATTGATCTGAGGCCCATATATTTTAGTTGACTGGTTTGGGATTAGACATCAACTTAGATGCTGACCCAAATTAACCAAGTTATAAATTCACTAAGTTGGCTCATATTTTTGTTCTAGTTAGCCCATTTTGTTTTTACTAACTTTATTAAGGCCATATTTTATTTGTTTAGGGTTGACCCTAATTTTACTCTAACTTATCCACTTCTTAACTTGAGCTTAAGCCCACTATGAAAATTTGGATTAACTTAGAATTATTTCAAGCCTTAAATTCCTTAATCCAATTTTACAATTTTAGATTGTTGACCATGTTAGGTCCACTTCAGTTTTTCAAAACTCTCGGCCTACTTCAATTTTGAAATACCCCAAGTTGTGAGGAAATCCTAATTCACGGAAATATCAGGAACCCTAGAAACCCTAGTTCTCGGAAGTCCTAGAGATCTCGGAAACCCTAAGAACCTTAGTTCCTGAAAATCCTAGAACTCTTGAAAACCCCGGAAATGACCTTGGAAACCCTAGAAAAGCCTTGGAAATTCAACAAAACTCTAGGAAACCCTAATAACTAGAGGGGGAAGACCTTGGAAATTCCTAGGAGACGCAGTAAAACCCTAATAGCTGGAAATGTCTCCATAGTTAGTTTTACGCCTTCATAGATTTTTTTTCCTTGAAATACACCAAAAATAGCTTGTTAAGAACGAGGTGGCGATCTGGTTGAGTTAAGCACAAGGTGGTGACCTAGTTAAGGCAAGCATGAGGTGGTGACTTAGTTGAGTTAAGCATGAGGTGGCAACCTAGTTAAAGTTAGCCTTTGTGGCTTGGTCGGTAGAGGAGTGATATACAAGAACTAAAGGTCCTGGGTTCGATACCTACACATTACCATAACTATAAAAAAACCAGTTAAAGTAAGCACGAGGTGGAGACCTAGTAGGAAGCAAGCATGAGATGGTAACCTAGTAAACCTAAGCACGAGGTGTCGGGAAGCATGAGGTGTCAAGAAATGAATGGTTAACATGCTGTCCAATAGAAACCACATACATAAGAAAGCAAGTAGGCGGTGTTACAAGGTCATTTGTCAGGTTTTAAGCTAAAGAACAACAACATGTTCCTTATTTACACTTAAGATAACTTATTTCTTTTTATACCCTTAAATGGCACCTTAAATGGGCTGTAACCAGAAGTGTATTCACTTCCATGTACCCTTACACATTAGTAGGATATGCTATCAAACCCAGCCTAGCAAGGAGGTGGCCAAGCAAGGCAAACAAGCCTTAAGAAATTTTGGCCACATTAATGTTTGTCATGATTAAATTTCAACTCATTATGACCCCTGCCATTGCTGACCTCCCCTAGCACTACCCATCCTTTAGATGTGTTCACATTGCTTATTCAAATAAAGGGTTAAAAGGAGAAGATGTGGTGAAGTAAGAGGTGTCACCTTAGTAAAGGTTTCCTTAAGGTTAAGTTATCTTCCCCCTTTGCCTATATAAGAAGAGCCATGACCTGGCCTCATTCCTCACATCAATATACTTCACCTCCTATAACATAAAGAAACATAAGCCAGGAAGTAGAGCAAGCCAGCCAGCCAAGAGCTTCAAAACCGAGAGCAAGGAGATGCTAGAACTGAGAAGAAGTGAGGGATTTTAAAGGTGCTCTTGGGTGAGTTCTTGGAAGGTCTTGGAGTTTTCATTTATCCTAGTGAAGTTCCTAACTCATGGTGAACACTTATGGCAAGAAGAAGCCAGGTAGTTCTTGTGTACAATTGTGTCAATTTTGGTGACAGTTTCTGTTTCGGTTTGTTTCAGCAGTTTATGTTGTGAATCTATTCTAATTCTTTTCATGGTTCGAAAGTAGACTTCTTTGTGATGAGTTTTGAAAGAACATGTTAGTATATGGATGTATAGTTGTCAAAGGGTATGGTTGGGTTTACAACCATATATAAAAGTTTAAGAGTTTAACTTAATTTGGTATAGTAGTGGTAGTAAGCCTTAGCATCCACAGTGAGTGTCGGTGTGGCGGTAGCACCCCGAGTAATGTAGTTAGTCTTTCGTTGTGTAAGAGGAGAAATAGAAATAGAAAAAAAGAGCTAGGAAAAGTAGAGTTTTACAAATTTTCTTTTTCTGACCAAGCTCAATTAATTTTCTAAGATTTTAGTTGAATACTTGTAAGCCTAATACCAGTTTGTTAAATGTTCTAGCCCAATTTCTATTTTTCTGTTATTGTAACGACCCCAAAACCACCCTGGTTCTGAGCCTATCACACGCCGCGCGCTTACTACCTAAGACACGCAAGGCTACACACTAACGAAACCCAAAACAAAACTGAAACTCATATATTAACAATAATGTTACAACTTGTCTTACATATCATTAGCGGAAGCCAATTACAAACATAAGCTAAATACAGAAGGCTCAAAGCCGACATTACAGAGTACAAAACCAAACACAAAAGCTGAATCTCCAACCAGGAGTTAAAACCTGCAAATCAGACGGAATATAGGGGTGAGCAAACCACAGCTCAGTAAGTGATAAACTTCATCAGCATAAGCATGCTCGAAACATTTTTACAGAACATAGCTTATATAGATATAAGTTAGCAAATCAGATTCAGAATCAAAATCAGATGGAAGCACCTCAAAACGATACGAAGTCAAATACAAAGCAGAGTGAAACAGAGGTCGCAAAGGTGGCTTAACAACGGAAGACTTTTACAGAAACCATAAAGCTTTTCAGAAATTATAAGTCATATATAGACTATCAGAAGAAGGAGAGAAAACAAGCACATTTTCTTTACAAAGCTAATTTGCAATACAATAATCTTCACAAAACGGAAACCATAAACCAAGGCTGACAAAACAGAGAAGACAAAACGAAGCTGAAGCCTGCTAACATGAAAATTGTAGGAAAACTATATACATAAAAAGAATAAAATAATAACTAAACCTACAACTCTACTACGGGTAGCAAAATAAAACCCGGTCGGAGTATAGTGTAAATATATTACGACCGAGAGTATCGAACCCAAGGGACTTATAGAAAATTAGTCCTAATCCGGTAATACCTATTCTAAGACAAGGGGGGAAAAGTAAAGGTTGATTCTAAACTAAGAAAATAAACTAACTTACTAATAATTTGTCCTAGATTCGGGATTAAATCACCAAGTAACAGTATGATCACGCAATGAACTTCAAAACTCGAACTTAACCAAACAACTTGAAAGCGCCGGACATCCTGCCGGACACCAGATGCACGGCACATTCAAAGACGTTGAATGTGCTGGACACAAGAGACCCGGCAGTGCACCCGGCACGTTCGTGTGTGAAAACCATTCTCTTGCTTCGGGTCTGACAACAAGAAACTCATCCCTATTAACAAATCGAGCATATATCATGCCACGAAATGAACAAGGAAATGGGGGAAGATGGGTTAATTCGAAATCTCTTATGCTAACCCTAAATCATAGATGAAAACATCAAAGACCACTAAGATTAGTCTAACCTATCCTACTCTTGGGCTTTTCTTCCTCAAGTAGGATTTGCACAAAGGGAATGAGGGATCAACTAATTCCCTTGCAATAAGAACCAATATCTTAATGAACGCTTGAAATTATATTGAGATAATCATAGTGTTTACACGAAGGAATTCATCCCTAACCAAGAACTAACAAGGATTTCTACTTCACCATCCACTCAAATAAAGAAGAAATACATAAGGGAGAAGGAGATTGGTTATAGCCTCAACCCTGACAAGATCTTCTCTTCTTCTCGTGGATGGATCCATAGAAATGCCTTGGACACCAACACTTGGAATGTGGGCGGAAATGGAATAATGAATGAAGTATAATAGGGTGTTGAAGTGTGTCAAATTGTAGCCTTCCTCGGCTATTTATAGGCATTAATTGTGTCGTTGTCGGGCGTCGTGCCGGATCACCAGTAGCCGGCACACGTGATAAATGCGCCCAACTGTTAACGGTCGAAACCGCCAAATTTGCGCGAAACAGTGTATATGCCGGGTAGAAGATACCCGGCATCATCCTTTTCACCAACGGTCAATAACTGCTATCGCTTGGTCAACCGTGGCGACTCTTTACTTATGCCGGATGGAATCTACCCGGCATTAGGTCCGGCAAGGCCTCTTTTCCGTTCTATACTTATGCCGTGCAGAAACTACCCGGCATGGAGTCTGGCTTCAACTGAACTTTGGCCTAGAAAATCATTCCTTGCACAGAAAACTCATAAAAACATAAATCTGTACAAATATCATACTTTAACACATAATAAGCATAAATAACATAAATATAACTTTATTTAGATAAATATAATACTAAATCTAGTGCATAAAATATGATAAGTCTGCGGCTTATCAAAGCCACACACACAGAATGAGACAAAGCACAAAGCAGTGTCTCATATCAGAAGCTACCATCGCTCAAAAGTGAACAGAAGCAAATCAGAATCTTATACACATCAGAATGTTATCGAAAACATAGTTTTTAAGGGGACCCTAGTTCAGAGCATACAGAATAGGTCAGAAGACCTCAGATAACAGAACGGGTCTGAAGACCCCAGATAAAAGAATGAGTCCGTCGACTCCAGATACAGAATGAGTCCGTCGACTCCAGATAACAGAATGGGTGATGCCCGTGATACAGATACAGAAGGACGTCCTACGCAGCGCGCTACGGGATAACTCGACCCAGTCATCCACGGCTCAGAAGGCAATAAACTAGGTCCCAAAATAAATTACCAAACCAGAATACGTATATTGTGTTGTACACGCACATGTACAAAAACTGAGTCAAAACGAGTTTAAAGAATTTAGCTCATAAACATTAACGTACAAATGAAAATTAACAAAACATTATTTTATAAATATTAATACTAATTATTAAAAGAGATGTAAAGTAATCATGTGGAACAATCTTATTCGAATATATTAATGAAACACTATAGTATACGATATGCATAGCCTAGCGTCGTAGTTACGAAAACCACAAACTAAAGCTTTGATGAATACGCGAGAACTATATACGGTAAAATAGTTTCTCAAATCTACAATGATTTTATATACATATAATATATATAATTAAAGTGCCCCTTTTAACAAGATAATAATTACCCATTGTGAGAAGGAAATAATAATCAACCGTCAGATTATATTTACTGATATGATACATATATATAGTTGTAGTTACAGAATAGTTAGGCCTATAATAAAGGGGCATTACAATAATAATGGAGGCGAGGCCTAAATATAAGGAGAGTGGGATTATTTTTCTAACACCCCCCCGCAGTTGTAGCCGGAGGTTCGCGAAGGCATAAACTGGTCCTGAATTCGTTGAACAGGGCGGATGGGAGGCCTTTGGTCATTATGTCCGCAAACTGGCTAGAAGTGGGGACGTGTAGGACACGGGCCTGTCCTAGGGCAACCCGTTCGCGGACGAAGTGAATGTCGATTTCGATGTGCTTTGTACGCTGATGCTGGACTGGGTTGGAGGACATATAGACGGAGCTGACGTTGTCACAAAATACAATGGTGGCCTTAGTTGTGGGTGTGTGAAGTTCGTCAAGGAGTTGGCGTAGCCAGCAGGATTCTGCAACAGCATTGGCAATGGCACGATATTCGGCCTCGGCGCTGGAGCGGGAGATAGTCGGCTGGCGTTTTGAGGACCAGGAGATGAGATTGGAGCCTAGGTAGGTGCAGTAGCCGGAGGTGGAACGACGGGTGTCGGGGCATCCGGCCCAGTCAGCATCAGTATAGATGATGAGCTGATGTGTGGGGTCTCGTTGGAGATGAAGACCGATGGAGGAGGTTCCTTTGAGGTAACATAGGATGCGCTTGAGGGCAGTGAAGTGTGCTTCACGTGGGTCATGCATGTGAAGACAACATTGCTGGACGGCATAGCTGATATCCGGACGGGTGAAAGTGAGATATTGAAGTGCACCGGCGAGGGATCGGTAGGCGGTTGGGTCAGCGATAGGCGGACCAGCATTAGTACCGAGTTTGGCGTTGGTGTCTACTGGTGTTTTGGAGGGGTTGCAGTCGGACATTCCGCTGCGAGCGAGAATGTCTTTGGTGTATGTGGCTTGACTAAGATGTAGACCGGTTTTGGTACGTGTGACAGCTATACCGAGGAAGTAGTGTAGAGGACCGAGGTCGGTCATGGCGAATTCGAGACTAAGGGCGTGAATGATGCGGCGTAGTAGGGTAGAGGTAGAGGCAGTGAGGATGATATCGTCGACATAGACAAGGAGATGAGCCCTGTCAGTGCCTCGATGGTAGACGAACAACGAGGGATCGGTTTTACAACTGTGGAATCCCAAGGTGGTGATATAGGTGGCAAAACGATGATACCAGGCACGTGGGGCCTACTTGAGTCCGTACAAAGCTTAGCGGAGTTTACAAACATGATCAGGGCGTGTGGCGTCGACAAAACCAGGGGGTTGCTGGCAGTAAACAGTTTCGGTGATGGTGCCATGGAGGAAGGCATTTTTAACATCTAGTTGGTGGATTGGCCAGTTATTGGTGATGGCGAGGGTGAGGATTGTGCGTATCGTGGTGGGTTTAACCACGGGAGAAAAGGTTTCGTCGAAGTCGAGACCGTGTTGTTGAGAGAACCCTCGAGCAACCCAACGTGCTTTGTAGCGGGAGAGGTTGCCATCGGCGTCATATTTGTGGCGAAACAACCACTTCCCAAAAACGATGTTGGCATGTGGTGGACGTGGAACAAGGTCCCAAGTGTTGTTGGAGACGAGTGCGTCGTACTCCTCTTTCATGGAGGCATGCCAATGGGGATCACGAAGGGCTTGTTTGTAAGAGGTAGGAAGTGGGGAGGCAGTCATGGAGAGGTTGAAAATTTGTTTGGGTTTGGTTATCCCTGATTTAGACCGGGTGGTCATGGGATGCTGGGAGGTGGGCTGGGGCGAAATGGGGTCGGGGGACGGCGTGGATTGTGGGTGGGGAGGGGATGATGATGTCGATGGGATGACGGGCGTTGTGGTATGTTGGGCCGTCGGGGTATGGGGGGCCGCATGAGATGGGGACGGAGGATATTGGGCCGATGGGGATTGTGGTGGGTTGGTCGGGCCACATGAGGCAGTGGGGCCAGGGGAGTCAGCGCGGGATGAGCTGGGAGACGCGGTTGGGCGGAAGTGTGTGGGCGATTGGTTGGAGGCTGGTACAGGATTGGGCCGATTGGGTGAGGGAGATGTGGGGCCGCGTGAGGGATGGGCCATGGATTGGTCAGGGGAGGTGGGGCGTGAGAATGTGGACGGCGAGAACAGAGGGAGAGGTGGGCCGTCATCGCATGTGGGGTGTGGAGTTGTGGTTGTTGGTGAGTTTGGTGGGGCTGCGTAAGGGAAAACCTGCTCATTGAAGATCATGTGACGGGAGGTAATGACCTTGTGTGTATTGAGGGCTAGACAGCGGTAGCCCTTGTGTTCTGGAGCATAGCCGAGGAAGACGCAGGGTGTGGTGCGAGGTTGTAATTTGTGGGTGGTGGTGGAGGTGAGATTGGGGTAGCAAAGACAGCCGAAAGGGCGAAGGTGGTGATAGGTGGTTGCTGTTTGAAGAGTTTTTCATGTGGTGTACGGAATTGAATTGTGGAAGAAGGGGTGATATTGAGGAGGTAGGTGGCAGTGGCAAGTGCTTCAGCCCAAAACTTGGTTGGCATGTGACTGTGAAAAAGAAGGGTACGTACGGCATTGGTGAGTGTACGTATCATGCGCTCAGCTTTGCCATTTTGCTGAGAAGTGTGAGGGCAAGAGAAACGCAAGAGGGGCCGTGAGAGGCCATAAAAGAACGCATAGGGTGGTTGTCAAATTCACCCCCGTGGTCACACTGTATATTTTTTATTGTGCGATTAAAATGTGTACGGACGAACGCATGAAAATTTTGGAGAATGGCCGTCGTTTGTGATTTAAGTTTGAGCGGAAAAGTCCAAAGATAATGTGAAAAATCATCGATAATGACGAGATAATAACGACAACCGCTAACACTTAAAACAGGTGATGTCCATAAATCACAATGTATTAAATCAAAAGCATGTAATGTTGCTGTGTGAGATACCGGAAAGGGTAGTCTAGAATGTTTACCCAATTGACATGAGTGACAAAGGGGTGCACTATTAGAAAAATTGAGTGAATGTAAAATGGAAGAAGAAGGATGAGCAAGTCGCGCGTGCCAATTATTAGGTGAAGTGGTGGTATGTAAGGCAGATGGTGGTGATGTTGGCGCGCCTTCTGTTGTGGACAAATGGAATGGATATAAGTCGCCATGACTGTCACACCGGTGGATCACGTTCTTGTGGGTAAGATCCTTAACAGAAAAGCCATAGGGGTCAAACTCTATTGAGCAATTATTATCGGTACTAAACTTGCGAACAGATATTAAATTTTTAAGGAGATAAGGTGAAACGAGGATATGATTGAGAGTGAAAGGAGGAAGAGTAGTGTTACCAACCGACGTGACAGGGATAACGTGACCATTACCGACAATAATATTGGAAGGCATGGAAGAGGAGGGAGTAACGGGGGTGAGAATACCTGATGCAGGAGACATGTGCGCGGAGGCACCAGTGTCCATGTACCACTGATTGTCCGGAGTGCGGGTAGGAGTGGCAAGGTTGTTCATAGCCTGTATAAGGCTTTGTTGATCCCAGGTAGGGGTGGCCGGTTGAGTAAAGTAAGATTGGGCCGGTTGGTTTGGACGTGGGCCTAGAAGGCCTGGTGCGGTCCAATTGGTGCCCCACGATGGTTGTGAAGCGAGGAGAGTTAGAAGCTGTTGCTGGAAGGTGGGCCGATTCGAATTGGAGTTGCGGCCACGTCCGCGTCCTTTTCCTCGCCTGGGGGAATTGCGGGCGCCAGATTGTCGAGAGCTAGAGGCGGCGGTGGGGACTGGTTCGCTGGAGGGAGACGACATCAGAGGCGACAACAGGGGGTTGCGCCGTGGTTGGGGTAGTGAGGAGGGCGGTGGCGTGACTGGGTGTGTTGGTCCGGCACGTCTCTTCAAGGATTAGGGAACTACGAACCTGCTGAAAAGATGGAAAAGGCCTCTGGAATTGGATTATACTGCGTATATTTGAGAAGGTATCGTTGAGTCCACTTATAGTTTGCAAGACGAGGTTTTCGTCGGAGATGGGACTATCGACGTCCGCCAGCGCATCAGCTAATGTTTTGAGGCGGGAGCAGTAGTCATTGATGGTTAGGGAACCTTGCCGCAGGCCGCGAAATTCTGCTTCTAACTGGATTGCCCGTGCCTTCTTGTTGTCACGAAACAGGTCTTCGATGGCAGTCCATACATCATAAGCAGTAGCATTGTTTCGCATGATAAGGGCGAAGATGTCGGAGGAGATGGTGGCATAGATCCACGATAAGACCGTAAAGTCGAGTATTGTCCAGCTTTCATCATCGGAGGGTGGAGTTCCATTGACGTGGTTGAGAAGAGTGAACTTACCGAGAGTGACGGAAAGAGGTGTCTCCACATCGCATAGTTAGGGGGAGACTGGGATAGTTCGATGCGCACGTGGTTGGTGATCGAACTAACGTGCAGTGCCTGGTGGACTGCAATTGCACCTGGGTTTTGAGCAGGGTGGGAGGAAGAGGCGTTGGGGTTGGGAGGAGGACGCGGTGGAGAGGCGAGCACTGTGTGTTCTGAGGGCGGTGGAGAGTTGTCAGAGGCGGCGGGGCTGCCGGGCTCAGCCATTGTCGTTGAAAATGGAAGAGAGAGGCGGAGCGTATGTGGGAGAGAAGAAGAACAGGATTATAGGATCTGTAGAGGAAGAATAGGGAGGTAGGCTGATACCATGTGAGAAGGAAATAATAATCAACCGTCAGATTATATTTACTGATATGATACATATATATAGTTGTAGTTACAGAATAGTTAGGCCTATAATAAAGGGGCATTACAATAATAATGGAGGTGAGGCCTAAATATAAGGAGAGTGGGATTATTTTTCTAACACCATCAGGTCAAAACCAAAAGTACCGATTTCAAAGTCAAACTCACCTATGGCACCAAATTGAAGTCGTTATCACTTAATTACACAGCTAACACAAATCATTTTTTTAATTTAATGAAAAGTACCCAAATTTACGATACAAAATCCATAAAGTATATATATCACTCATTGGTAGTCAATCAATGTAGTTTCATACAGTGGAAAACATGTAGGTGTAAATATGTAATTAGCAATATAACTCTTTAATAATAAAGTATTTCAAAACCAAAACTCAAAGCGAAACAAAACTATATATGTATATACGTAAAGATCTGGGTAAATTGAATTCTTAACAAAACAATAATAAATTATTAATAATCATCGTCGTGAGAAACATTATAAGCAGCAAGGTTTATGGCAAATAAATCTGGGATTTTAAAAACGCGAATTAGAAGGTGGAGCTTGCGCCATGTACTAAGGTGGCGATTAGTATATTTGTTTTTTTTTTGCCACATGTCACACAGGGAAATAAGAAAAAAAAGAAAAAAAAATGAAATTTGTTAACAAAGCACACGCAGAGGAGAGGGAGGGGAG
Source organism: Limonium bicolor (assembly GCA_023374045.1). Lineage (NCBI taxonomy): Eukaryota > Viridiplantae > Streptophyta > Magnoliopsida > Caryophyllales > Plumbaginaceae > Limonium > Limonium bicolor. Next base: position 129,081,107 of record CM041777.1, on the reverse strand, counting down.
AGAGAGAGAAGTTTTTTTCTTCAAAATGTCATAACTTATAAAATATAAGTGAAAAAAAATAAAAAAAATTATACCATTGTTCATCATTTTCTGTGCTCTTCAAAATAAGACCAAACATGAGTATGTTTTGATAAATTTTTTATTTTTCAATTTTTGTATGTATAGATTTTTTAAGATTCATTGCGAATTGTAAGTTTAAGAAAAGTGAATCAAAGAGTGTTACAAAGTGAATCAAAGGTTGTTAAAAAGTGAATCAGAACGTTGCTTAAAGTGAATAAGAGGTTTAAAAAAAGTGAATCTCTAAACAGAGATTGTTTAAGTGATTCTGATTGTTTGACTAGTGTGAATCAGAGGTTTTAGAAATGTGAATCAAAGGTTGTTAAAAAGTGAATCACAAGTTGTTACAAAGTGAATTAGGGTAATAAGAGTGAATCTCGTAAGAATAGATTAAGAGGTTTAAGAAATGTGAATCAGAGGTTTTTATAAAGTGATTCATGCGTTTAAGAAAAATGAATCAAAGGTTTAAGAAAAGTGATTTTCGTATATAGAGATTGTTTTAACTAAAGTGAATAAGAGGTTTAAGAAAAGTGAACCAGAGGTTTAGGAAAAGTGAATCAACGGTTTGTTAAAGGTGAATCAAAGGTTTAAGAAAAGTGAATATTTTGTTTAATACTAGTAAAAGTTAATCATATCACAAACTTATGCGAGGGTGGTTTTTAGGGTGTTTGGGGGGAGGTAGGGTAATCTTTTGGCATTAGTTCTACACTTTATATTGTCGTCACTACTCGACTGTTTTTTAGGGTTTGTGGTTTAGGGTTTAGGGTCGTTAGACCCTAAACCCTGTACTACAAACCATAAAAACGCCTTCGACGTTTTTAGCATTCCTAGGGTGGTTTTGAGGGTGTTTGGGGGTAGGGTAATCTTTTTGGCATTAGTTCTACACTTTATATTGTCGTTGTTAACTTTACTATGGTGGTTTTTAGAGTGTTTGGGGTAAGATTCATTTTGTTAATGAATAAGGTTCATTTTATTATTAAAGAAGATTCATTTTGCTAATGAATAAGATTCACTTTAAAAATACCTAATATATACTCATACTAAAAATATAAAATTTTAAGTTTACCAAAACATATCCATGATACATCTTGTTTTGAAGAGCACGAAAAATGATGAACAATGGTATAATTTTTTTTATTTTTGCACTTTTATTTTATAAGTTATAACATTTAAAAAAATCATTTTCTCTCTCCTACCCATAAAACCACATTCATACTCAAAGCGCATGTGCAGGCGCGTGAGTATATTTATTTTTCTTCTTTTGCTTTCCCTTCATTTATTATCCAATAATTTGTTAACACTTGGCAGAAGCCACCTTCTACCATGGCACAAGCTCCATGTTCTCTAGCCGTTTGAAAATTATAATATAATCGATATACCAGCATACGATTACATTGAAATGAAACAAGGAGACTGATTGTAAACTAGTTCAAATACAATAGTCATCTTAATATATTAATATGGTTCGAAGGAGAATTTGCACAATCCATTCGTAACTATATCAAAATAAAATCCATATATATATAAATATGTAAAGATCAAACCGATTTCCTTATTAGCAAAACTCCATTGAAATAAAATATCTATACACAAGTCATTTATAATTAACTGTAATCAAAATAATAAAATAGTATTTAGAAGCAGAGATAACTTTTGTACGTCAATTACAACAAAACTTAGTTGGAAAATTATGCTAATAAACATACATCGAAGATTGAGAATACTAACAATAGTAAAAAAACAAGTTTACTCATCCGTGAAGATATTACTATATTCTCATGTTAGGTATATTTCTTGTAAAAAGTTTAGGTAATATACAATACGGTGGACAACATTTAACCAACATAGAAGATACTATAGAAGATAGAATAAACGAATTCCAAATAGTGATCGTAATCGACAAACAAAACCGGTACCAGGAAAAGCACTATATATAAAATTAGGAGTGTACGATCCCAAATTGTGTCTATTTATCATCTATTATATTTGTCACTCGGAAACACTGAATTATTAAAGAAAGTCAAAGTACTCACCGAAATATAAGGACAATATGAAACTATAACCTTCCATTAATTTGTAATCTTTTAACTCTATAGCGTATATATCTTTGTCAGTGGTTTGGGTATGTATCTACCCGAATAAAACGAATAAAATGGAAAATAGAAACCATAAAGATGGCAGCAAAATCGAAGACTAGGTTGAAATATATATGGGGTATGTTGTCGACAGGAAAACAAAATCAGAACGAGAGTAGTAGCAATCCATTATATCAAAAGCATAATCACCGAATTAAAAGTACTAGTTTGTTAAAATTATAATTAACATAACACTTTTGATATCAAAATAGACAAAAAAAAAATACCATGGGGTTTTAAGCGGAGTGAAAACGTAAATCAAAATCAATCCAGATTCACATCGAAATCAAATATCAAAGCAAACACATTTAAAAACAAAAAGATCTAGAATCCCTATGGGTGAACACACCTATACCGAATCTATCTACCACCTACCTCACATCCGATGCAAAGCAAATCTCTTCTACAGACTCCACACATCGCCCTCCTCGAAATCCTTCTTGAACAACGAACTCTCGACTGAATCCCAGAATTCCCAAAATCAAAAACTAGAAAAGGAGAGAGAAGAACTCAACGAGAAACAGAATGGAAATACACATCTACAAACCTCGAAGACCATTGACTGACGAATGGATCCACAAGCAAATAATTCCAACGATTTAGACTTGAGAAAGATTGGATGGGAAGGATACAAAGGGAGGAACTTTACTTGGAAAGAAGAAACAAGGAGGAGAGGGAGGATGAGCGTTTAAAGTGTCGTCAATGCGTCAAAGGGGGGAGGAGGAATTAAAATAAAATAAAACTATAAACTTCCTTCATTGACTTAAAATAAATAAGATAAAAGAAAGAAGTAAGAATAATTAATTAAAATAAGGAAGAAGAAAAAAAAGAAGTTAGTAATTCTTTTACTAACATAAATAAAATCAAAACAGAAGACCTTTTCCCCGAAGCTAATATAATAACAATTATAATTATCATAAACTCCCTTTACAAATCAGAAATAAGAAAAAAAAATCGGGGCACAACAGTTATACTGATTTATTTAAACCCATATCAATTTTATTCACTTCATCCCAATTTAGTTATCTTCTAAGTTAATGAACTTTGGCTCCTTTTCTGAAACCCACATTTGCTTAATAAAAACTCTAAGCCCAATTTTTGATCTTTCCGTCATCTCTGTGGACTATTTTTAAGCCCAATTTTAATTCCTAAGTTACTGGGTTATTCGAGCCCAACTAATTTCTTTATTATGTTAATTTATGCCCAACTCAACTTCAACGTAAATCAATTTCAGCCTAGATAAAGTTTTGACTAAACCTAACTTAATTTGACTTGTTGACTATATTCATTCCTAGGTTGATTTTTGGACCTAACTCTTATATATTTTTTGAATTATATTTTGACCCCTTCAATCATTTGAAACTACTAAATCACCCCTAATATTTCTAGAATTTACTAAATCGCACTTAACTTTTAAGAATTACTATTTCGGCCCTAATTTTTCCAGAAATACTATTTTGCCCCTAATCTTTTTAATACATTTTCACCCTGAATTTTTTAAATTTATACTTATGCTCCTATTTTTTCTCAGATTTTACAATTTATCTCCAATTTAACTTAAATTACGATTTTTACCCTGATTACTTTAGAATTACCACTTTGCTCTTAAACCTCAATGAATTTTACTTAAACCTCCAAATTTCCACCCTAAACACTAAATCACCAATTTTGCCCTAATTTAATTTGAAACCCTAATTTCCAATTGCCATAATTCCAACTTCTCAATTTATCCCCCAATTTTCAAACCCTAAATTTTCAAAACCCTAAATTGGTAACCAAACCCTAATTCAAACTTTAATTTCTAGATTCTCTATATTAATCAGAAACCCCAATCTCAGAAACCCTAAATTAAATTCAAAACCCTAATTCCTAATTGAAATTCCCAATCATCAATAACTTCCTAATTAACAGTTTAAACTACAGAAATTAAGTATTTTCAAAGCCCTAATCCAAATTTAGGGTTCTTCATTAGCGCACTAGAACACCACATTATCAGTTCAAACAACCCCTTTCTACATAAAATATTCACGATTTGCACAAGGGTTTAAAAAATATTTTTTACAGAGTATTTTTACCATAAAATCAGGCTTATTAAGCGCCAACATATAGAGAAATGAAGAACAAAATTTTCCTAGTTTAGTTTCTAGTTCTAGCTAAAGTGAGAATTATACGGTAGGAAGTTTTTACTTCCTTACCTTCCCTTGCGCTCCCCAAACGGGGCTTTAACCTTTCAATTCTACTCTCTTCTTATCTTATCCCTAGGTTTCTTTCATAATTCCACCTTCGATTGGATTTGAGGATTGAGGCTAATTTTCTTCTCCAGAAATTCGAGTAGAAAAAGGAAAAGAAGGAAAGGAGTGAGTCCAGATTTTTTATTAAGTGTAACACCCCTACCATTAATACATTGCTTACCGTCCGATCTCCTTACACATCAGATACACGCAGCGGATACATACTTACATACAGTGGGTGATACAACGCCGTTAGTCACCCACGTGACTAACAAGGCTACTTCTTCTACATACAGCATCGGTCTGATGGACCGGAATCCCGAGTACTACACATCTAAAATACATACTCCATTCATCAACAAATACAACAATGCTCCATTCAATACTTACTCCTCCATAATCCAAACAATACAATATACTTAACCGAGTCTACTAGTATCCTTATACAATTATAATATCTCTTCCAAGCTCATACATGCTCACTAAGAGTCTACATCTACCCATTCCTCACAACTACTTACTTTCTAAGTACAAGGGTGTGCCGCCGGTCTCTTACCTTGACCACATCCGCTTCGGGTACCTGCACACTAAAAACGTTCCCCCTAGGGGGTCAGCTTTCGCTGCACATGATAACCGCATACCCCGCGTACTAGTGAGGGTACGCCGACCACTTGGTCGTATACATGCGGTTGATTTCATTCAAACATACATGCATACATGCTCTTATACACAATACAATAATACTTACGCAAGCATACATACATACACTTCATTACATACAAGGAATACAATATAACCATCCAATACATACTTACCTTCTTCCGAATATACATACTCCTTACATACACAAAGTACAGTTCTTGTTAGCTTCATTGGCCCACCCGGGTTAATCGGGTGGAGATTACTCTTTACTCGTTACTTCATACATACGCATACATACTCATACATACTTACGGATCCATACTTACTTACTCTTACTCTTACTCAAGTTAATTCGTCGAGACCTCCGGCCCTGGGGACTACTCCGTCCCACCTCCGGGATTTACTTGACTCACCAATCCGGGATGCTACCCATTTAAGGGATTTGGGCCGCGGACCAGTTTAAGAGTCAGGAATTACAGCCAACCTCTTGTGACTCCGCATCCTCACGCCTGGGCCGAAGCTATATCGGACTTCTACTCATTCCAATTTACTCACTTAAGTTAGGAGTTAGGTAGTTAGGAATTAGTAGAAGTCAACATCCAACCACATACACAATACATTATTCATATACACATCCATACAAATACAATACAATATACACGTACACTACAAGGTACAATTACACATCATCATCATTCATATATTTCATGAATTATACAAACTATTGTTCAAGACAAATATCGAGAACAATGTAAACAAGCACAAGTATGTGCAATATAATCCGATTCGTGCATTTATCTTATTAGGAGGTCAAATAAGCACACAAATCGGGGTAACCAGATTAGGATACAGGGCATGAAGAAATCATACCTTTCACCGTGGTACTTGTATCCCAATGTTCCTCCGGTGTTCAAAAATCGAATCCTATGATTTACATACAGTCGAACAATTAATCTAACTATCATTAATTTAATTCGGTTACCCTTACGCTTCCTCACTCATACTTACTAAGTCTTCACATTCTTATACTTACATTTTATTTACTTACTTTTCATTGCTTAACAATGGTATACTTACATATATACGCACGTATGTATAGGTGGGTATACATATACATACATACATATACCAACCATAGTCTTATAGTTCTTTTTTTTTTTTGTAAGTTTTGACCCGACCGAACTTGCGACCGATCTTGCAAGTTCGGTCCAAGTCAGTAGGCTACATCGGGTGGAAATTCCAGGGCCGACCGACCTTGCAAGTCCGGTCCCAAGGTCGGTCCATTCCAGTGAGTTACTTAACGGAAAATTTTAGCCCGACCGACCTTGCAAGTCCGGTCGCAAGGTCGGTCCATTCCAGTAGCTTACAAGACGGAAAATTTTAGCCCGACCGAACTTGCAAGTCCGGTCGCAAGGTCGGTCCATTCCAGTAGCTTACTCGACGGAAATTTTTCTGGCCGACCGAACTTGCAAGTCCGGTCGCAAGTTCGGTCCATTCCAGAAGGTTACTGACGGGAGAATTTTTCTGGTCCGACCGAACTTGCAAGTCCGGTCGCAAGTTCGGTCCATTCTAAAAGCATTCCCGTCTTTGTAAATCTGGGATCGACCGAACTTGCAAGTCCGGTCGCAAGTTCGGTCCGGCCCAGTATTTGCATTTTTATTTCTGTTTTCAGTTCTATACTTTACCCATTGTTTCTCCAATCTTCTTACATGTAATCCCACATGTTTAAACACTACCTAGGCCCTCCAAATTGCCTTAGTTCATCCACCAAATTCTTTACTAAATCCATCAATCAACTTACGCAATTTCATCACTTCCTTTCCACACTTACCATAGATTTTCATCCTTCCATGCTACAGATTTTTGTTCTAACTTCTACCATCCAATACTTCCTCTACCAATGTCACTCCTAGCATCCCAAATACCTCCTCTCACCATGCCAATTCCTTTCCAAGCAATTCGCACCTTCTATACCCAAGTTCCAACATTTACTTTACCAAGTCTTATACTCTAGTTCTTCCTAGTTTCTCCAAGGCATTCCTTGCACTCTTTGCTACAGATTTTGCACCCTAGTACTCCCATACTTCAAATATCATTCCATGGTCATTAGACATCCCTACTAACTCCAATACACACCTTGGTTTTCCCATTCACCAAGTTATCCATACATATACATATTCCTACCAAAATTTTGCCATAGTTCCTCTACATTTCTTACTTCTCCACATATATGTTTCCTCATCAAACTCATTCCTAATCTAGCCAAACCACACGGGTTCTACCAGCACACAAACAAAATCTTAGTACACCATTACTTCCTCAATCCACATTACTAATGCACATACACAATACACTTGGCTCTAAGGCCTACAATACACATACTATTGCACAATTACTCAAACTTCCACAATTACATTACTAATACATTAGTTGGGTTCCTTAGTTTGGTTTACCCATTCCCATTACTCTAATGCACTAAAATTTAACATTGGTAAAGAGCTCTTACCTTGAGCTTATAATTCCTTCTTTCTTTCTCATTTCTCCTCCTTCTTCCTTTCTTGCCCGAATCGGCCATGTGGGGAATGGAGTTGCCAAACTCCATTCCCATCACCCAATGAACACAAAACACTACAATTAATATACTAACCCTCAATTTAATGCTAGTTCAATGAAATGTTTAAAATAAAAATTCTAGGGTTTACCTTTGGAGAGTTTTAGAAGGGGTTTTAGCCCTTGGTTCAAGAAGGTGAATCCACCACCATTGCTAGGTTGATATTATGCTCAAAGAGAGAGAGAGAGAACAAGGCATTACACAAGGGTAAAAATCGGCTACCAAAGGAGATGAAGAAAACTTAAGGTTTTCATGGAGATTTTTACCTTGTTGGAAAGAGGAGACTCCAAGCTCCATAATGGTGTGCTTTTCTCTTGAATGGGGTATACCCACGAAAATGAACTTCCTCATTTTGAAATTCCGAAAAGAGGGAAGTGTAGAGGAGAGTGAGGGGAGTTCAAATATGTAGTTATTTTTGTGATTGGAGCTCAAATGGAGGTAGAGCAAGGAGGAGAAGATGGGGTTGCCATTGGAGCTCTTGTGGAGCTTTGAAATCGCCACACCAGAGGAGAGAGGGGGAGAAATCGGTGAGAGAGGGAGAATGAAATGGAGAGAGATGAGTGAAATAAGTGAGGTGAGAGAGTAAGTGGGGGTAAAGTAGTTTTTACTTTATTTTTTGCTTTTGGCTCTCTTATTTAGTTAGCTAGTTACATGTGTGTGAGGGGTTAATTTACCCATTAAAAACCGTCCCCCATATTACTACTGTTTGGAGCATTTTTCGTTTTACAGAAAACGCTCATATTTTACCCGGTTTAGGTCCTATTCACTAATCGGGCCCGTTTTTTCGGAATTTTCTCGTTTCTTTATTTTTATTGGTTAACGAGCTTCCATAAATGCTTAATAATATTTATTAATGATTTATAATTTTTACGGGTTCGTTTGACCACTTAAAATCACGTTTCCGGGTTTTCTCGAAAAACATGCGTTTAAAGCTCTATTAGCGTTTTAATTCATTATTTGGATCCGTTTTCTTCGGGAGTTGTTCCCATATTATTTAGGTCTTATTAAACTTTAGAATCCATATAATACGCTAACCGAGGTCTCATACCTCTATGGTTATTTAACGTCTATTTAGCGTTTTTTGCCTTTTAAGCGTTTCCTATTCTTTGGATTTATTTTTCCTTACCAATATTAATAGGTACCATTAGGCCCTTAAATACGTATTAGATTAATGTTAATCCTTATGTTTAAGTACGGGGTATTTCAATCCACCCCCCTTAGGAACTTTGTCCTCAAAGTTGTTCGAGGTTATGGGATTGCTATACTTACTCATTCCTACCCGTCTATGCCAAAGGTTATACGTTCCTCCTTCTTACAATTCCTAAATCCATCCCTCAAGGTTCCTACATACCATACCATACCAATATACACTAGTTACTCCAATCCGCGCTACTACTAACTATCCGGTTCCTCATTACAAAGTTCATACATACATACAGTGCAAAGCTATCCCCAAAGTAATGCAATACACATACAATCCCGCAGCCACTCAGGTCATCTAGACACAGGACTCCTCTATGTCCCGCTGCCCTTGGAATAATACAACCTGCTACACCACTATCTTCTCCGGTATAAGCTTCTAACAAATCCTTATTCTCGTGTCTAAGACTATCTTTTCAATACTACTAATTAGAAGTTCCTAAAACACACCACTCCGAATTCCAATTTATATCCATCACTTCTATCCTATGTGTTATTCTTGTGACCACTTGAGGGGAGCTTCAAGAATCATTCGACCCTGGTGTGATCAGCACCAGTGTCGAACTATCCTTCCACCCCAATTTGTGTTTGGTTTCCCTTGATCTGATCAGGATCAAGTTCGACTTCCCACATCAGTTTCAAACAAGCAATTAATTAGTTGTTTTCATTTTCTATCTTTTTACTCTTTCTAGTCGTGATACGAATTCATACATCTCCAAAGGATGGGATCAATCCATCAATCATCCTCACTCTACTTCCCAAATGCTTTACTCCGTGGTTCAATACCTAAATGCTCACTTCATCGACTGTTACTACTTCCATTCATTACTCACCATCATCTCCTATATTCTAACTAAGGAATACTACACTTATAAGATTTAGTTGACTTCAATTGTTTCAAATGGTTTGCTTGCGATTCCACTACTCATAAACTTCGTTCATCTACTATCCTCATTCATTTCATACTACTTCTTCAAAGGTTACAATACTTGTGGAGCTCCGTCCACTACTCATTACTTTTCTTTTACTAATACTCTTACACTGGTGTTACAAGATGGGTGCATTCCTCCTATGGTATTTGCATGTTTAATGCCTAGTTACCATAATTACAATATGAATGAGTACTTATGTTTATTTAACATAGTATCAATCATCAGTTTGGTTCTCATTTGTGTTATGCACATTATGGTTTATGTGTTTTATTCACAAAACTTACATTAAGCGGTTTTCGCTCTACCCCCCTTAAAAGGGATTACGCCCACGTAATCACCCATATGTTAATATTAAACATTGGTTATTTAATTCGGGCAATCCGAAGCGTTTAGCTTCACTACAGTATGCTATATACTATGCTCTGGTCAAAGGGTCTTAACCATACCAATGGTTTAGTCTTTGCAGCAAGAATTCCTATATGTGTTTATTTAACTCATAATTAATTCGGTTCTAGCCTAACTGGCTTCAAGGCGTTAATAGCCATTCTATTATACTTAGCAGGTATATTGTCTCCTGGCTAGGGCCCAATGGCTTCTGCTGCGCGACCCTGATAACTTGGGTTATCCACCCTTCTTGTTATCCTTAACGTGTTATACATCACCTTTTATCCGTCTATTATGGGAATAAGGTTTACTAAACAATTGCGGTAATCTTTTACCGTGTTTGAACTATAATTAGTTTTAGATTGTAACCAGCTCTCTGGTAATCTAGCGCACATGCTATTCGTGCTTCCATGATTATTCACTAGGTTCCTCCGACTTATTGTCGGGCGAGGTTAAGTTACTGCTTGGTTGTAGTGCTTCCTCTGGTGTCCATAGTTTCTGAATCATACCAGTTCCTCTGGTTCAGTACAAGTGTTCTTTACTTGTATGACCTTGCATTGATATGCGTCGGTCCTAGTGACTTTCTTAAGTCTTCTTTCACCTTATATTCTAATGGAATTCACATCTTGTGATTGTTAGTGTGTTGTACACTCTTCGTGCTTCTTTGGCCTTAGGCCGCACGGTTTGTTGCTAAGCTTCCTTAGCTGGCTTACGCCATGTTCGTTGGTGAAAAGAGGGATTTACTACGGTTTACATTTTCCATATCCCTAGCCATCCCATTAGATCATTAGCTGCACAAGTGCAATACCAAAACACTCAGTCATACAGAGTGCAGAGGCGTAAACGCTTGACAGTAAGTCATTTATGTGATAGGAAGGAATATTTCTGTGTGTCCTCTCATACTTATACTCCGTGTCATTTCTCAACTACTTCCTCATAGCGGTCGCTTGTTGCGCACCGTATTCTTACTCATTGTACAACATTGCTTTTATTGTTTCTGTTACTGTGGTAGTTCCTCTTCACTTATCGCCATTGTCATTGGCACCATTTCCTTACGGTGTAAATACACTAGGAGTTTCCTGTGTTTGTGTGTATGACGGTTGTCGTAGCATACGGCAATCTTATTGTCTTCCCAATGTGGAGATGTCTTATTCAACTTAGGTTTTATGTGTAAGTTAGCTTACCTCACATTCTATCATCATTTGTGATACAATGTACCAAGTATCTTGGTTGATAATGGATGAAATAATTTATCAGGTTACAAGCTCTCTTGAGCGTTGATCATTCATGGTGTGCAATGTGCACTCACATTGATTGTTTTTGACAATTACTGTCCTCCCAAAGTTGAGCATTGGTTATAGGCTCTAGTTGTGCGGTTTTACTTTGTATGTACATCACCGGGACATCCCAAGAAACTTCAAGGGTTTTCCGGTCCCGTTCTTTGATTGAAGAGTACTCTGTCATTGATAAATGAAAGTTCTTGTTGAGGGGTTTGTCTCCACTCGTAGGTCTAATGACAAGGTTTGCTATGTTGGTGTTTACACAATGGTCCACCACGTGTGTGGGTGCTTATGGAGTATGCTTACTCCTTTAAGTCGTAATGGTTTGGAAATCTCATTTCCTCATTCCATCACCCCTTAGCAATATCTATTGCGTGGTTCTATTGTTATAGTAGATGGAAGCCTTTTCTAAGGTTCACATCGTCACCGCGTTGGTGGTCTTCGGTTAACGAGGGGTACCTTCCCTTGGGTTTCTCGTAGTGTCCAAGTGTGGACTAGGCCAATGTTGGCATTATCATGATTCTTATGCCTCTGTGCTACCATTGCTACAGAAGGCATGGCGGTAATTTAAGAACTCCGCCCACTGTATACTAGGCTGATGCTCTAGTGACAGTGACATTAAGTTGGCCATTACTCCAAGCCACTCAGGATGTTGGTTTTGAATTTATGGTCCAGTTGTTGATTTCTTGTCGTATGAGGCAATCCCTTTTGCAAGTCTTGTTACCAATGGTGTGGGTTCTACAACCGTTAAGGTTTACATAACATAGTTGTTTGATGGCCTTTAAGCCTTACTGCTGCAAGCTATGCTCTTTGCAAGCTGCTTATACATGTCTCCACTCCCTGTATACCCCATAGGTCGAGATATTATTGGGCTCCATGGTAAGTCGTGACATCACGCTTCCGTTCATAGGATATTCTTAGGCAATCTAGTGCTGATCAGTGCCTTTTGTAGACTAGGGTATTTCCTGTCAAGTGAAATCCCTTCGGTGTCTTAACCGAGTGTTCGTTCCAGCTCCTGTATTCTTGTCTTGACGCTTTGTTTGACTGTTGTTAATCCAGTCACCCTCAAGGATTGCTCCTGGGTGCTGTTAGATTATGCCGTTACATCTGGCTAATGTTTGTGATATGTTATTATTATACCGCCTTGCGGTATTGTAGTTAAGTTATTCCCCCTTTTGGGTTATAACGTCTCCTGTCGTTGGGTAGACCGTCTGTACTTGCTCCCAGTGCTTGAGACTAGGTTTAAATGTCCTCTCCGATTATGGATTGTGCTTCGTAGTAATCTTGTGATTGCTCTTGGGAACTCCGCCCCGTTTATTGAGCGTTGTTAGGTTCACGTTAGGCATTCGCCTTAATGTGTTTAGGCTGGGCATTCCATCCACCTGTCAGGTAATTGTTTGGATTATTTGAGACATATCCAATGTCTATACTTACTAGTATGTGCTCTTTGCACTTCCTAGTTCTTATTCCTCATCTCCAGATGGATTCTCTGAGTTCCTTGATACTTGATCGTCTGAGGTGTCCAGCTGTTCTGATTGAACTCACTCATGGTCCGTAGAACGGAGTTGACTACTTCCCGCGCGTCGCACACTACATGTATACATACGTGGGGTACCATATTGATACGTTACCACTTATCCAACTATATGTCAGGCCCGCAAGCTCCTTCGGAGTGCGGTTGTCCCACATCCCGTAACGGGTACACTCGTAGTGTTCGTCACACGCCTAGGTGAAGTATTCCGTTGCCAACTCCTCTTGTATCATTCTGTGATACTCACCGTAATTCTGTTGATTTTGTTTAAAAATCCAAGGTTTAAAAGAAATGTTGTGGTTTTGAAAGAAAATTTTTGGGTTTTAAAATATGGTTCGGTGTTAAAAGAAGTCTCTCATGGCATAGCCATGCCTGAGGTCTTGACCAAGTCTAGCTTCTCGCTGACTGGTATGTTCTAAATACTGTGGTCGGGCCGTTAGGCCTTTCCAAGGTTCCATACGTCTGGTCGTTAGGATGCGTGATCCCGTGGTTGTTTCGTTACGGTCACCGTACATTACTATGTGCTTGTGACGTGTTAGTGTTCCTTTACATATCTCTGTCTTTACTGCACTTGTCGTGGCAAGTGCGTGGTACTGGTGGTTTTTGGGTAATTCTACACCATTCACGGTATGGTTTCCATTAGTATTTGATAGTCTAGTTGACTCTTCCCTTGATCTTAATGATCGCTGATTGGGATACTCGATCTTTTAGGTAGCTTCTTGGCGGTCTAGACATGGCTGTCGTAGGTCTGGGTACTTCTCCAATCCAGGGAGATTCCCACTCTATTTGGTTCAGTGTCGTTCCTTGTGGCTCGTTCCCACGCATCTGTGGTGGTTACTGAGCCTTCCTTGTTTAGGCACTACTCTTGTAGTCCTATCGGATTATATCTCATGGTTGTTCTTGTAGCTGTCTGAGCTATATTGGCCAGGTATTGCAACCTTAATGGCGTCGTAGTTTTGGAGTTAACCGCTTCCGACTATGTCCTTCGTCAGCTAGCATACCGTTTGTGGTATTATTCAAGTATTACTATCCCGTAGACTTGTGTCTCGGGTTCCGTTACTCTCCCTTTTTCCGCGTCGTTGCACGCTTAGTGCTCCTTTTCCTGCTGCTGGTTGGTTAGCCAGTTAGGTTTCACGACTGCTAAGCACGTCGCCCCAGGCTGTTGTAAGTTGCAGCCTCCTCGTGGTTGGAGTGCTCATCCTACCGCTATTAAGTGCGGGTGTTGTGGTTCAACCGGGATCCATCTCCGGGACTTCCAGTTCTTGGAATCTACTACGTGTCGGTTCTTGTTTACCGTGTGATTGCTTCACAACTGCCAGATCGGGTTTTCCCGAGTGTGAGAGGGCTTTTCCTCTCTCTGGCGTCCTTTCCCAGGTTATATAATAGGGTATGTGGAGGGCGGGTCTGGTATTGTAGGTATCCGTACTCACCGGTAGTTCCTAACTAGCATATCTCTAATGCTAACTCTCAGCCCTTAGCCCTAAGCTTCTAATTCCTAACTCGGTGATTCCTAAACTCGATATTTTCCAGTCATCAGAGCGACACTTCGCTCTGATACCACTTTTGTAACACCCCTACCATTAATACATTGCTTACCGTCCGATCTCCTTACACATCAGATACACGCAGCGGATACATACTTACATACAGTGGGTGATACAACGCCGTTAGTCACCCCACGTGACTAACAAGGCTACTCTTCTTCTTCTACATACACATCGGTCTGATGACCGGAATCCCGAGTACTACACATCTAAATACATACTCCATCATCAACAAATACAACAATGCCATTCAATATACTCCTCCATAATCCAAACAATACAATATACTTAACCGAGTCTATAGTATCCTATACAATTATAATATCTCTTCCAAGCTCATACATGCTCACTAAGAGTCTACATCTACCCATTCCTCACAACTACTTACTTTCTAAGTACAAGGGTGTGCCGCCGGTCTCTTACCTTGACCACATCCGCTTCGGGTACCTGCACACTAAAAACGTTTCCCCCTAGGGGGTCGCTTTCGCTGCACATGATAACCGCATACCCCGCGTACTAGTGAGGGTACGCCGACCACTTGGTCGTATACATGCGGGATTTCATTCAAACATACATGCATACATGCTCTTATACACAATACAATAATACTTACGCAAGCATACATACATACACTTAATTACATACAAGGAATACAATATAACATCCAATACATACTTACCTTTTCGAATATACATACTCCCTACATACACAAAGTACAGTTCTTGTTAGCTTCATTGGCCCACCCGGGTTAATCGGGTGGAGATTACTCTTTACTCGTTACTTCATACATACATAACATACATACTCATACATACTTACGGATCCATACTTACTTACTCTTACTCTTACTCAAGTTAAGTCAGTCGGGATCCGGCCCTGGGGACTACTCCGTCCCCTCCGGGATTTACTTGACTCACCAATCCGGGATGCACCCATTTAAGGGATTGGGCCGCGGACCAGTTTAGAGTCAGGAATTGCAGCCAACCTCTTGTGATCCGCATCCTCACGCCTGGCCGAAGCTATATCTGACTTCTACTCATTCCAATTTACTCACTTAAGTTAGGAGTTAGGTAGTTAGGAATAGTAGAAGTCAACATCAACCACAGACACAATAACATTATTCTATACACATCAATACAAATACAATACAAATACAGTACATACAAGGTACAATTACACATCATCATCAATCATTATTCAGAATATACAAAACTATTGTTCAAGACAAATATCGAGAACAATGTAAACAAGCACAAATAAGTGCAATATAATCTGATTCGTGCATTTATCTTATTAGGTGGTCAAATAAGCACACAAATCGGGGTAACCAGATTAGGATACAGGGCATGAAGAAATCATACCTTTCACCGTGGTACTTGTATCCCAATGTTCTCCGGTGTTCACAAATCGAAATCCTATGATTTACATACGGTAACACCACATCCAACAACAACCACGTAACAACATTCTGCAGCGGAAAATATACTACTACACATTACTTAACTCGTTGGTGTTACACGCCGTTAACCACCCACGTGGCTAACAAGGCTATTACATAAACATTGTACCGGTCTGATGGACTAGATTCCCGAGCGACTACACATTATTATCCCTTTCCATTAACAACAAACATACACATACCTTCCAACTGTACCGAGTATTTACAAACTGATGCCGATAACAACTTCGGTCTTACTACACCTACTGTATATACAACTTACATGATTACCCATGTACAACGACTACCCCGTCCTACTCTCGAACGGCTTCCTGCTCTTTGTACCTGAAATAGGAAAAGAAGAGAAAGGGTGGCCCCCAAGGGGCTCAGCACCTTTACTGGTATGGTAATCCCGCAGCCCACATGCTACCGGGCCACGCACAACTATTTGTCGTCTTAGCATGCGGTTGATTATATTTAAATCATACATGTAACTTAAAACACACAACACGAATCATTCCGCCTCAATGGGCTCAACAAACAGATAACATATCCATACTCGATAAGTCACTCATGGTATTCATTACCCCTAGAGTGTTCCTCCTCTAATGGAGCTACTTCCTTAAAGACGACAACTACCCATTATCGGGTTATCCTTAAACGCCTCTTATCACAAACTGGGATTCATATCCATGATCCACATACTCCACATTTTACAACATATAACATGCATCACATAACAACACATAACAACACTTTTCACGTTTCAACGTGCACATAACATCGCAATAGAAATTGCATTACAACAACAACACATAACATAACGGGAGCGGCTCTCTTAGGAACCGACCCAAACATTGATAATTCACTGGTGAGCCTAGAGAATGATGTCACCCTCATGATAAGCTCGTTATACAACAACAACAACACTCATTACCGTCCTAATAGTCGGACGAGTAACTTAAGTTAAGATGGTTCGGGTTTGGTGGCCCGAACACACCACACAAACACATGTTCCCCCTAAACCGTTCATAAGTCAGAATAGCTAAGCTTTGGAATAAGCTAATGGGAGATCATAACCCGTGAGGGAAACAACCATAACAGAGAGAAGGGTAAGGCTAAGAAGGATACCCACTCCCAAACAACACGCGACCGGCCAAACCGGATTCCTCACCACTGTTAGTACATACTTACTTTTAGATATTAGTTAGAACCCCACTATGGAGTCTATCACATCTACACACCATACAGTATTACAACTGGGTTAAACACACAAGGGAGATCCCTACATTCACATACACATATCACACAATTAACACACGCATAGCCGTGGTTAGAACGTCCCAAGGTTCGGGTCGTTTAATCCGAATACCAAACTCTCATGTGATCCTAGACTCAGTTAACTAAGGTTAACACTTCCGAGGTTAGATGGTATCGGAGTTGAACACGCCACATAAATGAATTACTGTAAACTCATTACATGTTTAATCTTACAACGTGGCAAACATACAGAAAAACATATTGGCATACAAGCCGGTGTAATCCGGTAGGACACAGGTTGCAAGAAAACCATACCTGTCACCGGAGTCCACTTTACCATGTCCACTTATGTTCCTCGAGCAATTCTCGAACAACTGATAACATTACATGTACTTTTATTAACATCGGGGTACCATGTTTGTTTAAAGTCTAATGCTTATAACTTTTCCCCGTTAACTTAGTTACATAACTTCACTTTTTAACTTGTTTTACTTCTACATTTTAATACATCTTTTTTTCCCACTAAATTATCATTATAACTCACCTAACATGTCTTAAACAACCTTATAACATCATTACTAGTCAATCCCCATCATTACACATCATTCTATAACCTTAAACAATGTTTTTGGTCCGACCGACCTTACCGACCGACCTTACACAAGGTCGGTCCATTCCAGAACACATTACCGTCAAAAATTTCTACTCCGACCGACCTTGTATGTTCGGTCGCATGTTCGGTCCATTCCCGAGAGTTTCTTCCCTTGAAAATTCAGGCCCGACCGAACTTGCCAAGTCCGGTCCCATGTTCGGTCGATTCCAGAAACTTAATTCGTACACAAAATACAAGCCCGGCTGACCTTGCAAGTCCGGTCCCCAAGGTCGGTCCATTCCAGAAACCAATTCTCGCAGGGTAAACTGGGCTCGACCGACCTTGGCAAGTTCGGTCGCAAGGTCGGTCTGCTCCAGACCCTTATTTTCCATTGCCCATTTAACTCCAAACTTCACCTCATATATCCTAATATGTCCTAACCTCATTTGGGCACTTCAAACACATCTTTAGCCATGTAATAAATTCCTTAAATCACCCACCAAACTATCTTTATCATTCCACAAACTCCTTACAAAATCTCTTAATACTTGTACATTTTCATTTGGTTTTCTAAGTGGTATTTCACCTATAATGACCACTATACCAAGATGTTTCCTCTACACCTTAGCATCATCTCTCAAACTTCTTTTCTTACTAACTAAATCTCCTTTTTCACATCTTACCTAAACATCATTTCTTCCTTGTACACCAACATTCCTAAACCTTAAACAAACTTCTCCAAGACTTTATTACATCCCAAAAACACTCATTGAATTCCTAGAACTTCCAAGATAATACCAAAGTCCTTGTATCACTCTAAATCACCTTAATACATGCTTTCTTCCCTAGTAAAACACTTGTTCACCTTTAACACTTCCTAGTTCACCAAAACTTGTTTAAATCACTTAGAACTTCTTACACATTCTCCAAATTTTGCCATAGCTTCTCTTGTATATACTCACATCCAAACACTTAGGTTTTTACCTTATTTCATTCAAGAACACCCTAAATCCATCAAGAGTATTCTCACACACATAACTTCACCCAATTTACACTACATCACAATATAGTGCATAAACTTAATTGCTTGGCACTTAAGCCCTTAAATAACATGGCTCTTAGGCCCTTAAGATGCATAAATCATAAACACTGAATTTCCCACATTGTATTTGCCTTTGACCTGCAAATACACTCAACAATACATATGCCTTTTACTAAGCCCTTGAGAGCATTCTTCTAAGTCATTTTCCCTTGGCTCCTTAAATCATTTTCATAAGCAATATAAGCTCATTTCTCCTAAGACTTTAAACCATATTAGGTTAGCACATTCACCTCTTTTGCCCACAAACTTCTTTCTTGTTTCCTTGACTAAATTGGCAAGGCTTTTGGTTGCTTGTCAACTTCTAAACATTGTACAAATAATAGAATGAGTATTCAAGCATTATGCTTCATCTCATTGCAAACCCTAGTTCATATATTATCTTAACATATTAAGGTAATTGTTTTACCTTTGAATGGAAAGAGAGCTTGAATGAGTATCAAGAGAGGACTCCTCCTAGCCCTTGGAAGATTCAAATGAAGCTAAAACAAGCAAGGTAAAAACACCATTGTGAGGTGAATTTTCGGACAACACAAAACATGGAGGAAACATCATTTTTCTTTGAGTTTCCTTACCTTGAAGCAAAGGAGAACAATACATGTGAAAAGGTGAGCTCAAGCTCCATCAATGGTGAATCTCCTTGGCACCGAAATGAGGCTTTTGAAGATTTGAAAAGATAGAAGTGTAGAGCTTGCTCCAACTAGAAGAATGGTGGTCTTGAAATTGAATTTGGACCATGGAGCTAGGAGTTACAAGAGATCAAAGATGGAGTTTAATGGTGGTGGTGTAGTATTACCGTGAAAGAGAGGAAGAAGATGGAGTTGGAACCGTCGGAATGCAAGAAGGAAAGAGAGAATGAAGATAAGTTTGCCTTTTTAAGAGATATTATGTAATAAAGCAAATAGTAACTTGCTTTATCATTAGTTATTTGTTTTGTTAACTTACAAGGTGATGACTCACCTCATAAAAACCGGCCCCCATTAGTAGTCTAGGGGTGTTTTGGTCTTTGTTGACCAATTAACTTACTTATAATAACATATGTTACAAACTAGCTTATTAAAGTTACTATTCACTAAAACAAGGCACATAGATGTGAAATTTTTGATTTCCCATTGATATAGACTTCCAAATGTGATACTATATAGTACACATGTTAACTAAAGAGTAATGATGGACATTTAGCCATACAAAACTCATTTACAAGACAATTTTTCAAAAACGTGCTTTAAGACTCCTTAAAGCACATTTTGTGTTTTAACCTGTTTTCAAGCTTGGTTTTCTTTGGTAATTGATTTAATATGTTCATTAACATATTTATAATGTATAGGTATGACCATTAGGTCTTATACAAATTTATCCCAAGCTTAGAGCACATTTTGCTCTTATTGACTTTAAGGTATTTTCTTGTGTTTTATTTGGTTTAACTGTCTACCAAAGTTTCCTAAGGACTTAATTTGCCTTGTTAAATCATAATTGACTATTATTTAGTCTTGGTAGGTTCTTTGGGTCCTAACCGAGTTCACTCCAAGCTTAAAGCATGTTTTTGCTCAAACTGTATCTTAGTGCTTTATTGCATTTTACTATGGTTTAAATTGTTCACTGATGTTTCTAAGGCACTTTTTAGCCTTTACATACCATAGTTTGATATTTAAACCACATATCAAGGTTTGGGGTATTTCAATCTACCCCCCTTAAAAGAACTTCGTCCTCGAAGTTTACACTTCCCACACATCTTGGATTAGAATACGGGATTACTTATAGAAATAAAACTTCCATAACCAAACACACTTTACATCACAACCTCGGACTTAATGGTCCGGGTAACACATTCACATCCATACATAACATAACATATTCACAAGATAACCTCGGACTCAATGGTCCGGGTATCTTAACAACATTTACACATACATACAACCCTTAGACTCTCTGGTCTTGGGTAACATAACAACATTTAGACACATAGGTCTTGATAGCATAACAGCCTTTAGACACATAGGTCTATGTAACACAACACATTTAGACTCATAGGTCTTAATAGCATACACTTTTAGAACTCAAGGTCAAAATACATTTATTACACATACCACACAACATGTCATAGCATGTATAACAATCAAAAATATCTTTGATATACACTGTGATCCCGCAGAACCCGGTCGCGATGGACACCTTCCGTCCCCGTGCCTTTGGGAGATCAAAACAATCACTTAAATTTAAAATTTCCTTGCGAGGTTAAGTAAGAAACTTTAATTTTGTAAAGTATCTATTGACGTTTTATAAGTACCAATTGAAAATCCTTTTGAAACACACACAACTCCAAGTCCAACTTATGCTCTTTGCTTCTTTTCTTAGCGTGGTTATTTGTGACCACTTATAGGGAGCTTCAAGAGTCTTCCAACCCTGATGTGATCAGCATCAATGTTGAACTATCCTTCCACCCAATTTGTGTTCGGCTTCCCTTGATCGCATGCAAATCAAGTTCCACCTCCCACTTCATTTTCAAGCATCAAATAAATCACTCATTTCCAATTTTCTATCTTTTAATCATTCTAATCATGATCATAACATCTCCAAGGAATAGAACTCCGCCTATCAGTTACCTCCATTCACTTAATCTTGTTACCTAGGTAACCTTATCCTCATTAGGTTTTATATCGGTCTCATACCCTTCCATAGTCACTATATAGTATATATATACATATTTTATCAAAATACAACACACCATTTCACATTTATACACTGTCGGGGTTTTTGTTCCCGGGAGTTTCTCTACTCCCCACACTTGTACTATCACACACAACTGTTAATAAATCACACACTTATCACAATGGTATTCGCATCATCTGTGCGCAATTACCACAATTAAACCATGAATGGATGTGTATGTTTACGTAACACACACACCAATCATCAAAACAAATTATTTTATGCTACGCACAACATAAGTCACGTACACTTGTACGGTAATACACACTAAGTGGTTTTGCGCTCTACCCCCTTAAAAGGGATTACGCCCACGTAATCAATCACTAAACATTTGCTTAAAATGTTCTGCCGTCGTGAAGTGTTTTAACTTCCACACGGTCTATTACACAATGGATTCTGATTAGAGGATCTTAACCATATTGGCGGTTTAGTTCCTAAACCAAGAATTCTCATTGGAGTTTGTTTAAACTCTTAGTTGGTTTCGATTCTGGCCTGTTAGGCTTCTAGGCGTTAATAATTAGCCATTCACTCATGTTCACCATGTACATTCAACACTTGAATCACTGGCTCATTAGTTTCTGCTGCGAAACTCTAGTAACTGTAGAGCTTAATTGCCCCTTTTTGTTATTCTTACTGTATTGTACATCCCCAATTGTCACCTTCATCTTGGTAACAATGGTTTCTCAACCGACGCGTGGTATCTTTTACCGTTAGCGAATTTGGTGAGTTATAAACTTCTATCCACTTCCATAACAATTTACTGTGTAAATAGTTATGTATTTCACAATGATTGACTTGTTCCCTTCCGACTTACTGTCGGTTAGATTGAGCTACTACCTAGTGTGTAGTGCTCTCTCAGCTATTTACAACATTTGGGGTATATTCCATACCGATATTTGGCAGTTAGTGCTACTGTAGTCACTTACTGTTAATCATATCTCCACATTTGGTTTTGTACAAGTACTTTTTTATTGGTGCGGCCTTGCATTTCCTATGCATCGGCCATTATAACATTATTGCTCCACAATTAACATGTTTCCAATTCTAGCTATCCCACTCGATCATACTGCGCAAGTGCAATACCAAACAAAACACTCAGTCATACAGAGTGCAGAGGCGTAAACTCTTGACAGTAAATCCTTATTACTCGCCTGGAATTCACACTGAGTTCCTCATCACATAGTACCTACCACTGGCTTATTGCCCAGTCTGTTTAACATCGCTTACCTTGCATCTCCACTGAGTTTAACTCATAGTCTTATCTGCCACATTATTACTCAATAACATTGATACAACGGTCGCCGCCGCGAACCGTGCTCTTACTCTTGCATAACAATAACTTACATGGTATTTACTGTCACATTAACTTCCACACCTATACTTATATCATTCACATTATGGTTCGTCATTCATTTGGATGACTACCGAATGCTCCTTGAGCATTGATCATTCAAGTCACAAGCCGATATTATTCAGCTCGGTGTTTCACTTTATACACACATACTACTAAACTAACTGCTCTCAAATCGTAATAATATTGTCCACAGCATATTTCTTGAGCTTGGTACACATAACTACCACGCTCCAGCGGTTTCACAATATCGAGAGGTATCCCCACTCTTAGTGCAGTGGTTCGTTCTCCACTCTATTCACTTATAAACATAAACTTCTGCAATCATCTAATTTACATAACACATTTATTTGTGGCCTATAAGCCTTATTTGCCTTGAGTTGCGCTCATTGTAGGCTGTCCACACACATGTACTTCTCTGTACAACATTACATGGTTTGGATGTTATATTGAGCTCCATGACAAGGTCGTTGCATTCCGTCTCCTTTCATGGAATGCCCCCTTAGGATTGTCCGTCTCCTGACAATTATGTCTAAACTGGGTGTTAGCTTCAACCCTTGTGTTTCTGTCATGCCATTTCGTGCAACACTTGTTGATGCGAACACCCTCAAGGATTGCTCCTGGGTGTTACTAAGTTATGCCATTACGTCTGGTTCACACTTATTGGTATATTCAGTTAGCCACGCCGTTTGCGTTCTTAACTGGCTTATTATCCTCTTCTGTGAAGATCAACATTTCCTGGTAGTGTAGGTACTCATTCTGGGAGTTTCATCCCGTTCATTGCACATTAATGTGTCCACATTAGGCATCTGCCTTGCCATGCACAGGCTGGGTCTCCGTTCCAGCTATCATGTTTATCCCTAAGGATCCTTAAGACATATGTGATGTCTTTACATAACAGTTTGTGCACTTCGCACTTCCTAACTCTTAAACATTTCCTTGAAAGGAATTCACTAATCCTTTTAGTCTCGTTAACTTAACTGAGTTCCTTAACTTCAACCATTCCTTGTAATCCTTAGCTCTTGTTTGACTTATACTGCTGACCGTAGTACGGAGTCGACTACTTCCCGTGTTTCGGATTCTACTCGTATACATATGTGGGGTACCATACTGATACATTACTACTTACCCAACTAACCCATAAGTAGGTCTGCCAGGCCCACAAGCTCCTATCGGAGTGCGGTCGTCCCACATTACAGTTGGTACACTTGTAGTGTCCGTCACACGCCTAGGTGAAGTATTCTGTTGTCAACTCCCTTATATTGTCCCTTGACAATATACATTCCGTGCTTCCCGAACTTAATTGAGGGAAAGTTTATCCACTGTTGTATCTTTATCAACTGCCCTTGGTTTTACTGGTTTGGTTTAGAAGAAGGTTAGAAAGAAGTATTGGTTTGAAAGAAAATCTGGTTTTGAAAGAAAAGAGTTTGAAATAAATCTGAGTTTGAAAGAAAATTTTCATGGTTTCACAACATCTTCTTACCCTAACCAAGTCTAGCTTCTCGCTGACTGGTGTACTTACAATTACAGAGGTTAGGCTGTTAAGCCCTTCCATGGTCATAATGATCACACTTAACTTCGTGGTACTTTACCAAGCACTTTGTAGTTGTTAAAACTTCCCCGAACAGCCCTGTTATAGCAGCACTTGCCAGGGCAAGTGCGCCATGTTAACTGGCTATCGGTTCAACACATACCGGTTGTGGTATTGTTTTTACCCGCACTGTCATCAGTGGCCTTGTTGGCCCTCACTTGATCTTACAGT
The DNA here is from genome assembly GCA_023374045.1 of Limonium bicolor. Taxonomy (NCBI): domain Eukaryota; kingdom Viridiplantae; phylum Streptophyta; class Magnoliopsida; order Caryophyllales; family Plumbaginaceae; genus Limonium; species Limonium bicolor. The sequence goes on along the minus strand of CM041777.1, from coordinate 129,056,349 downwards.
CTTGATAATAATTCCTCCGGATGACTTCTCACTGTCTTTACATGATAATCACTAACTAGGGTGTTTCCCATTCTGGAAGACCCTATTTTTTGTATTGTTTCCTCTTCGTAGCCCGTTCCACGCATTGTCGTGGTTGCTGAGACTTGTCTCTTGTTTGGGCACTACGTTGTAGTTCCTTTGTCGGTTGGTATACCGTTGGTGTATTATTTATCAACTGTGGTCCCGTAGACACTCGTCTCGGGTTTTATTAATCCACTTCTTGCCCGTTGCACGGTTGGTGCGTTGCAAGCTGGTTATCCTCGACTGCTCGGCATGTCGACCCAGGTTGCCGGAAATTCTATTCTTCTATACACTGATTCTTCACTCTTCGCTATGAAATGCGGTTAACACTGTTTAGATGGGAACCGTCTCCGGGATTCCCAGTTTTCGGGATCTACCGTATGACAGGTTCACCGTACCTTTAGAGGTGTTTAATAACAGCCAGATCGGGTATTCCCGAGTAAGAGGGGACTTCCATCTCTCTGGCGTTGTTTCCCAAGTTATATAACAGGGATTGTGGAGGGCGGGTTGGATATTGTAGGTTTCCAGTACACACTGGTAATACCTAACTAGCGTATCTCTCACGCTATCACTCAACCCTTAACCCAAAGTACTAAAATCCTAACTCGGTACTTCCTAAGCTCGGTAATTCAGTCAATCGATATACCACTTTTTGTAACACCCCATCCAACAACAACCACGTAACAACATTCTGCAGCGGAAAATATACTACTACACATTACTTAACTCGTTGGTGTTACACGCCGTTAACCACCCACGTGGCTAACAAGGCTATTACATAAACATTGTACCGGTCTGATGGACTAGATTCCCGAGCGACTACACATTATTATCCCTTTCCATTAACAACAAACATACACATACCTTCCAACTGTACCGAGTATTTACAAACTGATGCCGATAACAACTTCGGTCTTACTACACCTACTGTATATATACAACTTACATGATTACCCATGTACAACGACTACCCCGTCCTACTCTCGAACGGCTTCCTGCTCTTTGTACCTGAAATAGGAAAAGAAGAGAAAGGGTGGCCCCCAAGGGGCTCAGCACCTTTACTGGTATGGTAATCCCGCAGCCCACATGCTACCGGGCCACGCACAACTATTTTCGTCTTAGCATGCGGTTGATTATATTTAAATCATACATGTAACTTAAACACACAACACGAATCATTCCGCCTCAATGGGCTCAACAAACAGATAACATATCCATACTCGATAAGTCACTCATGGTATTCATTACCCCTAGAGTGTTCCTCCTCTAATGGAGCTACTTCCTTAATAGACGACAACTACCCATTAATCGGGTTATCCTTAAACGCCTCTTATCACAAACTGGGATTCATATCCATGATCCACATACTCCACATTTTACAACATATAACATGCATCACATAACAACACATAACAACACTTTTCACGTTTCAACGTGCACATAATAACATCGCAATAGAAATTGCATTACAACAACAACACATAACATAACGGGAGCGGCTCTCTTAGGAACCGACCCAAACATTGATAATTCACTGGTGAGCCTAGAGAATGATGTCACCCTCATGATAAGCTCGTTATACAACAACAACAACACTCATTACCGTCCTAATAGTCGGACGAGTAACTTAAGTTAAGATGGTTCGGGTTTGGTGGCCCGAACACACCACACAAACACATGTTCCCCCTAAACCGATCATAAGTCAGAATAGCTAAGCTTTGGAATAAGCTAATGGGAGATCATAACCCGTGAGGGAAACAACCATAACCGAGAGAAGGGTAAGGCTAAGAAGGATACCCACTCCCAAACAACGCGCGACCGGCCAAACCGGATTCCTCACCACTGTTAGTACATACTTACTTTTAGATATTAGTTAGAACCCCACTATGGAGTCTATCACATCTACACACCATACAGTATTACAACTGGGTTAAACACACAAGGGAGATCCCTACATTCACATACACATATCACACAATTAACACACGCATAGCCGTGGTTAGAACGTCCCAAGGTTCGGGTCGTTTAATCCGAATACCAAACTCTCATGTGATCCTAGACTCAGTTAACTAAGGTTAACACTTCCGAGGTTAGATGGTATCGGAGTTGAACACGCCACATAAATGAATTACTGTAAACTCATTACATGTTTAATCTTACAACGTGGCAAACATACAGAAAAACATATTGGCATACAAGCCGGTGTAATCCGGTAGGACACAGGTTGCAAGAAAACCATACCTGTCACCGGAGTCCACTTTACCATGTCCACTTATGTTCCTCGAGCAATTCTCGAACAACTGATAACATTACATGTACTTTTATTAACATCGGGGTAACATGTTTGTTTAAAGTCTAATGCTTATAACTTTTCCCCGTTAACTTAGTTACATAACTTCACTTTTTAACTTGTTTTACTTCTACATTTTAATACATCTTTTTTCCCACTAAATTATCATTATAACTCACCTAACATGTCTTAGACAACCTTATAACATCATTACTAGTCAATCCCCATCATTACACATCATTCTATAACCTTAAACAATGTTTTTGGTCCGACCGACCTTACCGACCGACCTTACACAAGGTCGGTCCATTCCAGAACACATTACCGTCAAAAATTTCTACTCCGACCGACCTTGTATGTTCGGTCGCATGTTCGGTCCATTCCCGAGAGTTTCTTCCCTTGAAAATTCAGGCCCGACCGAACTTGCCAAGTCCGGTCCCATGTTCGGTCGATTCCAGAAACTTAATTCGTACACAAAATACAAGCCCGACCGACCTTGCAAGTCCGGTCCCCAAGGTCGGTCCATTCCAGAAACCAATTCTCGCAGGGTAAACTGGGCTCGACCGACCTTGGCAAGTTCGGTCGCAAGGTCGGTCTGCTCCAGACCCTTATTTTCCATTGCCCATTTAACTCCAAACTTCACCTCATATATCCTAATATGTCCTAACCTCATTTGGGCACTTCAAACACATCTTTAGCCATGTACTAAATTCCTTAAATCACCCACCAAACTATCTTTATCATTCCACAAACTCCTTACAAAATCTCTTAATACTTGTACATTTTTCATTTGGTTTTCTAAGTGGTATTTCACCTATAATGACCACTATACCAAGATGTTTCCTCTACACCTTAGCATCATCTCTCAAACTTCTTTTCTTACTAACTAAATCTCCTTTTTCACATCTTACCTAAACATCATTTCTTCCTTGTACACCAACATTCCTAAACCTTAAACAAACTTCTCCAAGACTTTATTACATCCCAAAACACTCATTGAATTCCTAGAACTTCCAAGATAATACCAAAGTCCTTGTATCACTCTAAATCACCTTAATACATGCTTTCTTCCCTAGTAAAACACTTGTTCACCTTTAACACTTCCTAGTTCACCAAAACTTGTTTAAATCACTTAGAACTTCTTACACATTCTCCAAATTTTGCCATAGCTTCTCTTGTATATACTCACATCCAAACACTTAGGTTTTTACCTTATTTCATTCAAGAACACCCTAAATCCATCAAGAGTATTCTCACACACATAACTTCACCCAATTTACACTACATCACAATATAGTGCATAAACTTAATTGCTTGGCACTTAGGCCCTTAAATAACATGGCTCTTAGGCCCTTAAGATGCATAAATCATAAACACTGAATTTCCCACATTGTATTTGCCTTTGACCTGCAAATACACTCAACAATACATATGCCTTTTACTAAGCCCTTGAGAGCATTCTTCTAAGTCATTTTCCCTTGGCTCCTTAAATCATTTTCATAAGCAATATAAGCTCATTTCTCCTAAGACTTTAAACCATATTAGGTTAGCACATTTACCTCTTTTGCCCACAAACTTCTTTCTTGTTTCCTTGACTAAATTGGCAAGGCTTTTGGTTGCTTGTCAACTTCTAAACATTGTACAAATAATAGAATGAGTATTCAAGCATTATGCTTCATCTCATTGCAAACCCTAGTTACATATATTATCTTAACATATTAAGGTAATTGTTTTACCTTTGAATGGAAAGAGAGCTTGAATGAGTATCAAGAGAGGACTCCTCCTAGCCCTTGGAAGATTCAAATGAAGCTAAAACAAGCAAGGTAAAAACACCATTGTGAGGTGAATTTTCGGACAACACAAAACATGGAGGAAACATCATTTTTCTTTGAGTTTCCTTACCTTGAAGCAAAGGAGAACAATAACATGTGAAAAGGTGAGCTCAAGCTCCATCAATGGTGAATCTCCTTGGCACCGAAATGAGGCTTTTGAAGATTTGAAAAGATAGAAGTGTAGAGCTTGCTCCAACTAGAAGAATGGTGGTCTTGAAATTGAATTTGGACCATGGAGCTAGGAGTTACAAGAGATCAAAGATGGAGTTTAATGGTGGTGGTGTAGTATTACCGTGAAAGAGAGGAAGAAGATGGAGTTGGAACCGTGGGAATGCAAGAAGGAAAGAGAGAATGAAGATAAGTTTGCCTTTTTAAGAGATATTATGTAATAAAGCAAATAGTAACTTGCTTTATCATTAGTTATTTGTTTTGTTAACTTACAAGGTGATGACTCACCTCATAAAAACCGGCCCCCATTAGTAGTCTAGGGGTGTTTTGGTCTTTGTTGACCAATTAACTTACTTATAATAACATATGTTACAAACTAGCTTATTAAAGTTACTATTCACTAAAACAAGGCACATAGATGTGAAATTTTTGATTTCCCATTGATATAGACTTCCAAATGTGATACTATATAGTACACATGTTAACTAAAGAGTAATGATGGACATTTAGCCATACAAAACTCATTTACAAGACAATTTTTCAAAAACGTGCTTTAAGACTCCTTAAAGCACATTTTGTGTTTTAACCTGTTTTCAAGCTTGGTTTTCTTTGGTAATTGATTTAATATGTTCATTAACATATTTATAAGGTATAGGTATGACCATTAGGTCTTATACAAATTTATCCCAAGCTTAGAGCACATTTTGCTCTTATTGACTTTAAGGTATTTTCTTGTGTTTTATTTGGTTTAACTGTCTACCAAAGTTTCCTAAGGACTTAATTTGCCTTGTTAAATCATAATTGACTATTATTTAGTCTTGGTAGGTTCTTTGGGTCCTAACCAAGTTCACTCCAAGCTTAAAGCATGTTTTTGCTCAAACTGTATCTTAGTGCTTTATTGCATTTACTATGGTTTAAATTGTTCACTATGTTTCTAAGGCACTTTTTAGCCTTTACATACCATAGTTTGATATTTAAACCACATATCAAGGTTTGGGTATTTCACATACAGTCGAACAATTAATCTAACTATCATTAATTTAATTCGGTTACCCTTACGCTTCCTCACTCATACTTACTAAGTCTTCACATTCTTATACTTACATTTTATTTACTTACTTTTCATTGCTTAACAATGGTATACTTACATATATGCACGTATGTATGGTGGGTATACATATACATACACTACATATACCAACCATAGTCTTATAGTTCTTCTTTTTTTTTGTAAGTTTTGACCCGACCGAACTTGCGAACGATCTTGCAAGTTTGGTCCAAGTCAGTAGGCTACATCGGGTGGAAATTCCAGGGCCGATCGACCTTGCAAGTCCGGTCCCAAGGTCGGTCCATTCTAGTGAGTTACTTAACGGAAAATTTTAGCCCGACCGACCTTGCAAGTCCGGTCGCAAGGTCGGTCCATTCCAGTAGCTTACAAGACGGAAAATTTTAGCCCGACCGACCTTGCAAGTCCGGTCGCAAGGTCGGTCCATTCCAGTAGCTTACTCGACGGAAATTTTTCTGGCCGACCGAACTTGCAAGTCCGGTCGCAAGTTCGGTCCATTCCAGAAGGTTACTGACGGGAGAATTTTTCTGGTCCGACCGAACTTGCAAGTCCGGTCGCAAGTTCGGTCCATTCCAGAAGCATTCCCGTCTTTGTAAATCTGGGCTCGACCGAACTTGCAAGTCCGGTCGCAAGTTCGGTCCGGCCCAGTATTTGCATTTTTATTTCTGTTTTCAGTTCTATACTTTACCCATTGTTTCTCCAATCTTCTTACATGTAATCCCACATGTTTAAACACTACCTAGGCCCTCCAAATTGCCTTAGTTCATCCACCAAATTCTTTACTAAATCCATCAATCAACTTACGCAATTTCATCACTTCCTTTCCACACTTACCACAGATTTTCATCCTTCCATGCTACAGATTTTTGTTCTAACTTCTACCATCCAATACTTCCTCTACCAATGTCACTCCTAGCACCCCAAATACCTCCTCTTACCATGCCAATTCCTTTCCAAGCAATTTGCACCTTCTATACCCAAGTTCCAAAATTTACTTTACCAAGTCTTATACTCTAGTTCTTCCTAGTTTCTCCAAGGCATTCCTTGCACTCTTTGCTACAGATTTTGCACCCTAGTACTCCCATACTTCAAATATCATTCCATGGTCATTAGACATCTCTACTAACTCCAATACACACCTTGGTTTTCCCATTCACCAAGTCATCCATACATATACATATTCCTACCAAAATTTTGCCATAGTTCCTCTACATTTCTTACTTCTCCACATATGTGTTTCCTCATCAAACTCATTCCTAATCTAGCCAAACCACACGGGTTCTACCAGCACACAAACAAAATCTTAGTACACCATTACTTCCTCAATCCACATTACTAATGCACATACACAATACACTTGGCTCTAAGGCCTACAATTCACATACTATTGCACAATTACTCAAACTTCCACAATTACATTACTAATACATTAGTTGGGTTCCTTAGTTTGGTTTACCCATTCCCATTACTCTAATGCACTAAAATTTAACATTGGTAAAGAGCTCTTACCTTGAGCTTATAATTCCTTCTTTCTTTCTCATTTCTCCTCCTTCTTCCTTTCTTGCCCAAATCGGCCATGTGGGGAATGGAGTTGCCAAACTCCATTCCCATCACCCAATGAACACAAAACACTACAATTAATATACTAACCCTCAATTTAATGCTAGTTCAATGAAATGTTCAAAATAAAAATTCTAGGGTTTACCTTTGGAGAGTTTTAGAAGGGGTTTTAGCCCTTGGTTCAAGAAGGTGAATCCACCACCATTGCTAGGTTGATATTATGCTCAAAAAGAGAGAGAGAAAAGGCATTACACAAGGGTAAAAATCGGCTACCAAAGGAGATGAAGAAAACTTAAGGTTTTCATGGAGATTTTTACCTTGTTGGAAAGAGGAGACTCCAAGCTCCATAATGGTGTGCTTTTCTCTTTGAATGGGGTATACCCACGAAAATGAACTTCCTCATTTTGAAATTTCGAAAAGAGGGAAGTGTAGAGGAGAGTGAGGGGAGTTCAAATATGTAGTTATTTTTGTGATTGGAGCTCAAATGGAGGTAGAGCAAGGAGGAGAAGATGGGGTTGCCATTGGAGCTCTTGTGGAGCTTTGAAATCGCCACACCAGAGGAGAGAGGGGGGAGAAATCGGTGAGAGAGGGAGAAATGGGAGAGAGATGAGTGAAATAAGGGAGGTGAGAGAGTAAGTGGGGGTAAAGTAGTTTTTACTTTATTACTTTTTGCTTTTGGCTCTCTTATTTAGTTAGCTAGTTACATGTGTGTGTGAGGGGTTAATTTACCCATTAAAAACCGGCCCCCATATTACTACTGTTTGGAGCGTTTTTCGTCTTTTACAGAAAACGCTCATTATTTTACCCGGTTTAGGTCCTATTCACTAACCGGGCCCGTTTTCCGGAATTTTCTCGTTTCTTTATTTTTATTGGTTAACGAGCTTCCATAAATGCTTAATAATATTTATTTAATGATTTATAATTTTTACGGGTTCGTTTGACCACTTAAAATCACGTTTCCGGGTTTTCTCGAAAAACGTGCGTTAAAGCTCTATTAGCGTTTTAATTCATTATTTGGATCCGTTTTCTTCGGGAGTTGTTCCCATATATTATTTAGGTCTTATTAAACCTTTAGAATCCATATAATACGCTAACCGAGGTCTCATACCTCATATGGTTATTTAACGCCTATTTAGCGTTTTCGCCTTTTAAGCGTTTCCTTATTTCTTTGGATTTATTTTTCCTTACCAATATTAATTAGGTACCATTAGGCCCTTAAATACGTATTAGATTAATGTTAATCCTTATGTTTAAGTTCGGGGTATTTCATTAAGGAAGAGAACCGAAATTATGTGTAGATTTTACCTTGTTTTCGGATTCAAGATCAAAGAGGAAAGGGAGGGATCGGTGACGAATGAGTGGAAGAAGAGAGGTGTGGTTTCCGCTTGGAACTAGAGGAAAAATATAGACAAAATTTTTAATTAGTAAGAGAGGAAGAAATCTTACAATAGAAGGAAAGGAGAAGAAGAAGCTTACTAAGGAAGGGAGTTGGGGGCGACGACAATTTTCTAGGAAGGCAGAAGAATATAGAAGAGAAGATTAGCAAGTTAAAAGTTGGAAATTACCATGAGAGAACCGAGAGAAAGAGGGAGGGCTGACTGGCTCATTTTGGGCTAGTCGGCCCACAATTTTTCTTTTGTTTTGTTTACTTGTTTCTGGATCAGCGCAAAGGCTCAACGAGAGAGAATTTTTGTCTGATTGACTTATTTGTCGGTTTTCAAACCGCTAATAAATTCCATAAATGCTCGGGTTTGTTATTAAATCCCAAAATGTTATATATTAATATATAACATTATTTTATATCTTATTACGTATTATAGATTGTACAATTTTATTATTTCATTTTCCTCTTTAGTAATGTTTATTAACTCATAATTTCATGTAACAAACTTTAGGTTATACGGCCTAATATTTATTTAAAACTCCTTTTATTAAACTTATCGATGAATTTTCATTACTCATCTAAGTAGGAGTATTGTACATTTTATTATATTATTTGATTTGATCTCTAATTATATTTTTTTTATTTCATTATTTTATGTGAGGTTTATTAACCTCCTTAACTCTTACGTTTATTTATAAATTAATCCCTTAAGTGTATGTATTAAACAATTAATCTCAATAATGTTCTCAACCATAATTAATTATTTTAACTTAATTAATTATTTAATTAAGCTTTATTTATTTAATAAATCTTAGGGATATTTCATTATCTCTATTAGTAATCTCTCTCAAGACATGAAAGGTAGTTTTATTTTTGGGAAATTTCACCAAATACCACTATGTTTCAAAAATTACATAGGATAACACTGAATTTTTACTTATTTCACCAGATAACACTCTGTCCCACATTTTGTTAATTGTTCCATTAATATCCCTAGAAAAAAGACTAAAATACCCCTGTTATTAGTTAAATGAAAGTGGTATCTGATGAAATTTATCAGTGTGACAAGTCACTGTCAGGTTGTTAATTAATAACATAGGTAGTTTAGTCATTTTCCAAGAAAATTAACGGAGTATTTAACAGAATATGAGACAGAATGTTATCTGGTGAAATTAATAAAAACTTCATGTTATCCTGTGTAATTTAAAAACACAATGGTATATCATGAATTAAACAAAAACTCAATAGTATTTGGTGAAATTTTCCTTTATTTTTTATTCAAAATCATGTTTTCATCAAGGTTACGAAGAGAAAAATGCAGTGGACATTAGCAAGTTGTACAGAGGATTATACATCTTGAATCGGTAATGTAAAAGGAACAATTGTAAAGAGCATGTTTGCTAGGCGTGTGACAATAATCTTGTTAACCTGTGTTTGATTGTAATGATCAGTTTAATCTTGTTGACCTTGTTGACCCCTCATTAAAGAATAACCAGTTTGTTTGTGAATTGTGTTCAAGGTCTAAGAGTTGTAAATTGTCTTTTAATTCCAGATGCATTAAAACTAATGATATCTTTAGTCTTATACATATTGATCTGTGGGGCCCCTATAAGCATAAAACTTATGATGGAAACTCATATTTTCTTACTTTGATTGATGACAGAAGTAGACCCACTTGGTCACATTTGTGTGCAGCCAAATCAGATTCTTTTAACATTATTGTTCATTTCTTCAAAATGATTGGAATCCAATTTAAATAAAAGGGTTAAAGTTCTAAGAACCGATAATGCCTTCAAACTTGGTAGCTCCAAGATTGCATCAAATTTCCTTAAAATCAATGGCATAGTTCACCAAACAACTTATGTTCATACTTCAAAACAGAATGATGTTATGGAGCAAAAGCACGGACATATGCTTGAGACTATGAGGGCTTTATTGTTCCATCCTGGTTTATCTTTGAAATTTTGGTGTTATAGTGTATTAACTACTACTTTTCTCATCAATAGAATTCCCCTTTAAAGTATCAATAATAAAACTCCCTTTGAAGTTATTTATGAAATGAACCTGATTATAATGCCTTGAGATGCTTTGGATGTCTTTGTGTTTGCCAACATAAATAAAACCAACACGTCACGTTTTGTTCCAAATCTATTAAGGGTATTTTTATTGGTTATGCACACAACAAAAAGGGTTATAAATCATTTGATCTTAACAATACAAAAATTGTTTTCAGTAAGGATGTGGCGTTCCATGAAAAACTTGAACCTTTTAGAAATATTTTTGTTAACGATGGAAATGATGACACTGCTTCCATAGATATTTTTGATCCCTTTCCTTGTGTGTGTGATGAGCCAATAAGAAGTACAGATTCTTCACCAAGTGACCAAGATAATACAATCAAGATTTGACAGGACCAAGTTAGTTGGAGATTAGCCCAGATGTCACAAAAGAAGTAACCCACAATCAGCATACCAATGACAATACGTAGGGGGAAATTCAAATGATACAAGCACAGAAACTTTGGCAAGTTAAGAACCACAACAACAACACATACTGAGGTGTTTAGAGAGAGATTGACACCCACCAAAACACCTTCAGGATTACATTGTTGGACAAACAACAACCATAAATCCAGCTAAGTCTTCTTATGACTCCTTTTCCCAGATTTAATGTGACATAATTTATAGAATCCATAGTACGACATCTGTTTTTGATGAAACCATTTCTTTGAACATTGAATGTGTTTCTATGAGTGATGAAACCACTATTCTTAGAAATCATTACTACTCCTTTTTTGATCATGCCCGTTTAAGTACTACTTTGCATAAGGAAACATAACCCATCCTTTATACTGATTCCATTAGAGATCCTAGATGGAAAATAGTTGATCTGCCCATTAGTAAGAAAATAGTTAAAAGAAAATGGGTATACAAGTCTAAGCACAAGACTGATGGTTCCTTAGAAAGGTGCAATGCTAGGCTGGTTGCAAAAGGTTTTACTCAAAATTTTGGCATTGGTTATTTAGAAACTTTCCCCCAAGTGTAAAGTTCACCACTATTAAGGTTTTAGCTCTTGTAGCAGAAAGTATGAATTGGCATATAAGACAGTTAGATGTTGACAACGCTTTTCTACATGGGGAGTTAAGAAGGATGTTTTTATGGAAATTCTACAAGGTCACCCTCTAAGGCTCAAGGAAGGTTTGTAAATTAAAGAAATCTTTATATGTGCTGAAGCAAGCTTCAAGGCAATGGCATGAAAAACTTAGTGATTCCTTAAGGACTTGGAGTTAAGACAATCCTTGAACGACTACTCCTGTTTATTAAAAGAACCAATGACAAGGTTTGTTTTCTGGTTGTCTATGTAGACGACATTATTCTAAATGGAGATGACATAGATTTTATTAAATAAATCAAACTTGAACTGGACCAGAAGTTTAAGATCATAGATCTTGGAAGACTTAGTCTATTTTGGGGTATGTAATACTTACATACTACTGATGGCATTATTCTATTACAAAAGGCCTACAGTGAGGATTTAGTTATTGAATTCGAGTGCACAAATTTAAAAGCAGCTACTCGCCTCTTGGATATCAACACTAAACTAAAAAGAGGTGAAGGAGAGTTATTAAAAAAATCCTAGTCTTTATATGCGGCTAGTTGGCAGGCTTAGCTTTCTGTCTCACAGTAGGCCAGATTTATGCTTTGTCATTCAAGTTTTAAGTCAATTTTGTATTACCCTTCACATCTGCATTTCCAGGATGCTTTTCACACTTTGAAATATGTTAAAGGTACTTCAGGTTATGGCCTTTTATTTAATAATCATAAAAACTTTGAACAAATTGCTTATTGTGATGCTGATTGGACAAGCTGCCCTAACACTAGGTGTCCAATAAGTGGTTATTTTATCTGTCTTAGAGATAGTAATTTATCTTGAAATTCTAAGAAATAAACAAGGATTGTTTTGTCCTCTACATAGTCGGAGCCTAGAGCAATGAGACGGGTTACCGTAGATATCAATTGGTTGACTAGTCTGCTTTGGAGGATTGTAGAACCTGTTTTGGTTAGATCAAAAAGCTAGACTGTCATACACATTGCCAAAAATCTAGTTTTGCACGAGAGGTCCAAACATATTGAGTTGGTATTCATTTTGTGAAATAGAAACTTCAAGAAGGACTCATCTTAGTCGAGCTTGTATCTTCAAGGGATCAGCTTGCTGATTATTGACTAAGCCTTTGACTGGAAGACCATATCCATCCCTGATTGAGAAGATGGGTTAGAGAGATTGGGGAACCTCAAGGTGATTGATTGCTTGCTATCGAAAATCCTAATTAAGGTGGGTTGTTAGAATATGTTAGAACTGACATATTAGAGATTACATAACTTTTTTTTATTACCGTTTGTTTCATGTTAGCTTCGGTTAGTAGTCACTTAACGTTTCTATCTCAAAGGGTTTGAGATACGCTTATAAACGTATGTAATCTTAGAGATAGTAGTGGTTGCATTATCCTCTGCTAATCGAATGCTTATCGCGATTTCCTTTCTCATGTTCTTTTTCTTCTGAATGTCGTATACTTTGTCCCAATTTCATGGACTGATTGAAGCAAGATTTCGTGGGATTGTAACAGTTAACTTGACATGCATACTCAAGCAGTAATTGGTTTCATCAATTTACTCCAATTAACCTCTCATTCATTTCAAACCCATCAATGAGGGTAGTTATATTGCCACTCTCTTTATCTCTCTCGGTACTGTCAATATCAATAGCATCAAGGCCTACAAAGACCGAATAAGAAAGAGGGTTAGATTCTTTTACACTTAAAAGTGGGCCTGAGATATATATATGGTTCACACAAAATCTTACAACTGGATTTGTTGATTATGTCTAGCATGATGAACTCATGAACAAAAAAGTCGAAAGCTGCGCATTCTCAATGGAGTATATACATATCTTAGTATTTTAAAATTATCTTATTATGAAGAAGTGTCTTCTAAGTCATGCTTCCTCGTATAAAAATCAAGATTCAAGAACAGAGACTTAGCTGCTAAGCTAAATCAATAACATTCTTCTGTGTGCAAATGGTTATGTGCTATAAAAGTCAAAAGGATATATGCACCTGGTCCACCTTAATGAATTAACCATTACTACTAATCAACAAAAATAATCATTGTGTTATGTGTCTTAAGCATACAAAGGACTAATCATGAATACAGAGGGAGGATCAAATTGACCAAAACTTGTGTTCCGAGCATTCCATAAAATATAGTATAAGTTTTGAAGTTTCGCATCGAACGTGAGGTGGCTTAGTTTGGCATTTTTTGTCATCGCATCGCATCTGACTTCTCTCTCTGGTTTAGTTAAAAAGGAATGCCGATCATGTAGATGTATAAATTTAATTAATAGATTTATGTATATCCAAATGGTAGCAAACAAAATAAGGGTCTTATAAAACGTGATTATCACAACCATCCACCATCTCACACTCCATTGACAAATAGAACCAAGTATTCATTTTTTTTTTGAACCACGTACATGTATTGAAAAAGTAAAATTATATCATCCGCTCTTATGCTTGGTAAAATTACACATCCCATGTATGAGGTTTCAAAAATTAAATACTTTTTCCACCTATGCGGTTTCCCTTGTTTTACATCCGTCAACTTTTCTATTTTTGTTCAACTTAAGAGATGTTTAAATGTTATCTAAAGCCGATGAAACTTTACACGGACGATGCTAAAGTGTTATATTTTGGTCCGACACAATATCCAAAGATTTTTATGCTCATATGCGATCTATAGAACCCAATAAAACATGTGACATGTGAACGTGTGTTTATTGGGTCCCACATGTCACATGTGAGCTTAAAAAACTTTAAATTTAACGTTAGACCAAAATATAACACTTTAGCATCATCCATGTAAAGTTTCATCATTTTTGGACAGCATTTAAGCATCTCCTAAGTTAAATGAAACTTATAAAAGTTGTCGGATGTAAAAAAGGCGAAACCACATGAGTGGGGACGTAATTGTTGAAACCTCGTGGGTGGGGTGTATAATTTGACCAAACGTCCTAGGTGGGGATGTAATTTTTTCTTGAAAAATTCCAGAGCTATATCAATATATAGGAAAAATTACATCCCACCCATGACGTTTGACAAAATTACACCTCGCCTACGTGGTTTCACAAATTACTTTTCCCACCCTTGCGGTTTCCCTTTTTTGCATCCGACAACAATTCTATTTTTTGTTCAACTTAAGAGAAGCTTAAATGCTGTTCAAAGTTGATGAAACTTTACACGAACGATGTTAAAGGGTTATATTTTGGTCCGGCACAAAATCTAAAGTTTGTTATGCTCATATGTGATCCGTGGGATCCAATAAAACATGTGACATGTGAATGTGTGTTCATTGGGTCTCACATGTCACATGCGAGTTTAAAAAACTTTGAATTTGACATTAGACCAAAATATAACACTTAGCATCATCCATAGAAAGTACTGGATGTAAAAAAGGGAAACTACATGAGTGAAAAAGTAATTTTTAAAACATCATGGGTGTGGTGTGTAATTTCATCTGTCACGGGTGGGATGTAATTTTCCCTCAAATTAACTATATATGAGTAGTTAGTGATATTAATTATTGTTAAAACTTTTCGCTTAACTTTTTCTTTCAAGTGAAATGAAGTGATCATCTAAATAGATTTCCACAGTAATTACCGCTCAGTTTTATTAAACCTAAAAAAGTCAACAATCCACGTACGTATACGTGAAGATAGCACTTGCTATCATAAATCTTAATATATGTTTATCCCTCTGTATTAGTTAAATTTGACTTCTCAAGATAATCTGTTCATTTGTTTTAAAACCAAATCTATTTATAACTAAAAAAATTGATATAGTAATAAATTATACTTAGGTCAACCCAACCAATATGACTAAAATAATAGTAGTAATATGAAACTAACTTGAACTCGATTCAGCCCCGCGTCCAAGCAAACCTATAAATATGTGTTACTCAACTGCAATTATTAGTTATCGATTTTATAATAAGTAAATGAATGCCCAAAAGCTAATATAATAAATTCAGCACACAAACTAGAAAAAAAAATGACAGTACGTTGAAGATGATAGCGAAAACTAATTAATACTAGTTTATAATGACATTTTTTTAATCCCACCTAATAATTTTTTAATATAACTACTCTATTTAGTTACATTTGTTTGTGTAGAATTATATAATGAGAGTTTATGTTAAATGTAGATAGCAGTATGTATATATAAAATACAAAGATCTCTAAAAGTGTGGGCATACTACATAGTAGTAGTGATAGGTAAGATAACATGTAGGATTCCTTGCCGTATTCGCATAACTAGTTAATAATTGAAATTGATAACTGGAGTTTATAGCTTAAATTGATATATAGTAAAGTAAGTCAGCTGAAAAATACCAGTAGTACCTTATTAACCCAAATTTGATTGAAAGTAACTCAAATCTAACTCTATATATCCAAAATATCAATGGCTTAAATCTGTTTGCATTGTGTTTGGACCAACTTAACAAAACTCGGCTCCACCCAAAAAGTTTGTGAACCATACTAAAAAAACAACCTAATATTAATTTTGACCGGCCCGTACAAGCCATATTACCCTTAATAATCTGAATTGAATCCAAAACTATAACTCAGTTACCAAGTCTAATTGGAGGACGAACAGCGTAATAATGAGTCGATTGTCTTTTTAACTTATCTGTGTGATTTGTGAATGTGGTCACGTCAAGTGAGCTAACGTGAGGACGACTTTGTTTGCTAAGGTCAAAACCCTAGGTGCACGTTTAGCCTCCACTACTACGATCTTTCACATTGTTCAACTTGTATTTGGTATCCCTTATACTTCACTTCCGATTTCATACCATCATTACTATTTCTAAACTTAAGAATCAATAATATGTGACTGGGGTATAAAAAAATGTCAAAGTCAAACCTTTGTGGTTTGGTCCAATTGTAAACAAATGCAGCCATCATGCATTATTCGAGTTCACAAAATCGGCAAAAGACTCATGAATTATTTTTTAATTAATGCGTAAAAGTCTAGATGTCTACAAGTTTCAACAGTTTTTATCTTTTTCAAATAAAACTCTTTGAACCTTGTCACCATTACTAACAAGTTCAGAATTAACATCTTTCCAACCAAAATAAAAGTTGGATATGATCAATTGCCATCATCTTCAATAGAAAAATAAAACTCGTGGGAATATCACAATTAATTGGTCGTGTTCTTAAACAAGGCAAATTCTACTATACAACCGGAAGCACGGAGCATCGTCTTTCGGTGTACACATGGAAAAAATGGTTTATAATACTGAACAACATGTATTGCTAATATGAACATGTAATAGATGTTTAAAAATGATGAAAAAAATAGAAATTGTATAATATATTGATACTTTTTAATTATAAAATTTATGATGAATAACTAGTATCACATTTTTGAGCAGTTTATAAAAATAGTTGAACACATGGTTCAAAAGAATGAACAAATAAAAATTTCAAGATACATGGTAAACTTTTAACACACTAAAAAAGTTTTGTGTTGTTCCTTTTTTAAAAAATTTAAATGTGATACTAGTTATTCATCATAAATTTTATAATAATGCCATATCAATATAATTATACAATATTTTTCATCATTTTTAAACATCAATTACATTTCATATTAGCAATACACGTTGTTCCGCATTATAACCCATTTGTCCAACATTTTAAACCATTTGTTCAACATTTTAAACAATTTGTTCAAAATTTATCTTATGTTGTTTATAAATTTTTATTGCAAATTATATAATAAAGGAATATTAATATAATTTTCTTTAAAAACTAAGATTTTTTTACTTAACACTTAATAATTTTTTTAGAATGATTTGTTTTAAACTTCCATATTTTCCTCTAAACCCGAGATTTTTTTGACTATAACCATTACTAAAAATTTTAGAATTATTTGTTTGGAGCTTTTAAGAAAATTTTTGTGAAGATGAAAATTTTCAGAATTATTTGTTTTAAACTTTAAGATTTTCCTCTAAAACTAAGATTCTTTTGTTGAAAAGTTACTAATTTAATTAATTAAAAATCCAAATTTTAAATTATAAAAACAAAAAGAAAGAAACTTTTAATTATATCAAATCCACATCACCCATCCATGTTACTTTTTTTTTCCAGCAGAAACACCTGATTGTACAATAGAATTTGCCTTAACTATAATTTTTCTCTAACTTCAAGTGGTTGGGTCCACTAGTATAAACTAGATTTTAAATGAACACTTTAAACCACAGTTAATCTCATAACCGTCATTTAAAACTTTTATACCACGGTTATTAGCATAACTGTCACAAAAAGTGTCGGCGGGAAATTTTATACCACGGTTCCACGCAGAACCGTCGTATATAGCTTGTTTTATACCACGGTTCTGACGGAACCGTCATATATAGTTTGACGCGTTGTATTATATACCACGGTTCTGGGTGGAACCGTCATATATAGTTTGACGCGTTGTATTTTAAACCACGGTTTTGTCACAACCGTCGTTTTTAGTCATGGTCAAACAACTTTAAATGACGGTTTCTTGGTAGAACCGTGGTATATAGTCTAAGCGGGAATTCAAATTTTCGGCGAAAATTAACGTGGCTCTTTCTCTTTCTCCTATTATATATATTTCTCCTCACTGTTTTACAACCAACATTGTCGAACAAGGAATATGCTCTGCAACTCTTCTCTTCTTCTTCTTCAACTCGCGGTAATTTTTGCAACCCCCGGTGAACATGCTCTTCGCCATACTGGAAAACAAGGAACATGTTGCGCCTCTGCACTGTAATTTTTGCAAACCTAACCGGCGAACAAGGACATGCTTTGCGCCTCTTCACTGTAATTTTTGCAAACCTAACCGGCGAACAATGACATGCTCTGCGCCTCTTGTTTTTCACGGTAATTTTTTGCAACCCACACTAGCGAACAAGGAACATATGCTTGCGCTTCTTCTTCTGTAATTTTTTGCAACCCTAACCGGCGAACAGCTCCGCCCTTTCTCATTCTCTTTCACGGTAATTTTGCAACCTACCGACGAACAAGGAACATAATGCGACTTATTTAGCAACCCTAATACACAAACAAGGAACATACATGTTCTGGCCTCTTCATTCTCTTCTGTCTGCGCTCTCTGTTGAGTTACCATTGAAGGCGGCGTCGCTAAATCGCCGGCGAACTGGAAAAAAATTCACAGACTATAAACCACGGTTTTATTTATAACTGTGGTTTATTCTTGATTTGTATACATTTTATACCACGGTTTTAAGTAAAACCGTCATTTATAACACACTTTATACCACGGTTCAGACTCCCAACTGTGGTATAAAGTCAATGAATATTCGCGGGAGAAGGGGTTTTAAACGACGGTTTCGAGCAACCGTGGTTTTTTCGCTTACTTTAGACGACGGTTATGAACCGTCATTTATCGCTATTTGTAAATATACGACGCGAGCATAAACCACGGTTCCTAACCGTGGTATATAGGCAAAATAACCGTGGTTAAAAACATTTTTTCTACTAGTGGTCATTGGTCTTTTGTTCATATTATTCCCTCTTTCCCGTCGCGTATGTTTCAGATTCTGAATTTTTTTCTCCTTTTCACTTTGATTTTTCCCTTCTAAGTTCTAATTAATCCCTTCCTAGTTCTTCTCATTCTCTATTCCCTCATTTTCTTTTTGATTCCCTTCTTGCGGCTCCAACGGAGTCATCCAGTTAGACGAAGAAGGAAGGGTGCATCTAACCAATTGAATACCATATTACTCACAATGTAGAGGACTTCCTTCAATCTTTCCCCTAGTCCCCCCTTTCGATGGGGAAGATTTGTCATTAGTTTCCATCAACTCTCTTTCAGTTTAGAGCTTCTTTAATTTATGGTGGCATTTTTCTTCTCCGCTTTAAGTTAATGGTTTTGGGGTGAATCTATCAAAGTTCAAATATGGATGATTCAAAGGGTGTTAGAGTGGGTAAAGGCATATTTTGGTATGGGTCAATATGGCCTTGACATTCTTTATCCTGCTCTGGCAACCCCTTCTAATACTTCTCAATTGATTTTAGAGTTACGGTGAGGATTTTTCATATTTGATAAGAATATGTGACTAGTATCACTTGACAGATTCAAATCTGGTTAGGTGGTTTTATTAAATGTTAAATTAGAACATACCAGTCTGCTCAGAATTTTCCCTATTATGATTAAAGTGAATGTGAAAAATGATCTTTGTTGCTCCTTAGTCTTTCTATTTATGAGTGATCTATAGTCTATAAGATTGGAACATGAGAATATTCCAAATTTCTACTATCATTGTTTGATCCTTGTTGGTTGGAATGTATTAATGTGTCCTCATTCATAGGTGACCTGGAAGATTATGTTATTAGGTTTAGGGCTAACTAGTGAACGGAAATTGTCACTAGGGTGGGAAGTGGAATAAGTTTTTCTACTTGAAGAATCTCAAGTAGTGATTTAGGGTGACATACCTTTACATATATGATTTCTTTGGCCCATAGACTCTTTAGGTCTTCTTATAATCATCTGCGGGTAAACTAAGAATTTGAAGAAGATTAAGGTTATGGTTCTACCTTGTTCTTTGTTTCGTTGCTAAACTCTCATTCTTATTCTCCTTGGGTCCTCTTCTAGGCGTCGACAATGTGGGTTCTTAGGATGGAATCTAGCCTTACTATTGAGCTGGATTCAAGTTTCATCAAAGTGCAAGGTGAAAATCCTTGATGGTGAAGGTGAGCCTACTATAGTTTTGAAGCTTTTAAAACTTTACTCTTTGATAGGAGGGTCTTCTAAAGATCTAATTTGGTTTCCTCCTCATAATGCATTGTTTCCTCTTCATAATGCATTAGTGGGGCTGATGCATGTTGTAATAGCTTTTAATTTGGTTTTTCTTGGCTTGGTTGTTTTGACTTAGCTTGATTAGCTTACTATCCTATAGTTTTTTTTTTGTTATTGTATGTACCTAACCAAACCTAGGTTGTGCGAACTGTTATTTCCCAAGTTTCGATATAAAAGAGAGAAAAATACTCATTGTATATAGCTTTCGCGTATCATAATTTTACAAACAAAAGAATAGTAGAAGTAACAAATTCGGGAGCCCAAAAAATGACAACAAAACCTTCTATAAGCAGTCTTCGGCTGCAGCAACTAAGATACCTTTGCTGGCTTTGTTTGACTATTTACATTGTCGAGGATCGCCATATCCTACCCTCCAGGGAGATAATGATGATCGAAACGTCGTCGTGGTACTTCCTCCTCTCCCCTTGTGGAATTTCCAGCAGCTCATGAAAGTCCATCCCTGAAAGCACAGAAAATTCGTTCAAAAAATTAAGATACTTTGATCCATCATATTATATATTTTCCTGGTCAACCAAAACATTGGAAGGAAAACGTTTATTACACAATAATTAGTATATAGAACTTTGAATACCAGATTTCTTGGCGGCTCTGAAAAGGACTTCTTCAATCAGGTGCTGTGCAGGGTCTCCTTCCGGCGTTGATGACATGAACATCTCCACCTCCGACACCACTTCCTCGTTCGTTAAATACTGGTACAGCCCGTCGGAGGAAAGTATCAGAAACTTGTCTTGTGGTTTCAGCTTGTGGTGGTGCAGCGACGGCGCGCTCGTGATGTACGGCGAGTTTCCGACGTAGTCTATTCTGAACATCTCTAGTAACCCTTCGTTGCACTTCGGCTGCAATTCATTACATAAATTGGTTAATCAATTGATCAACATCCACGAAAACGAGCACCAATCAAACCTCTATCAGCTACGAAATTGAAATCTGGATACTTACGTTCTTCAGAAATCCAGCTCCGAATGCCCTGGTCACTTTCAAAGATCCCTTCACTCTGCCATTGACGACAGCTGAAGGATCATCCTCGTGTTCTTGCCTGATTCTTTCCACCTCCTGAAAAATTCAACATACAATTTCATAAGATGAAAACCGAAAACACTTTATTCCTCCTCAGTTCAGAACTGCAATTTCATTCATTCCCTTTAAGTTAAGTTAACTACCTCTTTGATTAGCGTATTGTGATCCACCGTCAACTGTACCGGAGTAATATTCGGCGGAAAATCATCAATAAAACCACCAGCAGCATCAGGATAGTTACTATTCGTCTCATATTCTTTCCTGTTCCCGCCGCCGCAACTGATCCTCTCCAAATCCTTCAACGCGCTCACGAAACACAGATCGGGTTCCGCCTTTCGCCCCATCACCGCCCTGCTATCCCCCAAGTTCATCAAGTAAACGTCTTCTCCCACCATCAACATCACCAACACACACGATCCCATCAACGACAGTTCCGGATTCTCCTCCGCCATCTTCTCGGCTATGTCCAAATACTCTTCCTCCGTCTTCTTTAACGCCTCCGATAATGCTCTCATCACCTCTGAATGCCACCGGGTACTTCCATTTTCCTTCGTTGGTGTTCCTCTCCTTCTACCGATCGTGCTCCTCTCCACTTTACAGACCTCCTCGTCTCCCTCACTCCCACTCGAACACCTCATTGATGTACTCGTCGCGGTTTTATCCCGATCCGTTGTTGCGCCTTCTCTGCAACAAACAGTTCCTTCTTCCACAGCGTTTTCTACCGATTTGGTGTGTCGCTTATTCTTGTTACTGACATCGGGGGTACTGTTATCGTCGTCGTCCCAGAGCAATCCTTTCAGCTCGGTGTGAACTGCCTCGTAGAGATTGGATAGCAAAAAATCCGGAGCATCAGGGCCATTGAATCCATCATAAATACCAACAAACACCCACCCACCACTGCTTTCCGACTCCTCCGATACCACAACATGAACCCGGTCCTCCCCGGCCTTCCCCTGCGCCCACTGCAAATTTCGCCCCTCAATCATCGCGCAACTATCATTCTCCTCGCCATCACAGTGCATACTCGCTTCCCTGCTCAAATTACAACCCCCACCGATGCCGACACTGCTACTCGTCCGCGAAGTATAGGTCGTGTTGGTGGTTGTTGTAGTGCCGCCGATAGTGCTTCCCCCGACACTCTCGTTGTTGTAATAGTGGTTGTCCTTGCTGGTTGAACCGATTCCCAGTATAGTCTCGAGAATCGTCTTCTTGATGCCACGAATGGACGGCCATTTGCTATTGACCTTAGATTTGATCGAGTTACTCCCGTCGACGACGTCTCTGTTCCGTCTCGGCTGAGAATAAGACGGTGTAGAATTCCTACCCCGCGGCCCTCGTTTCTTTCCGCCTAATCCCTTCTTCTTCTTCTTCGCACGTGAGGTGGAGGAGAATCGATTATTAGGGTTGGCGGAATCAATCGGACCGGACATGAATCCGCGTTCAATTGGGCCGGAGAGGAACCCACGCTCGATGGGCCCGGACCCAAGCAAGGAGCCTGAACCAGAGTTTCGAAGAATTGGACCGGAATTGATCAGGTCCCTGGGGACAGGCTGGAGTGGAATGGAGGCGAATGAAGGGGAGCTCTCAAAGGAGGCGGCGGAGGCTGGGAAGAAAGGGGAAGGATCGAGGAAGAAATCGGCGGCAGTGAGTGGGGAAGTGGAAGCGTTGGCGCTGACTGATGCGCCGGAGATGGTGTTGAAGAACGGGGTGACTTTGGCGTTGGAAGTTGTGGAGAGGAGGACGGTGTCATGGTGGGGTGGGTTTGTGATGGTGGTGGGAAGATGATCGGAGAAAGGTGGACGGATGTAGCAGAAGGAGTGGCCTAATCCGTCATCGAGTGGGTGGTTAGTGGGGATGAGGAAGGCGATGTCATGGTGGCGAGAGATATCACCTGCGGCGGTAGATGGGGTGAAGCACGGCGTTAGTTTGCCGGCGGCGTTGCCCATTGAATCCGGACTTAATAACAGAAGAAGCAGAGAGTTAGAGTTGGAGGAAGAAAAGAGGATGGAACTGGCACGGGTTGGGGTTGTTCTGTCTGATATACTTTTGAAAGAGAGGGAGAGAGTTGACTTTGAGAAAAAAATTAGTGGGCAGCAGAGAGAGTTGATGAAATGAAGATGATTCCAGTGCGATGGATGAGTTTGAAGATGTGTGTAGAGTTGAACATTGAATTTATTGTACTTGAGTATGTTTTTTAGGTTGAAAAGGTGAGCTCTTTCTTTTAGTATTCTGTAATCTTTGTGGAGTGGTTGACTTATTTTTTTAGTTGCTATGCAAGGTGAGAGAGAAGAAGTGGCGTGGGAATAGATACCGAATGGGCAATGGAGGCTGAGGTGGGAATTCGAAGATTGAGGAGTCAGAACAAAGATTTTAATTTAATAATCAATGTAAGATCGTTGACAATTAATACAATAATCAAGTTTATACAAAAGATCAATCCATTCATCTGGCCCACGTTTTTCTACCCCATTAATATTCCCCTTATTAATAACACTCCCACTTCCAATCATTTATCGAGGAGACTAGTATTTTATTTCTGATCTCGTAAGCTCAGTTGTGTTTTCACTTCGTACAGTTAGAAATTTAAAAAACTTTACAATTTTGCTTTTACCCTTAAATCCTTCTATATATACACTTTTATCCTCTATTATCTCTCCACAACATTTCAAAATCTCAAACTCTCTATCTCTCTACAATTCTCTTTGACTTCTCTCTAGAATTGGTAATCGGAGCGGGAGGAAAGCCGGTGCACGAGTCATCATTTCTGCTATTTCGATTTGCAAAACCAGGTTCTTTTTTGTCATAATTTACAGTTTTTTTATCATAATTTAGCAGTAAAAGTAGCAAATTTAGTAAAAAAAGAAGACAAATTCAGGAACGGGGGAGAGAACGCGGGCGCCAGCGCCGGTAGATAGGGGCACACGCGGGGTAGACGGGCCGCGTGCTGGCTCGCGGAAGACAGCATCCGCGCGGGCGCTGGGGAGAGAGGGAGCGTGCGGGCGCCAGAGAAGAGGGAGGCGCGTTGGTGCCGTGGAGGAGCAGGGCGCGCGGGCGCAGGGTGTCGGGGAGGAGCGGGGCTCGTTTTTTGCTGTTTTGTGATATAATTGGTCGTTTTAGTCATTCTGTACATCTATTATGCGTGTTTTAATCAGTTTGTCCATCTTTTTGAATTTGTTATTGACATTGAACTACAGAAAGACATGTATGACCGGTATTGACTAACCTCTACCGGTATTGACTAACTGTACACAGTATGACTATATTTTACGGTAAATAGTAGATGACGGGAAAGAGCATGGGTATGTTGGGTATGTCTGGTCTGGGTAAGGGTAAGACCATTTCCGAGCGAGGCGAGAGTTCATCACACCCCCGTATAAGCGGTCCTGACCCTGCTGCTGCAGAGAGGAGGCGTACACAGTACGCGCATGCTTCGGCCAGGAAGTGTAGGGAGGTTGGGCTTCTATGAGCGCGCGAGGAGAGGTTGCAAGCAGAGATTGATTTGGAGGAGGCGGAGGCGGAGGAGGAGGATGAGGAGTTGGAGTAGCAGCAGAGTGTGGATGTCGACTCGTTGGTCGGTGATGGGACGCTGGTCGTGCGGTCTGATAGTCCTGCTTGGCCTACACCTCCACAGAGCGGGACACGAGACGCACGTCATGGCCAGACTAACGATGATGACGAGGACGTAGATGAGCCGAGTGTTGAGTATGAGGGTACACGTATGAGCCCTCGTCGCAGGTCCTCACTACATGGTTCGGTAGAGGAGGTGGAGCAGATGCCGGCTGCTGATGTTTGGTTGCTAGGGCGGACTCCTGTGCCCAGAGGCCCCTACGATACAAGTTTGATCCCGAGCTTCGGTGGTCACGTCGCGTTTGACGTGTGGCAAGGAGTGGTATGTTTCCTGTCTGGTAATAGATTTCATAAAATTTTAGATTGTTTAGGAAACGGTTAATATAGTGTGAAATCAATTATAAATATTCAACAGGAGAAGGGATGTCTTAGCTTCAAGGCTAGGGTGAAGTATTTGGAGGTGTGGACTCCGAGTACATTGAGGCACGCAGAGTCTCGAGCGGCTGTTGAGGTAAGCGGACTCGGGCATCTTGCCGACATAGCGCATGGTTGTTTTGACCTCGCGCTCCTTTCAACGTTCGTGGAGAGATGGTAGCCTGACACGAACTCCTTTCACATGCCATTTGGAGAGATGACTATTACTCTCCACGACGTCCACCACATCTTGGCTATCCCAATCACTGGCATGACGATTTCCTACATGCCCGACGAGGCCGGCGCTCGGGTAGGAGATGCGGTCCCACCACTGCACGTTCTTATCCCCCACTTCATAAAGCTATTTGACGCGGCGAACAAGAAGGAGCTGATAGAGTGTAGGTTCCTGGAGAAGAGCCAGATACGTTACCGAGCTCTTCACAACACTTGTGGTGGTGCTTACAATACCCTACTGCAGGAGACGACGACCTACCTCTGGTACTTGGTGGCCCACTCATTGATCATCGACAAGGGCGGGGATCGTGTTATGCCCTCGTCCTACTGGCCCATCCGCGACCCTAGTAGGGTCAACATGTATGCATGGGGGCTCGGACACTGGCATATCTGTACCGACAGCTCGACATCGCTTCCCGGATGGATACACGTCAGCTGGCTGGTTGCCTGACGTTGTTTCAGGTGAGAACTTGATAACGAGCACATGCGTTCAGTATTGTAAACTTATTGTCTGGGTATGTTGTTTAATGGTTTTGTATGGTTACCGTAGTGCTGGATATACGAGTACTTCCCCATGTTTAGGCCGGAGCAGTTTTGAAATACCCCTAACCATTAAATAATTAGATAATGGGAAATAAGTATTATTTGGGGGATTATGAAACCCTAAGAAAATATATAAACACTTAGGCGTTAAAAACGCACCGAAACTCCTTAAGGTCAACAACGTGCGCTAAGCCGGACCTTAAGCTAACTATGATATATAAACTATAAAACTCATACCAAGTCAATTAAGGATCATTATATGACCTTTAAAACATAGGACCTCAGCTAGAACAGAGTAAAAATGCAGAAGGCTCGGGAGAGTCAACACACCTCCCTTAAAGCCCGAAAAGCCCCGGAAACACCCAGAAATGCTTTATAAGATGAAATAAATCATTACACTTCATTCCAATTGCACCATAACACTTTGTTAAACATTTAAGATGAATTCCTCACGCTAAATTCTCAATTTAACGCAAAGTGCTCGGAGGTACCCATTGTGGGCCCCATAAACCCCCGGGAATGCCCCAGAGAGGTGCCGATGTGGCACGGACTCCTATATAATTCATTCTTAGAGTTATCATTATTCATCATTCTAAAGAGAATGCTCGATCTACTTTTGCAAAAATACATAAAGTGCTCGGGGGAATTTCTTAACGCTCCTATTTTGGTCCGGGAGTGTCCCGGTAGCCCGGAATTGTGTTATGAGTTGATATAACCCCATATAACTCAATGTAACACCTTAATATATCACTATTGACCATAAACAATGTTTATAAACACTTGGAACTCGTAGCGATAACTTATTTTCCAGAATATCCTTAGAGCACAAAAACGCACTTTCGGGTGCCGTAAAAACGCGTTCTACGCTATTACCTTGAAGTTTTTTAGGAGCCACGAGTTGGGAATCTTAAATGGGGATGAATTTACCATCTAAATCAATCAAAGCTAGTGCTAAAATCATAGCACAAGTAGGGCCGAAATTGTGGTAAAAAAGTACTATAAATTCAGCATTTTACCTTAGAAACTTTCATCTTTTACCTTGGTATAATAGTACCAAATAAATGTTGGAACCTATAACATGTTACAGTATGATCTTAATGTAATATAACGTGACAAAAACCAAGTTAAAAATCAGTCCCACATGGTCCCTCATGTGGCCGATTTTTGTAGTCAAATAAACAAGATTTTTGCTTTTAAAATGTCATGTGAGATGATGAATCACCCTTCCACCTGCTGTGTGACATAATGTCAAGAGAATCTCAGTCCAAGATGGTCTCTCATTGCCGAAAATCTGCAGGAGAATAACAAGGAGATTAGTTTAAGGTAAAGTCATGAAATTAAATACATAAAGTAAATCTAGATCTACTTTAGTCATATGTGGGTATTAGTCTAATATATGTCAAGAATCATCTTGTCCTCTAGCTAAGGCTGCCGAAAATGACCAAGGGAAAAGGGGGGTTAATTGTTGTATAATAATCAAAGGGAGACACCTACCTAATTAAGCTTGGTTCCTTGTCTTCAATAAACAAAAATCAAGTGACTACCTACAGCACCATTGCCGTAAGCCTATAAGAAAACAAGACAAAATTAGCATTAATAATCAACATATAAAATGCAAAAGAAATACCTTGCCTAACTTCCTAATATTTTTTGACTTGTTAATCACCCATTCTTTCCTCCCATTGCCGAAAGCAAGGCTAATAATGGGGACTTTATGGAGCCAAGATTCTAGCAAATAAACTAAGGAAAAAGCTTACCCAACTTTGACATTATTGTGTCAAGATTCCTGCCTTGTCTTTCCCTTAATTCCTCACGGAAGCTTAGCCATTCCCTTTGCCTTTCACTTGGCCGAATTGGTAAGGCTCTCTTTCTTCTCTTTTCTTTCTTCCATAGATATCTTCTTCTTGTGAGCTTCAAGCTCCATTGATGGAGATTTAACCTTAAACTCCATTTTTGTGTTAAATTCCTAGCAACTTCCATCAAGTGTTGAAGCAAAATTCATCCTAGTTCTAAGGCAAGAATTCGGCTGCATAGGAACACCAAGGGAGTCACCTTGATTCAACAAAAACTCAAGGAGCAAACAAGATCAAGTTAAGGTATAGTTCTTGTTTGAAAATCCTAGTAAATACCTAAGTATATGTCCGAAAATTCTAGCTCCTAAATCAATGTTCTCTTCATCATTTCATGAAGAAAACTTGGATCTCCAATCATCCTAAGGTGTACCGAAATTCCTTAACAAACTACTTAAGGTAAACTCTTATAAACTACTCCAAATCTTACTTAGAAATCCTTGTTAGAAGTCTAACACTTGGATCTCCTAAATCTATGTATGGAGGCCAAAAATTCTACACCAAGATACCATTGGAGGAGCTTGGAATTCAAGAGGAAATCAAATGCAAGAATCACTTTGATTTAAAGAGTAAGTTTCTATATTAGGTGTTTACATCTTAAGCTTTGATTTAGGCTTCAAACCTTGTACAAAATTTATGTACAACCCTTCATTAAATTAAGGCCGAAAACTATAGGTTATATTACCAAGAAAATAATTTATAACATACAAGGTAAGATTATTACCTTAAGATATAATTTTTGGGTAACAAAAATTAAATATGATGCATATATATTTAAGCCGAATTGTCTAGGAGTTAAATGCTTAATTTTGAGCTTATAATCATCCTAAGTCATTAACAAAATTTTTAGAAGTGTTATATGGCTTATATGCATTTATATATACTTATTATTAGATATAAATCAAGTTTCAAAACCATATGGTAAAATATTATTAAAGCCGAGAATAAAAGGGTTCATTTGGTGATTTTTGAAGAATATAAGTATATTAGCTTATATTATAAATTTAAGGAATATTAAAAATAGCTACAAGTATTTAAATGGCTAGTTTATTAAGTTATGTGGTTAAATTGTAAATTTTGAAAAGATTAGGGTACTAAATATAATTTCCAAGAGTTAAAGGATTAATTTGGCATAATTATGATATAATATAAGGTAGGAATTAATGTTATGAATTTTTGGGAATTTAGACAAGCGTTTAAGTGTTAAAATAACAATTTATAAAGTTTTGGGGCTATTTTGTAATTTCTGGAAAATATGGTGTAAAACCGATTACATGGGATTTCCTGTGTATTTTAAAGTATTAATTATGAAATTAGGCTTTAGTCAAAGTGTTGACCAAAAACTTTGGGTTAAAATGATTTATGACATAAAATATTAAGTTTATAAAAGTTTTGGGGTGAATATGTAATTTATGAAAGTTTATATGTAAAACCGATTTTGATATGGGGCAAAATCATAAATTGTAGGAATATAAGGGTCACTTCGATATTTAAGGTAATTAAATATTAAAACCATAGTTTATAAGTTAATATGTAACTTATATAAAGTTTTTGGGGTTAAAATGCAATTATAGGAAATTAATTGCTAAGGCCAAAATTTATGTGGCTAATTAGTAATTTACAAAAGCTAATGTGTTCAATATATAAATACCGAATTAATAAGGTTGGTTTTGTGATTTAATAAGTTAAGGAATTAAAACTAAGTGATATAATGTATTTTGGAGTATAATGTAAAGTTTATAAAATAATTGTGGTTATAGTAAAATAACCGAATTGTATTAATATACAGAATAAGTGAAGACAATTATGAGTATATAATTAATGAGATGAAGATATACTATAAGGTGGAAATTCATCATCACATGTAGTTACTACATAAAATGACGGTCTGTTAACTACCTCGAACCACTGTTCAATAACTGGAGAAAATAAGGAACATACGGGATTGACATGACAGGGGTATTAGTTCTGTATCAACAGTACTGTAATAGTTAGTGCTAGTTGTATTGACATTACCCGGTATTTGCATGTACGTATAACAGTCGGGGGAGAAGCTACTGAGCGTGTACTGTCACACTAACAATTTTCACGGTGAAGGGTATGTTAATTGTGTGGTCTGAATGTCCCAAGGATTTTCCTGAGGTCCAGACGTTGTGTGTTTAATTGCTAAGAGCGATATCTGTGATTTATGAATATGATCTTGTATACTGTATTGCTCGACACCATTGCGTTTTATTTTTACGCGAACGTCTTATGACTGGAAGTTTATACATCTAAACTCGAACAAGACTAGATGACCTTTAGGTATTACGAGAAACTAACTGACGGTCAATTGTCATAGTCATAAACTCAAGGATTGGATCTTGTATCATTGACTAAAAGGGCTAACTTACAAAGAGAGGAATCCAGTTAGTTTCGACTATCTGGTTGCACAGTGATAAGTGCGGAATTTATCTATATTTTCTATGCTTAATGTTAATATATTTTATTGGTTTATATGATAAATTCCTTACTTATATGCTTTATTTATATAATATGCAAAGAACTCTCCTCACATGCCGTATTTGTGTTAAACAGGATGAAAACACTAAAAAGGTTTAAGAATACTTATCACAAGCTTAATGATCAAACCAGAACCAATTAACAAGTCTCGCTGCAGCTCATGACCACATAGACAATGATATAAAAAGAAAAGTAGATAAACTCATGGCATGTTTGCTGCGCATGGGCCATGCACACTCACGCTGGATTGGGCTCGTTGATTTCCAGAGCAGAGAAGACAGCCCATGCACGTGGACTTTGTCTTGGAAATTTACATACATGCTTGGTAGCTGCATACATTATCATGAGCTGTTGATTAAAGCCGGTCTACATTCCAAGATGTATAGGGCCGACAATTTGGATGCAGAGGCGCAGGTAGTAGACAGGCTTCAGTTGGGCTGAGCCGACAAAACATATACAGAGGCGCAGACACACAAGTCATGCACGTACAGAGGAAGTTGTTAGGGATCATTCTCGCTTAATGTAGACAGGCAGCTGACAAAATAAATGGAGGCGCAGACTTGAACGAACAAGAATGACATGGGCCAATCAGAGGCTGGAGAATTGTGGGCCGACACTCTTGGACTTACACATGAACAGGCCCATGCAAGTATAAGCAGCCGCAAAGTATAAGCAATCAGGGAGGGGAAATTGACATGACAACTGAGACGAATTAGAACAGACAAAACCCTAGCACAGCATAGCGGCCGCCGAGGAGAAACAAAGAGAGAGGGGAGATATCAGTCAGTCTTGACAAACGGAGCAGAAGTCAGAGACCGGATTCATCATCGTCCCACAATTAGATGATATTTTCTAATCTCTTGATTATTATTATTATTTATTTATCTCCGATGATGTCTGAGTAGTTGTTAGAATTCTGGTTTGCTATTTCAACTAGTTTATTAATTTGCTTCCTGAGTTGTCGAATATAAATTCTATACAGGTTGTAGTTTTGTTCATAGTTTATTATTGAATTCTCTTGTGATTATTTATTGTTTGAGTTTATTTAATATGAATTGCTTATAAGTGAGAACTGCGGCGTTCATTAGACTATAGGAATATTACCAGTGAAACTACAGATGGCAATTCCTGGGGATTAGCTGACTAGAAACCAGATGAATCGTTAATGCTACTGGTTAATTTATAAATTCGTAACGAGAGTTAGAATTTGGGAGTTGCTAGTAAGAATCTATCTTGCGGGAGACCGGTTTTAGATTAATTTAGATTTGAGGTTGCAATCTAGAATTTAGAAAACACTCAGGAAGGGAATTGATAAACTAGGGAGAAGTAGTAAACCAGGATTCGCTTTTTAGATTTATTAGATACTCACTTTTAATTGTTTTTATTTTAGTTTATTTAATTTCTGCAACCAAACCCCAATTTTATTATTGTTATTTTCCCTTCAGTTTATTAGTTAGATAGATTAAAGATTCAAACTAGACACAACCTCCTTTGGTTCGATAACCTAGAGAATACCACCTAGGAAAACTTGCTACGACAGACCAGTACACTTGTTGCAATACGTTTCATACCGTACAAGTTTTTGGCGCCTTTGCCGGGGAGGCACGGTTATTTAGTTTAGTCTTTATTCTATTTTTCTTTTTATTTGTTTTGTTTAGTTTGCTTTTAGTTTACTTGGTTTTGTTTTATTTTGTTTAATTTTTATTATTAGTTTGATAATTAATTTGGTTTGTTTGAGTATTTTTATTTTTAGAGTTATTTTAGTTTCTAGGAATTTTATTTTATTAGATTAGTTTATTTATTGTTTCGTTTAATTTTGTTCTTATTAATTTTACTTGTGTTTGTTTTCTTTAGTTTGATTTTATTTTTTTATTTTAGTTTCTCCTTAATTTGTTAAACTTGTTTTGATCTGTTTATTTTTTATTGATAGATTTTGTTTAGTTGGATTTTGATTTGTTTTTTTTATTATTTTATTTTTATGTACATACTTTTATTTTCATTGTATAATTTATTTTTCTTTTTATTTTGAGGTACTTTGATTTGATGGCTGGATATTACAATCCGCCAGGAGGTTGGCCTGGATATTACAACCAATGGGTTGTATGCGAAAGGTGTGGAGGAGACCACGAGCGTGCTTATTGTCTAGTTGTTTCTTCTAGTTTGGGGATGCTCTAAGAAGTTTTATATTGTCTAGCCCTCCTGAAGCACGACCGTCTCCTGAACACTATTATCCTGCACAAAGTTACAACCAGTGGGTTATCTGCCAGACTTGTAGAGGGGATCATGAGAGTTCACAATGTCAAAGTAATCTATCTAGCTTGGTACTTGCTCTTGCAGATTTTAACAAAAAACATGGCGAATCAAACCCAGGTTGGCATGAGTCCTTCAGGATGGATATGAAGGAGATACGGGAAAGTAATGCAAGAATTTTAGCCCATCTAGATGAAATATCACAAAAGCTTGGATGTGAACCGGTTCCTGAGATTGAACAACCTACTGCAGTAGCTGAGTGGTGTGATACGCAGCTTGATCATTCGATCCCTGAAGCTGCAGACACACCTGAGGTGGAGATCATGGAGAGACCAGAGCTAGAGATTGAGCATTGATGAATCTACAGAGTTAGAGAATATATATTCATGAGCTATCCAGTCTATTCCTTCTCCACTGTACCTGAGCCAGAGAGTCTTCCGGTTGACTTCCTTCCTCCTCTTGGTTGAGCCATCATAGTAGAGTTATCTCATCGACTTTAAGGAGCCATTGATTCCTGTTGAAGTTGATTTTCCTATTCGTTCAGCCTTTGAGCTTCCACCGGATGACAAGGATGTTTACATCCTTGAATTTGAGAAGGAAAACCAGTCACATTTCATCAAGGATCACCCACCTCAACACAACCACCTGATGCATGATCGGTGGAGTTTACACTTTTACATTTGGAGTGTTGAGGTTACTTTTCCATTTGATCGGGGACGTTTTATGAAGATATATAATGCCTACCCCACCCACCCTTTGGCACCCACGTCAATATTCATATTCGATCCTGGTTGACCTCAGGGAGGTATGGTCTAGCCAAAGATGTTAAAGAAGGGCAGCTAGCTGGGAGGCAACCTAGCATTATATTTTTATTTGTTAGTTTTAAATTTTGGTTTTAACTTCTTTTTGTAGTTATTTTCCTGGTTTTGTTGTCTATTAACTTTTAACTCCGTTTGTAGTTTGGGTTGCTTCTAGTATTTTTTTCTTTTCAGATGAATTCTTCATGATGATACTGCAACTAGGCTGCAACACTTGAGCAAAGCTCAAGTGTGGGGTGGGGTCGTTCTACATATTGCAACAACAAAATCCAGGGGAGTTCTAGTTTTAATTGTTTTCTTTTAATTTTAGTTTGTTGTTGATAACTGCTCTGTTGTGTTTCCTGTGGACATAAATGTTTTTCTGTGAACTTTGAGTTTTTCACTCCTACATTATCACACAATGAGGACATTATTTAATTTTAAGTGTGGGGTAGGGAGTGACCTTCAGTTTTCACAACAGAGCACTAGTTTCTGATTGTTTTCAGGCGATAAAGAATATGCTTCTCTAATGCCAATAAATGTTGAATTTTAGGTGAAAATATCTGTGGAAGTTTGAAATTGAGCCTGATGACAACCTTAAAAATCTTTCTGCTTAAAAGTTGTCTTTTCGGAATTGTTTTTCTTAAATTTACTCTATTTTCACTAAAATTTGATGAATTGGCTGATTGTGGAGACTAAATGCGTTTAGCTTTGGATCTTAGGAATGATATGAATGTTTGGAATGAAAGGATAAGGCAAGGTACTCCTCTGATAAAAAATTTCCTAAACTGAATCAGGCCTCTTTTATCTGGTTATTAAGTCCTCGGGGTGCTTTATCACCTATCTACCTAAGGTCTTGTGATCTGGGATAGTTGGCCCAAAGCTGTTACATGGGTAAAGAGAAAAGTCTGGGTGAAGGAACAACTATGTAATTAATTAAATAAATCGTTTGTTTTTATTTCTTGATGAAGAAAAGTTTTTGCATACGAAATATTTAATTGCAGTTTTTTAGTTTTTGATCATGAGTGCGTGGTGTTGAAAGGTATTGCGGACTAAGGCATTACTTCACACCCCTTGTCATCCAAATGGTAATGGAAAGAAATTGGTGGAAGATCCTAACTAATCTGCATTTCAGTTTTTGCAATTCAGTCTATTCATGCTTTTATTAAAACTATTATTTATTCACTGTTTGCGAAAACTGATGGCTTAAAGCAGATTGATTTTTCTGATTGTCATTTAGCTTATTTTTCGTCCACTTATGTTTGATCCTAGAGTTTGATGTTTCGGTTTGGAGCAGTTATATTCTTTATTTGCTTGAGGACAAGCAAAAACTAAGTGTGGGGTAGTTGATAAGTGCGGAATTTATTTATATTTTCTATGCTTAATGTTATTATATTTTATTGGTTTATATGATAAATTCCTTACTTATATGCTTAATTTATATAATATACAAAAAACTCTCCTCACATGTGGTTTTTGTGTTAAACAGGATGAAAACACTAAAAAGGTTTAGGAATACTTATCACAAGCTTAATGATCAAACCAGAACCAATTAACAAGTCTCGCTGCAGCTCATGATCACATAGACAATGATATAAAAGGAAAAGTGGATAAACTCATGGCATGTTGGCTGCGCATGGGCCATGCACACTCACGCTGGATTGGGCTCGTTGATTTCCGGAGTAGAAAAGACAGCCCATGCACGTGGACTTTGTCTTGGAAATTTACATACATGCTTGGTAGCTGCATACATTATCATGAGCTGTTGATTAAAGCCGGTCTACATTCCAAGATGTACATGGCCGACAATTTGGATGCAGAGGCGCAGTCAATAGACAGGCTTCAGTTGGGCTGAGCCGACAAAATATATACAGAGGCGCAGACATACAAGTCATGCACGTACAGAGGAAGTTGTTGGGGATCATTCTCGCTTAATGTAGACAGGCAGCCGACAAAATAAATGGAGGCGCAGACTTGAACGAATAGGAATGACATGGGCCATTTAGAGGCTGGAGAATTGTGGGCTGGCACTCTTGGACTTACACGTGAACAGGCCCATGCAAGTATAAGCAGCCGCAAAGTATAAGCAATCAGGGAGGGGAAATTGACATGACAACTGAGACGAATTAGAACAGACAGAACCCTAGCACAGCATAGCGGCCGCCAAGGAGAAACAAAGAGAGAGCGGAGATATCAGTCAGTCTTGACAAACCGGAGCAGAAGTCAGAGACTGGATTCATCATCGTCCCACAATTAGATGATATTTTCTAATCTCTTGATTATTATTATTATTTATTTATCTCTGATGATGTTTGAGTAGTTGTTAGAATTCTGGTTTGCTATTTCAACTAGTTTATTAATTTGCTTCCTGAGTTGTCGAATATAAATTCTATACAAATTGTAGTTTTGTTCCTAGTTTATTATTGAATTCTCTTGTGATTATTTATTGTTTGAGTTTATTTGGTATGAATTACTTATAAGTGAAAACTGCGGCGTTCATTAGACCATAGGAATATTACCAGTGAAACTACAGATGGCAATTCCTGGGGATTAGCTGACTAGAAACCAGATAAATCGTTAACGCTACTGGTTAATTTGTAAATTCGTAACGAGAGTTAGAATTTAGGAGTTTCTAGTAAGAATCTATCTTGCGGGAGACCGGTTTTAGATTAATTTAGATCTGAGGTTGCAATCTAGAATTTAGAAAACACTCAGGAAGGGAATTGATAAACTAGGGAGAAGTAGTAAACCAGGATTCGCTTTTTAGATTTATTAGATACTCACTTTTAATTGTTTTTATTTTAGTTTATTTAATTTCTGCAACCGAACCCCCAATTTTATTATTGTTATTTTCCCTTCAGTTTATTAGTTAGATAGATTAAAGATTCAAACTAGACACAACCTCCTTTGGTTCGATAACCTAGAGAATACCACCTAGGAAAACTTGCTATGACAGACCAGTACACTTGTTGCAATACGCTTCATACCGTACACGCAGCATGATCACTACGAGGGACTAGTATCAAGAGTCACTCAAGGGAATCCATCGTCCACATTCGATGATGGCAGAGGGCACTACTATTGGTGCAGGCTTCGGCCGAATCGGATGCCTTTAAGGCAAACAAGAAATCCAGGGCCAAAGGGTCAGCTGGCAACGGTTCCATTGGAACCCAGGGGACTACTGTCCATCAATAAGTTATTAAGGGTTTGTCCTAACATGACGCCCGAGGTGGAAGTTAATTGGAAGGTTTAAATGGTTGGTTAAAAAGGATAAGGGCCATGAGGCCAACTGACAAGTACGGTTAATTAATACGCGTATCTTATTGGTTATTGGTTATTGGTTGTTGTTTACTGATTATGTGATAATATTGTTGGGTGAATTGTTATGTGTCTATTTAAACATTTACAGTTGTTACTATTATTGTAAACCGGTACAGCATGTAATGAATCTAATATCAAGATGGCTCAACGACTTAAGGGATCCAAATGATTTAAGACTACATTTAGCATACCAGCATATAGTTTGTTGAGCCCTTCAGTGGGCCACACATTTCAGGTTACTGAACGAAGTCACGAAGCCGGAGAGCGGGACGCAGGGTAGTTGATATATTTTCATAAAGACAGCTTTTATTCTTGTTACGTACTGTATTATGGAGTTTGTTGCATGGGGTTTAGTTGCTCATTTGTTTAGTTTGGATTTGGATTGTAATTTTAAGATTGCTCGGTATCTGGTCATCACTGCGGTTGGGAGTTGGTGGTGATTGATGAAGTAAGGTTGCCTTGTTACTCACGTGGGTGAGTGACGGTGTGTAACACCAAACGATAGTTAGTTTTATTTTTCGCTACGAATTATGTTTTGTTTATGCTACGACTAGTGATAATATTACGAGATTAGGAGTATGGGTGTTACAAAAAGTGGTTTCAGAGCGGAACTCCGCTCTGATGACGAGATACTGAGTCAAGAACAATGAGCATAGGAATTTTGGGATACGGGAACGTTTGTGAGGATTCGTGACTTAGAAAGAAAATTTTAGGGATATTTTATTGCTAGTAATTAGTCTTTCTCGCACATTTTTGATTGAGAATGTAACAACGGTGTAGTACCGAATAGTAATGATAATATACCATCCTATAGATGTCGAGGAGGGGTAGACCACGTGGAGGCAACAGTGGGCGTGGTGGCGAGACACCGGCGGACGTCCCGGAGATACCAGGCCTGGCTGCTTTCACCGACAGTTAGGGACTCAGTTCGTTGGAGCCATACCCCACCCGCCACAGCCCAGGAAACCAACTGGCTAAATAGCGTAGCAGATGCTAGAGTACCGACATATTCAGGGGACCCAGACCCCGCCTTGCTGGAAAAATTTATCGTGGAGCATCAGAAGGCATTTAAAGCCGTACGAGTTCATGAAGACCAGAAAGTTGACATTGCAGCCTACAATTTGAAAGATGCTACAGACATATGGTGGCGGTCGGTCGAGGACCACCATCGAGCCATACCAGGCTTTGACTGGACAGCATTCGTGGAGGTGCTATGGGAAAAGTATTATCCCAAGCATCTAAAGCAGAGGAAGAGACAAGAATTCAAGACTCTGATTCAGGGGAATCAGACAGTTGATGAGTATTATGCTAAGTTTATCAGTCTATTGGACTACATACCAGGGGTCGACTACTCAAACACGGTAAAGATCCAGAAGTTTAGAGGAGGATTGCAGTATCGCATCCAGGGCTTCATGGGAGCCATACGTTTCACCACTATATAGGAATGCTATGATGCCACGTCGGCAACTGAGCTGATGCTGTAGACCAGGGAAGAGGCCCAAGGGAAAAAGAGGAAGAATCCCGAGGGTGAGGATGTGGGAGCGACGTCTAGCGGTTACGGCAAGCGGGGAAACCGGAAATTCTTCGACAAAAAGAAAGGGCGGAATGATTATCAAGGTCAGAAGGCGAAGGATCAGGTTCCTCGTCTGGCCGGCCCCGTTATTAATGCTCAGCCGCTTAGGTCTGCACCACCCAGGGGCACTAAGCCACCCCAGCGCCATTACTACTACAAGCGCTGTGGAAATGATCACCTTGGCGTGGACTGCTCATGCAAAAAGGTTGAGTGCCGCTACTGCAAGAAGGAGGGCCACCGAGAATACGAGTGCTTCTCCAACCCCAGAAGCCGAGTGTACAAGGGACCCAGAACTCACAAAGGACCTCACCTATCGAGGCAAGCGGATCACGAGGAGGCCAGGCGCCTCAGAACAACACTTACACCAGAGGTCCAGTAGGACAACCATCTTCAACTGCATAGCAGAAAGGCAAGGAGGTTGTTCCAAGCCGAAACACCCTTTACTCAGCGAGAGCTTCGGGCGCTGAGACTAGCACTCAGCGCGATACCGGTAAGCCTAAGGCCTAAACCAAAAGCTTGAAGCATGAATGTGTGTTTACAGTTATCAAACGATGAAACTTGTATGTGTTTAGTGCGAATCAAAGTTTAGAGAGACCTAATTTAGGAAACCTCTCACCTAATAGGACACTTTGACATCTGTTACCCCTTACCTATGAGACCGAGATCACCTGAACCTTTGAGCGAAGGTCGGGAATATCCAGAGAAAGAGTGTCAAGTGCTTCGACCCGGCATGATCCTACTCAAGCATTACCTAACCCTAGATGAACAAATAACCATTGTAAATGAGTGTAGAACCTTGGGAATGAGTCTGGGAGGATTTTACATTCCAGGATTCGAGAGCGGGTCAAAACTTAAATTGTATATGATGTGCATGGGTAAGGATTGGGATCCACAAACTAGGTTGTATGGAGAGGTAAGAAAGATAGATGGAGTGCAAGTGCCTAGGATACCCAATATTTTGCAAACCTTGGTGACGAGAGCGGTCAAAATTGCACAACAATTAGAAACACACCCCGTACCAGACATGAAAGCCGACGTTTGCATTGTGAACTTCTATGAGAAATGGGGAAAACTTGGGTTACACCAGGACCGAGACGAGACATCCGAGTCAATTACCAAAGGCATACCAGTTGTATCATTCTCTATTGGAGATGATGCTGAATTTCTATACGGTGATCAGAAGAGGATGGACTAGGCGAGCAAGATTGTTTGAAGTCAGGGGACGTGTTGATATTTTGTGGAGAATCCAGATTAGTGTACCATGGGATTAAGGGCATTAAGCTGAATACTGCCCCATCGACCTTAGTAAACACTACACATCTAAAACTCAGACGGTTAAATTTGACGTTTAGACAATATTGATGTAATTATGGAGATTGTATGTAAGAGTCATTGGATGAATAAATGGCATTTTCCATTCCTTTGAGACATACGCTCCAACCTCACTATCTTACGCATTGTTAACCCCAGGCCACGAGTCCAATGAGGGAGCTGTTCTGAATGTGTTGGATAAGACCGAGGCCAAGGATAAGGGAAATGTCATCATGGGAACCTTCACTGTAAATGGCGTAAGTGCATCGATACTATTCGATTCAGGGGCGTCTCATTCCTTCATATCCTCTGTCTTGGCAAGGAAATTAGAGACAACTCCTGAGCCTCTCTCAGATTTCCTAGTCACACTACCGACGAAGGAGAGAGTGGGGTGCACAAAACTTCACGGGACTCCAGATTAATATCATGACTAAAGACTTTCACGCAGACCTGAATGAACTTGATGATTTGGGCTTCGACATCATCATTGGCATGGATTGGCTACAGAAGTATAAGGGTCGACTGCATTGCGCGGAGCACAGACTATTACTGAAGAGCCTAAAGGGCAAGACAATCTCCTATCGCAATACTCCTAAAGAGCCGACTTTCAAGCTGGTATCTGCTATAACCTTGATGAAGAAGGTCAGGAAGGGACAACCAGTTTACTTATGCTATGTCCAAGACATGAGGCAGGAAGAACAGACAAAGCCAGATATACCAGTTGTATCAGATTTCCCTGATCTGTTTCCTGAAGAATTACCGGGGATGCCACCCAAGCGAGATGTTGAGTTTTCCATCGATTTGATACCAGGTACGGGGCCTATTGCCAAGGTGCCCTACCGAATGGCACCAGTAGAGATGAAGGAGTTGAAGATTCAGTTAGAAGATCTGCTTGATAAGGGTTTTATCAGACCGAGTGCGTCGCCATGGGGAGCACCAGTACTGTTTGTAAAGAAGAAAGATGATAGCATGCGACTCTGCATTGACTACCGGGAGCTTAATGCGGTCACAGTAAAGAATAAATACCCTTTACCACGGATCGACGACCTGTTCGACCAATTGAGAGGTGCTACGGTCTTCTTAAAGATTGACCTTAGATCTGGATACCATCAGATACGGATAGCTGATGGAGCTATAGAAAAGACGGCCTTCAGAACGCGCTATGGGCACTATGAGTTCACAATAATGCTATTTGGCTTATCGAACGCCACAACTATATTTATGGACCTCATGAACCGATTGTTCAGAGAACAACTAGACTCATCAGTAGTTGTGTTCATTGACGACATCCTAGTCTATTCCAGGACTAAAGACGAGCACGAGGTGCATCTGAGACAAGTTTTACAGATCATGAGAGAGAACCAACTATATGCCAAGCTCTCAAAGTGTGAATTCTAGTTAGACAGTGTAGCTTTTATAGGGCATGTGATATCTGCCAGCGGTATATCTGTTGACCCTACAAAGATCGAGGCAGTTAAGACTTGGCCCAGACCAAAAACAGTGACAGAAATCAGTAGCTTCTTGGGATTAGCTGGTTACTACCGAAGATTTGTCCAAGACTTCTCCAAACTGGCGAAACCAATGACTAGTCTTATGAAGAAGGATGTTCCATTTGTATGGACCGAGGATTGTGAGTGTTCCTTTCAGACACTGAAGGATCTACTGACGTCGGCACCCATACTCACCATTCCAGAGGGGACCGACGGGTTTGAAGTGTACTGTGATGCTTCAGGCACTGGATAGGGTGTGTACTCATGCAGCATGGCAAGGTTGTCGCTTATGCATCACGTCAGCTGAAGAAACATGAGGAGAACTACCCGACACATGACTTAGAATTGGGAGCAGTAGTATTTGCACTAAAAATCTGGCGGCATTACTTGTATGGCGTTACAGTTACAGTTTACTCAGATTATAAGAGCCTTCGGCATCTATTCACTTAGAAGGAGCTAAACATGAGACAGAGGCGATGGGTCGAGTTTCTAAAGGACTACGACATCGACCTCAGGTACAAGGAGGGCAAGACAAATGTCGTTGCCGAT
This sequence comes from Limonium bicolor, assembly GCA_023374045.1. Taxonomy (NCBI): domain Eukaryota; kingdom Viridiplantae; phylum Streptophyta; class Magnoliopsida; order Caryophyllales; family Plumbaginaceae; genus Limonium; species Limonium bicolor. The sequence goes on along the minus strand of CM041777.1, from coordinate 129,014,645 downwards.
GCCTTGAGCTGTAGAGCTCATTCCTTATTTGCTATGACGGGAGATACAGCCTTATCGAGGAAGTACGTTATGCTCAGGATAACAACCAGTACATGCAGACTATTAAGCAGCAGCTAACTGATGGTATTTTTGAAAGATAGAAGTACGATTTTGTACTCAGTGAAGATGGGCTAATCAGACTAAATGGTCGTTTATGCATACCAGAGTCCAGCCCCGACTTGAAGGAAAAGATATTACAGGAAGCTCATTGCTCTTCCTTATCCGTACATCCAGGGTCATCTAAGATGTACAAGGATCTGAAGTTACATTTCTGGTGGAGTGGTATGAAAAATGACGTTGCGGAGTTTGTGGCACGATGTATGACTTGTCAGAAAGTAAAGTTTGAGCACCGGAAACCAGACGGGTTAGTACAGCCGATGCCCATTCCATATTGGAAGTTCGAAGATATATCCATGGACTTCGTGGTCGGTCTTCCACTGACTAGAGGAGGTGCAAACATGATATGGGTCATCGTCGACAGACTGACGAAGGTAGCAAGGTTTATTCCTATCAAGGACACTTGGAAAGTCCCCAAGTTGGCTGACCTCTTCCAGAAAGAGATCATTAGATACCACGGTGTACCTAAGTCGATTGTGTCAGATAGAGACTCCAGATTTCTCTCAAGATTTTGGTTGCAAGTTCAGGAAGCATTGTGTACGAAGTTGAAGCTAAGTACCGCCTTTCACCCTCAGACAGACGGTCAGAGTGAGCGAACCATTCAGACATTAGAGGAAATGCTTAGAGCTTGTGCCTTAGACTTTTAGGAAAGCTGGATAGACCGTCTACACCTGATCGAGTTTGTGTACAACAACAGCTATCATGCATCCATTCAGATGCCACCATTCCAGGCATTGTACAGCAAGCCGTGTAGAACACCTCTTTGTTGGGACGAGGCCAGTGAGAATACCATCTTAGGGCCGGAGTACCTAGATCAAATGAAAGAGGACATTGTACAAATACGCAAGAACATGAAGGCAGCCCAGGACAGACAGAAGTCATATGCTGATGTCCGAAGGAGAGACATCGAGTTCGCAGTAGGCGACCGAGTCTTCCTTAGAGTTTCACCGATGAAGGGCGTCTTTAGATTTGGGCAGAAGGGCAAGCTTAGCCCGAAGTATGTAGGGCCGTACCTTATCACGGAGTGAGTGGGCCCATTAGCCTACATATTAGGCTTACCTGACGGGCTTTGGAGAGTGCACAATGTGTTCCATATTTCTCAACTAAAGCAGTATGTGCCTCACCCATCGCATGTCTTAGAGCCCGAGACACTCGAGTTAGATCCTACGCTTAAATATGAGGAGACCCTAATCCACATTTTAGACTCCAAGACAAGGGAGACCGGGAACAAGACCATTAAGATGGTCAAGGTTCTGTGGTCGAACCACGACATTGAGGAGACGACATGGGAGTTAGAGGACTCCATGCGAGACAAGTATCCAAAACTTTTCCTTTAGTTTGTGTATACTTGTAGGGGTACGTGGGCGTAACCCTTTTTAAGGGGGGGGGGGGGGGTAGAGCACCACATGCGACTTGCATATTTGCAGTCTAGATAATGTGTATGCAGAGCATACTGGTTTTGGTTGTTTGTGTTTTGCGCATGTGTGCACTTGATTGAATGGTTATTGATGTGTTCTATGTGACACTTGAATGGTTATTGATGTGATCTATGTGACACTTGGATGGTTATAGAAGTACAATTATTAGCAATATCAATCAGAATATTTATGTTATATTACATTGATTGTCATGAGCAAAGGTTACGTGTATGTACGAGTTGCATATGCTCGGATGACTGATGGAATATAGAAGTATCCATATGGTATTGACACCCAGGAATGATAAGTATGCAGTGAATAGATATGAGGAACTTGATTCCACAGGATGAGTAAGTAGAAGTTGTGACTTCGGGACGAAGTCCTTTTAAGGGGGTAGACTGAAATACCCCTAACCATTAAATAATTAGATAATGGGGAATAAGTATTATTTGGGGGATTATGAAACCCTAAGAAAATATATAAACACTTAGGCGTTAAAAACACACCAAAACTTCTTAAGGTCAACAACGTGCGCTAAGCCGGACCTTAAGCTAACTATGATATATAAACTATAAAACTCATACCAAGTCAATTAAGGATCATTATATGACCTTTAAAACATAGGACCTCAGCTAGAACAGAGTAAAAATGTAGAAGGCCTGGGAGAGTCAACACACCTCCCTTAAAGCCGAAAAGCCTCGGAAACACCCGGAAATACTTTATAAGATGAAATAAATCATTACACTTCATTCCAATTGCACCATAACACTTTGTTAAACATTTAAGATGAAGTACTCACCCTAAATTCTCAATTTAACGCAAAGTGCTCGGAGGTACCCGTTGTGGGCCCCACAAACCCCTGGGAATGCCCCGGAGAGGTGCCGATGTGGCACGGACTCCTATATAATTCATTCTTAGAGTTCCTACTATCATTATTAATCATTCTAAATAGAATGATCTAGCTACTTTTGCAAAAATACATAAAGTGCTCGGGGGAATTTCTTAACGCTCCTGTTTTAGTCCGGGAGTGTCCCGGTAGCCCCGGAATTGTGTTATGAGTTGATATAACCCCATATAACTCAATGTAACACCTTAATATATCACTATTGACCATAAAAATGTTTATAAACACTTGGAAATCATAGCGACAACTTAGTTTCCAGAATATCCTTAGAGCACAAAAACGCACTTTCGGGTGCCGTAAAAACGCGTTCTACGCTATTACCTTGAAGTTTTTTAGGAGCCACGAGTTGGGAATATTAAATGGGGATGAATTGAACATATAAATCAATCAAATCCAGTGCTAAAATCATAGCACAAGTACGGCCGAAATTGTGGTAAAAAAGTACTATAAATTCAGCATTTTACCTTAGAAACTTTCATCTTTTACCTTGGTATAAATGTACCAAATAAATGTTGGAACCTATAACATGTTACAGTATGATCTTAATGTAATATAATGTGACATGAACCAAGTTAAAAATCAGTCCCACATGGTCCCTCATGTGGCCGATTTTTGAAGTCAAATAAACAAGTTTTTTGCTTTTAAAATGTCATGTGAGATGATGACTCACCCTTCCACCTGGTGTGACATAATGTCAAGAGAATCTCAGTCCAAGATGGTCTCTCATTGCCGAAAATCTGCAGGAGAATAACAAGGAGATTAGTTTAAGGTAAAGTCATGAAATTAAATACATAAAGTAAATCTAGATCTACTTTAGTCACATGTGGGTATTAGACTAATATATGTCAATGAATCAGCTTGTCCTCTAGCTAAGGCTGCCGAAAATGACCAAGGGAAAAGGGGGGTTAATTGCTGTATAATAATCAAAGGGAGACACCTACCTAATTAAGCTTGGTTCCTTGTCTTCAATAAACAAAAATCAAGTGACTACCTACAACACCATTGCCGTAAGGGAGGCACCTACCTCATTGCGTAGTTGTGCTTCCCTTATTATTGGCTATGCATGGTTCTCGTGACTGCGAAGCAAGTCGCCCCATGATGCCGTAAATTTCATTATCCTTTGGTTAGGATTCTCATTCTTCTGCAGTTAAGTGCGGTTATTGTTGGTCCAACGGGAACCGTCTCCGGGGTTTCCGGTTCTCAGAATCTACCTTATGACACGTTCTTTCTCTCTACAAAATTTATTTTACAACTGCTAGATCGGGTTTCCCGAGTGTAAGAGGTCTTTCCGTCTCTCTGGCGTTCTCTCCCCAACTTTAAAATGGGGGTTGCTGAGGGCGGGATTGGTTATGTAGGTATCCAGATCACATTGGAAGTTCCTATCTAGCGTACCTCACACACTAACACTCAACCCTTAGCCCTAAGTCTCTAATTCCTAACTCAGAATTTTTCTAAACTTTGTATTTAGACCATCAGAGCGATACTTCGCTCTGATACCACTTTTTGTAACACCTTTACCGGTAAACAAACCATTATCTCCTAACCCGTCTCCATTACCAATACACAAGCAGCGGAAATTCCAATACAACTGGGGGTGAAACAATGCCATTAGTCACCCACATGACTAACAAGGCCAATCCCAACTCAATTACAACAATCAAATACAATATCAGTCTGATGGGTCTTATACTGAGTATACTAACCAACAATACATCCCAATTTCTTAATCAAATCTCAATTCAATTACAAACCTCATATCCATATTATACATTTACAATATCCATTCAATACTATACCGAGTATCTACCACAATTCCCAACTTCAATAACATATCGATCTTACAATCCCACAATACAACAAATACAATTTCTTAAACGACTACCCATATTCAATAACAACCCCGTCATACTCTCGAACGGTTGACGGCTTCGATGTACTTGGAAAATAAAAATGATGCCCCTAGGGGCTCAGCAAAATTGCTGCATATGAAATTCGCATACCCCACGTACTAGCGAGGGTACACCGACTATTTGGTCGAGAGCATGCGGTTCATTTTCATTCAAACAGCATGCAAGGCAACATTACATTATATATGTATGTTAACACAATCAAGGTTCAATGAAGAACACAAACACTAACACACACATCAAGAGGTTAGTTTAATATGTTCTTTACTTAGGCTTGAGGGTTTCTACCTCACTATGCCTTACTCAATTGCTCATTATCTTACCCACTCTCTAAGGTACTCTTACTCACAATCTAAACAAGTTCTACAATACTCAACTCAATTCTCCACTTAAACTCAAATTCTCAAGTCTCTCAAGTCACAACTCAATTCTCAATACTCACATACTCAAATCAATACTCAAATACTCAAGTTCTCAAATCAATACTCAATACTCAAAGGCATCTTTTAAGTCTTAGCCATGACCTCTGGGCAGGGTCATACACAAGACCCACCACCGGGCTTACAAATACAAAAGGAGCTATGCATTTAGCTCCCCAAGTTCTCAAATGTCCAATTCTCTACCTGACTACTCAAATTCCCAAAACTCCTCTCTCGGAGTCATTTCACAATCTCATGGATTAGCCTAGAGGTATCTCTCTCAATAACATCTATTGGCTTAGGGAATTCTCAATGTCTAGTATTCTAAGGTTTAGGGTTGTACCCAACTTATCGAATACTCTCATGTTCGGGACATTGTTCATTTTAGTCGGTTCCTCTCATTGGGTTCGACTATTTTTCCAAGGGGTTTGGTGATCCCTTACCATACTTTATTTCTCTCAAGGTTCAAGTTTGAACAATCATCAATCCTCTAAACAGAGGTTACTTAATACTTCCACCATTATTAGTTTTGTGGATTAAGTCAATTCGGTTCTCTAACCGTTATCGGGAGTTTACTAGTTCCTGTACAATACTCTCATGTTCTAGTGAGTTCGTAGTTTGTGTTATCGTTTCTGGGTTCGATATTTTTAGTGGGTTTCCCTGTTTTCGTTAATTCACAACTTGACTATTTCTTAGGGTCTCCAATCAAACAAGACTCAACTATGAGTCGAACTACAATACACAATCAACATTCAAGCAATCCATTCACAATTCACACATTTCATGAATTATACAAACTTCAGTTCAAATTACAATCCAACAAGAAACAATACAATACAAGCACTAACAAGTGCAAACAATCCGATTCGTGCATTTATCTTGTTATGGTGTTCACACAATTAAACAAGCACACAAATCGGGTAACCAAGTTGGGATACAGGGCATGAGAAAATCATACCTTTCACTGGGGTTAACTTTATCGGGTGTTCTCACGTTCCTCGGTTCACCCTTGTTCCTCGAGTCTTACTCTCGAACCACTGACTACATGCCAAATGGTTCTATTAATATTAAAGCATTACGGTATGTATATAATTGCTACTCTCGTATTTACCCCGTTATCTCGTTATTTCGATTTAACTTATGTGTTCTTAAACTCATAACTTTCTTAATCACTTCCAGTGGAGGGTGATTTTTCGGTATGAGGGGGGTCTATCTAAATGGTCTGACTAAAAAGCCTAGATCCTAAAATGCATTCTGTGGAGGGTGAAAACCCGTTATTCTGGCATCTCTCAAATACCTACTAAATCGTCCGTCTTTCCCAGAAAGCATAAGGGGAATGCTAGTGAGCACTACACCCGCTCTCGATGGGCTCCACGCGAACTTATGCCCCTATAAGGCGGAATTGACTAAAGTCACCACCTAGTTTGACCTATGATAACTAGGAAGGAAGGATAAGGGTTCTAAGAACCGTTAATTGACTCTGATGATTGTTGCCTATGGATTGGACTTATCTAGCCATTTCAGAGATTCTGTTGTGGGTTCGCACTGGGTTACACCCCTTAGAAGTGGCAATGACCACGACTTCGGATTGGTGCCCGAGGAAACCTCGGTCTCCAATTGTCGGGATTACCTTCTTTCAAAACCTTATTAAAGAGATTCATTTAAAAGCCAAGGGTAGGATTACACTAGTAGAAAAATGATTTTAAATGACGCACTTTAAACCACGGTTAAACAAATAACCGTCGTTTAAGCATTATAAACCACGGTTCTTGGGGAAACCGTCGTTTATGTTGCATGCTTCATCAGATAAATGACGGTTTTATCAATAACCGGTCGTTTATAACTACACCGATTAGAAGAAAAAACCACGGTTGTATTGGAACCGTCGTATAAAGCTATTATAAACCACGGTTCTTTATGAACCATCGTTTTAAATGTTGCGCCAACAATTTAAAACCATGGTTTTTTTAAAACCGTCGTTTATTGCTTCCGTCCTATAGCCTTTAAACGACGGTTTTGTAAACTAACCGTCGTTTAAAAGTCTTTTTACTTACCCCCGACGCCCCATTTTCTTCTTCCCCTCTCTCGATCGATTTCCCTGTTCCGTCTTCGTCTTCCTCTCTCGATTTCCTGTTCCGTCACCGCCGTCCCCCCTTTCACCGTCGACTACTCCGCCGCCCCGTGCCCTAAGCTCCCGACTTGAGGCCGCCCTGTGAAGACCGGTGTCGCCCCCGCCGCGCCAGAGCACGAATCCAGCTCGCTGTGATCGCCGCTCCCCCGTCGGTAATTTTTTTTCTTCATTTTCTCTGCTAATTGATGAAGGAGCTAGGTGGTGGTGTTGAGCTAGCGTCTATTTAATTGGTTTCGTGGTGGTTTTGTTGTTGTTGGTTTCGATGGTAGTGGTGTTTGTTGTCGTGGTGGAACCGATGGTGGTGGTGGATGATTTGACGATGGTGGTGGGTGGTGTTTGTTGGAACCGATGGTGGTGGTGGATGATATTGACGATGGTGGTGGTGTTTGGGTTGGAACCAATGGTGGTGGTGGTTTCGATGGTTCTGTTTTTGGAACCGATGGTGGTGGGTGGTGTTTGTTGTGGAACCGATGGTGGTGGTGGATGATTTGACGATGGTGGTGGGTGGTGTTTGTTGGAACCGATGGTGGTGGTGGATGATATTGACGATGGTGGTGGTGTTTGGGTTGGAACCGATGGTGGTGGTGGTGGTTTCGATGGTGGTGGTTTTGTTGATATTGTTCAGTTTAGATATTGTTCGATGGTGGTTTTGTTGATATTGTTCAGTTTGGATATTGTTCGATGGTGGTTTTGTTGATATTGTTCAGTTTGGATATTGTTCGATGGTGGTGGTGGTGGTTTTGTTGTGTTTGGTTTCGATGGTGGTGGTGTTTATGTGCTTATCAATTTATAGTTTGCTATTGTTCAGTTTGGATGGGCTATATAAATATATATATATATATATATATATATAATATATCTATGGTTTTAGTAACACAATTGTGTATGTTAATACATGGAGTGAAGGGGAGCAACATTATTTAATTTTTTTTCTGATTTGGTATTGTTCAGCCTGACTTAATTTGGTATTGCTATGTTGTCTCTGTTATATGGAATGAGCAAGTGTTGTAGGATAACACAAGCTGTCTGTTTCTGTTTTGTGTTGTGGTTGATTATAAAAAAATAAATGTTAATAACTCATAAGGTGCTATATTGTAAATGTTTTAACAATTTGGTTTGTCAAAATATATTCAATTTGTTTATTTGTTCAATTAGTCATGTTTTTTTAAAATTAAAACTTTATTCTAATTTCATTAAATAGGTATTACTACCCACGGTTGGATTGTCCACTTGTCGCACTAATTGTTGCTGCCCCGTCAACCTCTGCCACCGGTTTCCTAATCAGATCCCACGGTAAAACACTTGCATTTCTGATTATGATTTTAGAAAGAAATACTTATATGTATGTACATATATATAATATTGTCACAAATAAACGTTATACTAAATTCTATTTGTATTCTGCAATCATTAGAATATATTTTGCATAATGTGGTGAAATGTGAGATTAATGTTGTTGCTACTATGTTTGTTTCTCGCCTTAAAAAAATGTGGAGTATCTAAAAATACGCAAAGATCATGCCAAATTTTTTCCATAATTTAACCTTATTTTAATTTTATTGAATAGGTGTTTCTACGGTTGAACAATCCCTTCCTTCCCATTGTGACTTGATCATCCGTACTCTCAGGTTAGTTTTTTAAAAATGTTTCAATAACATGGTTTATTCAAAATATTTTCGTTTGTTTATTTGTTCAATTATTCATATTTTTTTCAAATTAAAACCTTATATATATATTCTAATTCATTGAATAGGTGTCACTACACACGGTCAGATTGTCTACTTGTCGCACTTTCTGCTGCTGTCAACCTCTGCCACCGGTTGCCTGATCAGAACCCACGGTAAAACACTTGCATTTCTGATTATGATTTTAGAAACAATACTTATACGTACATGTACATATATATATATATATATATATATATATATATATATATATATAATATTGTCACATAAACATTATACTAAATTCTACTTGTATTCTGCAATCATTAGAATATATATATTTGCATAGTGTGGTGAAATGTGAGATTAAGTTGAAATGGGGTGGTTGTTTTTGTTCATTGATCATATATATATATATATATATATATATATATATACTACTATGTCTTGTGCATAATAATTCATATGGTTTGTGCTGAGAATTAATGTTGCTGGTACTGTGTGTTTGTTTCTGCCTTAAAAAAATGTGGAGTGTCTAAAAAACGTAAAGGTCATGCCAAATTTTTTCCAGAATTTAAGCTGATACTATTCCATCGAATTTAACTTTCTTCATAATTACTTATAGTTTCAATTTTTCATCATCTCTGCAGGTTGCTCTGAGGTAGAAGACAATCGAATTAAGACGAGGCCGGTGTTATATACTACGCGCAAGAGCATTTGCCTACTTCTTTCTCTTTCTGTGCTTCGCGCTAGCTGACCATCCAGTACTCATCAGGTTGGTATTTAAAACGTTCAATTTATTTTTGTTTTTCTATTAAAATAATGGAAAATCAATTCAAACATAGAATTACTTATCTGAGATTATGGTACCGATGATAGAGGTATGTCTTAGATAGTCCGTTGGGACTGTCCAATGACCTTGATCTCACCATCTAGGTTGTGAATGAGTTAATAATATACATGTTCAGTGATAATTTCAGCAGCATTACCATAGTGTTCTTCTAGTGTACATATATATATATATATGTGAATTGAAACAACTCATATATATATATCTACACTAGGAGAACTGTAGGGTAATGCTGCCGAAATTATCACTGAACTACTGTATATTATTAACTTGTTCCTAGGTGAGATCGAAGGTGATTGATAGGTTTAGGTTGTTAAATCTGTAAATAAAAAAAGAGGAGATCAATGGAACGAGTTCACGACATCTGGTGTGTGTTGAAAAAGGAGATGGAGCGCTCAGTGATGTACAGTGATAGATTGGACATCAAGTATCTAGAAGGGGTCAATAAATTTTGCAAAGTCCTTGTTGACAATCTTAAACCAAGGGATAAGGGATATATTCGATGTCCTTGTGTCGATTGCAAGAACGACTTCAAATACCGAGGTGATGTCCTTGTCATGTTTCAATATTTGATTCAGTAGATGTTCGTATTAACCTTGTTAATTGTTGATTATTTTTCAGATTATGGATCCTGACGATAGAGTCGAAGAGGACTTACTGTTGGGGTTGGATGATATTGACGATGACGTCCCTACTGAAGAACCACCAGCTGCATCTACTTCGTAGAACCCTCAGAAGGGACGTGGACCGACCCGTGGGTTGAAGGAGAAGAAAGATTCTCCCATCGATTTGATCTGGGACAAGTACCTCCGACATCGTGGTGGGTCGAAGCAGCGGTTTGCTTCCTACTTGGGATTGATGATAAAATCCCATTGCTTGATTAATTAGGATTGGAAAGATCAAGAAAAGGCAGACAAAAACATCATGTGGCAGATGGTGCAGAAGAAGTACAAAGTCACGGATGAACTTCAGACGAAGATTGAATCACTTCTAGCGACATCACTGCGACAGTTCAAGCATCGGTTGGTAGATGGCTGGATTACCAAACCGGGCTCCAAGAGGTCACCGCCGTGGGTAGTGTATGATGGTATGATCTCGGAGGAGGACTGGAAGATATTCTACGACCATCGCCAGACTGAGGAGTTTAAGGTACTTTTACAATTATTCTTTCTTAATTATTTAAGGAATAAAATTTAACAAATATTTTTTTATTATGTATAACTTACAAATATACAAATTTTGTAACAGTTACGTCAAGAACAAGCGAGACATGACCGGGCGAAGAATATCTACAAGCACTTCATGGGCGAGCTGGATACACGGGGCGGTTGGAGAAGTGGAAGAGCGAGGGCTTATTGACGAAAACTAATG